>OY776673.1:176542990-177181492 GCA_963675555.1 Leptura quadrifasciata
AGCATTCATCCTAAATCGTCCGTTCCTCGAGTGTACCTCCCACGTCAACGGGGGGGCCGAGGACTCTTGGGCCTGGAGTGTATGCATGGCCGGGTAGTACTGAGTATGGCATGCAATATCCTTAGGAGCTCTGACCCGTTCCTGCATCTAGTGAGAGATCACGAAAATGCAGGTGTGGGAGCAGGATTATTCAAGGCAGCAAAAAGAGCCGCAGATGAACTTGGTCTCATATTCGACATCAGGCGAGGAGGCCGGCGAGGTGCCGACCCAGAGTCGGTCACTGAGCTTCCGCCAAATCGTCTGAAAGCCCAGATTAAAGCTGCCGAGCAGGACAATTTGCTTAGGCAGCATGTCGATAAATCCCTGCACGGTGTATTCTATAAGAACATAGAAACACTGTCTTTATCGACTAGGCTGACAATTGCCTTTTTAAAGTCAGCTGGGCTTAAGTCGGAGACCGAGGGATTCATTGTGGCCTGCCAAGATGGTGTAATTAATACCTTGGTCTACCGAAGCCGTGTGATGGGTGTAGGGGTTCCTGATGTCAGCTGCAGGACCTGCCGTCAGGCGCCGGAGTCAGGCGCCGGAAGCGCTCATGCATTTATTGTCTGCATGCCCAGTATACGCGATTTCGGCCTACATCCACCGCCGTAACGCGGCATTAAGAGTGCTCTACTACTATCTACGGCACTCGTACGGGGTAGACCAAACACCAGTGCTGCCTTACGTCCCCGAAGATATTGAGTCCGTTGTCGAGAACGAGAGGTGCAGGATATACTGGAACTACTCATTCCCGACCGTAAGGCTAATTCAAGCCAACAAGCCTGACATAGTACTTCTCGACCACCAAACCAAGGCGATGTACGTCATCGAGTTTTCGGCACCCGCTGAAACAAACATCGCCTTGAAAGAGGAGGAAAAACGGACTAAATATCGCGATCTCCGGTACGAGCTCCTAGTGCTGTACCCAGGCTACTCAGTCAAGATGGTCGTCCTCATAATCGGTGTACTCGGAGGTATGAAGCCCACGCTGCTCTCGCAATTGAAGACCATACCGGCCTGTCAGAAATCTGCCGAATGGCTAGCAGGCCAAATGCAGAAAGCAGTTATCCTGGGTCCCTTCGTCTACTTAGAGCACACGATTCGGGTGTTTACAGTCACTGGCCCCACAGGTGTGGGGAGTGGCTGTGATTTTAATCGCCCGCGCTATTTCCGTGTGGTGTCGGAGGCCACGGAAGTCCTGTCCGGTATCGGGAAACCGCAAAAAAAATAATAAGTTTATTTACATTTAGATTCAAATAACATAAGTAAAATATTAAGTATAAAATAAAAGTATAGAGTAAAATACAATAGAATAAAAATACGAGCAATACATTGTAAATAAACGGGGAAAGCCTCGCAGAAGTACAGAGTACTTGATTTCGAGGTAAGAATTAATTTAACATTCAAGTCAAAATGTATACTATTTATGCGCCATATACCGAGAGTAGAAATACATAGAATAATTGATATGAAAAACAATAAAAAATTAATATATGTAGGTATGCCTAAGTACACCAGTATGCCTAAATTCTGAAAATAAGTAGATTAATACACCACGCCACAGGTAATGACGACCCCCTTTATCCCGGAAGGCTCTAGAAGAGCCTTGTGTGGGAGGGGGCTACACATTTAGAGACAAGGGACACACACCCAATATCCGTGTATAGTGGAAAAATCCCTCTCAAAGTATTTTCCACTGCCACGACCGGGATCGAACCCGGAACTTTTGGGTGAGAGGCAAGTGCGCTCACCTCTCGACCATCAGTCATACTAATTGATTAATTGATACTTGCCGGTCTTAAGGATAAAAAAGGATTAAAAAATGTTAAATAAGTATATTTGTTACTAATATCATATTTTTATATCCTTGTAATTGTTGTTGCGAGTTGATGTCTTCATTTATTTTGTTGTAAGTCCTATACACATACAAGTGTTTTTGTGACACTTAAGATAAAATAAGGTAAGGTAGATGTGTGATATAAATCATTTGAAAGACTCAGTCTTTCACGCATATTTTTTAGTTCTTCATTAAACCAATTCACCTTAATTGCTTGATTTGTTTTGTTTACATATGTTTTTTTTTCAGGAAAAGCCTGTAAGTATGCATTTTGTAGTTTATCTTATAATAGTGTGGACCCTGTTTATTTAAACCTTCATGTTTTAATTGTATTTTAAATGTTGTAAATGTGTAAGGTACTAAATAAATCACAATCTATCTAGTATTTATGGGGCGAGCGTAGGTGCGTCTTTACTATGTACATACTTTGATATGCGATGTAAAGCAACGTCAGGTGCAGTTAGTAGTTGGATGGGTGACCGTTCCAATGAAGACCGCATCCTCGCCTCACACATCTTCCAGCAGCTTGTATATCAGTATATGCGCGGAAGCTATACAACCTTAGGCGAGGGTTGTTTAGGGCATATACCATCCTTCGGAGGGGATGTAAAGCCGTCGGTTCCTTGTCTATTAAATGTTAGGCAAGTAAAAGATCCCTACTCTTCTTAAGGGAAGAGGTTCGGCAAAATTCCTGGTTGGAGGTAGCTCGTCTAAAGGCGTCGGTGATAGGCTTCAGTAGCGGAAATAGGCCGACGTTAAATAAATGTATTAAAAAAAAATCTAGTATTTCTATGATGTTCCGGAACAAAATCTATTTCCTTTTTCAAAGTTATGAAAATAATTCTGCTGTGTAGCTTACTTACTACAGCTACTTATACAGAATTGTTTATATTTTTTCAATTTATTACAAAGTTCTATCGACAAAGACTACAAAATATTGGTTGTCTATTAGAATCTGTTCGATAAATTGCTTCTCATTATTTAATATTTCATTATTAAATGAAATTATTTTGGTTCTCTCATATAAACATTTTATAAAACCTCTATTAACGCTTATTAAAATCTTTGTTGATAGAACTTTTGTGAATATTGAAAATAGAAATAATCAAATACGGCATCTTCAAGAGAATGATTCCTTATGTATACGGATTATCGGAAAAACTACGCTGTATGGTAATAAATTTAATATTAACTATATTAACCATGTTACAAACGAATCACTTTTTGCGACAACGGGTTAAGCCATTTCTGGATAAAATCGGGTTTTCTCGCGAAATGCTTCCATTTTATTCCTTACATTGTTTCATGCAGAGAGGTGTCTTGTACATTTTTGTCTCTAAATTCATTTCCATTCAAATTTCAAAGAAATCAAAATTTTCTGATGTCCAAACTTTTAAAGCCACAGTTTAGGCCAGCTTATGCTACCAACTTCCACTATACTAACAATGAGCTAAGAAACGTAGAAATATTATTGTTCAAAAGTCACGATGATACAGTAAACCACAAACAATATCATCTGGCATTTCTTGCCTGCTAGATCCCCTCATATGGGAGGCCTGTATGGAAGCCGCAGTAAAGTCTGCTAAATTTCATGCTAAACGAATAATTGAAAACACTCATCTACTTACGAGAGTTTGAGCACAGTATTTATGTAAATAGAAGCTATCCTAAATTCACGGCCGCTTACCCCAATGACCTTACTCCCTTAACGCCGAGTTATTTTTTAATTGGAGATGTTCTCAATGAAAGTCCGCAAGTAGACGTTAGAGATCTTTCTATGAACAGAATGTCGTATTGTCAAAGACTCCAGCTAATGGTGCAACACATTTGGAGGCGATGTGCGATGCAAGTCTGAATACTTACTAACGCTGAAACAACATCCCAAATGTAGAATTAATAAATAAATTAATGTAAAGGTTGGCGACATGGTCGTTTTGATAGATTCTCCACTAATGATTTGAGTATTAGATAGAATATCACAGCTACACGCACGCAGCGACAGTGTAGTGTGTGCAGTCAGCGTTCAAACCGCAAGTGGTACAGTTAAACTCGCTTTGACAAAAATGTCTAAGCTCCGATTGAGACGAATGAGAATAATAATACTCAATTGAACAATTAAAATAATTATAATGGTTCAGGACAAAAAACGTTCTTTCTTCCTTTGTAACGTTATTATTTTTAAAATGTAATATAACGGTAGTTTTGTAATGTAGTTAACAGTTGCTTATAATAAATTATCAAAAAAGTCTTATTTTCATGCTTGAATAAGGTGGAACTGGGCAAAAATATTAATAAGAGGCAGATAATAAAAAAGAAAAATTAGAGATTCCGCAGCAATGTTATTAAATGAAGACAAATGCATAACTAATTTTTCTACAGATCTTTGCATCACATAGTTGCCAATGTTAAAAGAAGAACTTAACAAACATATCATTTAGAATATAAATAAGATATCTATGGATACGACGCAAACGCTATCTTAAATCTGTGTATTTAACATTTACAGCAGATAAGAGTTGTTTTCATAACTTTAAAAAAGGTCGAAAGTCAGAGAAATACTTCATTTTTATTTGTTATAATATGTATTAGTCGGCAAAAATAGCCTCTGACTGTTCCTTTGACATAAACGGTACAGGTAGAGATAATTTTTCAAATGTACTGATAAATTTTGTAATTTTTTGTAGAATTTGTGATCAGAAGATACAAGTGGAAGTAGAAAAACCCATAAAAAGTATTAAGAGTCTTGGAAATATTTTGAAATGCACCAATGTGGAAGTTGCATGATTTTTCTTTATATTGCAGATTGATAGATTACAAAAAAATATGTTTCCTCATATTCTTTCTTTTATTGTTAAAATTAAGGGTGAAAAAAATATTAATTTCGGCTGTGAATTTAAAACCATTAAAACGCTCTATCCCTAACGAATGACGTTATTCGTAACCGGTAGCATCACGCCATTACTGTTAAAATGTTGAAACATCTAAACAGAATGCAGTGGTTATAGATCAATACGTTAGGGATGTAAAGAAATCATTATCCGCCACATTAACTAATAATTAATAACCAGATTAAGAATAACAACGTAAATTAGCAAATTCAGGCCAAATTAGTGACGTCAAAATGACGTCAAAGCAATATCATAGCGTTTTCAGTCACGTGGTTTCATTCACACAAAAGTTCAAATTTTAATGTGGAATATTTACGAAGCGATATTTTTCTATGAGTTTCTTTTATTATGGTATCAACTTATATAGAACATATCATAGAAAATAATAAAATTAAGCATTTTTAAAATTGTTATTAAAAAAATTTTCTATTGTTATTGCAGAGTCCCCAAGTACCACTGAGAATTTATTTTCTAATTGAAGAATTCAGAAAAAGTTTAGACAAATGTGTATTAGTAAGAGGTCTACATGTAGATTAGTGTACAACTTGTTGAATAGTTCAAATGTGCTTTTAGAGGGCGGAATATTAAAACATAATATTTTTAGTCGTAAATTCCTCTATAAAATCCTTATTTTACTATAAGGAACGTAACAAGACTGCAACCAACAGCTACTCTCTGGGTTATGTGCCCCGCCGAGCGCTGAATTACAAGTTACAAGCCTGGCGCGTTAAGTGTAATAATTGCATATTACCATCAAAACGCTAATGCTTCGATTGCAACAAACACCAGCCAAAAGACTGATCCTACTTAAAGGAGCTCTCGTGCTCTCATGTCGGTCGTCACATGCCTACCTTGCACTGACGACAGCCGACAGCTCAAAACTGCAGTCTGCAAGTGGTATGTGACGACTGGCACGAGAGCTCCTTAAAGTAGGATCAGTCTTTCGGCTGGTGTTTGTTCCAATCGAAGCATTAGCGTTTTGATGGTAATATGCAATTATTACACTTAACGCACCAGGCTTGTAACTTGTAATTCAGTGCTCGGCGGGGCACATAGCCCGGAGAGTAGCTGTTGGTTGTAGTCTGGTTACGTTCCTTATAGTAAAATAAGGATTTTTATAGAGGAATTTACGACTAAAAATATTGTGTTTTAACTTGTTGAAAAATAAAATGTAATATTTTTGAAAAGGCGTTTCTCTTTATTTTGCAACTAACCTCCGCATTTAAGCCGTTCCTCGTAGTTGAAAAAACTTTGTTAAATAACATTTTTAATAAAAATGGAACGGACATTGAAAATATAATTAATTAGAAGACAGAGATGTGGGGTTTACACTCTCAAGGGGATTCTTTGATCTCTAATGACTTAGATTGATAGACAAAATATTTAATTTCTTATACTTACTATTGATTATTGCTACCAGCTACTTTCCCTGTGATGTTGCCTTGGATGCTGTACCACACTGTGTTCCTTGGTGGATGTAAAAATCTTTATTATTCGTTTTATGGTGAATAGTTATTCGTTATGAAACATTATACTTGCTCGAGAAATCAGTATCACATCTGAATCTGAGATCAGATATACAGAATGTTAATAAACTACGAAAGCATTGCTTAAAACCATAAGAGTATCTTGAATAACAAAATTTAAGTCTAAAATACGAATTTTGTATTTGTATTATTTTTATTTAAGTTGATTTTATGAACATTCAAATTAGGAATCTAAGACTTTCGATGACAAATTCTATGAATAAGTTTCTTCCGTTCGTTGTAGCTCAATTCGCCAAACGAAAAGCGTATTTTGCTTAGCTTGTGACGGATATACTTTGTGTATTTAGGAGGAAACTCTGAACAGAGTGGTCTTTCTTTTAGAACCTGGTAGTGCTGCCATCCAGCGGTTTCCGAAACAGATTTTGCTGTGCCGTCTCAGCACTTTTATAAGAGCACCATCTATTGTTCCTGTTTGTTGTAGCCACCACTAAAAGTGTGTCCTTTGGAAAGATCAGTGCAGTAGTATTCTCTGTAGTTCGATATTCCCTCGGGAACATGACCGATTTCCAAATAGTTGATGACTTATATTCTAATTTGATCTCGATCTTTTAGCTCGTATTTTATATATCAACATCAGAAATGCGCAAGCCCTAAGAATAATATATAATAGCACTAGATATCAATATTAATTGTTAGACTACTGGTTATTAATATTTTAGTGACTGTCCATTTTGTTTGGATAATGCATAAACAGATTTCATCTTCATTCGGAACCATCATATGTACTTTGTATAAAGGTAACGTATGAATAGGCACCTTTCAATATCTGAAACAAATTTTTACAATTAATCTCCTAATTGCAGAATTGTTCATTTATTTATTTTTCATCTGTTTCGTTGTCGTATAGTGAAGCATAAAAATCTTTTTGCTTATCACAGATAAATGACAAACAGAGTCGCATTTTTTCTTTTTTCGAAAAAGACAGTCTTAGAGTAGGTTTGATTAAAATACCTAGAATGACACTACTACGTATGATCAGTAAATAAGTAAATTTTTAAGCAATAGCCATATTTGTAATTTTATCTTATGATAATTTCTGCTTAGTTGGCGAAACCTTATGATACCCTAGGTATGTTTGTTTATGTAGACTTATCAAATGTGGAAACACTCTTCACGTACGTGTTTTTCTTAAAGTACATAATAACTTTTCCATTTACTAATCAATTTTTTCAAATACAATAGGCTTCTTTCTCCAGTTAACACTAATTTGCTTCCGAATTTCAATATAACCGTAACCGAAGAACGAAGAGACAGGAAGGCGAATATTTTGAAATTAAGTCAAAATCTAGTAACTAACGTAACCATATAAAATTTGTTTCCCTCCAAGGGATAATTTTGTTTAGAAAAATGACTAGTAAATACAGCATACTTTATGATATTTTGCGAACAGTATATTAATACAAGCTTATATATTTTAGTATGTAATAATATACTTATTCCACCAAGGTGGAAAAATTTCGTTTCTGTTGACAGCGATGTTAGTTGACCAAGGCGAGTAGCAACGAGGTCAGCTAATGCTCTAGGCAAATTGAACTTTTCAACGAGGTTTGTATACTATTTTATTTAGTCATTTTAATTTTGAAAGTCAGCAAATAAAATAATAAATAATGTTTTAAAAATAAAAATACGCAAAATTGACATACCAAACAACCATCACCATCCATTCGATGGAAGTTGGCATAGGTAATTTTGAAATTCATGTTATCATGGAGTATTCTGAAGCCAAACAAGAACGCGAAGTTCGTCGGCAGCTACAGACCCATCTCGTTGTTGTCGGCGATCTCGAAGTTGGTGGAGAAGCTCGTCCTGATCAGACTAAATACTGTTCAGGAGGAGCCCTACATCAACGATGAGTCCCAGTTTGGCTTCAGGAGGGGCAGGAGCACAGTGCAACAGGTTGTTAGGATAGTTAACGACGTCAAAGTCCAATACAACCTCGGGAAGAACACCGCCATGGTACTCCTCGATATTGAGAATGCGTTCGACACCATCTGGATCCCGGAATTACTTTACAAACTACACCAGTACAACTTTCGACTTACTTCATTAAATTCATTCATTTGTTCCTGGCGAGCAGATCCCTGCAGATTCGAGCGAATAATACACTGTCCATACGACGTGACAGTAGCGCGAGAGTCCCGAAAGGATCGTGCCTGTCCAAAGTTGTACTACACTTCCCAAAGTTCCCTACCAAATACGAAGCTGGCCGAGTACGCCGACGACACAGCCATGTACGCGCATTTTCATACAGCGCAAGTAGCGAACATGCTTCCGAAGGCGCACATGGCTTGTGCCACGGCTTATTACGACCAGTGGAAGATTCGGGTGAAAGCTGAGAAGTCGGAGGTGAAAGTTTTTGCGCGTCGTTTTACTAAGAGCAAAATCTTCGATCAGGGGAAACAAAATTCCAACCAAGAGATGCGTGAAGTATTTGGAGGTAAGACTCGATCAAAGACTGACATTCAGTACCCATATATATGAGACAATACGGACGGTCTACTCCCTATCCAGGAGTCTGTATCTGCTCATAGTCAGGGGTAGCAGACTTAACCGACAAAATAATTTTTTTTTTATATGATGGTGGTCAGGCCGTCCATCACAACGCGGCGCCGGTGTAGAGCAGCATACCTACCACGACAATAAAAAAAATTGCGTTTGAACACAAATTTATACGCCTCATTTCAAATTCTGAAAGATACACCTCCCTCAGAGATCTCTATGCACGTTGCAACGACATAACTCAGATAGCGGACTACGTCCAACGCATCTCTCAAAGCATCTATTCATTCAAGCTGGGCGAGAGTTCGCTAACAAGACACATAAAAATTAGACGGCATAATGCCCCATTTTGATTAAACCAGATGTTACCGATTTCCCGGCAACCTCTGTAGCCAAACTTTACCAATTATAACTTCCGCTTACCCTATACACCTTTACTAATATTTCATACATTTTGACTATCTTTCCTGTCCCCTCCTCGTTTCTGTTTGTGTCCTTTTTGTTTTTTTCTTGTTTTCATCTTGCACATTTGTGTTTTTCTAAATTCGTTTCTCATCACGAATATCAAATAAATAAAACATTCAAAATTCTTAAAGCCAAAAGCCCTACCCTGAGCAGCACGGCGTTTATGCATTTCGCAGAAAGTGTCTCGTTTAAATTGAGGTATCTGGGTCAAATACAATTTTTTTAATAAAAATATTACAGTGAGTCAACTATTAAAAGTATGTGTGGTTTTAAGTTGTTTTTAAAAGTCCTTATTGTTATATGTTCAAATGGTATTAACTAATTTAATTCGCTTGTTGCAAAAGGTGCTTAGGTTAGTTGTTATTCATTTTTGTTTTCGCCGACCCAGACCTGAATTGAGTTGAATTGTCATTGGGTTGTGTAAAATAAACAACATTGTTTTATATAACATCGCGTGTCACATTTTTTTTTTTATTATTTAAAGAAATATCCAATAGTGCATCTGAAATAGAGTTTAGGTGCATCCGTCGGAATTAAAAAAAGCCGCCCAAAAGGCAGAAGAAGATTTGATGCCCCAATAAATGTAGGAAAAAGCTAATAATATCTTTCGAGATTGGTGCCTTGATGACGAAACCTAATAATATATCCCAATCAGTTTTGGTGGCTTGAACGTGATAACTTCAAAACTTGTTTTTGCACAGGTTCCAAGGAAACAAGTACAAATAAACTTGTATGTATCTTCATCGTACCAGATCAGATGAGAAGGCGGGGATGATTCTCTGGGCCCAAAAGTCGCGGACGGACCCTCTGAAATATGAACATTTCACAGATTCCCAAATGGATAAATGCCATGGATACTGGGCAATTTTCAATTATACAATTTATAAAAATCAGATAATTATATTTCCTTACCAAGGGACCACATCTTATTTGACACAGGAAAAGGAGCAAGAAACAACAGGCGACTCGCGGCTGTATTTCAAAGATATTAAGGCCTTATGTTGAGACTCTTGAGAGCTGTCGACAAAAAGAGCTAAAAGCAGATTGTTTTTAAGTCGAGCAGTTATAGCCCAAAAAATGACCAAGTATCAATTTCTAACTTAGGTTATTTTTACTAGATTCGCTCGCCCCCATGCGTAATAGTCTTTCTCCCGGGACTGACCCTCAACGGCTCTGCATAATACATGCAATTTACATTCTATATGTCATTCCACGTTAAATATATTTTGCCTGTTCTTTTCTAATTCAATTTTTATTATCTTAGGATAATGTGATAACTACTAAGCAATTAAAATATACTTTACCTTTAAAGCCATGCCCAAAGATACATCTCCAAAAGGACCAATGGCGAGAGCTAATGGCCTTTGGGCACGAATCATCATAATTTGTATTATATTCTTTGTGCTATTATTAAAATCGAACCATTCCATTTCATATAAAGCTTCAGATATGGCTTCGCTCTACAAAAAACCGAATGTAAGCTATAGTTAAATATCAGCTTTCCATAATTTATTTCCTGCTTAAAGGGAACTAATACCTAACAATGCAAAAGTTAAATAGGTTAAACTTTAGATAGTGACTTAGTCCAATCAAATGGTGGTTTTCCCGAAACAAAATTGCGAAAGTCTTTTTCTCAGCGGTTCTATATTTTTTGGGGTGATGAATTCCGAATTTCACGTTTGCTGCTTTATAGGAAGGAGGTCGCGGCTTCACAACAAAATACTGCAAAAAAAAACTTTTCTCAGTTTTTCGCTTATATCTCCAAAACTATACATTTCTTGAAAGTGACCATTATATACAATTAAAGTAGATACAATTTTATATACTAGTCAACTATGATTTTTTGACCAGCGGTTTCGGCGCTAGAGCGCCCTGAATAACAGCGATTTTTTGGCCCTTCTACGAAAACGTAAAAACGTCCATTCCCACTCCCACAACTCGAAAAATATACATGTTATCAACAAGTCGTCTCTAATATTCAATTTTCTCATAAGGGGGGGGATCAAAAGCGAAAATCACAAAAAATGCTTTTGAATTGGTTGAGAGGGTGGTCAATGAAAATTATTGAATCACAGCACTTAAGCACCCTCACCTAGGTCTCCAACCAATCTAATCTTGCGAAATAGGTGGTAATGTTGCCTAGGGGCATCTCCTATACATTAGCCAGAGTAGGCTAACATTCTCCCAAAATGGATTCTCTGATTGATGAGATGGCAGAACAGTCACAGAGTACACGTTCAATCGTTTCATCTTTTTGCTCACAAACTCCTCCACAGAGGGGTGTTTCGTTTAATCTCGTATTGTGTAGATATTTCCTTAACGAACACTGTCAAGTCTGGATTCATTTTATAAAACTTAGGTGCCTTCTGGACATTGCCAGGTAGTCTATTGCTGTACTCTTGTTGGGGTATTTTAGTAGTTCCCTAGTAAGGTGTCAGTTGCTTATTTCATCCCACAGCTTCTTGAATTCATTGTGGGTGTTCTCTTTAATTATTTGCGTTATCACCATGATCGGTAACAAACTGGCCGAGCCTAGTCCAAAGATACTTAGGCGTGCTGCCACCTTGGCCAGTCTGTCGGGTACTTAGTTGCCACTACACTGTACATGTCCTTTTACCCAGCATACCAGTATGTTATTCATGCTGGAGGCACCCACAAGTGACATTTCCATACTGCTCCTGTGGTGATTTTGTGACTTCTCAAGGCTAGTAATGATTGTCTACAATCCGTGTAGATCCTAATTGTTTTGGCCGTATTTTGTCTACGAACAATCTCTTTTGCAGCTATGGTAATACCTGCCAGTTCCGTCTGTCCTACGCTGGCTCACCCATCCATAACCCACTTATATTGGATTTGCAGACTTCTACAGTGTATTCTACATACTGCCCCATACTTCTTTTTGATCCGTCCGTGAAGATATTGATCACGGCTTCGCCAGCAGCCTCGTTCTCGCTATTCGTCTGTATTTTGTAGAGTCTGTCAAAGATAAACCGGGGAGAAATGTCAATTGTGCACACCTGTAGAAGAGGCGTCTTCGTGACAGCCTCATTCCTCAGGCGACTTCTAGCCTCTCCACACTCTACGTTGGGTTTTATGCCAACGGATTTGAGGTGTACCATTGTTGTCAGAGCCACTTCTCCTAGATATATATCTAGTGGCGGCAGAGAAAATCGTACCTTAAAACCGTACCGCCTTTCTGCGATTCAGGTATATTTTCCGTATTACGGCGTTGTATAGCTATAGCTATAGAGTGCTGACAGAGAATGGCCGCGTGTTAGTGACGCTCCGTGAATTTTGTGTTTAAAAGTGGTTAAAACTTGGCTAAATTGGTCAAAATTGTACTGGATTGAAGTGCGAAAAATCCTGTGTAGTTTGATATATATTAACATAATACTAGTTAATTAGTATAGTTGATATTTAATTAATGTTGGTGGAATAGCGGAGATAAATACTTAAAAGTTTCCATTCCATTCCTACCTGCTGGATAGAACCTTCGACCCTTTAAAGTGGTTGTTTACACAAACATGAACTCACAGTAGTATTGCTGAATAAAATTGCAATAGGTCCAATTAAGTATACAAATAGACTAAAATTTCGAAACTTTGAAAGTGCGTTAGTACGATCGTATTTAAAGACTCGTTATAGCGGTGATTAAGTCACCAGAACCTAAGGAATTCCTAAACGCCAGGGAATTTCCAGGTCATAAACGAGTACAACCCTAGGCGGCCAGTGACCATTGCATGCCATAAACTTTATGCCATGCAATTTATAGTTATTTGTGAAGGGTCTAGTTGAGAATTGAAAATATTTACAGATTGTTAAAATGAAGGACTGTGGACATTGTAATATTAAATTAAAATCAAATGAAACCGCAGAACTTTCATGCAAAAAAGGCAGCACAATAGCAATTAAGTCAAAATGTATTTGTGTTAAATTCTCAAAGCTTGATTAAACACTATGATGAAATTAGATATTTTATAGGGGTAAACAATCCTTTAGTTATGTGCCTAACTGAAAGCCACGTAACAAAAGAGATAGATGACTTTGAGATAGCTATTAATAATTATAATATTGAACGAGTAAATTCGGAAAGTAGACACACCGGTGGTGTAATTTTTTATATACGTTCAGATATTAAGTATAAAGTCTGTTTTACTTCAACTATTGAAAGAAATGTATGGTTTATTGTCATCAAAATTAACATAAACAACGATTACTGTACTTTAGCAGGAGTTTACCATTCACCAAATCGTTCACACGCAGAATTTATAAATTTTTTGGAAAATTGGTTTAATGAAAATGTAGTAAATATATCGCACACTTTTTTATTGTTTGGAGATTTTAATATTAACTGGGATTTTAATACAGGGTATAGTAATCACTTAAAAAATGTAATAAATGATTTTGGTTTAAAGCAAATGGTCAACTCCTACACACATGTGTTTGGAACTGGTGGTAGTATTATTGATTTAGTCATAACTAATAGCCAAAATATAGAAGACTCGGTTTTAGATGAACCAAATATAACCTGATCACAATATTATAGAAATTAATCTACCTAAAGTAAACAAACGTAGAACTCGTATAATTAGATGTAGACTTAAAGATATAGGCCCATTTCAAGATGAAATTTCTAATTTTGTAAATAACTTTAATTATAGAAATAATATCAACGAAAAATATGATTCATTTTCGAGGAACGTGATAGAAATAGTGGATAATTTTATGCCTAAGAAAGAAGTTATGTTACATGGGTCAGATAAAGGGTGGTTTAATGAAACTGTCCTTAATGCTATAAGACAAAGGGAAGAAAGTTATAAAATTTATAAGTTAACAGGTAATCAAAATGATTGGAAACAGTATAAGTGGAAACGAAATAAGGTAGTGAATGTTGTGAGAACTGAGAAGTGTAGGTTTTTTGAAAGTAAAATTGATTTCTGTAGAGGCGACCCAAAAATGATGTGGAAATCCTTAAAAGAAATCATATCTAGTAAAAATAGGGAGGCCATTAGTGAGGTGTTGTTTGGTAATCAGTTATTAAAGGATATGAATGATATCGTTGAAAGATTTAATGAATTTTACATAAACAGTGTGACTGAAATTGTGAATGAAATCCCAGATAATAATAGACTTTACCAAATAATGCATAACCCCAATAAGTTTTCAGACTTTCAGTTATTGGATAAAAATGAACTTAAAACGATAATTTTTTCATTAGCAAATAAAAGCAGCCCTGACGATATTGGAATGTCCTTTTATAAAGACTTCTTTGACGTGATAGCTGACCCACTCTTTAACATTATTAACACTTCGTTGCAGTTAGGTATTGTTCCTTATGCATTGAAAATTTCAACCATCGTTACAATAAGAAAAATTGCCAAAACCATTAAAGCGGAGGAATTTCGTCCAATAAATATGCTTGCAGCATTTGAAAAAGTACTAGAAAAAGTTGTATATTTGCAAATATTACGATTCGTTGTAGAAAACGAATTAATATGTAAGTTTCAATCTGGCTTTAGAGAAGGTCATAGCTGTGAAGGTGCGTTGCAGTATGTGATTAACGAATGGAAGGAAGCAAATGACTCAGGTAAAGTGACCGCTATAGTTTTCTTGGATTTAAAGCGCGCATTTGAAACAGTCGACAGAGAGAGATTACTAAAAAAATTAAAAGAATATGGATTGGATGGAGTTGTACATATGTGGTTAAGTAGTTATTTGGATGGTAGGATGCAAAGAGTAAAATATAACGAGAGAATATAAATGTTGGAATACCACAAGGAAGTATTTTGGGGCCGCTACTGTTCATTTTATACATTAACGACATGTCAGATCTGTTTAGCAACTGTTCTTATCATTTGTTTGCAGATGATACAGTTGTTTATATAACGGAGGACAGTAGTGTGTTATTGGTCAATAAAATGAACAAAAGGAATGATCATAGGAAAACAGAAATTTAAAAACGAAATAAAACAGTTAAAACTAGAATTACAGGCGTGTGGGGAAGTAATTGAAGTCGTCAAAGATATTAAATATCTGGGTGTAATCATAGACGATAAACTTAAATTCAGTAATCACGTTAATTATATATGTAAAAAAGTAGCTAAAAAGATTGGCGTTTTAAAAAGAGTTAGTTGGTATTTGTCTATCAATAGTAGAAAACTAGTATACAACACTATTATTTTACCACATTTTAATTATTGTAGTACTGTTCTATATCTCTCTAACCAGAGTGGCATAGAACGTTTGCAAAAATTACAGAACAGAGCTATGAGGATTATATTAAAGTGCAGTATTTATACTAGAGTAAATGACATGCTGGAAGTTTTAGAATGGATGAATGTGTACAATTATATCGAGTTTAATGTACTGATTTTCATACATAAAATTAAACTGCATATGTTACCTCCCTATCTGCATGAAAATGTACAAACGTTTGGGGATTTTCACAACTATAATACTAGAGGGAATAAATTTTGTACTGCAACGAGTATACACAACAGCTGCACAGAGGTCGATTTTCTTCAGGGGTCTAATTGCATATAATAGCCTTACTAGGGAAGCTAAGCAGGCAAGTAACATAGCTTCTTTCAAAAGAATAGTTAGAGATAATTACAAATGAGTTTCCTCTTATATGTTAATTTAGCTAATAGTTGAGGTGACACATTTGATCGATATTGATTGATATATTATGATAGAAGTATAGGTATGTATAAGTATAGGTATGTATAGGTAAGAGAGGAACTGCTTACTTATAATATGTGAATAAGTATTGTTTATGATGTATGTGTAAATATAGATATTTTTCTCGTATTGGGGACATGTATAGCAAAGTGCTAAATAAAGGACTGTTATTATTATTATTATACCCTATGCACCAACTTTTCAAAAACTTCATTACCGTCTTTCTGAAACTGTCACTATTTTGCGTTCTATACTTCTATAATTTGGTACACTTATGTATTGTAACGAGATCTGGACCTAGATTACATTTGGATCTAATTTCGTTGAAGGGTTCGGGGGTAAATGGGGTAAATAAGGGTAAATAGGCATCTTTGGCATCAGCTCCCCCCCACTATCACCCCCAATACCACCCCTACATTATTATGAAAGGGAGTAAAAAAATTAAAATGTAATTTAGTGTATATACAAGAACGAATCGTCTCAAAAAATTTGTCTGGCGTTAGCTACCCCTTGACCACTCCAATTTCCACCCCCACTCTATTAATAAAGGTAGCAAAAAATTAAATTGGGATTTAGTATGTATACGAGAACCAAGGGACTCGAAAAATTTTTTTGGCATCAGCCATCTCCTCTACTACCCCCATTGCAACCCCCACCCTATTATTAAAGGGGCAATAAAATTTATTGGGATTTAGTGTGTGTACGAGAACCAAGGGCTACTAATTTTTTTTGCATTAGCCACCCCTCTACCACCCCCACTCTATTATTAAAGGGAATAAAATATTACTAAGATTTTGTGTGTATTTACTTGGCTACAAAATCTGGATGTGTAAGAAGTGATTCCTTGGGCAGCGGTTTTCTTATAGGTAGTCAACAACAAATGTTCAAGGAGTCCAAGCTCTACTGAATAAGAGAGAAGATAATCCAGATACAAGTACAAGAATAATTCCAAATCTATCGAATATTAGTAACATATTAGTATGGACAATCTTGAGAGATCAACAACTTCATCTCTACCATATTCAGCGGGTACAGACTCTTTTATATAGAGATTTTACTCAACTTGTAGCATATTGCAATTGGGTTTCAGAACAGAAAGCAGTATTTCCACAATTTTTATTTCAAATTTTTTTCACGGACGAAGCAAATTTTTCCAGAAATGCTATCACAATTACCATAACAAACATACTTGATGTGTAGAAAACATTCATGTTGTAGTTGAAAGACACGGTCAATGAGTTTTCTCTAAATGTCTGGGTTGGAATAATTGAAGACTATTTAATCGGTCCTTTTTTTCTCCACCAAGGCTTAACGGTATCCGATATAGGTAATTTTTGGAGTTCCATCTTTCAGAAGTCTTGAAAGACGTCTCGACAAGGATTCGACAGCAAATATGGTTTATGTATGACAGTCCCCTCATCACTTCAGACCAGTTGCATGAAATTATTTGGACCAGGAATATCCTGCCCACCGGATTGGCCGTGCAGGACCTCAACAATGGCCACCCAACCATTTTTTCCAGTGGGCTCTTTTGAAATCACTCGTCTACAAGACTCTAGTTCAGAATGTGGACGATTTGATGAATCGTATACGAGAATCATGTGCCATAAGAAATGAATTAATTAATTGAAATTGGTGTTGGTTACTGCGAACAATTTCGTTAGAATTTAATTTTTGATTTAAATTTGAAGCCCAATTTCTGTAACGCTCTTAATAATTAAAAATTCATTTCTCTCAGACTTCTAAATTGCGATACTAAAAATATGTTACGTTTTACTTTCAGATATGTAAATGTAAATTATTTTATGCATCGCCTATTTTTTCTCAAAATGTCCTTAGTTCATTTAAAATAATTTTTCTCGAAAATCGTAAATCCTACGTTAATTCAACAAGAAAGACTTTTCGTATAATTTTGGTGATAAAATGATATTTTAAGAGAAAGTGAGCTAGAAAATATATAGCGCAGTAAAAATAGGACAAAAAATCAATATAAAGGAACTTTTTCCATAAGCAATTTTATGGTTGGGTCCTGTTGGGAGATGTTCAGGCGTACCCACTATTTTGCTACCTAGTTAGACAAATAACTATTTACGACATCAAAAAGCCGGCATCGAGACCTAGCCTTTTGAAAAAGAATTATCTGTTTTGAACTTAATGGCATAAAATGGCGGTTAATTCAAATTTTAAATAACAAATTCAATTGCGCACATTTTGTTTAATATTGTTGCATCAAATTTTCAGGGCGTAGAGCCGAAGGCAGATTCTCTGAAAGTTTGAAGCTGATAGGTTCATATCCAATGGGTCTGAGCAGCAAAGTGAAAAAAAAGGATTTTTTGCCAGTTTTTCACTTTTGTAGGTTATGGTTCCGCTCCTAAGACTTACATTAAACGTAGATTTGTAGACAACATGAGCTTCAAATACTACTCCGACAAAACAAAAGCCCTGCATTATCAGCAAACTACATTCAGGCGGAATGTAGAAGGCTGTCATACCCTTTTTTACTTACTTATTTCTATTTATTTTCATCAATTGGTTCGGATGGTTCGGATTCCATTATGTACTGTAAGGCCCCGTCTTTTTCTCTCAGACAAATGTAGATCTCCTAGACTTAAGAGAGTTATTGGGGTAATTTGGGAGGTGGTTAGTAAACATTAAACATTAATCAGAGGGATGATGAGAATTGTTATAATTAACTTGGCATTCTTTCGGTATGATATCGGCGAGTAGGAGAAGACTAACCAGCCAGCGATGAAAAGCAAAAAGTTATAAATTTAAAATTTCTATTCTATAAATTCTACTTATTATTATATCATTTTAAAATACTTACATTTGTTACAACTTCATTGCCATTCCAATAAAATATCATTAATTGCACCACTATCGATGTTAGATGCATTGATGCAAAAATCATTATCATCACAGTTGGACTCTAAAATAAAAGATTCATTTTATCAATTTTATTATCTTTACAATAAAGCATAGTTTGTGAATGGTGTATCACTATAGAATATTTTTTTATACATTTATTTAACGTCAGCCTATTTCTGCTGCTGAGGTCTTTCACCGATGCCTGTAGACGAGCTACCCCCAACCAAGAATTGTGCCAAAGCTCTTCTCTGTCGAAGAGCAGAGATCTTTTACTTGCCATTTAACATTTAATAGACAAGGAACCGCCAGCTTTACATCCGCTCCGGCTGGAATATTGTAACCGAATACTTACTAAGTAATAAACAAAACTAAGAAAAAGCGATACAAGGCCCTGACTAAGGGTCTAGAGGGTGTTCGCTGTTGCCCTTTTCTAGGTTACAAAAAAATATATTTAAAGTGCCCTCCGGACGGTGCATGGGACCTGACACTTCCTGGCTAGTCGTATATCAACTGGGTGTGGGTTGTAACAAAGGGGGTGCGAAAGAAGAATCTGACTACTTAGTAGTACAAAATATAATGTAAAATAACAATATCTAGATGTATATCATAAGGTATAACTAATATTCAAATACGTTAGTAGACGATAAAATAAAAGATTATAAATTAGGGTTAGACTGAAAATATAATGATTAACTAATAGGTGTATGACACATGTGTCATGAGATATCATTATTACTCAAATACATTCATAGACAATACGATGTAACGATGTATATGATAAAAAAGTAAGTAAGGAGTAATCAGTAGGCACTTAATATGAAAAAGAGTTTAATAGCGGTTTAATCAAAAATTTGGTAGCGATTAGTCCAAAATCAAGGAGACGTAGCGAGTTCCAAAGGTTGAGGTTCGAATGAAGTTCTGGACCCCAGAAGTGAAAGCGGGGACATGTTACCCAACAACAAGAATAGCCTCACCATCCACAGTTACTTACAGCCACAGGATAAGGATTGGTCACTGTTGTGGAATGCACTTGAAAAAACTAGCGGGGGGGGCATAAAAAACGCCCTACAAAAACTATTACGAGGAGCTTCAGAACCTTCGATGTCACAAAAAATGCGTCGGAAAAAAACCCTCCAACAATATTTCATCATAAGTAACTACTCACCCAAGATAACAGTCAAATGTTACATACGTGAACATAACCTCACCTCCTACCAGAGGGTTTCTTTCCCAAATTGTAAAAATAGCCTCAGGTCCATCTGAACTTGTTAAACGGCTTCCGATTGCTGAGGTGAGAGGAGACTAAATACAAAGAAAACTAGGTGATAGCTTGAAACGAAAACGTTTGAAAACGTGCTACTTACAGGAAAAAAAACGGCGACTACAAATACATCTACTATGTAAAAGTTCCAATATTTCACAATAGGAAAACTTAATTTACTACTTGGAAACACATAAATTCATCCAGATGATGATCAATTAATATTGTACTTTCCAATCGAGCCCAAGACGACCACCTTCCTCTCCAGCTACTTTCCGACTCCCCCTCGTGGCTTCCACACCTAACGACCGGAAACTGTCACCTACCCTACTGACAGAAATTCGTCCAGCTACGGTTCGCACCTTCGCTATACAATTTCTGCAGCCAGTGACTAACCAATCAGAACCCGTTTTCTTGACTCACTAAAGCTCCTAATTCGGTTAACCAGGAAAGCTCATACATACATCACATGACCATATAGGGTAGGGCAACAAAACCGAGAAGCGTGTGACGCGCTACTGATTAACTTCGTTCTCTGCTAGCACGGCACACTAAGCTCCTAACCTAACTTTATCTCAAACGTAAACGTCAAGCTCGTACTGTTTATATAGTCTAGTATACTTTAACTTGGCGTGTGTATGTATGAGTTAATATTTCCGTACGATTTCATTTTCTCTTGTACACAAAGATCCAGAAATATTGTCCACGTAGACAATATTTCTGGACTATTGCTTTAATTTTGTGTACAATATGGGAGAAAATGAAATCGTACGGAAATATTAACTCATACATACACACGCCAAGTTAAAGTATACTAGACTATACTAGTGCATGAATGAATCCCAACAGGTTTCTTAATTTAACTACGCTAGGCCCAAGACAACAATATGCATAAATACCCCAGGTCAACAAAGAAGTAAAGTACGGTTCGTTAATTATTACTGTGTTTTCATTGTAAGTTTTAAAAGATTAACTCTGTCATTCGATTTTACCTACAATTCAATAATATTTAGGAAGCCGTTACATGGCCTGAAAGTAGCATGTAACATCATCCACGAACCAAACCTCGCCTATGATTGCGTAGACCATTCAAATTAAAATAAATGGACTCTGATAGTGAGAATATTAATGTTGGTATAACAGACATTCCAATAAATTTGTTTATTATCTATGATGTACTTTAAATAATATATTTTTAATAAACTTCAACTTTCCGCTCTAGGAGGAAAGTCATTTCCTTAATTCTTATAATAATGCTTTCTTATTTTCAGAAATAATCTAAGAAATAGAAGAAGAAACTCCTAGCACAACTTACCGACATTATTTGAATCAACAGTAAAGCAATTTGGACAGAATACATAACGAATTCCAGCGCCACTACATAGCTTATGTTATTGTTCAATGCCTTGATGAATCTAAAATATTTAGATTAAATTATTTTAAAAAAATAGACATGTTTTCATGATTCACCAAGTATTATAATGAAATTAAAAAGTATTCTAACTGTCATTAACCTGCCTGTTAGAGACTACATAGATGTAAAAGATTCCTAAAATTTCATAGCACATATTTATAGAAATCCAAATAAATTAGAAAATGATCACACTCTCTGCATGAAATACGTCGATCATAAGATTAATATAGCAGTGTCCTCGAAATACGAAGTTACGTCATGTATTTTATTAATTTAAGGTCCTTGTGCAAGAATTGCGGTCAACAAAATTAGTATGGTTGATACTGAAAACTCATTGTTACATATCTTTCGAACAGAGTCCGAGTTTTTGGTTCCAATTTTCTCATCACGTTAGGTTTTCGAAGTAAATGGGGTTAATTGTATCAAATATACCAACCTAGTGCATTTATTTTTAGGCACCAACTTTTTGTAAGTAATCATGATTGTTATCATACAGTAAACTGGTATTTTCATTTGTAGTCATACTCGCGCGAATTCTCTTTGCCAGAGGTATACCATTTTAATGATATTTAATTCCAAAATCCTTGAACCTCAAGATTTAGTGTTTATGGGCATAAACACTAAATCTTGAACCTTAAAATCACGAACCTTAAAACTCCAAGTCCAGAGATCATTATACCCTGGCTTCGTAAACCTAAGATTTCTTACGCTGTAGCCGGTCAAGGTCAAACTTTTAAATCCTCGAGCCCTGCAACCCTTAACCCTTCAATCCTAAATTTAGATTCCCCAAGCCCAAATATATTTAAAATTTTACTTGGTTAGTGCAGAAATTCCCAAAACATGGCAATAAGTTGAAAAGAAAGTATAAAAGACTTAAATGAACAGCTGGCTGCATAATTAGAAAAAGAATTTAATAAATTATAGATGTCATGTAATCAAGCAATTGATAGACACGCAGAAACAAGTGAATTCGATACAAAATTCAGAGAATTTGAAAAATCTTTATGAGAACCCATGGCAGCCATAAAAAATTATACAGTATCCACCAAGAAGTCTGCACCATATGAAAAACAATTCAGTTGTTTTTTAAACGGGTATCAGAATTAGTTTCAGCATAAAAATCACAAAATTGCCAAAAATATTTGTCTTGTCACAACTATGACACCTCCAAAATGGTATTAGAAATTTTAAAATGGACTGAAATGCCATTATTTATCAAAATATGGAAAAGCACCATAAAGGAAAAGTTGTTTGTAATTACATTAAGAATCTTAATGTGAAGTTTGGTTTGAAAATTTAAATGTTTTAGTTTTTGATTTTTTTCAAAAATGTGTACTTAACATTTACTTTTTTGTATATTTTTGTTTACAATTGAGTTAATTTTGAAATATCTCAATGCAAAAAATACATAAATGTTGCATTTTTTACAAAAAATAACAGGACAATCGTGGACTATTTTCAGTAATTCTGAACACTTACTGTGGACTTCATTTACATTACATTTAGACCACATAAATAAAACTGAAAATTCCATTAAAATTTACTTCAATAACCTTGAAAGCAAATTATACAGATTTATTTAATAACTTTAAACCATGTTTGCAAACATTATTCTCTTAAATTAAACACTACAAATCTGTATGTCTTCCTTCTCTTTCCATATATATTATTGTCCTATTGCAGTTCTTTGGTTAAATTTCTCAAAATTCTTGGAGATGTTTCAAGACAAATATACCTGATGGTATTTTTAAATGATCTATATTTTGGAAGAATCTTCTATGGTAAAATTTATATTTCGAGTAACCCCATAAAAAGACATCTAGGGCCGTTATGTCTTTGTATCTTGCTGGCCATGAGTACAAGTTGGCCAGATAAGTTCTTACATTAAAATATAATAAGTAAATAAACACCCCACCAATTAGAGAACTTCCAGTTCCAGAAGCCAGATGCTTGTGCGGATATTGAAAAACGCGGACATACAACCATATCCCCCAACAGTGCCAGTGCCGGAGCCGGGACTCGAATGATACCCGTTCGATTAGTCGCGATTGCCACCTAGCGCCTCAACCAACGCCGCTATCGGCTAGACATACAGTATAGTGGAGTAAAATTAACTCAGAAATGCGATATGTTGTGGGATAATTACGGGAAACTTGAATTTCCGTGAAACTTTTTGATAGACACTTGAAATAGTTTAAAGTGAAAAGTTATACTGTTTTATTTGCCCGCTAATTGTTTATTAATTGTTTAAACAAAAGACAGACCGAGGCGGTCCTACGGGGAGCCCATAGGGTGTTATCGTACGTTCTCCATATCAACAAGATGACCGACGAAAAAGGTAATAAAATTTGTCAAATAATTCAATCATTACGGCCAACTTGGCAAAACCCATAAAAAAGTCATTAAGACACCCGGGGAACTCAAAAACCCCAATTTCCAATGAATAATTCTGAGAAAATTCACGCAACATCTATAATTTCCAAATAATCCGAATATATCACTAAAATCATTCCAACATCAAAAATCAAAACTCACCAAATTACAGTAAAAAAACAAACGCCCTAAAATGTACAGCCCCCCCCCCCCCCCCCGCTGCAGCACAGAATAATGCAACTTTCCCACAACCCTACTGGCTGCCACAGCCTGTTTTGCATCCGCAAAAAATTATTTGAAGCAGTTTGTTCGAGACTGAATCATGGGTCATGGCAATTGGCGGCATACCCGAATTCTCTCGGTTCCAACCCCAGTGTTGTGCTTGCAAATTGTTACTTAGCCAAATTTGTACTTCAAAATAAACTCCTTTAATATGCAAGTCAAATGCATCTCCTGTTGGTGGAAGTGCCGTTAAATTTAGTACAAAATATTGGAAACGAAACTCGTTCAAAGTTTTTATTCGTGTCGTAGCACTATACAGTAGGGTGGAGTTAAAAAAATATTCTATTAAATTTCTTCAGATGCATAGTGTAAATGGATGGGTTCAAAATGATGTGAAAAAAATTTAATCTGAATCGAAGAATATTTTGAGGGTTCACAGCTACCTTGAAAATGGGGAAAAGGTTTTTTTTTTATACATTTATTTAACGTCGGCCTATTTCCGCTACTGAGGCCTAACACCGACGCCTGTAGACGAGCTATCCCCAACCAGGAATTTTGCTGAACCTCTTCCCTTAAGAAGAGTAGGGATCTTTTACTTGCCTAACATTTAATAGACAAGGGACCGACGGCTTTACATCCCCTCCGAAGGATGGTATATCCCCTATACAACCCTCGCCTAAGGTTGTATAGCTTCCGCGCATACATTGATATATAAGCCGCTGGAAGATGTGTGAGGCGAGGACGCGGTCTTCGTTGGAACGGTCACCCATCCAACTACTAACCGCGCCTTACATTGCTTTACATCGCATCTCGAAGTATGTACATGGTAAAGACGCACCCACGCTTGCCCCCAGGGTTAGGTTAGGTTAGTTTTTTAATTTTTAAAATTTTTCAAATCGACAATTATATTTCTTTTATGGCATCTTATCAATGTTAAAACGTGTATACAAAAATTTTTTAGATAAAACATTTTGTAGTTCCACGAATATTTTATAAAGTTGTTTCTAAAAAGATAAAAATGGGTGAAAATAAAGTTTTCGGGACAGATATAAAACATTCATGGAATTAAACAATGTTTTATTTGAAAAACTTTTGTATACGTTTTAACACCGGCAAGGAGCCATAAAAGAATTATAATTGTAAATTGGGAAAATTTTAATAATTCGAAAATCGATCTTTTTCCTCTTTTTCAAGATAGTTGTGAACCCTTAAAATACTTTCATCGAGTTATAATTTTCTTCGCATCATTTTGAGCCCAAATGGCATCTATCTACACTATACTTCTACAAAAATTGAAAAGAAAATATATTTCACTCCATCATACTATACAGGGTGGGGCAATAGTGCGTCGGGCCTCGATGTCGAGTTCTACGATAGCTAGATTTTTTTTAAATAATTGCAAGTAAACTAGATAAAAAAAGTCTATAACTGGAAATTATTTTCGAACATATAGGAGCCAAGACGATATTACAGGACCAAGTGCCTTTTTCTAAATGAAATGCTATGTATATCAGTACATTTTTTGAAACCTCTTTCTAAGCTCTATTCATTCCTATATTATCATTGAATATCTCCCAACCACTTGGATGTAATGAATTTTTTGTTGAAATAATACAATCTGCAGATTGATATTAAGAAAATCACCATAGTCACAATTATGGATCATTTTCATTTCTTAAAAAAGCTTAAGGACATTATAAATTGAATTTTCTTATATTTTTTAAATGGAACACCCTGTATATTTTTCGACGATGTGATGTAGAAATGAAAAACATTTTTTTAAAGTACTTCCCTATGACTATTTGCAACCATTTTCGTTTTATAAATAAATTACCAAAACATTTCGATTTCCTATGACCGAACACCAAGACAAATCGAGCACTATAAGAATTTAAAAAAGGAGTTGACTACTAGGAAACAAAAAGGCGAAGTTAATATAATCATAAAATACATCAAAGGTATTCCAAAGATAGTCAATAGTGATAATTTAAACTAGATACAGCACCCAATTGCATAACCAGTAACTTGTTATGCTGCTATCAGAATGTCAGAGGACTTAATACTAAAACTACACAGTTCTACAATGCGGTCTTACCTGGTGATTTTGACTTGATCTGTCTTAGTGAAACTTGGTTAACTAATGATGTAAATAGTGAGGAATTATTTCCTGAAGCATACAGTGTTTTCCGCTGCGACAGAGACCTTGCCATCACAAATCTTACTAGGGGAGGAGGTGTGCTATTAGCAGCGAAAGTAGAACATAAGGTACTAAAATTAGATCTGTCAAATTTACTAAATTTAAATACTAATATAGACATTGTTGGTTGTAAAATATTATTTAATTATTTTAATGTTTTCATTTTTGTTATTTATATCCCGCCGTTCGTTTCACTTGATAATTTCAATTTGTTTATGGAAAGTCTGTCATCATTGGAATTTGCACAAAGCAAAAATGTTATCATAATTGGAGATTTCAACTGCCCATATTTTAATCTTGACGCGAATAACTCTAAGAATCAAACGCTATGCAACTTTCAGGAATTTCTTAATTTAAAACAGTTTAAAACAATCTCAAATATAAATAATAGATTTCTCGACTTATTGTTTAGTAACTTAAGGTGCACTGTTAGTAGAGGGGATCTACCACTGGTTGGTGAAGATGCCCATCATCCTTGTTTCAATTTTAGTGTTCCGTGTACTTTGAACCATTATACCCAGTTTAATCGTAATAATTCTGCCCAGAAAACCTACAACTTTAGGAAAGCCAATTTTCCTGGCTTATATGAGTCAATAGTGAACATTAACTGGGCCGAATTATATGATAACACTGACGTAAACAGAGCATGTGATTTTTTCTACAGTTCACTTAATACATGTTTTGATAATCACGTTCCTCAAAAAATTAAAACGTCTCGTAGATACCCGCCATGGTATAATAAAGATATCATAAACAATATTCGACGAAAGGAATATTTTTTTAAAAAGTACAAATTGTCCAACTCTGACGAACACTTGAGCGAATTCAAAACCCTCCGGGCAATTATTAAAGAGCAAATTAAAGCCGCACATGTAAAATACATAAACGATACAGAGAACAATATATCTCAGGATCCATCGAACTTTTGGTCTTACATTACCAGTAAAAAAGCTCATTCCAGGATTCCAGGAGTTATAGTAAATAACGACAACACTATTAGTGATCCTCAGTTAATTGTTCAAGCTTTTGGTGAATACTTTCAAAGTGTCCATCATATTTCGGATGCCTCATTCGCTGAAAATTATAGAGATATTTTGCAAAACGACTCATCTCTATATATAAACACCATACATGGAGACGATATTATTAAAGCATCTAAGAAATTAAAAGACAAACTTACTTCAGGCATTGATGGTATTCCCTGCTTTTTTGTTAAGGATTGTTGTCGTGCCTTGTTAGAACCCTTACTTTTCATTTATAATTTAATCTTGAAAACAGCTACATTTCCCGATATCTGGAAAATCGCCCGAATCACTCCCGTGTTAAAGAAAGGTGACCCAGCTGTACTCCAAAATTATCGGCCTATTTCTATCTTATGTAATTTTACGAAATTATTCGAAATAATAATATATAATTGCGTTTATCCTAATGTTAGACCATATATTTCCCTGCACCAACACGGATTCTTAGATAAAAAATCTACGATCACAAACTTAACCTGCATAACTCAGTTTGCCTCGGAAATTCTTGATAAGCAAGGACAAGTAGACACAGTATACATGGATATCCAGAAAGCCTTTGATCAAATCGATCTATATTTATTAATAATGAAATTAGATAACTTTGGATTTTCCGCAGGCTTAATTAATTTATTTACGTCTTATTTATTTAACCGCAAGCAGTTTGTCGAGTACGAGGGTTTTAGTTCGGATTACTACATTAATGCATCCGGAGTACCACAAGGCTCCAATTTAGGACCACTTCTATTTCTCATTTACATTAACGATATTAATGATGTTCTTAGCTGTTCAAAATTAATGTTCGCGGATGATTTGAAAATATATAGAGAGATAAGAACGATAAGTGATTGTAGAATGATCCAAAATGACCTTAAAGCCGTATCTGATTGGTGTAGTGCGAACCATCTGTGCATTAATGTTCAAAAATGTTACGTTATCTCTTTTTCTCGGAAAAATAAACCTGAAGAATATGATTATAAAATAAATTCAGAGAGTATAACCAGATGTACAGAAATCAAAGATTTGGGTATAACCTTCGATAGCCAGTTAACATTTCGAGCCCATATTAATAGTGCTGTATCAAATTCATATAAAATGCTAGGCTTCATATTGAGAAACTGCAAGTGTTTTAGCAAAACTTCTAGCCTAATGTTGTTATATCACGCATACGTTCGCTCAAGATTGGAATATGGTGCCATCATATGGTATCCGTGGTACACATGTCACGTGAATAACATTGAGTCAGTTCAGAGGAAGTTCCTAAAATATTTGTTTTTTAAGGAGGATGGCATTTACCCGCCGAGAGGAATTAATACGTCCATTTTAACGAACCGTTTTAATATCGTTTCATTAGAAACTCGTCGCGAAATAATTTCCATTAAATATTTATTCAGTTTAATTCACAACACTATTGATTGTCCCTTTTTGTTAGATAAAATCAATTTCCACATACCCAGACTTGAAATCCGCCGTCACACAACCTTCTATGTCAAGAATTATAGGACAAATATTATGGTGAGATCTCCAATTTATGTAATGTGCAATAATTTTAATAAAATCTCCCATCTATGTGATATTAATTTTGATAGTCTAGGCAGAATATTAAGTCATATAATTATTACTGAATAGTAGGTTTAATTTTGTTTGTAACTTAAGTGTCAATATTATTTTTCTTTTTTATTCGCTATTGATATATAAATGATATGTGATTTCATGTATTTCCTGTAATTGGGTGCTTACCTGTTGGAAATAAAGAGATTATTATTATTATTATTATTATTATTATTAAATAATTCTTTCGAATGGTGATAATAGTTTTTTTACAAAAATTCGTATTTTAAGAATTTTTTTTTTAAATTGGTATTTTGCAACTAATTTGCTAAATAAAAAATGATGCAGGCACTCTTTTGTTGATAACTTTTTATATGTTCTTCGTAGTATACTCACGAATGTACAGTAAAAAATTATCGCTTCCCGGAATTTTTCCAAAGCGAAAACCTACTTTGACTTCACTATTAATAGTACTGTGAATTGAAATGCCGTGTTGTTGAAACCATAAGACGCCTCTTTCCTCCAACGACATTTCGCCAATTACTTCAGTAATTTCATTCATAAAAAAGTTCAAATATCTTTCCGAATTGAGATTATGCAGGAAAATAAAGACCTATTATTCTTATTATTATTAAAAAATAAGGGCCAATTAGTTTGCCATTAAGAATGTTGCACCAAACATTGGTTTTAAAAGAGTACTGGTCTTTACATTCACAATTCCGGGATTTTCATCTGCCCACCACCTGTAATTTTCAAAACTTACTACCCTATTAGAAGAAAAAGTTGCTTCGTCTGTGAATAGGATCTGTGTAGCAAAAGATCGACTTTCTTCTATTTCATCTTGTATCCATGCACAAAGAAAAAATGATCTATTATCAATACCGTGGCTCCTCGTAGAAGAGGATGAAGAAGAGGAGTGTTGATTTTCCAACTATTTTGACTAAGACATGGATTAGGCCTATTGGGGAAACCATGTAAAAAAACGTATTGTATTCTACCTCGAAGGTGGTGGGGCAACGAATGATTCACTATTGCAGCACTATTTCATCATGTTGACTCTTTGTGCGGCGTATAACATGCAAACGGTAGCTCCTACGTAGAAAATGTAAAAAGCCTTTTTTATAGAGCATTTCTCTATAGCCAACTTTTGTGAGTTCAAGAATTATCGTCCGATCAATAGCAAGCGAGATATTAACGAGAAACCGACCGTTGACTCCCGTATAACTTTTGAAATGTACACGATATCTTTTACACGTTATTTATAATGGTTAAATAAAGGTGTATGCTAAAATTCAGCTTGCTGCAAATTTTTTAAAAATAACCACTTGTTTTCTCCTTAAGTTACTGGGCTATTCTTACAGTAGTTCCTCCTGCGCCAGTTCTGTCGAAAATTGCGGCAATCAAAGTTTATTTATATTATATTACATCAAGCAAATATTTTAATTATGTTCATCAATTCTCCAATTGGTGTGCGGCTTTTTGTAAAGATTTCCATGACCTGTGGCATACTGATGAGAATTAATAAGTTCGAAACTGGTCTATGTCTGGTCAGGGAATTGTCAAATGATATTGGCTACCATTCCTTCATGATTTGTAAGGTGTAATTCAATGCAGGTCGGGTATTTGTCCGCTGAGTAGTTGTTTCCTGCAAATCATATATTATAACAGTAAGTTAGGCCCACCTAGGACTGAAAGGTCGCCAATCTCAGGTACTTGCAGAATCGCAAGTCGCTATACACTCATGGAGTCATCTATGGTGTATAGTAGCAATTGACCATATGAGAGGATTCACTTACCTCTCACCACACCAGCTGAGCTGATTGTTTCGAATTTTTGGAAAATACGTCAAACTGTTGAATGGGAAACGATTTTGGGGATATCTTTGGTTAAAAGTATCAGCTGTCTCTCTATTATTTGTTCTGTTACCGCTGTGAATTAAAACAATTTCAATGTTTTCTTCTTTAGTAAGTATATTTTTTAAGCGATCGACAGAAATAGAAAAATTAGACATTATTGTAGACATTAATAAGCCATCGATTGTCAAAATTAAGTTATTAAATAAATTCGTAAACTTTTAAGGTTTTTTAAAGTAAACTTAAATAGAAATTTTGAGTTCTATTTATTTGATCTGAATTTGATTAAATGATCAATCATTTTTTTTATATTTAAGCCCATTATCGTGCAAAATTTCACAGTAAGGGTTTAGAATTGCTGAAAATAATTCACAATTGTCCTGTTGTTTTTTGTAAAAAAATTTTTCTGCCATTATTAATTACTTTTAAAGAAGAGATGGAAAGTTTATGTATTTTTTGCATTGAAATATTTCTAATTAACTCAACTCTAAACAAAGAATACACAAAAAAAATGTTACATATTTTTAGATAAAAATGAAAATACTAAAATATTTCAATTTTCAAACTTTTTTCCTTATGGTACTTTCCATATTTTGATAAATAAGGGCATTTTAGGCCTTGTAGGTATCATACTTGTGACGTGACAAATATTTTTGGCAAATTTGTGGTTATTAATCTTGCTGAAACTAATGCTTAGACCCGTCTAAAAAATAATGAAATAAAAAAGTTTTCCATATTGTGCAGATTCTTTGACAGACACTGTATAATCACACTTCAAAAAAAGAAGTTTTAGAAAATATTAGCATCATTCATAAAATTAAAACGCATAAAAATAATAATATAGTCTTTACACATGACATCAATGAAAAAGGTACCCATATCTATGAGACGGTGATAAATATAAATCAGTAAATAAATTAGTTGATTCTAAATATAGTTATATTCTATTGACAACTGCTTTCTCAAAAATTTTACATAAGTAGTTTGGTAAAGTTATAGGTCTATAATTTTAGAATAAATGCGTATTTTTTAAATAAGGAAGTTACTTTACCTAGTTTTAAAATATCCGTAAATTGTCCAAAATTTATCAAAAAATTAATGAGAATCTGCTATAACATACTTACTATATTTTAACAGACGGATAGGTATTACATCAACGTCCGTTGACAAATCCGGCCACAGGTTAAAAAAATTGTAATTTTTTTTATATATCGTGCAATTATTTGATATATTACTTCCAAGATAAATATACAGTTCATCTTTAACACATGTGGAGAAATATTTCAAATGTTTCTCTATTCAAAGTTCTTTAGTTGTTAGTTATCGGTTAATCTAAATTTATAATTAGCATCTTCATTTCGTAAACAACTGAATCTAAGAATGACCTAGTGAATTGATGGTAAGCAACTAGAATTTCCAAATCACTAGGAAACATTGAAACTGGGAATTTTGACGGATAACATCAATTTCGAAAGAATGAAAGTCCTCGGATTGAGTTAACTATACATGAACTACCATATCTTAAATTTAAAATATTATGCTTAAATCTGGCAACATTATCCACGTATTCACTGGTGTCAGTTTAAAATTAGTGTACATAGAGTGTGGTCGTTTATCAGTTGGGCGGTGTTAATTTGTTGTTTATAAATTACGCATTTGTGGTATCATAGTGCCTTAAAATTTTATTTCATGTGAAATTGTAACGAAGCATTTTTCGTTACGGAAATCTGCATAAGATTTATATTTATTTGTACTCTGTATAATATTTTCTGTTAAGGTAAAATCTATATTGTACGCCCTTAAGCACACGATAGTGTATTAACAAGCAATATTTACTATTTGAGCACCGCAATATTTATTTAAAGTTAGACTATTTGTACACTAGGAATTATTGTTCATACTTTAAAGTAATTAATTCAATAATTAGTTATCTATGGCCGATTAAATCTATTTCTTTTTCGCAGTTGGTTAGAATAGTTGTCTGAGACCGATTTTATACATTACAAAATTCAGAATACTTTATTTATACTAACCGACGCTCGTATATAATAATCCGGTACATTAAATAATTCAAAGCAGCCGTCTTCGCTACCTTGTAGTCAATATATTGATCCATGCGCGAGTCTGAAATAAAGGGGACCCTCGCGATATCCTGGTAGGGAACGGCTATAAAATAAACGGCACCAGGTATTTTATTCAGTAGTTATCCTACAACTCGAAGAAAGCAGTCGACTACCAGTGTACCAGTGCCCACCGTAGTTGGAAAGAGTAAGACCTTTTTAAATACTTGGCTAGTGTAACTATATTTTACTGTTAATGAAATTTTTATTCCGCGATTTACTGTTAGTAAATTTTTGTATACTTATAAATACTTTCCATCATTCTGCTTGTTTTACTGATTGATATTTTTCGGATGTTTTACTTATTTTACTGTTTGAATATTTTACTTTCAATTGCTTATTTCTGTGAGTTTCTTTCTTTTCTTTTCTGAACCTGACTCTGGCCCTGCGGCGACAACAGGTTCCTTCTTTATTTTCTAAACCTGACACTGGCCCTGCGGCGACAACAGGTTCCTTCTTTATTTTCTTAACCTGACTCTGGCCCTGCGGCGACAACAGGTTCTTTCTTTCTTTTCCTAACCTGACTCTGGCCCTCAGGCGACAACAGGTTCTTTCTTTTCTGTCCACCTTTATCTACCCCTAGTCACGTTACTGTCAATTTCGCGTTAATACCGAGTAATTAATTACATTCTGTCCTTACATATTTTCTTGAGTCCGGGATTAATACCTTCGTGACAAAATATTTGCTCGTCGATATTTAGTTGTCCGTACTGTTAACGTTGTAAAATACTAGCCAAGTTTCCGGTCTGTTTTATAACCTGTCCGTTTTTAACACTGTAAATAATTCTGCTTGCTTCGCATTTTCTGGTATCCGTACACTGTCTGCTTAATAGCCTCTCGCTAATTTTACCGCTTATACGCTTTTGCCGCTGAAATTATTATATTGCTTGCTACTCTCCATCTACTGCCTAAACATATGTATATTAATTTGTGTTAATTTTGCTTTCTGTTCTGTTTAGGATTGTAACCATAGGATTACAGTAATATACTCAAATATTATTGAACTTCTGCATTTTACTGTTGTGTTTGTGAAAGTCTAAATTTCTTTACTTGACCCACTGGGATTGACTGATTCTTCACTGAGCTGCTCAGTCTAGCTTATCGACATTTGCGTAGTGTTGTTCAATCACTCCGCACTTGAACTGGCGCCCGAGTAACAAATAAAGCTCGAGTGTCAAAGTGACAGCCTTATTCTCGCACTGTACGAGAAAAAGAGCGTCACAAAATATTTATAGTGTGAATTGTTTATGAATTGGACGGCATTAATTTTTGTTTATAAATTACGTAATTGTTGTATCACAATGTTTTAAAGTTTTATTTTGTTAGTGCTTTAGCAAAAATAAGTGTAATTGTGGGATATCGTAATATTTTTAAATGTGCAAAAATGGAAGCGGTTGCCTGTTGTTCAAAAGAAGTGGTAAATGTTCATACCCCTAGAATGTCTTCATTATAAGCTTCAAGGAAAAGAGAATTATTTTGAATGTATATCATGCATTGGAGAAAGATCATGCCATGGTACAGAAATCAGGATCAACAGGTTTAGTTAACATTATTTCAAGGTATACCGGCGTGTGTAAGTGGACCATTTACAGAATTTTAAGAGAAGAAAAAAATTAAGGGGATGTTCAGAAACCTAAAGCGAAGCCTGGAAGAAAAAATAATAATATTAGACAAATTCCAGAAAAATGGAATTCGACGTAAAGTTCATAAATTCTTCTATGATAATGAAATACCTAATGTTAAGAAAATTTTACAGTCCCTGAATGATGATGAACATATACCCAAAATGGGCAAATCGGCGTTAAAAAAATGTTTGCATGATATTTACAAAAAGAAAGAGAAATAGCCTCCTACTTGAGGGAAATGATATTATTTGTTGGAGAAGAATTATATTCGGGCAATTAGAGCTGCCCGTGAAAGAGCAAGAAAATGCTATTATTGAGATAAGACGTGGTTAAATGAAGAATATACTGTAACACAATTTTGTTAAGTTAGAAATGTAAAAAGTGTTCGTCAAGACCAAATGGAAGATTGGTCAACAGGATTTAAAATGCCAACAGGAAAAGGAAACGCCTAATAATAACGCACATAGGAAGTGATTCAGGATTCGTGGAAGATGGACTTCCATCGTTCATGTCGAAAAAAGGTGGCGATTATCATGAGGACATGAACGCGGGTGTTTTCGGGGAATGGTTTTGCAAAAATTTTCGCTAAGATTGAACTCGAATCTGTCGTTATTATGGATAACGCCCCGTACCACAGTCGGTTACTAGAAAAATTATTAACCAATGCATGGCGAAAAACGCAAATTCAAGAATGATTAGATGGTAGAGATATCCTATTCGATCGTGCTTCACTTAAGCCGAACTACTAGCCCTAGCGAAACAGCATTCGCCGATATATAAGAAATATATTGTGGATGAAATGGCTAAAACTAGAGGTATTGAGGTATTACGGCTGCTGCCTTACCTCTTTGAACTTAATCCAATTGAGCTTATTTAAGCTGAAGTAAAGGGGAATATTGCAAGAGAAAATAGAACTTTTAAATTAGAATATGTAAAAGGCCTTCTATCTAGTGCATTGAAAAGTTACAGCTGATTATTGTCAAAAATGCATGGGGCCCGTTAGAAGAGTTGGAGAAAAAATGTGGAATACGGTTATTCGGATTGACGCAGTGATTGAGCCAATATTAATAAATGTGGCAGTGATAGTGATAGTGACAGTGGTGAGTGAGTGATAATATTTGATAGTGTCATATAGTGATTGTGATATTATGTATTATTTGTTGTGGAAAATTATTGTTTGTAAGTTTTGTTTTTTATTATATTATTTTAACAAGAATGTTTATTTATGTTGTTATAGAACAGTTATTTATTTTTAAGTTTGGTATGTTTTGTTTTTAATTATTCTATATTAACAAGAAAGTTTATTTATGTTGTTAGTTATTTCAGTTGTCAGTTATTTATTTTTAAGTTGTAAGTCTATTTATTTATTTTCTTTTTTAACCTGTTACTCCCTAATTAACAACCCTGTCACCATCCTTTCCCGGCAAGGAACATGCTCACGACCCCACGTTGGTCCTTGCTGGGTAATAAGAACAACTGGCATCGTTAAATTTTTTATAAACATCAAACATTCAACAGTTTTAATGTGGGATTACGTAAGTATTCCACTCCTAATAAAATTATGCCTGCAATTAAAATTTTTCTTAAAAGAACTCCAGTTTTCTTTTTGACTGAGTTGAGCGTGAAAACAAATTTAATTATGTTTATTTTTTATTTTATGAAATATTATTATTTTATATATACCTACATAAATACGTACGTGGCGTCACTGAGTGCTCGAGATATACGATTTCTTTCTTTCTTTCCGTGTTTGTTTACGACTGAATAGTTAGTCAAGCAAATTATTAGGTATAAAGGCGGCACGTTAAATCATTTACTCTATGCGGTCGACTAGGTCATTAAAATTGTTTGTGGCAGTCGTGGTTTCCATTTCTAGTAGGCGGATAAAACTTAATATATTTCTCTCGATTCAATAGGATTATATGGTAAAACGAGGTGCCGCTTTAGTATCAAATAAGAGCTACTATCCTTTGACGATAGTGCTGCTTATTTTTTGCGTTACTGATTCGAGTTTTCGGCCGAAGCATATATATTTGTGGTGCACTATACGTCATAGTTTAGTTATTAATTTATCTTGGAATATATTTATATTGGTTAATCTCTATCTTTCTTATCACTGACTGCCTATGATCATGACGCCCTTAATCTGAATTCGCTACCCTATTACTCTCCTTACCATAATAATGGCTAACCAGCCAAAGTGTAAACATTCCCCAATTGTCACGGCAGCAGTCAAAACACTCACATTTGTCCACCTTTTTGATAAATAGATCCGCTGACTCATTGGACTAGATTTATGGTTATATACATATATTTTTGTTGAAATTTTACCTTTGAAACATTTTTATTGCGATTAATCCAACACTATTGTTGAGGTACTTTTGTTCTCGCTATAATGGATTTGAAGTAAACAGTTTTACTTTTCAAACCGTATGCGGAGTTTTACTATAATAGCGAAATTATACTAATAGGCGCTACCTCACCTTATTATCCTGACATGCTCCAAAATGCAAAATTTAATCAGTGCTTCAACAGTTTCTTTATAATCATACTCCATTTCATTATCACTAGCTTCTTTTAAATATTTTTTCGCATGTCCCAAGCGGTTACTTAAAACTTGCAATCTGAAGCTAACATAAAGCGATAACACTGCAAAAAGTGTTTGTACGGTAAAAAAATTTATTATAAAATAACCAGTGAAATACATATTCGTAGAGAAAGCCATTACATAGTGGTTAGTTTCGTTAAAAGGATACCACATTACCAAAGGCAGGGGTCTTTCTATGGTCGAGTTATTCATATTTTCATCCCACAATATGATATATTTTATACCATCTGGAACAAATAATGCAACAAAACCCACCAACATCACCACTATGACATATATTTGGATATATTTGCCTCGTTGCACAAATGATTTATATATTTCCATGATTTCCTTATCGTTGTTGGTTTTAAATTTATCCTCCATAAAAAGCATTTCGTATATCAAAGATTCAAAACTATTGGTCTTAGAAATCAATACTTTTATAAAAGTAACTGAAGTAACAAGCAATATAGTTACTAAATCTATAAGTTTGTTTATGTCGTGCGTTAAGGTTGGCATTTTAATGTAAAGAGAAAGTACTAGTGATGCATATATAATTTGAATTAACAATCCGTAAACTTTATACAAATTCTTATTGAATTTAACCATTTTAGAAGGTAAAGTTCCAGCCAGAACCATTGAATATCTAGCATAATACAAAAATGTAAGTTTCATTTCCTAGAAAGTAAATATATATATAGGGATAATAATAATGCAAGACTAAAGGATATAAATAATAAAAATACTCAGCAAATGATGTCTTATGGATAAATTTAGATTATACCTTTGCGATTTTTTAATTTCCATTTTAGTCATATACCTGTGTTACAGCTTTAAAAGTTAGCCCTTCACGTTTCACCGTTGCAGTGGTAAAACAATTATACATATAGACACAAATAAAACTAATTTATAGGCGTAAAAAAGTATAGTCTCTAATTCGTTTGGAATGGCATATTCCAAACTTATTACAGAATATACTATTCCATTACGGTAAATGGTAAAATCTCTCTTGAGACTGTATTAAGTGTAAAAAACGATTAATGAGAATGAAAAAGTTTGAAGTGCTCCGGAATATGCTCAAGTATCTCTCATCATTTGTCGGACGACAACAAGACACAGGCGTGACAAATACGCGACACAGTCATGAAATAGACAAACAGAAAACCTTTGATCGCGTATCAAAGTGACACGTAAAAATCAGGAAATAGTACATTATACACTAAGGGAGAGAAACGTCTTATTTTTCCTGAGGTGTAATTTGAGGCCCGAGGGCAACAAATACATCGAGGGAAAATGGCGGTCTCTCCCGAGATGTATATACTATTATTTCCACGATTTGGAGTAGAAACATTTATTTCATAAATAAAGAATTATAATAAATTGGAGCGAAATTACAATATGTAGAAGCCTTTGGGATATTTCCATTTAACGTATCATGGCAACAGATATTTAATTTATATTTTTATTTTGTTTAACTATTGGGCATGAAATAAAAACTCCCCTAGGGAAATTATTGTCTTATTTCGTCCCTAGGGAGTAAATGCTTTACTTCTGTCACAATTTTGATGCCATAGAAATCGATTTCTACTCCCGGTCGTGGAAAAAAAAAAATTTACTCTTTGTCAGTAGTAATCATGTCATTGTTGCAGGATGAAGATGCGCTTGCTTTGTTACAAGTTGCGAATATTAATAACAGAAATGGAAAGTATTGTGTGCACCCTATGTGGAAACGAGGACAACAAAAGAAGTACTTTTAGAGTAATGAAGGGATTGGAAATGTATCCTCAGAAGTTCCAGTCATTTTATCGGACGACCAAAAGGACATTTTTTTCGTTTATAGATCAAAGACCTTATATTTCAAAACATCATGCAAAGTTCAGGTCTCCGATTTGTTCCGAGGAAAGATTGTGTCTGCTCATTTTAACGCGAGAGATTTTCAACAGGCACAGTCACGTCTGATCCTGTCGTGTCACCTAGTATGCGCGGCTTAATTTAAAAGTAATGTAAGTCACTGAACAGATTTGTTCTAAGTTTGTGTCGCGTCTGTATCTTGTTGTTGTCTGACAGATGGGCGTTCTACCTAAATATATAAATATAACAAGTAGAAAATATAAGGTTATTACATGCTGCAAAGATTTAAAATTAGTCTGTGATAGTTGTATATTTTACACTGATATTATTTCAAAAGTGATAATTGAGAGAGGGAAAATATTAAGTGTAATTAAATACAAATCATTTGCCGAAGAAGTTGTAATCACAAAATCAAGAAATAACTAAGAATGTAAGTAATTAAAGAAGGAGATGGTATCATAAAACGTAACACAAAAGAAGAACAACAAAATATCAAGACAGCTGCTGAAATAAAATTAAATAAGAATTATAAAAATGTTTCCACGCTATAAAAGTCACTATTATTTTCCTCGGGACGATGTATTTTCGCTATCGTGATTGGTGTTCTGAAAATAATCAGCAACCAGTAGAAGAAAGCTATTATCGCTAGATACTCTGCGCTAAATTCAACCTCAAATTTCAAGGGCCTCTGGAATGCTGGAATTGGCTGGGAGGATGGTCAATGAAAATTATTAAACCACAGCAGTTAGGCCCCACTGGGAACCTTCTACGTCCTCCCTGTAGGTAGACCCTCGCCTAGGCCTCCAACCAACCTAATCTTGCGAAATAGGTGGTAATGCTGCCTAGGAGCATCCCCATTACATCGGCCAAAATGGTCCAACGTTCTCCCAAAATGGATTCTCTGAGAGGTAGAACAGTCACAGATACCTGCCGCCTTCTTGGCCAGTCTGTCGGCTACTTTGTTGCCACTACACTGTGCATGTCCTTTCACCCAGCATACCAGTATGTTATTCATGCTAGAGGCAGGAAAAAAATTGTATTTTCTTATTTTCTTTTAGCTGTAATTTTGTTTGTATTCATCGCACATTTTAATAGGACATATGAATAAATTCCTTATTAATAGTACTAATAAATGGTACCACGGTACCGATATGGTTCCATTTGAAAAAAATGAGTTTTGCCCCAAAATTTTGGTGAATTATATTTGCTCATAAATCACGTGATTTAGTGTTTTTAACGTGATGTCGGTTTGATGTCGGAACCATCATGGCACACTTAAATGGAAAACTAAAAATTATATTATAAAAAAAATTGATGTTTGAAATGTCACTTATTTGGCATCGTTTAGTTTATTTCGATAATTTAAATATTGGGCTTTTGGATCAAGGTTTTCTGAATTTCTTTGGCAATTTTTATATAATTGATATCTTTTTTTATGGAATTTACTAGACCTGTGGTTATTCATGAAATTATTTTCTGTTTTTGTGTGTAAATTTAATTTTGCTTGTGGATATGTCAATTAATTTCGTTAATATAACAAATATATCTTCCACATTACCAGCATTGTAGAAGTCATTTCAGATAACTTTTTTTACTTCAATGCTTAATTTTGTATAATCTCTTATTATAATTCGGGTCGGATCAGTGACAGTGTTATTCGAAACTTGTTTTGCGTGCGCTCCAAAGTGTAATGAGCCTGTTGGAAGTCACAAATACTTTATTTTATTATAATTTGTAATTTGTAAATTTAGATTTTCAAAAAGCTGAGGACCAACTTACAACCGGCGAGAAAGATGTGTCAAATCTAATTCTTCATTCATCTCATCAATATATTGTAAAACTACTTGCAACTAATTTCTAAATTTCATATCAATATTATTAAAAATTATTATTTTGATTCGATATATCGTTATATTATCTTCATAAAATTGATTAAAACACTTATTTTAAAATTTTGTACGTACGTGGTAAACGATATTTTTAATAGTTCTTGTTAGTCAGATTTATTTTATTGATTAGTTTTTTATAATATATCATTAAATTCCGATATTGTTAATATAGACAAAATGGTACGATTACTTCAGCATGGATTGTCCTGAAGGGGTTAAATGAGGGTTTATTTTAAGCATTTAAATAAATATTGTATTAGATTTAAGGCTCTAATAATTCCAGCTCACTATTTTTACTACTTATGTTGCCAGTTTTAGAGTATCTAGAAGATTTTTGAGATATTTCCAGGCACGTCCCAGTATTTTTCTTGATATTAATTTTTTTTTTTTTTAATGCCTTATTTATATTTACGTCCTGGCGGAGTTTAGCTACAGCTACTCTTCCACTCAACCAGGACGGCGAAATGAGATGCCGTTCACCCATCCAAGTGACGGCCTCGACCAACGCTGCTTCACTTCGCTGATCGAGGTCTCAGCGCTTAAACCGATGACGGTACCTCACTTCACAATATACAATATGTAACAGTAATTTAATAACCATTTTTGATATATTTAGTATATAATAATATGGCAGGTCACGGTATAATGTAATTGATATAAACCAAACTTATTTTGTGACAAACAACATAAACTCATTGCATAGACGCGTACATATAGATTCTATCTACAAGTACAGAAATTACGGTAATAATATATAATAAATACACCGGCACGTAAGAACAGGAAACACTGAAATGATTTAAATGCCTTTGAAGTAGTAATTAGTAATTATATTTATCTATCTTATATACTCCATTTAAATAGTCGCATATAGTGTAGAATGTAGAGGGACATCTAAAATAAAAGATTTTCTTTTCTAAAATACCAAGGAAACATTCGTCATACCACCACAAAAATAATCCGTAAACTTTGATTACTCGTGGTATTATATACGAGTATTTTGAAATTCTTGAAGATATCTTTGTATATGCGGGTGCTAGATACGCTAGCAATGCATCGTGAAATGGTTGAGTACCTCCAAAAATATATACCGCATCTTAGACGGCTTTCTACCTGTGTGTAGTATACTGTAACTAATTTGTCCTGCGTCAAAATAGGTTTTTACGAAGCTTTACGAAATTGAGAATGTTAAGCAGGTCTTTCGTCGGTAATTGGATAAAAAAAATAGCAAACCTTATTTCCTCTTTCATGTCGGCGTTTCGGCAATCTTTATTGGCTTTCTCAGGACTAATGAGGTGAAAAATTATCAGTCATTAAAATCAGATATAATATCCTCGTTAAGAATTTAACAAATAAATATAAATATATACGAAATATTTCAAACAACCGAACTCATAACATATTGAGAATGAATATATATATACATTGCACAATACATACAGCAAAATTATATTGTGTTTCTCATGGAGCCTCATACAAGACGTAGCTCAAAAATCGAATACTTAACGTAATAAACATTAAACTTCTTATGAAAATGAGAGATAAAGCTAAAGGAAAATATTTAAAATACAAAGTAACCAGAATCTAGAATATTATAAACAAGTAAAAATTAAAATATAATATTTCAACCGTAACTCCTCTATAAAATCCTTACTTTACTATAAGGAACGTAACCAGTCTGTAACCAACAGCTACTCTCCGGGCTATATGCCCCGCCGAGCGCTGAATTACAAGTTACAAGCCTGGCGCGAAAAATAAATATGCTAATTCCAGTCAGATCATATATTTTTCGATTGCAACAGACACTGGACAGCTAGATGGCGCCTGCTGACTATCTTGCATGTCGCTATCCTAAGAACACCGAGATGTACCAAATAGTCGAAGGATCCTCGTGTCGGTCGTCACATGCCTACCTTGCGCTGACAAGAGCCAACAGCTCGAAACTGCAGTCTGCAAGTGGTGTGGGACGAGTGGCACGAGAGCTCCTTTAAGTAGAATCAGTCTTTCGGCTGATGTTTATTGCAATCGAAGCATTAGCGTTCTGTTGGTAATATGAAATTATTACACTTAACGCGCCAGGCTTATAACTTGTAATTCTGCGCTCGGCGGGGTACGCAGCCCAGAGAGTAGCTGTTGGTGGCAGTCTGGTTACATTCCCTATAGTAAAATAAGTAAGAGGAGTTTGCTACTGAAATATTGTGCTTTAATATGCTGCCCTCTAGAAGCACATTTGAACTAAACTAAAAAATTGCACAAACCATGCCATACAACGGGGAAAATGTACTTATTTTGATATATTGTTAAATATAAATTAAGTTTAACAAGAAACGAGACTAATAATAACCTTCCAAATGCGTTTGCTGATCCAGAAAAAGTCAAAAATTATTTTATTTCGTTTATAATACCCGACAAACATCCTTTAAATGAAAAGATACATTTTACAATTCTAATTTACATCAAAATTATAAAAATACATTTTATTTCAAATCATTAACAAGGAATAATGTTTAGAACATAATTAGTAATATTAGAACTTGCAATCTTGGCACAGATGGTATTTCTATTAAAGACCTTAAATTATGTTTGCTATTTTGTATAAATCAACTCATAAACATTTTAAACACCTGCATACATGATAGTGTATTTCCATACTGCTGGAAAAGGTAATAGTGAAGGCTCTTGCAAAAATGGTTAATCCTATAGAACTAAAAGATCTCAGACCTATTAGTGTCTTATCTTCAACTTCTAATATTCTGGAAAGACATATTCACAACCAAATTTTTCTTTAGTTCAATGAAACTATTTGACTTCCTCGACACAATCAGACTTTCGAAAAAATCGTAGCACTTCCACTGCACTTCCTAAAGTAACTGATGACATTTGTCAAAATTCAGATAACAAGAGAGCAACGTGTCTAGTTTTACTTCATTTTTGTAAAGCCTTCGATACTTTGAAATTACAAGTTTTGCCTTCTAAATTGCATTATTTCGGTTTATATATACAACTATATATAACTGCATCAATTTTTGTAAATCTTGTTTGACTAGCGGGAACAATGTGCAGTTTTGTCAATAGATAGACTGTCAAATCAAAATTTGCTGCATTACATCAAGGTCTACTCCAAGGATCCATATTAGGGCCCCTGTTATTTTTAATATACGTTGCACATATGAATGGTGAAGTTCAGTATTCTAGTGTAATGCAATATGCAGATGATTTTCAATGTATTTTCGATGTTTGCCCAAGTAATAAAATATTTGGACTAGAAAATATTTCATCAGATTTAAAAAAATTTAAAGTTCTTTAAATCATAACTTAATAATTAATGCTTCTAAATCTGTCTTATTCAACGATAGCAGGCTCAAAATATTCTAGATATAAACTGTCTGATTTTGTTTTCAAAATTGATAATGATGAAGTGCCTAAATTGAGTGAAGTAAAAAATTGTTTCAACGTAAACATAACACAGAAACAATATTTAAAACAGACCGAAAAATCAGTGCAGTCCTCCGTAATCCAAAAGCAAAAACCGTGTCTAGATTGCAATAAATCATACATAGGACGGACCAATAGACGTATTAGTATAAGAAAGGAAGAACATATGAATGGAGTTTGAAAATAGGAGAAAACATCGTCCCTAGCACAGCATATAAAACCCACAGGACACAAAATATACTTCAACAACACCATAACAGTAGCTAATATCGAGTATTATAGGTCAATAATTACCATAGAGGCCAATAGAGATCGAAGAAAGACCACAAAATCTTAATAAACGGGATGATACGCAGAGATTATCCATTTTTTGGAAGCCCGCTCTTGTAGGAAACACACGACGCTCCACCATGGACAAAACAATCACGAGGAGGTACGTTCAAGCATTGACAATTAATGAAGATACACAGCAACCTACCCGAAATGAACCTATCACGAGGAGTCAGAGCCGAGCGCTGACCAATCAGAGAGAACCTCGGCATTCTACGGCAACGATTGGACACGAAGATGCCCAACCACCAACAAGAAGTCACGTGGAGCGTGACGCTTCAGCGAGGCCGCTTGTTGGGTTGGCTCAGGCGCCCGCTACGCCTCCCACAAGTAGTAGGGGACAAGTGACACGTAGCCAGTCGCGCAGGCGCGCCCTAGACCATAGCCTATATAAGGAGCAGCGCAATGCGAGAACGTCAGCTTAGTTCGAGCAATGAGGAGCAGCAGTAGGCAGCTTTCAGTGAGAACCTGAAGATGGCAAATGAGATTCTGCCGAAACGTCGTTTAGACAACCGTGACTCAACATATATTATATAATTGCAATGATCAAAGTAAATAATACAGATTTTTATTTTAAGCTCTGGAAATTGGTGACACTGTTCTACGACTGTCAAACTATAAAGTAAAACAGCATAATCACCATCGATTATTTTTTACAAAATCAAATAAGCCTATAAAACTGTCCAAATTGTGAACCTCTACCTTTTTCTTAATCGGGAACTCGAAAGATTCACTTTACTAAGTTAACTTGATCCAACCGCACATTTTGGTTAATAGGTTTATCTATAAAATTTAATTATTAATTGGAAATGATAGATTTATGGGTGTTATAAATCCCTACAATGTTTTAGAAAAAGTAGTCATATACTTTTGGGCGTTATTTGTAATAGAAATTGCCTTAACACCATATCATACCATAATCACGTCTACGTTCGGCAAACTATGTGAATCTCATTTCTGGAAACCCTCCTCCATATACGACAACAATAAACAAACTCTATTTGACGTTCTAAATAATAAAGGCACTGTTACTGCCGTGAATTCAAACTTTGTTCTAACGAGAACGACACGGAATAAGCCTAACGCTGCGTACAGACGATCTGGCATCTGCCGAGCCAGCAAGCATGTGACATCATACGCGTTTATCTAACTGAAATAAAGCAAGGAAGTTCTACGGCCGCTGCTGTTGTTCGAATTGACTTTTTTCAACCACAGTTCTAATATTGTTATTATCATTATCATTTTGCATTACTTTTAATGCATATTAATTTTTTTTTGGACAGACCTATTGCTCGGTTACCGGATTTTCGTCTGAGATTAACTTAAATTTCAGTTAATATTTTAGCTATTTAATTGATTATCGATTTTATATTGGATTTAATTAGCAAACTGTCGGTTAAGAGATATTGTGTAGGAATCATATATCCGATATTAATTTTTGGTAATTTTATTGTAAACGATTCTTACACTGTGTCTAAATTCGATTTCCCGTGGTGAATTGAATTTAAACAAGGTGTAACAATAATATCAACTATTTCTATTTTTTTTTTTTATACATTTATTTAACGTCGGCCTATTTCCGCTACTGAGGCCTAACACCGACGCCTGTAGACGAGCTACCCCCAACCAGGAATTTTGCCGAACCTCTTCCCTTAAGAAGAGTAGGGATCTTTTACTTGCCTAACATTTAATAGACAAGGGACCGACGGCTTTACATCCCCTCCGAAGGATGGTATATCTCCTATACAACCCTCGCCTAAGGTTGTATAGCTTCCGCGCATACACTGATATACAAGCCGCTGGAAGATGTGTGAGGCGAGAACGCGGTTTCCGTTGGAATGGTCACCAATCCAAGTACTAACCGCGCCTGTCGTTGCTTTACATCGCATACCGAAGTATGTACATAGTAAAGACGCACCTACGCTCGCCCCCTATTTCTATTTGGTTTGCTATTTTTTTTTTATTTTAGTATGCTTCGGTTTTTTGTTACAATTTTGGTGTAATATTTTGGACGAAGGTAATACCTTGACAATTCCATGTATTTTAATTATATCTGAAAAACTCGTATCTTAATCTGTCAACTAAGGTTTGTGACAAATATTTATCAAGAAGAACCCTCAAACATTGACTTGTAGTCTAGAACTACTGGAACTTATTTTGTTGTAAAAGTTTTTCTATGTATCTATTACTTTTGCTTTGAATAATTTTTTGTTACTGTATAATTGTCTAAATTAATAATTTTTCCCATAGCTTAGAAGCCCTAAAATTTATATACATAGTGCATATTTTAATATTGTATTTATTGTGTCTTAAAATATGTTATAATCTGTAACAAATTGCATTTTTTACAACTGTTATTGTTTATGTCTCACTATAAATATTTTAAAAATTTAGGACCTAAAATTGCTTGTGAACTTTAAGTCGTAATAAGTGACTCACTAAATTTTATTACTTTATAAGTACACAGTGATGTAGTTGATTTGGTCTCATATATGTCTAAATTATTTGTTTACGCACATTTAAAATTCCCAATATAGCACGCCCATGTCTTTAGAAAACATGTGCTCAAAAGTAACCATTTTGTTTTACCTCTCCATTCCTTTATCTGCAACGTTCAGTGCCTAGACCGACAATAGATGCAGAGTGCCAACATTATATTAAAGCCTCTATATAGCGTTTTAATAATATTTCAAATCATGCTTATAATCAAATGAACTTACATATGTAAACTAAAATCTTACCTATCTAACCTAACTAACCTTAATATTTTTCTCCGTTACTAATTTCAAGTCAAAATTTTTCGAAGCTGACAATACTAACATAATTAGAAACCATTATACAAAAATTAAGTCTGCTAAAAATCTTAAAACTGTACCACAGGTCCTTACCAATTGGCAGTTTTTGTATATAATACAAAAACGTCCAAAATCTGAATTGTCGAACAGTATTATCGATTTAATACTTTGTTAAAAAAAATTATTAGTCTTTTTTAAGATTTGTAATTTTGATTCTGATAAAAATTGTATTTTAGTGCTAAATGTCCTTATGTGTGCATTTTAGTACTAAAAGTTTTCTACCTTTGAAAATTCGATGACACCTGTCCACTGTATGTAACTGAATACCAAAACCTATACTATTTAGCAACTATGTAATACGATTATGAATAATGCGTATGCGCGTTATTAATAATAAACAATCTTTATAGGGAAATTAAAGAAATTATATTCTTAAATAATATATGTAATAATGATTTTATATAATCCCTTACCATAAATTTTAAAGTTTATTTACTTGGTGTCGTTATATTTTATGTGTGTTATATGTGTATATACACTTATCTCAGACAAAAACCAACATTTTTTTTTTTTAAGTTGTTTCAGATAGTCCTAAATAGTCTTGGAATATATATTTGAGATATATCAGATGTCTCTATATAAGTCTTAAGTATAAGTTTTGGAATATGTTTCATATATTATATACAACAAAGTGTATAATACAAAATTTTGCCTCTTTTTACTTGGTGTTGGTTCCCGCACTTCCCAAAAGTTGGACAAGAAACAAACTAATTACCTACTGAAACTGATAGAGATTCAAATTTTAATCAAAAGGTTTGTTACAATTATTTATGGCATCGAAAAGTTAGTATAGTCGCATGTATATTTACTGAGCAGTCAAAAAATGGAGCTAAAACTTTACGACCTCATTAAAATACTATTACTCTCTGTACTATCTCGCCTGCAAATTGAATCAGACATCTTATACGTTTTTGATGTACGTCGGTTTGTTTGATGAGACCATGCCAAATGGTTCACCGGTGCGGAGTTAATAGCTCGTAAAGTTTTTGTTGCATTTTTTGACTGCCCAGTAAATATACTCCCGACTATACTTCGAGACGATTTTTCGCGAATATTTCACAAAGTATTATATTTAATGGAAATGTGGTAGGCATTAAAAAAACTTTTATAAACTGTTCTTTTTTCTCTCTCTGTGTGACAAATAATTTTAAATAAAAAATAAAATAGTTGGTAGTTTACAAATGACATTCAAAAGTTTATAAGATGAGATATTATAATGTTTAAATCTCAAATAGATATTTCAAAAGCAATAAGCGTGAAGTTAAAAATGAATATGATGGAAATTGAAGATAATGAAATTCCCGTTAAAAGGTATATGCCCTTGTTCTTGTACTTTTAAAAATAGTTATGCGTTAGTATTTGTTAATTTTTCATAGAAAAGTTTAGGGTTAGGAAAACTTGAAAAAAATCGTAATGCCTCTTATTAATACGTAATGCTATACTAAGATCAATTTTTTAAAAAATTTCTTAAATCACTTATTCTACAATATACTGTACTTTAAATTTAATCAATATTTTACGCTTTTACTGGAGGAATTTCTTTTTTTTTAATAACTCAAGAATTATTGCACTGAACGAAAAAACGACATCAAAATTATTTAATGCTTCCTAAATTTTAATTCAATACTCATTTTTTCGTTTAATGCAGTAGTTCTTGAGCTATTTGCAAAAAGCGAATTTCTTCCAGCAAAATTGCGGACATTGCTCTAATTCAAAATATATTATTTTAGAAAATAAGTGAGCTTAAAATGCCAAAAACTTTGATCATGTCAGCGATACTGAATATACATCATATTATAGTAGTCCATTGAATGGGTTGGACGAACTAGTAAATGTTTGCGCCTGGGACTAGGCAATGCTCTTCCTCCGTTTTTGAGGGTGCTGAATCGATTTCCGGGGTCAAACCAATTTTTCCACCTCGGCAACCCCCTCAAATTGGCCAAAAACCACCTCCAAAGTTCCCTTTTCCGTGAACTCGTTTACTTTCCCCAGTTTCTCAACTAATTGTTGTTCCCTCGAGTAAAACGGAAGGTTCCTTGAGGGATTTGACCTCAGCCATCACTACCCCAGACTTTCACCCCTATAGGGGGTTGGAAAATTGATATTTTTTTTGTGAGAAATTTTTTTTATATTTTACAGGAGATGTTTTGAATAAGGTGGTAGGTGACCAGGGTTGTGTAACCACCCCTGGGGGTTGTTTTCACCTTTCAAACGAGTTGAATATATTTTTTTTTGGAATTAATATTTTGTAGCAGGCGTCTCTTTGAGGAAGGTGGTAGGTAAACATAATTGTGTACACAACCACGGGGGTTGGTTTCACCCTTCAAGAGGGTGGAAATTTTTTTCCATCTATAATTGAATCAATCTGTGACCTATGTAAATTAGCTTTAAAATTAGTAAGTAGAATATATCTAAAGAAAAATCGACCCATCTATGATTTTATCTCCATCTGATGGCAATATTTACAGGCACGAAAGGAAAATATGAATATTAACATGCTACCCAACTGAAGAGGTGATTCGAGAACACGCTTTAAGAGCGTATTTTCAATGCCAAGCATGGCTAGGAAATGAACTTAGTCCTACTGAATGTGGATGGATATTCCGAAACGGGCGTTTGGAACCGAAATTTTTAGAAAAGTCCAAAGAAAAGGCATTGGTACCAGAATTTTTTTTTAAGAATTACAACTTAAGACCGGCTTCCGAAGTTTATCGGATGTACGTTCTAATGGCACTCCACTAATTATTGTTATAGGAAAATTAGCGAAAATAATATTCAGTTCAGAGAGTACTTGGACGAAGTTAAACAGAATTGGACCACCCCACTCTGAGTATAAGAAATATGTCTACAAATATTTTACTTCACCAAAATTACAGTACTTAATCTACAACAATGAATTTTATTAAATAAAATGTTCAATAGATGTAAATTATACTGTCAAAAAATTTAAAAACAAAATTCACCTGTTTATATTTTGTGAAAATATTATGGTTCTTTCTGTGAATAGAATAGTAAATAAAATAATAAGTTTTCATAACAGAAATTTCTTTTTGTTTTTTGAAAAAAGAACAAAAACAATGATGTTAGCATACCTATTTAATTTTATGAAAAATTAGATATTATATAACTCTATAGTTACCTTAATCTGTTTGCAGCATATTTGCAATAAAGTTTAACGATCCACTAAACCATCAAGTCATCTTTCTCTTGCGCATCACCTTGTAGATTTTAATAAAATTTCTTTGCATCTGAAAGTATCAAATACATTATAGATTTAATGTCTTTTAGATTTGGTAAAGCAATAGCTCTCCCTAGTAACATTTTGTGCCTTATAAAAGCCGTGACAATGTCGCCGTCGTTACGATCCAATATACGAATTACCTGTAGACGTGACGACTTTGTTAAATCTGGACGGTTAGAAAAGGGTTGTCACCACTTTTCATACAACTTTTATATGTATAAAAAACTGGAGATACACTTTTTAATGTTTTAGAAATTGTTATTAAAACTTAAACTCAATAGTTCCTCCGGCTTCTTTAGGCCTTTTCCAAGAGTACAAAAATATCGTTCCTTATGAAAGTCCACAATGAGGTTGTGGTTTCAATCATAATAAAAGAATTATTTATATGAATATTTGGTATAATTTATTGTATTCAAATAAGTACCATAAATAATTATGTATGTTTATCAATCTTGAAATATTATTCTTCTGTCATGGATACCATTAGCAGCGGACTTAGATACCAGAGGTGTCTTTTTAGTAGTTAGTTAATAGTAATAATAAATAACTAACTAGTAATAGCAGTAGATACGCCACAATACTTCCGCCTCTTAAAAAGTAGCAGTCAAACATTCAAACAATCAATGGTGAAATATTAAAACGTTCAGTCACAAACTCTTCTATAATGTCCTTATTTTAACATAAGAAACGTAACCAGACTGCAACCAACAGCTACTCTCTGGGCTATATGCCCCGCCGAGCGCTGAATTACAAGTTACAAGTCTGGCACGTTAAGTGTAATAACCAACCAACAGAGCGCTAATGCTTCGATTTCAACAAACACCGACCGAAAGACTTTCGGCTGGTGTTTGTTGCAATCGAAGCATTAGCGTTTTGTTGGTAATATGCAATTATTACACTTAACTCACCAGGCTTGTAACTTGTAATTTAATGCTCAGAGGAGCTCATAGCCCAGAGAGTAGCTGTTGATTTCAGTCTGGTTACGTTCCTTATAGCAAAATAAGGATATTATAGGGGAGTTTGCGACTAAAAATATTATGTTTTAATATCCTGCCCTCTAAAAGCACATTTGAACTATGCTAAGCCCAGTCAGACTATTTATTTTTTTGATTGCAGCAGACACTGAACCGCTAGATGGTGCCTGTTGATTGTTTTGCATGTCGCTATCCTATGGATACCGAGATGTACCAAATAGTCCAAGGATTCTCGTGTCGTTCGTGTCATGTCTACCTTGCACTAACGAGAGCCAACAGCTCGAAACTGCAGTCTGCAAATGGTGTGGATGACTGGCACGAGAGCTCCTTTAATTAGGATCAGTCTTTCGCTTGTGTTTGTTGCAACCGAAGCATTAGCGTTTTGTTGGTAATAAGCAATTATGACACTTAACGCACCAGGCTTGTAACTTGTAATTCAGCTCTTGGTGGAGCACATAACCCGGGGAGTAGCTGTTGGTTGCAGTATGGTTATGTTCCTTATAGCAAAATAAGGATTTTTATAGAGGAGTATGTTTTAATATTACCAAACTACTTGGTGTATAAGTTATTTCCACATAACGAATCCCTGCATCAACTGGAAGTCCGTATATTAGAGGCGATCCTCTGGACTATTATTATCAGAAAATAGGAAAAAATTACAATTTACTCAGTTATTATTTTCAATAATGTGGTTAGGGAAAGTTCACCTGCTGAATATTTTATTAGGGAGATTTGCATTTGCTAAATCAAAAATTTATATTCGTGAACTGTCTATTTTTAGAGTTTATGCAATGACAAGCGACCTTACCTTCAATTATACATCCGCTAATTTACTACCAATGGCTTCCGTGTGCCCATTGACACGTAAAATTTCACAAGAATGTTTTGGAGTTCAAGTTATTGTGTGAGGTTTCTCATCGGCGATTACCAGTATTATTAAATATTATTAAAAATTATTATTTCGCTTTGATGGTCTTCAAGTTTATTTGTAATATTTATAAACAAGCATTTGCCATTTTACCAGCATAATAAATTGATATTGCTCGCATTTAAAACGCGTATGTAATCATTTATCTTAGGTATTAAAATAATGAGGTGAATGAATATCGAGGACTGCGTGTTTTCGGACGCGGGGAAAAACGCCCGCAACCTGTCGGTCTGAGAGCCGTCCCCGAGAGCTTGGATTTATTTTGATTAGGTTTGTATTTTAATTTGGTAATATGTGGTATTATTTTTATGTATCTTCTTTGTTATATTTGTTATTTGTTGAATTAAATGTTGTTAATGTTTACATCCGTTTTTATTCATTTAAAATACGCAGCTCGCGCTAGGCGTGACACTTTGTTAATTCCAATTTGTCGTTTCATAGTATTTTATTGACAGATAATATCTGTTGGTTTTTGTGAATTTTAAGATGACTTTTGGTCTAGTGACAATTTTTGTGGAAACTGATTTATCGATTTAACAGAATTTTACTGCAAAAGTTTCTTCTTCCGCCTCTAAGGAATAAAAATGTTTACTTACGTAATATTTTTTATTTCATGAGTTAGTATACATTGGAAAGCTCTTTTCACTTTCTTTGCAAAGGTTGAAATTTACTTTTCTGTCAATAACTTCCCAAAACCAGCAAAAACCAAATTCGCGACAATACTCAGTGTCACCTGAAAATAAATATGCATCATGTCCAAACTAGCGTATCTCATTTACCCCCTCCTCTTTAGTTAGAACTATTACTAAATAACATAGTAATTGTATGTGGTGAAAATTATATATCAAGGAAAGCTAATGATAAGGCGAGATTCTATATAATTATATTCATTACAACTGCAACTGTATTAATAATGAATCCGACATTTCTCAGTATTTCTTCAAATTAATGACTTTGTGTTGTCCCCTCCCTGATAATACTATTTGAATTTTGAATTTCGTATCAGTTGGGATCAACAGGGAAACTCACGAATAATGCACAATTATACATATATTTCAAAATTCTCCGCAAAAGATAAGTTTTAATTGAAAATTTACTACCTTGTTTTAAATTACAGGCTAAATACCACTATCATTACTAAGTTTACGTCTCCTAAAGTGTCTTAATATCCACCATTTATCGGAAGGTGGATTAAGCAATTTTACAGCAGAAGGAAGTTTTACAAAAATATAAAAAATAGGAATTATATTATTACAACCTATCGTCGTCGGCATGTAGCTGGGAGAATAGTTTTGGTTTAATTTATTTAGTCATTATTATTATATGAGGCACTTATATGGAAAAGCTTAAATATGGAGTTTAGTTGCAATATAAGGACAAAACTCTTTTAAAAAAATAGCATTTTACTCACCTAAGTTAAACACTATTCTACATGTGGATCTCCTACTAGTACACATTTCTCTAATCTTTTTCTGAATTCTTCATTCACAGATGAGGATTCATCTATTACTTAGTTGAAAAAAATTGTTTTTTTTTTAAAGAAGTTTTCCTTATTTTGCAACTAAAGTCCATATTTAAGCTTTTCTTTACAACTTAATAGAAATTTTTGATAATAATTATCCGTCTAAGTACAATAATTTAAGATGAATCCTTGAGTACATAGCCTAGGATATCTAGGATTATCGTAAACAGTTAAAGACTCAATCAAAATTTTATTATTCAAAAAAATTCAAATATAAGAATAAATTAGAGACTCACCGAGCCACGAGGATCAATGATTCAGCTGTATTTGTTTCAAAAAAATTCAGCATAATTTACGACAGAAGACTAGTCTTCTGTAGTCAACCTTAAGTATTTGCTGGGAAAATGAATAGATGGCCTGATTTTACACTATAGAAACATCTTCTATTTCATCAAATCTGGTTAGAAAATTATTAAAAGCTAACCCATATTCTCAGCAAGTTGTCCTCGTGAAATAAACTGAAAGTTTATTATGGTGGAATTCAACATTTATTTCTAAATTTTTCATTTACATAATTAACAAAATAACTAAATTAAGCTCTGTGTATATATATAAAGTGTATAATAAAAATACATAAATAACATCTAGCCTACTAGTTGTTTGTATTTTAAAAGGTTCATCTTGTTTGCGTATACGAAGAATCAAAATTGCATTTTCATTCTGCATGTTGGTCATATGTACGTTGAAGAAATGTAACGTATGAATAGGCACCTTTCAATATCTGAAAAAAATATTTTTAATTAGTTTAATGCTTGAGGGAATATTCAATTTTCGTTGGGTTTATTTGTGTTATTTAAAACAATCGTGGATGCAGAGACATAAATTCAACCTCTGTATCTTTACATTATCATCGTGGATGTGGAGTATACCGATTTCTCAAAGGCCTTTCATACTATTAGTCACACTTGTAATATTAAAACTAATGGACTTTGGATTATCCAGCAACTTAATCCATGTATTTACTTCTTATCTAAACAATAGAGTCCAATATGTCGCATACATTGGGTTTAGGTCAGACATATACACGGCAACATCAGGTGTCCCTCAAAGATCAAATCTTGGACTTATATTATTATATTTCTCAGAACATATATAACGCAGTCAAAATAGCACAAAAAATCAATATAAAGGAGCTTTTTCCATAAGCAATTTTAGAATTAGATTGGAAATAACAAATTCAATTTCGCACACTGAATTTAACATTTTTCCACCAAATATTTAGGGTGTTTTTTTTTAAGTAAAAGGCAGATATTCTGAAAGTTTGAAGTTGATCGGTTCACTCAGCGGCTCTGGGCAGCAAAATAAAGAGAAGAACCATTTTTGGTCAATTTTTTCATTTTCGTAGGTTATGGTTGCGCTCCTAAGACCTTCACTAAACGTAGATTTGTAGAAAATTTAATTACAAAAATTTGGTTTTTTTTTGTTTGTCCCGATCAGACCCATATATCTCGAGTTATTCGCATTTTTAGACTGAAAAAACGGGGTTAAAAAAATTAAAAAGTTAATAGCAATTGGAGCACAAGGTCTTTGAAGTACAAACATTTTTTTGGTACTCTTTAGCACCTCCCTAACAGGATCCAACCATAAAATTGCTTATGGAAAAAGTTCCACTTCAAGTCCGATTTTGACTGCATTAATAAGCAATCTTGGTGCAACATGTTCAAAAACTTTAGAATTTATTATTAGAAATTGTAGATCTTTTAATTTATTTATTTATTTATTTACTTATTTCATTTACACTGTTCTACAGGTAAAACCCAATTACAGAACAGGAGGGTATGATAAAAAAAACAGTAACTATAAATAACATGGTAAGAAAGTGATAAGGAATATAAGTGTAAATAATAACATATAGGTATAGATAAAAACAGGTATATATCACAACAATATCAAATATATAAGTAGACAAAGAAAAAATAATACAATCATTTCAAGTATAACCCCTTTACATTATTAAGGCTGCAAGAAAATATAGCCGACTTCCCGCTAGGTTACAATTATTACACATTATAAATATGGGTGAATACTGAAGAACATTTGTACGCGCTGTGGGGAGTTATGTTATCCCGGGCAGTTATTCTAGGGACATGAAAGTTTAATTTCGCTACAATATCTGGACAGTCGATTTCATTGTGAATGATTTTAAACCATTGAATGCCTTTCAAGCAGTTCATTTTGAGGTACGCCTATAGGCGGGTACACGCCATCAGATTTAAAACACAACAGTTTAACAAGTCTGCACTGAACACGTTCGAGGTTATCAATGTGAACATTATAATACGGATATCATATAATCGCAGCATATTTAAGTTTTGATCTAACAAAACAGTTATATAGCATTTTAATCGTGTTAATATCCGCAAAATCGCTGCTGTTATGTGCTATAAAACCATATGATTTGTTTGCTTCACAAATTAAGGTCTCAATATGATTACTGAATGACAGTTTCTTATCAAAAGTGACTCCAAGATCTCGAAAAATATTAGGATGTTCAAGAGTTGTACCTTCTAGAGAATAATTGAAAATTAGAGTGCTAGACTTTAATGTGTAAGACATTATCATATATTTTTGAGGGTTAAGTGGTAATTTATTTAATAGACACCAGTTAGAAATTTTGTCCAAATTGTACTGAATTTTTTCACACTCCTAAACATTCCTAACTACGTCAAATATTTTTAAGTCATCAGCATATAGAAGACAATTCACATCTAAATCCGTGACGATATCGAATAAATATGTTAAATAGCAGGGGACCAAGAACAGGTCCTTGGGGAACCCCCGAAGTTGCAAGGTACTCAACATACTTGAAACCATTAAATACCACATATTGCTTTCTGTGAGACAGATATGAAACAAACAGCAATATAAGTGAGGAGGACAGTCCAAATAATGTAAGTTTTCTTAGTAATAAGTTATGGTCAAGTCTGTCGAATGCCTTTGAAAATCAGTATAAATAACGGCAGCTTGAGCCTGCATGTCAATGGATTCAGAAATGAATTGTGTGACGACAGCTAGGTTGGTCGTGGTGGATCGAGCTTTCATGAATCCGTGCTGATACGGCGAGAGTCTATTGCTGACGTAATGATATATACTACTGTGCAGTAAGAATTCGAGAGCTTTACTGAAATTGCATAATATAGAAATTGGACGAAAGTTCATTATATCATGTTTATCCCCCTTTTTGTAAATGGGGCAAACTTTAGAATGTTTCCAGATTTCGGGAAAAGTACTAGTTTTCAAGCACAAGTTAAACAAAATTGTCAAGGGAACGGCAAGTACATAAGCGCAGTCCCTAACTAGGGGAGCTGGAATTGCATCAGGTCCGGTCGTCATCTTAGGTTTAATCTGTTTTAGAGCAGTAAGGACATCATTAAACTCAAACTCCCTTATATGTAACTGTGAATTAAGCACAAACTCTTTATCATCTATCGATATTTCATGTGAAGGTGTAAATGATTGCCTAAAAAAATCAGCATAGGAATTTAGGATATCTTTGGGATTATCAAGCTTTAGATCACCATAGAACATGCTATTAATGATGAACTACCGTTGAAAACTCTGTATTATTAGAGTATGGCTCTCTAATTGGGTATCCAATTTACAACAATCAGTTTGGAATCTGTTCAAAGAAAATTACTAAAGTTTTTAGCATTTAAGAATGATGGTGTATATTCCGGCCGTGGTTATAATCATGAAATACTTTTATCCAGATTTAATGTGCCATCCTTATAGGCACGACGAATTATGAATAGTGTAAGTTTTTCTATAATACACTCCATAACAAAATTGAGTGTTCATGATTACTTGAGTTTATCAATTATAGAGTTCCACAATTAAATGGCAGACAAAATAATACTTTCTACATATCCAACGCTAGAACTAATGTGTTGAAAAAATCACCAATTTATGTTATGTGCCACGACTTTAATAATATTTCGAATCAAAGCGATATTAATTTCAACTCAATCACATCTATAAAAGAATCTATTCATAGACACTTTCAATATTATTTTAACAATTTATTTGTCTTTACAATATTCTTTATTGTCTCCTTATTTATATGTACATTGCAATATATATGTGTGTATATAGATATTTTTAGTAGTATGTTATTGTATAATTTGTTTATTTTACTGTAAACGTTTTAAGTTTAATTTACATTGCTTTTTTTAATATATATCTTGATTGTAATGTTTATTGTCAACTTTATCCTGTAAATGGATTTCTATTGAGCAAATAAAAAAATAAAATGAAAAATAAAATTACCTCTGAAACAGGTATCAGAACAGATATGTGGAGAATAAATGAAACCAGCCCCAATGTCTCATGAATCGATAAGTTATTTTAGTAATCATTAGCAGTGTTGAAACAAAACGCAAAATTAAATATTGTTTATAATATTATACAGAATATCCCGCAGGAACATAGTACAATGAGAGGTACAGCACAACTTAACTGAAATCTAAGCACCCCCAAATTCAGTTAATAGTTGTATTATCCTTGATTAATGCTTTACTCCGCCATACATTTTTTGAGATTCATTGACCAAATTTTAAAATCTATAAATAGAGGTCAATTAGCTAATGTCACTATTTTATTAATTTCACTTAAATACCATACAAAATAATTGTTTTTTCAACATGTAGCGTTTCTAAACTATTTTGAGTTTAAATTCCCATTCAATCTAGCACGTTTCATTTTACTCATGAAGCTTTATATTAACAGGCGCAATAAAAATCAGTTATTAATCGCCTTGAAGAAATAATAATAAAACATTAATAAAAGCCAACAATTATTTTATGCTAACAATACATTTATATGTGCTTATACGGTGAAGCCCTTGCTGCTAAGTGTCGTCCACTACAAGGTTCCATAGAAGAGGAGAAAGTGCCTCTTCCCTGTGGACACCCCTTCGCCACTTGGGCTTCTAAAGTCTCACCGAACCTAGATGTAAATACCACCCTGCCTTCGAGACCATGTTTTCGATCCACATACAACCGGTGGAATCGATTCCACGCTCTCTGGCAGTCCTGGCGATAGAATGAAAATAAGTCTTGTCTATATCAAGGAAGGCCCCCAAACCCAAACCTTCTCTTCCAGCGTCTTCCTCATTCTTGTTATGAGATGGTGGAGTGCTGATTTTCCTGCCCGATAGGCACATATATATGTCAAGCAGTTTTTCCATAGTCTTTAATACAAAAGACATAAAACTTATTGACCTTAGGCATTTGGCTTGAGAAAGGCCTTAGGTATAAATGTTATATTAGAAATATACTATGATATATAATATCACTAAGACAGGCGTAACCTTCTCAAACATATCATATTATTACAAATTGCGTAACAGCTCTTCTCTAATAACCGCTCACGCTAGCCGAGCTTAATGTTTCTTTCTCAGTAATCTGTTTATCATGCTGAATTGTCAATCCAATGTTCTTTGTTCTCTAATCTTATAAATATTACCAACAGTCTCTGTAAAGCTCAGTTTTATACTCACTTTCGAATAAACCTCATCAAAATTATTATTGTATTTTCTTAAAGAGTCAACGTTGACTTCAGTGTAACAAATAAAGTTCTTTTTTAAAAGTTTCATTTAAACAATCCAAAATCCAACATAAATAGGTCTCTTTAAGTAATGTCATCATTCCAGAGCAGCATGGATTCCTCCAAGGTCGTTCTGTCTATCTGCACCAATTTCATTGTTAAATCATTAGTAGAGGGTGCTGACGTTCATGCTATATACATGGACTGTAGTAAAGCATTTGATAAGGTAAATCACTCTCTTCTTATAAAAAAAAATTCGTAGCATTGGACATTGGTCCTCCTTTATTATCGTGGATTCAGTCGAATCTCTCTGAGAGAACTCAACAAATTCCCGTTGACGGTTATATATCTGAGTCATGTTCGGTAACATCTGGAGTGCCTCGTGGTTCCCATATTGGTCCCTTATTGTTTAACTTGTTCATCAACGACATTGCTAAGTGTATCGAATGTAAGTTTTTACTGTTTGCGGATGACCTAAAAGTGTTTAGTAATATCTGTTCTCTAGTTGATTGTACACGGATTCAAAAAGATCTTCAAACAATGTATGCTTGGTGTATTGATAATGGTATGCTTCTTAATGTCGACAAATACTACTCTATATGATTTAATCGCAGGCTGTCACCCATTAATTCTGACTACAGCATTAACAATGCGAAATTACGTAATATAGTAACTGTGAAAGATTTAGGAGTTATATTTGATCCTAAACTTTCTGTCTCGGAGCATTTTAAAAAAATGTTTGTGAAAGCAAATAATATGTTGAATCAAGATTTTTCAGATCCTTGAGCGCTAACTACATTGTATATATCTCTGGTTAGATCTGTTATGGAATATTCCAACGTTGTTTGGTCACCGTACTATAACGTATATATCAATAGGCTCGAATCTGTTCAAAGTAAATTCATTCGATTCATGTGCTACAAACTTGGCATAAGGAGAATTTTTTTAAACTGCGAGGAAACGAAATCATATTTGGGTGTCAATGCCTTACATAGCAGGCATCAACATTATGATGTTTGTTTCTCATTCAAAATTATCAACAATTACATCAGTTCTCCCGATTGCTCGGAGTCTATGCGTTTTAAGCAACCATCTTTCAACACTAGAAATATGTCCATCTTATCTGTATCTTATTGTAGAACAACATATACAATGTTCAATCCTGTAAATAGAATAAATTCGACTGTGAACAAATTCTACAACGAACTGGATTTATTTAATAAATCTCTTGATGGTTTTAAAAATCAGGCTAAACGTGCTATACTGCAGTAATCGTTATAAATAATCACATTTTTTTATTTATATATTAAGTATATGTTACACTTGTTATAGTGTATACGACCAGAATTGAAACCGTATAAAAACTAAAAGCCGGCAAAAACATCCGGCATCTCTTTATTGCATTTCTTATGACAATCATATGTGTTTACCTCCGCAAGAGATGCCGACTGTTTTTGCCGGCTTTTAGTTTTTATACGGTTTCAATTCTGGACGTATACACTATACTAGTCTCTAGTATTTGTATTTGTCTTCACATCTCTTTCATATAATGATTATTTTAATTGGTAGTATTAGTGTCTGTCATGTAAATGTATTTATACGTAAGTAAATAAGTAAATCTCACCCTAATTGGTTTCCAGATCCTCAGTACGTGGCCCAGTATCAGACTGTACTAGCCCAAGATTGTTGCATAGTAACTCCGTTTCCTGTTGCAGTATTATTTGTATAATGCCGTCGGATCCCGGAGATCAGTATGGTTCAAATGTACTTATGGCCCATTCGATTTTTTCCCGATTGATCACCTTTTTTTACGGCTGCCCAGTCATAACTGGAAACCTTATTTCCATAGCATGCCACTTCTTTAATCCAGTCGCCAGGTGTTTTTTCAATGATTGTGGAGCCAGAAAAATATACACGGAGTAATTCCTCCATCGTCTCTTTCCCTATTTTTATAAACACTTTTGGTTACTTTTCCAGAGAGTATATGGTCAGCTGAGGCTCCCTGGATGGAATTTCCGTCTAGAGCATTCTGCAATAGTCTCAATATCTTCGCAGCTCCTCCTCCAAGATTTCCTTCTTTACAAGATTAAACTGGCATCTCACCTGCTTCCTCATGATAGCAAGTCCCCCATTCCACCAGGCTACATCCCTGCTGTTGTTCCTCGTTACCAGAGGGCAATTATATGTAAATGAAAGTCAGTACGTTTTGAAGGAATTCTGTAGCCACTTCCAGGTCGATTCCGAATATGAGCTGACATTCAATAAAAAGTCTTTCTCTCACAAAAGCTCTGTATTACAGCAATCAAAGCTTTCTGTAACATAGAGTTTTGTGAAAGAGATACTTTTTTATTCATTCTCAATTCATAGTAATTGTGAATTCACACAGTACCGCTTCCTTCAATTATTTTCCTAGGCACTTTGTGGACTAAGAATTATGAAACTAAATATGATATAAACGCCTTGTAGTTTTCCATTACTTCCAATACTTTTGCTTGCTGTCAATATTTTTTATTCAACTATGAAGAACCAAGTTACACGGCTGTAATGTTTGACGCTTCAAAAATTAAGTTATGAACATTGGTTACGTAGGTAAATAAGAGAAATCAAACGTATTAGAAGGGTGAAGATAAGGGAAACTTATCTCATATGAAGTTTATATAATTCAAAAAGGTAGTAATTTACCCTAGATCTGTCATGTAGTAGATATTATTCGAAAAATACAGATAGAGTCAATTTAAACCTACTTAAAACCACTTTTACCAAGATTTTAGACGTAATGCTAGATGTATTTATTAAGCTATCTTTCTTTCAAATCGAGTAAACATTCTTTACAATTCACGATAGTAACATGTATGTTAGATTTGAAATTCTTCGATTGATTTTTTAAAAACAATTTATTTAAGATAGTTACAATTATTATTATTATTGATGTTTCACAATATTCACTTAGAGACTTATGAAGCTGTATGCTTATGAAATTAGTACTTAGAATAAATAAATGTGGATCTCTTATGAGAAACACTGCAGTCTGTTGACTGAATTAAACTTAAAACTAAACTGAGCTAAAAACTGACTGGCATCGGTCTTTACGTGTATTTATAATATTTACAATAAATGCTGAATTAGCATCAGATTGCTACATTCGCATTTCACATAGTAATTCCAGACGTACGTGTTTAAAAACAGTAGACATATTAGGTTACAAAGATAACAAGAAGGAATATGATATAATTTATAATTTTATCTACACTGGTATTGAATTACTTTGTGGGATGTTATCGATAATGGACTTAATACTAATAACAATGTGGAAAGCTAATATAACAGCTCCCTTTCTTATAAAAAAGTTGATGCTATGGATCAACTTTTAAGCATAGCTTTTACTATAACTAGGGTTTAGTTCAATATCTTCAGAGGGTTCTTCTCGTATGTTTACACTGGGTCTCCTTTTGGGTAATAGATGTCCGTATTTGTGTAGTAGCCTGGATCTTGGTGGTTGTGGAGGTTTCGGGGGTTGATCATTTGATGGCGATATCCCAATTTTTATGTCTCTTCCTCTCTTCTTACATTTACAAGTTACATAAAGAGTAATAAGTGCTAAAATTAGAGTAATGGTTAAATATGTGAACCAGGATATATTTTTGGTTAAAAATGGTTCATTGATTAATCTGTCTAGATCATCAGAGTACTGGTCTAGTTTGTGTTTTGCGATGTTTAAATCGTCCGTGTTAAGATTACTTAACTTAAGGGGTTTTAACTTGGGGAGTTTATGTCTTTCGGGTAGGTGATTACAACAATCGTATGGTATACGCACTACGTGATTGCCGTAAGTGATGTTGTCCTGTTGGTGAGAGGATGCGTGCACTCGGGTGCTGCCTATGAATGCGTTGCACTCCGGTTGTAAAGTTAATATAGAGTTTATGGAAATTATCTTCGTGATAACGTCTCTTTTGTTACATTTCACGGTCACTGGTAAATTGTCTGATACTGATATTAGCCATTTATTGTTCTTAAGCTTTTGGATATTATAGTCTTTGGCGAACAATAAATTTGACTGGCAAGTTCGGGGCACTATACTTAATTGTCTTAAGATTTGGGCTTCACATATCGCGTCACTGTCTATTGGGTACGGAAGCACATTTGAACATAGTCTTGTACTGGGGTTCAATGGTTTACAGTTGTCGACGTCCGGAAGGGGTACAAATAACAATGAATCATCGTCTTTGGCAATATACTTATGCGTCGTTGAGAGGATGTGATGAAGTCCTGTTCGATTATCCAATATAGGAATGGGATAAAGGTGGTAAAGGGTGTATTTTTCTGGCTCTGCTAATGGAATTTTTTAAAACAAATATTATCTTAGATCCGGCTTGAAAGGCCTGAAGTTCTATGATATCAAAATATTGAGCTATCTTTGAAATTTGAGGAGTTATCGGCAGATTGTTTTTATGTAAAGACTGAGATATTTCCTGAAGAGAAGCGACAAGATCTTTTGGTGTGATTATTGAACTATGCAGAATTTTTAATCGAGCAAATGTTATTGAATTTAAAATATTATCTAAACTATTTTCTATAAACATGTAACTTTCCATTAGAGATTCACATAACTCAAGTACTCTTAATTTTGATTCAATATACGCTAAATCATTTGATATGTCGTAAATTGAAGTTTCTATTTCCTTGATGTCCTTATTAAAGGTTTCCTCATCTACTTTTAGTTTTTGAACTGTTGAATTGAAACTTTTTATAACAGAGGTTGTGACTGAAATTTGGTTTTTTAATAAATTTTCTAATTGATGTTCATCACTCATAAGTTTATTAATACAATTTGTATAATATTCACCATCAGAGGCGTCTAGGTTGCCTGTGATAGCTTTCCAAAATGTACCTATTCCATTTAAAAGTCCGCGTTTGTATCGTTTTGTGTCCGCGAATATTTCTTCGACTTTTAATTCTAGAGATTGTGAAATTTGGGTTAAGAGGCTAATGTGTGTTCTAACTTCTGATCGAAATGATGTCATACGAGGGTTGTCAGTTTCGAATGTGGTTATCATGTCGTTTAGAATGTTATTGTTATGGTCAAGAATTGATTTAATTGGTTCGATGTCTTTGTAAACTAAAAGTGTCCACTTGTCATTTGAAATTTCGATACGGTCTTCTTCGTGGTAGTAAATTCCTAGAGTATTGTTGATAGTCTCTATCGAGTATTGGGGTGATACTGCTTTGAGCAGCAGAAGAAACCTGAAAATAAATTAATTTTCAAAGTATGGCTTCATTCTGTCAAAGTTGATTTTTGTACTTTGTTCAGTTTCAGGGTTATAAAGAATAGCGGAATTTCTTAAAATTTCTCTAATAATAAATGGTCCATTAAATTTATTTCCTAATTTATTTTTTATTTGACTCTCTTTTACGTAGACTTTGTCGCCTACATTGAATTCGTAGTTATCTGTTACGTATTTGTCAAATCGTACTTTTGACTTTTGTTTTTGTAGTTCCGTTTTTGTACGAGCTATTTTGTAGTAGTGTGAGATTCTGTTATTTAAATCTCGTATATACTTAGATATTAGTTCTTGCTGATTGTAAAGTGTTTCAGGGGGACGGCTAGAAGTATGCCCGAATATCAATTCATACGGGGTAAAGCCATGTGTCTTATTAACAGAATTGTTATAGCAAATGATTGCATAGGGTAAGACTGTCAGTGGGTGTTCGCTGGGGTTTTCTAGTTTGTTAGCTCTAATCATTTCCATAAGGGTCGCGTGAAATCTTTCGATTGAACCGTTCGATTGGGGGTGATGAGTAGGTGAGGAATGACAGGGGTTCGGTTCAGGAGCAGGAGCAGTGATCAGTGATCAGTTTAGGGGTGGGGGGCAATTAGTGTGGTGGGGGTAAATATGGTGGTGGGGGGGGCAATTAGAATGGTGGGGGGTAATTAGAATGGTGGGGGGTAATTAGATTAGTGAGAAGTAATTAGAGTGATGGGATGTAAGTATGGTGGTGGGAGGTAATTAGACTGATATGATGTAATTAGAGTGGTGGGAGGTAATTAAGGGGCGGGGCTTAGGGGATGGGACGTTAGAGGGCGGGGCCTATGAAAGGTGGTAGTGGTGGGGGGCAATTAGGATGGTAATTAGATTAGTGAGAAGTAATTAAAGTGGCGTGATGTAATTGTGGTGGTGGGGGGCAATTAGATTAGTAAGAAGTAATTAAAGTGGTGTGATGTAATTGTAGTGGTGGGAGGTAATTAGTGGAATGATGGGTAATTAGAGTGGTGGGAGGTAATTAGAATGGTGTGATGTAATTGTAGTGGTGAGAAGTAATTAAAGTGGCGTGATGTAATTGTGGTGGTGGGGGGTAATTAGATTAGTAAGAAGTAATTAAAGTGATGTGATGTAATTGTAGTGGTGGGGGGCAATTAGTGGAATGATGGGTAATTAGAGTAATTGCATGATGGATAATTATTGTGGTGGGAGGTAATTAGAATGTTGTGATGTAATTGTGGTGGTGGGGGGGCAATTAGATTAATAAGAAGTAATTAAAGTGGCGTGATGTAATTGTAGTGGTGGGAGGTAATTAGGGTGATATGATGTAATTGTAGTGGTGGGAGGTAATTAGAGTGATGTGATGTAATTGTGGTGGTGGGGGGCAATTAAAGTGGTGGGTGGTAATTAAAGTGGTGGGTGGTAATTAAAGTCGTGTGGTGTAATTGTAGTGGTGGGGGGGTAATTAGAGTGATGGGATGCAATTAGAGTGGTGGGAGGTAATTAAAGTACTGTGGTAATTAGAGGACAATTACAGGTAATTTAAGTAAAAATAAAGGTAATTGCAGTAAAAATAATGGTGATTAAAGCAATTATGGTCAATCCATCCGTCTAGCCGTTCGTATGCAGACAGTTAAATAATTCTCTATTATGTTGTATTGTCTTATTGCACTTTGTATTTTTTTACGATGAGATAACAAACATTCATTCATGATTATATACCTAACCACTTTATTTACCTGCCTTATCCTTATGCTGATAAACAATTGCGACCTATCTGTCTTATCTTTATGTCGATTTTTACCTGTCTTATCTTTAGGGACATCTGTCTTATCCTATGCTGATTTATGAGATGTACATTTACGACCTGCCTGTCTTATCCACCGAGATTTTTATCAGTGAATTTGTGAAAGGGGACATTTGCATTGTTATTTCAGTACATGCAGCGTACCCTCTTTATGGCTTTTGTGTACTTAACATCTTGACATCACAAGTGAGGAGAACGTGTAGCTGTTTATTTTAGTTTTTATTTTTTAGAATTGAAACACATGATTTACATTTTCTTATATTATTTATTACCTATTCTGTCACATTACTATTTTCATACTATTTATTACCTATTCTACTACATTACTAACTAATTGTCTTTTTATTTTATCTTGCACCAAAAAATCCACCTTGAACTGATCCATCCAATGCATTGTAGGTCAAGTAGGTATCGTGAAGTATAAGTTCAGGGAACTTTGTCTTTCGTATCACAAATTCTATTTTTATGTCTAAACAGTTAATGAATATATATTACAAATCAAAATTATCGCGTTCTGATTCAGACTCATCCAAATCAACACTATCCCATCCCGCTTCAGGCTCCTCCGTGTTCAAACGTCTAGCGTATTTTAGTAAAATATCCAACCTCTTTTCACTATTATCTTCATCAAGTCGATGATGCCCCCAAGCCAAAGTATATACATCATCGGGTATAACATACCTCTTGTCATCAGCAGAGGATAGGGCTACTTTATTTTTGAGTTCAGTGTGAATCGTATGTAAGTCAGATTTAAATATGGACATTTTACGGAATATTAATCCGCCGTTCTCAACAACTTGAACATAATCAGAAAAATTAATTTGATGATTTACTACACTTTTGGAAACACCTTTTGCCTTTTTCGTAATGTCGTCAGCTTTAACGCAGTAGGCTTTCGCACCAGTTCCATAAAAGCATTCTATTGGTCTTCCAGCATACTCATCTTTCATTTTCCCTACTACAGATATAGTTTTAGGCATGCTATAATTGTTGTCTGCACCATAATTTGAAGTGTCGAAGAAGTGAATGTTTTTCTTAATATCATCATAAATGTTTTCTGTGAATATTTCTAAAATTAAACTATCAGTGTCTGTGTATAAAACCGTCGCGTCATCTCCATACATGGGTTTAATGTAACCATATAAAAATTCATAGATTATGGTTTTGGAAATATCTAAAATTGAAAAACCTACATAAAGTGGTTTATCGTAAACAACTTTTATTTTTTCCAATTGCACTGCCACTAGATTTTCATCAAATACTGAGCAAGACTTAAAATGCGGCTTGGCTATTAACGCTCTGGCACCCAAAGTACCTTTTCTGTTTTCCCAGAACGAACAGAGCTTAATATTTTGTCTTTTATCGACGTTTTCCATCGTTTTGCCGAAAATTTAATTCACCATGAGCTTGAATAGGTCCTTTTCAAACTCGTTTCGAGCGGAATTACGAAGTGTTGTATTTAAGTCAATATATGATCCAAGCCAGGCGGACTGAGAGAATTCTATTATCCTATGCACGTTCTTTAATATCAGGCCATATTTCAAACATTGTTTCAGATTTTTGTAGTGAATGATATATTTATGTTTATCTCGTAAGTTTGGAATTAATTTTGGAGCTTTACTTTTAGGAGGAATCATACTCTCTGGGCAAAACGGCAGTTCGTTATGGGCATCGTGCAAGTGTAGAGGATATTCCAAGTCGACTTCTAAAACGTATCCTTTGGGTGAATCTTTTCCAATCAGAGAACAATCAAATTTTTTGATTTCTTCTTTCTCAAGCCATCTGAAGTCACTAGTCGGTAGCATTTCTTTCATAGCTGCTCCGTACAGATTTGTAGCATCAAGATAGACGATGTACGACGATTCCTTGGTGGAGTCATAGTTTGATAGATATTTGTTGTTCGCTATAGACTTTCTCTTTGAACATTGCGATACACCGCCACGAATACCTTTTCTAAAGAAGTGCACAGTATCCACATCAGTCAGAAGTTCCAGTTCGATCTGTGTATATCGCAACATGGCATCCCAGCTCAAAGAAGGTGCTGTTAAATAATGAGCAGGATCTAACTTGTAGTGCTTCAAACATACCTTTCTAAAATTTTCAAACACATCTGCTAATAAAAATATATCTGATTTCAGGTAGATATCTGCGTATTCTCCCAATGTATTGCATTTAAAGACACTCCACACTTTATTGGCTCGTTCATAATCCTTATCAGAAAGAGATTCGTTGGTTAAGTAGTTGTAAAATAGGTCTTTGGACGGTAACTGGGTTTCTTCCAATTTTTCAAAAGAGCTCATATAATTGTAAGGAAAAACCCCCTTCTGTCTTATTAAATCGAATTCCTCATCGTTTTGAAAATACTTTCTAGTTTCAACACATTGATCGGTTACTAAACTCTGACTCAATTTATCGAGGGACCTTGATAAAAATCGAAAAGAGTCCACAAATTGCAACCTCAGGTATGTGTGCGGTATATTGGGATTCGCAGATTTCTCTACAATGATTGACTTTGAGAACGAAATGTATTTCTCCTTGGTTTGGGCTATTACGGAAACTTGCTCTTTTTGGGATGCTAACTTCTTAATGAATAAATGACTATCATAGTTTGTCAAATTGTGGAAGAACACAGGTATAAATTTCGGCACTTTATAGTTTAAATTACAAATAGAGTGTGCAGCCGCGCGGAAGCGTCCTGTTAAATGGCAGTGATCACGCACTTTTTTGTCCTCAGGCTTGAAGGGTTTTGTGCAAATATGGCAGCATACCGCATTTTCATATTCGACTTCTTCTTGGGCTGAAAGAGGGAACATCTTTTTCACATGCTTTAAATGATTCTCATACAAGTTTAGAGCCGTTTCATCCAACCTTTTAATGAACACTTCAGCGGCATCAGGTCCTCTGTATGTTACAAATTTTGAGTACTTATCATCGAAATTACATTTTACATAAAAGCCGAAAGAATAGGGTTGGTGTTCACATACTCTAACTGTGAATGACCTATCATCACAAGGTTCATTATGGTCGATGGGTTTCAGTAAACTTTCGAAATCGGCATAAATCACAAATGGCACTGGTAATTGTCTTTCAAAGTTTATAAACTTAAGAATATTTTCAGGTACTGATTCACCATATTTATTAATTTTTATTTCAGTAGATGATAGTTTCGTACAGGTATGATTGCAGTCATTTTCTTCATGCATTTTTAGATGTTCTTCTTTTCTAAACGGCTGCAAACACCCATCACAGATATGTAATCGACCATCGTGCTTTGATATTTGTTTTGAAACCAATTTTGATAAATTTTGTATAAGACAATAATGATTGTTACCCACATCATCCGATATAAGTAACAGATTAACGTGTTTGGCTTGGTGATGTGACGTAAAATATAATGGTCCCACAACTTCAGTAATAGTATTTCCATCTTTGAATTCTGATTCAAGGCCAAACACATTCACGGAGATGTTATTAATTTTTTCAAACTTCGCAATGTCCTTCAATTTGACAGGAAATTCAATGTCTCTAAAACTTAACATGGTATCATAATGTGGATATGAACATGTCATCGTTGGAGCATGCTTTACAGGGGAAATGGCTGCAATTACTGACCAAGCAAAGCATGCATTGTCCCTGTTTTGTATATTTAAAACAGCGCTCTTTTGTTCTATGACTTTGGGTAGTCTGATATAAGATGACGCCGACATTGATGCAAACTTATTTATGTTTACATCGAGGAACATTATATGTTTCAGCGTCCACCCCGAATCTTTCTCTTGGAATTCAGAGGCCTGTGTAGTCATCTCATCGCCAAACTCTTCGAAAATCTGATGCAGATCTGTAGAAATGGTGATTATTTTATTTTTGGTATTAAACGATTTGATATCGGATAACTCCTTTTCAGGTATTTCATAAAGCCCAAATATTTCAAAATTTATCTTGAGGGTCAGGTATTTCTGCAAGTATTCCTCGATTATATTCAACACTTTTTGCTCCACTTCTTTCAAAAAATCAGTATAATCGATATGGTTTCTTGGACTGTTGAAACGGTAGCTAGCTATTCTGTCTTTGAAAGCACTATGAAGTTTATCGACGCCATTTCCTAAACTGTTATCAATAGGGCGGTTAATTTTTTTTCTGTCAATTAATAACGTATTTTTCTGACCGTTGCATCTATTACTATTAATATGTCGTTTTAAACTGGAAAATGTTGCAAAGTTCTTTCTACAATATTCACAAGTTTTTGAGCCACTCGGAGAATTTTGTTTTCTGTTCATTACAAACATCTCATTCAGCACGGCACATTTATTATTATTAATATGTCGTTTTAAGTTAAAAGATGATGAAAAGCTCTTTCCACAATAATCACAAGTTTTTGAACAATTAATACCACTTGTCGAAGGCACACTATTAAACTTTTGCTTCTTGCTTGGTGGTTCACTTCCAATCTCTTGTACTTTACCATCTTTTACAATGGTACAGTATTGGCGAATATGTCGAACTAAATTGCTTTTTGTTGAAAAAACTTTCTCGCAGTAACTACACTTCATTGTTGTATAAGAATTTTCACGATACTGATGAATGTGTCTAATCGTCCGCATTATATAGCATCCGGAGAACAGAGTGGAGGTGGTGGAGGGCAATTGCAGTGGGGGAAGGTAATTGAAGTGGCGGAACGTTAGAGGGCGGGGCGTAGGACTGGTAGTGGGGGTTAATTGAAGTGGCGGGGATAGATAGGCGTTAGTTGAATATACTAATAAGCCACACCTCCTCTACAATTGTATTAACAATAGATGAAGTATTTTATTGTATTATTTTTAGAGGACTTTATATTTCTAAACGTATATTATGTATTACTTTAGAGAATATAAGATTAAAACCCGTCACTTGTGTTTTTATTATTTATTTCATCATACTACTCATAAACATTTAAAGTTATAAAAAAATTACACAAATTCATGAAAATATTATACTATAGAAGTTTTATCGATCCAAGTATTATGGCTATTTGGGAGTCCAAGCCATTTCACAAAAATCTTCTTTCCTCTCTTTTTAATATACGTTTAGAAATATAAAGTCCTCTAAAAATAATACAATAAAATACTTCATCTATTGTTAATACAATTGTAGAGGAGGTGTGGCTTATTAGTATATTCAACTAACGCCTATCTATCCCCGCCACTTCAATTAACCCCCACTACCAGTCCTACGCCCCGCCCTCTAACGTTCCGCCACTTCAATTACCTTCCCCCACTGCAATTGCCCTCCACCACCTCCACTCTGTTCTCCGGATGCTATATAATGCGGACGATTAGACACATTCATCAGTATCGTGAAAATTCTTATACAACAATGAAGTGTAGTTACTGCGAGAAAGTTTTTTCAACAAAAAGCAATTTAGTTCGACATATTCGCCAATACTGTACCATTGTAAAAGATGGTAAAGTGCGAGAGATTGGAAGTGAACCACCAAGCAAGAAGCAAAAGTTTAATAGTGTGCCTTCGACAAGTGGTATTAATTGTTCAAAAACTTGTGATTATTGTGGAAAGAGCTTTTCATCATCTTTTAACTTAAAACGACATATTAATAATAATAAATGTGCCGTGCTGAATGAGATGTTTGTAATGAACAGAAAACAAAATTCTCCGAGTGGCTCAAAAACTTGTGAATATTGTAGAAAGAACTTTGCAACATTTTCCAGTTTAAAACGACATATTAATAGTAATAGATGCAACGGTCAGAAAAATACGTTATTAATTGACAGAAAAAAAATTAACCGCCCTATTGATAACAGTTTAGGAAATGGTGTCGATAAACTTCATAGTGCTTTCAAAGACAGAATAGCTAGCTACCGTTTCAACAGTCCAAGAAACCATATCGATTATACTGATTTTTTGAAAGAAGTGGAGCAAAAAGTGTTGAATATAATCGAGGAATACTTGCAGAAATACCTGACCCTCAAGATAAATTTTGAAATATTTGGGCTTTATGAAATACCTGAAAAGGAGTTATCCGATATCAAATCGTTTAATACCAAAAATAAAATAATCACCATTTCTACAGATCTGCATCAGATTTTCGAAGAGTTTGGCGATGAGATGACTACACAGGCCTCTGAATTCCAAGAGAAAGATTCGGGGTGGACGCTGAAACATATAATGTTCCTCGATGTAAACATAAATAAGTTTGCATCAATGTCGGCGTCATCTTATATCAGGCTACCCAAAGTCATAGAACAAAAGAGCGCTGTTTTAAATATACAAAACAGGGACAATGCATGTTTTGCTTGGTCAGTAATTGCAGCCATTTCCCCTGTAAAGCATGCTCCAACGATGACATGTTCATATCCACATTATGATACCATGTTAAGTTTTAGAGACATTGAATTTCCTGTCAAATTGAAGGACATTGCGAAGTTTGAAAAAATTAATAACATCTCCGTGAATGTGTTTGGCCTTGAATCAGAATTCAAAGATGGAAATACTATTACTGAAGTTGTGGGACCATTATATTTTACGTCACATCACCAAGCCAAACACGTTAATCTGTTACTTATATCGGATGATGTGGGTAACAATCATTATTGTCTTATACAAAATTTATCAAAATTGGTTTCAAAACAAATATCAAAGCACGATGGTCGATTACATATCTGTGATGGGTGTTTGCAGCCGTTTAGAAAAGAAGAACATCTAAAAATGCATGAAGAAAATGACTGCAATCATACCTGTACGAAACTACCATCTACTGAAATAAAAATTAATAAATATGGTGAATCAGTACCTGAAAATATTCTTAAGTTTATAAACTTTGAAAGACAATTACCAGTGCCATTTGTGATTTATGCCGATTTCGAAAGTTTACTGAAACCCATCGACCATAATGAACCTTGTGATGATAGGTCATTCACAGTTAGAGTATGTGAACACCAACCCTATTCTTTCGGCTTTTATGTAAAATGTAATTTCGATGATAAGTACTCAAAATTTGTAACATACAGAGGACCTGATGCCGCTGAAATGTTCATTAAAAGCTTGGATGAAACGGCTCTAAACTTGTATGAGAATCATTTAAAGCATGTGAAAAAGATGTTCCCTCTTTCAGCCCAAGAAGAAGTCGAATATGAAAATGCGGTATGCTGCCATATTTGCACAAAACCCTTCAAGCCTGAGGACAAAAAAGTGCGTGATCACTGCCATTTAACAGGACGCTTCCGCGCGGCTGCACACTCTATTTGTAATTTAAACTATAAAGTGCCGAAATTTATACCTGTGTTCTTCCACAATTTGACAAACTATGATAGTCATTTATTCATTAAGAAGTTAGCATCCCAAAAAGAGCAAGTTTCCGTAATAGCCCAAACCAAGGAGAAATACATTTCGTTCTCAAAGTCAATCATTGTAGAGAAATCTGCGAATCCCAATATACCGCACACATACCTGAGGTTGCAATTTGTGGACTCTTTTCGATTTTTATCAAGGTCCCTCGATAAATTGAGTCAGAGTTTAGTAACCGATCAATGTGTTGAAACTAGAAAGTATTTTCAAAACGATGAGGAATTCGATTTAATAAGACAGAAGGGGGTTTTTCCTTACAATTATATGAGCTCTTTTGAAAAATTGGAAGAAACCCAGTTACCGTCCAAAGACCTATTTTACAACTACTTAACCAACGAATCTCTTTCTGATAAGGATTATGAACGAGCCAATAAAGTGTGGAGTGTCTTTAAATGCAATACATTGGGAGAATACGCAGATATCTACCTGAAATCAGATATATTTTTATTAGCAGATGTGTTTGAAAATTTTAGAAAGGTATGTTTGAAGCACTACAAGTTAGATCCTGCTCATTATTTAACAGCACCTTCTTTGAGCTGGGATGCCATGTTGCGATATACACAGATCGAACTGGAACTTCTGACTGATGTGGATACTGTGCACTTCTTTAGAAAAGGTATTCGTGGCGGTGTATCGCAATGTTCAAAGAGAAAGTCTATAGCGAACAACAAATATCTATCAAACTATGACTCCACCAAAGAATCGTCGTACATCGTCTATCTTGATGCTACAAATCTGTACGGAGCAGCTATGAAAGAAATGCTACCGACTAGTGACTTCAGATGGCTTGAGAAAGAAGAAATCAAAAAATTTGATTGTTCTCTGATTGGAAAAGATTCACCCAAAGGATACGTTTTAGAAGTCGACTTGGAATATCCTCTACACTTGCACGATGCCCATAACGAACTGCCGTTTTGCCCAGAGAGTATGATTCCTCCTAAAAATAAAGCTCCAAAATTAATTCCAAACTTACGAGATAAACATAAATATATCATTCACTACAAAAATCTGAAACAATGTTTGAAATATGGCCTGATATTAAAGAACGTGCATAGGATAATAGAATTCTCTCAGTCCGCCTGGCTTGGATCATATATTGACTTAAATACAACACTTCGTAATTCCGCTCGAAACGAGTTTGAAAAGGACCTATTCAAGCTCATGGTGAATTCAATTTTCGGCAAAACGATGGAAAACGTCGATAAAAGACAAAATATTAAGCTCTGTTCGTTCTGGGAAAACAGAAAAGGTACTTTGGGTGCCAGAGCGTTAATAGCCAAGCCGCATTTTAAGTCTTGCTCAGTATTTGATGAAAATCTAGTGGCAGTGCAATTGGAAAAAATAAAAGTTGTTTACGATAAACCACTTTATGTAGGTTTTTCAATTTTAGATATTTCCAAAACCATAATCTATGAATTTTTATATGGTTACATTAAACCCATGTATGGAGATGACGCGACGGTTTTATACACAGACACTGATAGTTTAATTTTAGAAATATTCACAGAAAACATTTATGATGATATTAAGAAAAACATTCACTTCTTCGACACTTCAAATTATGGTGCAGACAACAATTATAGCATGCCTAAAACTATATCTGTAGTAGGGAAAATGAAAGATGAGTATGCTGGAAGACCAATAGAATGCTTTTATGGAACTGGTGCGAAAGCCTACTGCGTTAAAGCTGACGACATTACGAAAAAGGCAAAAGGTGTTTCCAAAAGTGTAGTAAAACATCAAATTAATTTTTCTGATTATGTTCAAGTTGTTGAGAACGGCGGATTAATATTCCGTAAAATGTCCATATTTAAATCTGACTTACATACGATTCACACTGAACTCAAAAATAAAGTAGCCCTATCCTCTGCTGATGACAAGAGGTATGTTATACCCGATGATGTATATACTTTGGCTTGGGGGCATCATCGACTTGATGAAGATAATAGTGAAAAGAGGTTGGATATTTTACTAAAATACGCTAGACGTTTGAACACGGAGGAGCCTGAAGCGGGATGGGATAGTGTTGATTTGGATGAGTCTGAATCAGAACGCGATAATTTTGATTTGTAATATATATTCATTAACTGTTTAGACATAAAAATAGAATTTGTGATACGAAAGACAAAGTTCCCTGAACTTATACTTCACGATACCTACTTGACCTACAATGCATTGGATGGATCAGTTCAAGGTGGATTTTTTGGTGCAAGATAAAATAAAAAGACAATTAGTTAGTAATGTAGTAGAATAGGTAATAAATAGTATGAAAATAGTAATGTGACAGAATAGGTAATAAATAATATAAGAAAATGTAAATCATGTGTTTCAATTCTAAAAAATAAAAACTAAAATAAACAGCTACACGTTCTCCTCACTTGTGATGTCAAGATGTTAAGTACACAAAAGCCATAAAGAGGGTACGCTGCATGTACTGAAATAACAATGCAAATGTCCCCTTTCACAAATTCACTGATAAAAATCTCGGTGGATAAGACAGGCAGGTCGTAAATGTACATCTCATAAATCAGCATAGGATAAGACAGATGTCCCTAAAGATAAGACAGGTAAAAATCGACATAAAGATAAGACAGATATGTCGCAATTGTTTATCAGCATAAGGATAAGGCAGGTAAATAAAGTGGTTAGGTATATAATCATGAATGAATGTTTGTTATCTCATCGTAAAAAAATACAAAGTGCAATAAGACAATACAACATAATAGAGAATTATTTAACTGTCTGCATACGAACGGCTAGACGGATGGATTGACCATAATTGCTTTAATCACCATTATTTTTACTGCAATTACCTTTATTTTTACTTAAATTACCTGTAATTGTCCTCTAATTACCACAGTACTTTAATTACCTCCCACCACTCTAATTGCATCCCATCACTCTAATTACCCCCCCACCACTACAATTACACCACACGACTTTAATTACCACCCACCACTTTAATTACCACCCACCACTTTAATTGCCCCCCACCACTACAATTACATCACACCACTTTAATTACTTCTTATTAATCTAATTGCCCCCCACCACCACAATTACATCACATCACTCTAATTACCTCCCACCACTACAATTACATCATATCACCCTAATTACCTCCCACCACTACAATTACATCACGCCACTTTAATTACTTCTTATTAATCTAATTGCCTCCCCACCACCACAATTACATCACAACATTCTAATTACCTCCCACCACAATAATTATCCATCATGCAATTACTCTAATTACCCATCATTCCACTAATTGCCCCCCACCACTACAATTACATCACACCACTTTAATTACTTCTTACTAATCTAATTACCCCCACCACCACAATTACATCACGCCACTTTAATTACTTCTCACCACTACAATTACATCACACCATTCTAATTACCTCCCACCACTCTAATTACCCATCATTCCACTAATTACCTCCCACCACTACAATTACATCACACCACTTTAATTACTTCTTACTAATCTCATTGCCCCCCACCACCACAATTACATCACGCCACTTTAATTACTTCTCACTAATCTAATTACCATCCTAATTGCCCCCCACCACTACCACCTTTCATAGGCCCCGCCCTCTAACGTCCCATCCCCTAAGCCCCGCCCCTTAATTACCTCCCACCACTCTAATTACATCATATCAGTCTAATTACCTCCCACCACCATACTTACATCCCATCACTCTAATTACTTCTCACTAATCTAATTACCCCCCACCATTCTAATTACCCCCCACCATTCTAATTGCCCCCCCACCACCATATTTACCCCCACCACACTAATTGCCCCCCACCCCTAAACTGATCACTGATCACTGATCACTGCTCCTGCTCCTGAACCGAACCCCTGTCATTCCTCACCTACTGTGATGCACACTAGAGAAGGTTAATTTGATGTTATAAAGGGTGCAAAGATCTTTAAGAAGCATGTTATCAAATTCGTTGCCGCAATCACAATGTATGCGAAGGGGTGTTCCGAAATGTTGGAAATAGAGTAAGAGTGTGTTGACAATAGATTTTGCGGTTTTGTCTGGTATGGCATAAGCCTGTGTGAACTTGGTGAGTTCGTCTCTAATACTTAGGGCGTAATATTTAGTGGGAACTTGGATGATATCGATGTTGATTCGTTCGAAAGGGGTTTTTGGTGTTTCGGTGATAACCAAAGGATTATCGAGATTTTTCCTTAAAATTTTTGTTTTCTGACAAATTTCGCAAGCTTTTACAAATTTTTCTACGTCTTTAGTTAATCCGTTCCAGTTGTACTTATTTTTTATTCTACGAATAGTTTCGTTTATGCCACGGTGAAGATTGTTTTTACCTGCGTGAAATTGGTTGAGTATTATGGGAATTTGGTCTTCGTCAGGGGTTCTTACAATGTCTTGACATATAACTAGTTTTATGTCTTTGTCACTGAAAATAAATGATAAAATTTCAAGAATGGGTAAATTAAGGTTATTTTCGACGTAATATGTCTTAGATGGGTCAATGTCGTTTTTGTTTTTATATATTGTAACGAAGAGTTGCAATATAGCTGAACCGGGATCGAAAGGTAAAGGTACGATATAGTACGATCGTTTCTTTACGGTTTTGCTGGAAAGAACGTTAATTTTATTGTTGGTAAAGTCAGGGTTTTCTTCAAAAATGTCTTCTATAATACTATAGTGGAAATCTTGTAGACTGTCTTGTTGAAAGAACGTTATTATGTTTTTGTGGTTTTTGTCAAGTAATTGGTTGTTTGAAAATGTTATTTTCGTATAGTCAATGAGAGAGGTTGTCTGATACAATTTTTCGAAAGCGTCGTATTCTTGGGTTATTTGTTCTGGTGAAATTTCTTCAGGGTTATCATCTGTGTCAGATGAGTCATCTAAATTTTGGATATTGTTATGGAACGCTATACATTTTTGTATATGATTTACTTTAATACGGGATAAAGCGTCTGCGTTCTTATTAATTTTTCCTGGCTTATATATGATCTCATAATCATATTCCTCTAGCTTGAGGCGCCAACGTGCGAGTCTGCTACCGGGATCTTTAATCGAGAATAGCCACGTTAATGGTCGATGGTCAGTGATGAGCATAAATTTTCTTCCGAAAAGGTACGGTCTGTAATGCTTTACCGCCCACACGATCGCTAGAAGCTCTCTTTCAATCGTGGAGTACTTCGTTTCTGCGCTACAAAGTGTACGCGATGCATAAGCAATAGGGAGGTCTTTGCCTATGGGTCCTTGGGAAAGTACAGCGCCAATAGCGTATGCGCTAGCATCTGTTGTTAGGAGAAAGGTTTCGTCGAAATTTGGGTATATTAAAATAGGGGTAGAAGTTAAAGCGTTCTTGAGTTCGTCAAAAGAATTTTTACAAGTTGAATCGAAGTTAAACGGGATGTCTTTTTGCAGTAATTTAGTAAGGGGTTTAGAAATTTTGGCAAAGTTAGGGATAAAACGTCTGTAATATCCAGATAGTCCTAAGAAGGATTTGATGTCTTTTTGGGTCTTTGGTTCTGGAAAGTTTTGAATACAGTCAATTTTTGAAGGATTCGGTTTGACTCCGTCTTGGGTTATAAGGTGACCTAGATAAGCTACTTCCTTCCTGAGGAATTCACACTTATCCGGCTGGATTTTGAGATTTGTTTTCCTTAGTCTTTTGAATACATCTGTGAGTCTAGAAATGTGCTCATGAATGGTGGGTGAATATATAATTATGTCATCCATATACACGAGACAGCGCTCGTTTTGAATGCCTAAAAGAATGTTATCCATAACGCGCTGGAAGGTGGAGGGTGCATTTTTGAGGCCAAATGGCATACGAACAAATTCGTAATGGCCATTTTCTACAGAAAATGCTGTCTTTTGGATGTCTTTTTTGTCAATTTCGATCTGGTGGAATCCAGACGCGAAATCTAGAGTGGTGAAGTATTCACATTTTCCTAGCTGGTCGAGGAGATCTGAAATATTAGGCAAGGGGTATTTATCGTTAACGGTTAGTTCATTAAGTTTACGATAGTCAATTACTACTCTCCATTTTTGCTTGCCCGAAGCGTCGAGCTTCTTCGGCACTACCCACACTGGGGAGGACCAGGGTGAAATGGATGGTTGAATTATACCTTGATCAAGCATTTCGGTTACTTGTCGTTTTACCTCTTCCTTGTGAACTTGAGGATACCTGTATGATTTGGTAAAGACGGGTTTAGCGTTATTGGTGTCAATTGCGTGTTTTATTTCATTGGTGAAAGTTAGCGAGTCACCTTCTAAGTAAAAGATGTCGGAAAAGTTCAGACATAAATCGGTGATTAGCTCTCTTTCTTCATCATTGAGATGTTCGAGTCGTAATTGGTTTTGAATATCGTGTAGTCTGTCTGTAGCATCGTTTTGAAATTGGGTCGTATTAGTGTTAGAAACGTTTACGTTATAGGTTAGGTCAAAGTGTGTTATGGGTTCTAATTTTAAGTCAGAAAAATCGATAGTTTTAGGTATTCCATTAACATTAATTATGGAAGTTAAAAATTCGCCTTTTTCATTAATTTTTACTATAGCGTTAGGTAATCTAACTTTTTCTTTTTCCTGTGCTAGCAGTATAGCATCAGTACTTATTAAATTGCAATTTAGTTTGAAAATTTGCTCTGTGCGAGGTTGAATAGATATTATGTTTTTCTTTCTAAAATTTGAATTATAATTTTGATTGTTATTGACAATTGTGGGTTCATTAGATTCTTCGCCTGCCTTATAGAGTGTAACTGTTTTAAAATTAGTAATAAGTTTCTTTTGTTTTATGTCTATTATACAGTCATAATGTTCTAAAAAGTCAGCTCCGAGTAATCCGTCGAATTCTATGTCGAGATTGTAAATGTAAACTTTATGTGGGTCGTCTTTAGTAAATGGAATAAGTTTTGACTCTGTTATTAAAATTTTTTCATTTGTTATACCTTGAATAACGGCATTTTCAGGAAATTTGTTTAAAATTTTTTCGGCGGTTTTTTCTTTAAAAATTGAAATTCCGGCACCAGTATCAATCAACAGGTTAAAGGTGTTGGTGATATCTTTGATATAGTACAGGTTATTGGATTTGACGGTTAACATAGGTCTGAAATGAAGATGTGTTCGGGGAATTTTATATCGGGGTTGAAATTGTCTAAATTCATTGACTGAATTTGTGATGTTAGGTCTGTAATTGTATTGTGGTCTTCTGGAGTTGTCTCCGGGGATATAACAGGGTTTTCCTGCGGGAAAAGTTCTGGACAATGAGTTTGATAGTCTGGGGGTTCGTGAATAGTTTGGATACCTAATTGAAAATCCTGAGGAACATATTGATATTGATCCTCTGGGAAATATTCTTGTTGTTGATATGGAAACTCTTGGGGTTCCGTGTCTGGGTATTCTTGATATTCCTCGTTTGAGTAATATTGCATCGGATAATTTATATGATGAGTACGTGGTTGATTGTTGTTTCGATTGAAATTAGGATTTGGTTGAATTACAGATGGTCGGGGTTGAAATTGATTATTTCTGTTAAAACTTTGGTTTGGCCTTTGATTTTGGTTTAGAAATGGTTGTTGAAATGGTCGTTGTTGTTGTTGCTGTGGAGCAAACTGCCTTTGAAAGTTTGGGTTAATATTTTGCGAAGTGAAATTCGGAAAATTATACGATTGAGAATTTTGTTGACGTGTTCTGCCTTCGTTAATGACATGACCAGTTCGTTTGCAATAGGAACATGTTTTTGAGAAAGGTGTTGGGACATTTGGTTTTTTGACAGAGGCTTGGATGTCGCGAGAATTGTTTGGCTTGTTAAATTTTTGATTCTCAAAATAGGAAAGTTGGAGCTCTCGTTTGATGCGTAAGGATGCTTCAAGCATATCTGGAGGGTTTCCTGCCCTTATAATTTTTCCAATATTGGGTTCTAAACCAGTGAGAAGAGTATTTAGGGTCATTGTTTCAATGAGCTGGGATTGAGCGTCCTTTTGTGCAGGTGTTAAATTAGTTTTTTGCACTGAGGCATGCATCTTGGCATTGTGGGTCTGAAGTCGGGAAAAGAAGGTTAGGGGTGATTCGCTAGGAAGTTGTCTGATCCGTTGCAGGTCTTGTATTAAAGACGTGAGATCACGTGAATCTCCGAAATGGACAGATAAAAGTTGCTTAATTTCAGCCCAAGTGGCTGGGTTTCTGGAATTTATTAGCTGAGCTGCTCGCCCGCGAAGCTTATTTTTGATGTGTAGAGTTAATAGTACTTGTTGATCACCGACGGCCATACCGTTCGCATAATCACAAGCGTTTAGAAATGTGTTTAGAAAGATTTGGTCGCCTTCAAATTCAGGGACAATTGAAAATATTTCGGATAGTCTGTAAAGTTCGACTTCCTGAATTTCTTGTTCTGGTTGTTCTTGTTGGACTTGTTGTGCCATTTTAAAATATTTGTTTAGTGAGGTTTGGGAGATATTGGATAATAGAACTTAAAATTAATACGCGAATTGGAATACAATGCACTTAAAATGATTCAGAGTTAAATGTACTTACATGAATCTTTCCATGGAGGTACTTGCTGAGTTCTGCGTAGAGATTTCTTGTGTTTGTAGATTGATTTTTTGGAGTTTGGTTGCTTGCTTGAGTTTTCTTGGATGAGTTGCGATTCGTACTTGATTTATTGAGGATAGAGGAGAAGTCTGTCACTACCAGTTAGAATACTCTTGTTCTGTTAGTGTTGCAGGAGCTTTCTCGAATATTTGTTTCTTGGATGTGTTTCTTGATTTTTGGATTCGTTGGTTCGTTTGACCGTTTAAGGATGAAATCCACCACTACCAGTTAGGATGCCCTTGTTCTGTTAGTGTTTTGCGGATCCTACCTCGAATATTTGTTTCTTGGATGGGTTTCTTGATTTTTTGGATTCGTTGGTTCGTTTGACCGTTTAAGGATGAAATCCACCACTACCAGTTAGGATGCCCTTGTTCTGTTAGTGTTTTGCGGATCCTACCTCGAATATTTGTTTCTTGGATGGGTTTCTTGATTTTTGGATTCGTTGGTTCGTTTGACCGTTTAAGGATGAAATCCACCACTACCAGTTAGGATGCCCTTGTTCTGTTAGTGTTTTGCGGATCCTACCGACTGCGCCAATTGTTAGATTTGAAGTTCTTCGATTGATTTTTTAAAAACAATTTATTTAAGATAGTTACAATTATTATTATTATTGATGTTTCACAATATTCACTTAGAGACTTATGAAGCTGCATGCTTATGAAATTAGTACTTAGAATAAATAAATGTGGATCTCTTATGAGAAACACTGCAGTCTGTTGACTGAATTAAACTTAAAACTAAACTGAGCTAAAAACTGACTGGCATCGGTCTTTACGTGTATTTATAATATTTACAATAAATGCTGAATTAGCATCAGATTGCTACATTCGCATTTCACATAGTAATTCCAGACGTACGTGTTTAAAAACAGTAGACATATTAGGTTACAAAGATAACAAGAAGGAATATGATATAATTTATAATTTTATCTACACTGGTATTGAATTACTTTGTGGGATGTTATCGATAATGGACTTAATACTAATAACAATGTGGAAAGCTAATATAACATGTATTTTAAATAAAGAAATGATGTAACGAATTCTTATTTTGTTACAAAATTTCATGTTATAAATTTACAATATTTTCTCTCTGTGAATAGATCTACTATAAAGGCATATTACAATTAACCCACTGATTAAGACAATCTGTACCTTTAAGGCCGTTCCTATAGATGCTTCTCCAAAAGGGCCAATGGTAAGAGTTAAAGGTTTTTGAGCACGAAGCATCATAATTAGTATAATACTGGTTGTACGGTTATTAAAATCAAACCATTCTAGTTCATATAAAGCCTCAGATATAGCTTCACTCTAAAACAAAAAATATGCGACACCATAATTAAATATTAGTCGATAAGTAACAAGCCATATAATTCACAAGTTTACAAATTTCGATCAACTGTTAGACCCGAGCAAATGAAAATGAATCTTAATGTTATTTAACGCACTGAATCTGAATCTTTAATCCGTTTGTCATGATTGGTTCTAGTTTTCGAGCTCTCGCTTGCTAATATTATGTGAGAAAAGATTGGCCAAGTCGCACCTACTGTGAGCCAAGACAACAAAACGTCTCTGCACCACTTGTGAACTCACCGGACACTTTCCTGGAACCCCTTGAACACTAACAGAACCTCTGCGATTGGAAAAATAATAATTTTTTCTCTGGAGAGCTTTAGGTGAGACCCTGGAGGCCTGCTGTGCACTTTATTTTATAATATTCGAAGATGGGGTGGTTTGTCCTTAAACGGCTGAAATGGGCCAATAGCTTTGCCCTGTATATACTTCAGAGATTATGTTTATTTTTGAGGACTTCTCTAAAGTCGTAGGGTCTAATGCTACACCCTGTATAGATTAAATCTGATCTTAATTTGTTTAGCAGGTCAATGATTACACCCTGTATAATAGTTTCTTGAAATAACAACACTATATTTTAAACGAGAATTAAACAAGTATTTATTTAATCGAGTTGATTATTTATGTTGTTAAACTAAAATTATTTACACGATTTTAATTTATCAGGTAACGTATCGACACTTGAAAGTTTGCCTGAGTTAGGTTGGGTTCGTTTTGATTAAAAATTAGTTGAATTATCTGAGAAAATTCATTTTACAAATTGGGGCCGCGAAGGTGATTTGAATTGGAGCACTGGGGCTGATTGTTAAACAAAATTTAGGGCCGCGAAGGCGAATTATATGGGAACACTGGGGCTGAATACTAATACCAAATTTTACTAGGGGTTGCCTAGGAAGATGGCACGGGCACTAGTTTATTTATCACTGATTACATAGAAAACACACTTGGATTTAGGCTCTGGGGCAACCAAAGAGGTAATGCTGGCACTGAAGTTAATTGACACTAGGTACGCCGGAAACACAACTTGCCGGGGGCTTGGCACGCTCCCTTATTTATACTCATGATGGGGCACGATGCTCGTTGAGAGCTGGAGAAGCCGGAAAGGGCGCCAGACCATCATATGGGGCTCAAATGATGAAATGTTGTGCAATACTTGCTGAAATTTTGGTCAAAAATTATATCACCAAATCGGCTGTGAAAAATGTAATAACTTGATATGAAAATGTCAATGGAATCTAATTTGGTTTTAGAAATATGAACGATAACTGTCTGAATAACATGGTAAATTTGAACGGGTCCCGTGAAGTATTGTTACGAGTCTTACTTTAATTCATATTGATGTTATATTAAGTCATGTTAATCCATATTGAGGGTAATGCGTCTCGATATTGAAGAGAGCTGAAGTCAATTTTAGGGTAATAGTATGAAGTTAGCTGCAAGTTGGCAGCATGCAATGGGGAACATATAAATTGGACTTATGGGTTTTTAGCGGAGTGAAACCGATTGTGGGTATTTGAAATGAAGGTGGTAACGAGTTGCCAGCAACTTTTGGGGAACACGTAAACTGGACTTATTTTGAAACTAACGTTTTATGGGCTGGCTGGAGAAGCAAATGAAAGATGTATTGATATATTATTGGAAAGCTGAATTGGAAGTTGAATTAAAGATAAAGGGGCTTGTAGAAAATTTTGGGAAGGGAAATAAAATATTCTAGTTTGATGTTTTGTGGAGTAATTTGAAAGTGATTTGAAATGATGGGAGGGGGGCTGTATTTTTTAGGGCGATCTTTTGTAAGATTTCTTGCTGTATTTTAATGAATTTTGATATGGGAATGATTTTGTTGATAGGTTTGGATTATTCGTGAATGCAACTGAAATGTTCTCAGATTTATTTATTGAAAAATTGTGGTTTTTGAGTTCTACGGGTGTCTTAAGGACTTTTTTAATGGGGTTCGCCAAGTGGCTTTTGATGATTGAATTATTTGATGAATTTTAGTAACATTTCCGTCGGCCATTTTGTTAATATGAGGAACGTACTATAACACCATTCACATCAAACTTAACTTAATCAAGATGTTCCCCAAATTGTCATACGCAAAAATCAAATAAGGAGTATTTGTCTGACCTGATATTCGAAAATTAATGGCCGTCGGAAACTAAACATAATAACGCCCAATGAAGCGGCAGTATGGGTATCATTTCGAAGTGTTGTTTACAACATTTTCTGTAACCGCAAATCCCTGGATTTCGTGCAAATTGTCGGCAATTTGTTGCAAAATTACCGCAAGATTGGGGCTTGAATGTCTCTCATGACGCATTTCCTACATTCCCAACTCGATTTTATTTCTCGAAAGCTTTGGCGATGCGAGCGACGAGCAAGGAGAGCGGCTACACCAAGATCTAGCGAACATCAAAAGACGATACCAAGGATTTTGGGATGAAGGCATGATGAGGTACTACTACCGGACTCTAATGCGTCAAACGGACCCCAAACGATACAAGCGACTCAGTTCCTCCGCTCTTCATTTCTGATATATCACTTTTAATTGAGTACGATGGGCTTTCATTGTAAAAAAAGTAAAAAATGACTATCTCGAAAACTAGAACTAATCTTAAAAAGTGGTGTAAAGATTCGGATTCAGCGCCCCAAATTACCTTAGAAAAAACTTTTTGTTGCTCAGGCCCAAAACCGTGTAATTGTAAGATAAAGAACAGCATTTCCTCTGTCTATTTACAGTTTACTAACCCAACATAATTTACAAGGTAGCACCTATTAAATATCAAAAATATCTAAACAGTTTTTAATACCGCGTATTCCAAAAGAAAGCTGTTGCAGATTGCTGTTGACATGAACTTTTGAAGAGTCTTAATCATTAGTATGCAATTCTGAAGCAAACAAATTCAAATAATCTCAATACAGCACTCCTTAGGTTCATATCGACAGTCTTGCAGGGCTCGTAAAAAAGTCAGTGTGGAACTTCAGTACTATAGAATATATTTTAAGTTTAGATTAGACTACACTGAAATAACTTTCACGAACCCTCTATATGTTTTTCGTACATTTTTTTTTTTGAACTTTGTGGAAAGCTACTACTTCAAACACACTGATACCTAACGCATGAGTTTTTTGAATAATTAGAATTGTATTGATAAAAAATTTGTTGCTTTAAAATTAGTAGCTATCCACAGGATGTGTTACTTAAATTGCTTACGTTTATCTTAATCTCATTGGCATACCAGTAAAATATCATCAATTGGCTCACTATTATTAAGCCATGTATTGATGAGAACACCATTAAGCGCATATATTTGCTCTAAAAGAATAAAGTATATGTTAGCAGTTAGTAGTTTTTTATTGTTCCTGAATTCGGAGAAATTGATATTCAAAATTGGCCTATTTTTTATATATTTCCAGTTTCTTGCATACGTTTTCATAAATTTTAAACCCATAAATAATGTGATTTAAGAAAAAATGTAACAGACTTCTTTATAGTTAACAAGATTTTATTTAATTTTATTTCCTTAAATATTTGTCTACGTAGAGTCCAGACGGATACAGTCAGTTGAAGCCATACATCCTCATGTTTCAACACCTAAAAAGGCCAATGGTGAACATTAATGGTTCTTCCGCCAGGAAAAATATTCAAAATCTCTCTATTTAGAAGATGAGACCTAAGACGTATCTTTAAAACTAATAATAACCGAGTGAAATAGAACAAAACGATAAATGTTTCGAACGAGCAAAATCATTCCAATCAGCTATTTTAAAGAAAATTTTAAACCACCATTTTTTAGACAATCAGAGGCTTGTTTTTTTATTAAGTTACCATAGCAACCCAAAAAATTTCGGAAAATTTTTAACATTTACCCCAGGCGTCAGAGTTTTTTTTATTATAAAAATTCCTAAACGGAATTTTTTTTTCTATCGCTTCATTTTATGTTTAGAAAGAGATTTATTGAAAGTACCCCCTCCAATTCGGTCCGGAACATATTTTTCTAAACAATTGAAGGTGGAAATTTTGGCGTTTTTTTAAATACCTTCGAAAATATCTATAATAGGACAAAAATCAAGAACAGAAATGTATTCCCGACTAAATTCTACATAAAATAGGGTTGAAGATAGAACCGTGCGAAGGAACGAGCTAAAAGTTGAAATTATTATGAATGTGGTGGACGCGAGGGAATTCGGGCACGCTCCTAATTAAACATTACTTTCACGACACTCTCTTTATAGACACGGGTATATTTGAAAAATTTCGTAAATGAAATTAAAGGATTAATTTTCCATGTGTTAAGAAAACTACATGTTTTGTGCAAAAAATATATTGTTCATGGTTTTCATGGGTTGAAGGTAACAGGCACGAAGAAAGTAAGTTTATTTCTAATGCAGTAAAACAGGCTAAAAAAATGAAGAGATAGATATAGTCTGGATACAGCAAGATTATGATTTTATCCTGTTTTGGGTATCCCCCGGAGTATATTTCTAAGTTTTGGACCTCGAAAACCTTGTGCTACTTTTTTTATAAACAATTAAAGTTATTTTACCCCGTTTTTCGAACTTAAAATGTGAATAACTCTGGTTCTATAAGTCGGATCGGGGCAAACTAAAAACCGTAATAAAATTTCCAATAAATCTTCGTTTGTTTCAAGTCTTTGAAGTACGTGCATAACCAATAACAACAATTGCATTTTTTCGTCCATTTTGGAAAAAAATATTTTTTTTATCAAATCTGGTAGAGAACTTTGGGATCTTAAATTTTAAAAAAAAGAAAGTTCATTTTTGTTACCGTGAACACGAGATATTTAACTTATTGCATTTTGATCAATTGTTAATTATTAACAAATGCATATTTTGAGCTGAAATTTGAACTATCATTTTGAAACCTATTCATTTCATGTGATAAATTCAAAAAAAAATTTAAGTTTTATAGAAACTTATTTACAAGCATTATAATCCAAGTGTTGTTAATGGAGCTAAAAAAGTTACAAAAATGCTAAATAGTTAAATATGTTATTTTTTCCCTAGCAATACGATGAGAAACTTAGTTTTTGTTTTTCTTATTTAAAATTTGTTATTATCTTTTAAATTTTTTCACAGAGCTTAGCAAAATGCAATAACTTCCTTGTTTTTTAATATAGAGAGTAATTTTTTTTAAGTATGCTATTTTTTTCCTTCGCAGTGCGATCATCAAGTTAGTTTTTTGTTAATAATAAAAATGAGTATTTTTTATTTCCAAATTCATATGAACACATACCACGATTGCTAACGTATAAACTTGTATATTTTTTTTTTACAATTTTTCTATATAAATATTGTTATGTGCTGCCCTCTAACTGGCGAACCGCCATTTAGTAGTGCCTAAGAAAAATATAGAGGATTCCAGTATACTCTGGAAGATTCCACAATGAGATTCTAGACATTCCATGTGTGTATTAAAGAGGTGAATCCAGCAGATGTGGGTACAGTTCAGTTGAGTATACAGTACAGTTCTGGTATACAGAGACAGTTTTTGGTTAGATAAGAGTTGACAAGTGATTTAAAAGTACAGTTCTGATTTAAAAGTAGTGAATTTATATTAGATTAGAGTTATTATTAGTTGTGTGATTTTTAAAGATTAAATATTGTAATTTAAGTGATTAATAAAACAGTGGTTTGTGAAGATTCTTGTTGCAAGTTATTGAACCTACAGGATGTTTACTGAAGATTGTAAACACGTAACAATATGAATACTTAGATTAAATTTATATTGTCTTCTAAATATGTTTTAAGTTTTCCTTAAAAAAGAAAATAGTAAATATTATAATATAAATACTTGTTAGAAAAAGTTTTAAAGGCGAGGATTAATAATATGGTATAGTTGAAGTAATCAGTTCCCGACACATAAAAACGCAACAAAAAGTTTACGCCCTCATTAAAATACCGGTATTCTTTGTACTACTATTCGCAAATTGACTCGCTTACCTTTATAGGTTTTTAATGTGCGTCGTGATGACAGGCATGGCACCATGGCCCGCGACAATATAATTATGTCGTAAAGTTTTTGTTGCGTTTTTTGAATGCAGGGAAGTCCTTACATGGACTATAAAACACATTTTTATTATTTAAAAATAAATATCTCTATTCTTATAAACCGTATAAAAACTAAAAGCTGGCAAAGACAGTCGGCATCTCTTTATTGAGGTAAATAGAAATGCTTGTCATAAGAAAATATTAAACAATTTTGAAAATTGTATTCATTTTTATTATTTTTTGTTTATTATATACCTATATTTGTTCATTTCGCCAATAACATATTTTTAAGGCTTTATATCAATTTTAGATATGTCTAAATATTTAAATTTATTATATATTATAATAGATATTTATGCACTGCATTGGAAAACTATTAAAGCACACTGACAGTACATCTCACAAGCCTACGTTGACTGTTTAACAGTCGACATCAAGCTTAATGAAAAAAATTAAAAATAATAACAAATTTTAAATTAAAAAAAAAACAAAAAACTAAGTTTCTTATCGTAATGCTGGGGAAAAAATTACATATTTAAACAAAAAAAAGTCCTCCGAATTTTAAGAAACAAGGATCATTTTGCAACTAAATCACTTTATAGCTCAATTAACAATACTTACATGTTAATGCTTGTAAATAAGTTTTTTTTTAATTTATCACATGAAATGAATAGGTTTCAAAATGATACAGTAAAATTTTAGCTCAAAATGTGAATTTGTTAATTAACAATTGGCCAAAATGCAAAAAGTTAAATATCTCGAGTTCACGTTAACAAAAATGAACTTTCTTTTTTTAAAATTCTGTCCCAAAATGTTCTACCAGATCTGATAAAAAAAATTATAATTTTTTTCAAAATGGCCGAAAAAATGCAATTGTTGTTATTTGAGTTACAAAAAAATGTAAAAAAGTAACCAAAATTACATTTAAAAAAGTTCTTTTTAATTGCACTCGAAAGCTGGCATCGAGATCAACATTTTGAAAGAATAGTTTTTAATTTTGGACTTAATGGCATAAAATGGCAGGCATTTAAAGTTTTAGTTCGCTTCATAAAGGTAAAATTTTAGATTTATATTTTGACAATCGAGCAAATTAAGTTTCTTAAATATGTGTATTTTTTTCAAGCGTCAAAATAACATGAAATTTGTGACAATTTTGTGGAACTTAAACTGTCATTTCTCTGACACTTCATCTGAGCGGCACTAAAAGCATTTGTAGAAGAAATAACAGTATTAATTTAATTCATATTCGACGTTTGAAGAAAAAACCAGCGGCCAAACTATACATTCATGAAAGATGATACTACTATATCTATCTATTATACAAATAACTATTAAATTCTATTGAATTAGAATTGTACATACATACTATCCTGATTATTATTCGTAAACACTAATAAAAATAATAGCTCAACTTACTGTCATTACTTCAAACAATATTAGAGCAATTTGGGCAGAATATAAAATAAATTCCAGAACCATTGCGTATTTTATGTTATCGTTTAATATCTTGGTGAACCTAAAACATTACACTAAATTGTTTAAATTAGAAAAATACACGATTTCTAAGGAAATTCGAAAATCCATTGTTTTTACGCATGGTCTATTATGTAACGATATATTTTAATTACTCAATGAGTAAATTTTCTTCAATCGTGCCGTGGGTCTATCGAGTGGTCACGAGACTAGGCGCAGGCTTATATATCTCGCTTAATATCTATTGTAGAAGAATAAAGTTTTAGAAACAGAAATCCATAGCCTACTTTGTGAGATATATTACAAACACCTGAAAAGTAGAAAACCACAGACGGTTATAGTTTCCTTATTTGAAGATATATGAAAAAATTTAAAGGAATGAAAGTTGGCGGCAAAGACAATAAGAATAATAATGTGTATCAAAATATTCAAAAAACGCAGTTGGCTTTGACATACGCTCTTGTGCAAAAATGAAAAGAATCATAGCACCATTAATTCGATTTGTTTTTTCTCTTTCCAACGATATAAAACATGTCACAAAAATTTTTACTGATAGTGTCAATATTTAATACTTTACAAAAACCACAACATATCATTGAATCGTAAAAATTAGCTATGCCATGATTAGTGAAAAGTAATGTATTCAGTTATTAACAAATTTGACAGATTGTCACTGTTGTATGTTGCGTTGTCGAGTTCTAAGACAAGCTTTATATCAGTAATTATGGTGTACACCAACAAATTCGACATGATTAATATTTATTGTCAGTGCAATTTTGATGCTGAGATGGGAGTCACAATTTACGGAGATGATTTCTAGATGCTCCGCAGCCAAATCGAACTACGTTTAGGAAGTTAGTTCAAAATCTAAAAACGCGCGGTTCATTTTCAAAAAGTAGTAAGGCGAGGGCATGTTGTGGATAATGTAAGAAAAGTGAATAGAGTATTAAATTATGTTAACCAAAATGAAGAAACCACACAAATTCAGAGGAACTGTCGCATAAAAAAATCAGTGCAAGAAAAATATTTAAAAAAACTGATTTCGATGCTACAAAATGAGAAAAGATCAACATTTAAATGAGAGAGATAAGCCGAGGAGAGTAAGATTTTGTAGATGGTTGTTAAATAAAAAAGGAATGACCCGCTGATATGTAACAAAATTCTTTGGTCGGACGAATCAAATTTTTCTAATAATGGATTTTTCGATAGAAATATCCATTATAAGTGAACACGAGAAAATCCACATTAGTGCAGAGAGACTGCTTTTCAAGAAAGATTTTCTACGAATGTTTGGATGGGTCTTTTAGGGACTAAAGTAATTGGACCATATTTTTATGATGGCAAATTAACCACTTGTAGATACCTTAATTTCTTGCAAAACGAATATCAAAATATTTTTTATGAATTAACAGTGGCAGAAAGATTAAATTATTCATATATCCAACAAGACGGGGCTCCACCTCACACTGCTGTAATATAATAATATAATAATAATAAAAATAATAATGTTTATCATCAGAAACATAATGATAACATCAACAAAAACATGAATAATACACACACACAATGAAAAAAATAATAAACACAATACTCACATAAAGTTATAAAATTGAGATTGAGATTTATATATGTTATATTAGAAATATACTATGATATATAATATCACTGAGACAGGCTTAACCTTCTCAAACATATGTTACAGATTGCGTAACAGCTCTTCTCTAATAACCGCTCACGTTGGCTGAGCTTAATGTTTCTTTCTTGGTAATCTTTTATCATGCCGAATTGCCAATTCAATACTCTTTGTTCTCTAATGTTACAAATATAACCAACAGACATTTGTACCTTCAGTCTTATACTCATTTTCGATTAAACACATTCAAAATTATTATTGTTATTTTTACAAGAGTCAAGCTTGAGTCCATTATAAGTAAGAATCTTTTTAAAAAGTTAATCAAACAATCCACTATCTAACATTGGCGCAGTCGTGGCGGAGCTGAAGAACACGCACAGTTCGGGAGCCTAACCAGTGGAAAATATATCGGAAGGAACAAGGAGTTCATCTGGAAAAGATGCCTAACCTGAAGAAAAGAGCCCCTGGAAAAAGGAGAAATTCCTTAGCTGTCGTGGTGGATCCCAATCCTTTACTCAGAAGAATCTACGTTCACAAAGAAACAATAATAATAATTCAACAAGCAACAAAGCAACATATCAATCAATCAACAAATTAGCAAGTAAGAATTCATCCCAGTCAAGAAGTTGGTGTCTTCGGCAGTGTAGGAGACCTCTGTGGAAGGAATACCTGGTAACGCCCCTGGCAGAGAAGACCGCATTGTAACAAAGTTCACGGAGCAGCATTCAACTTCAATCCAGACGTGTGGAATGGAAATTTTAATGTAAGTAGATTTTAAGAATCATCTCGATTATTTTTCACATTTCTCTTATAAAAACAATTCAATTTAACGAACAGCAGTTCTAATATTCAAATAATAATTTCATTTATATTAAAACAGACGTAATATTATAATTAAAATTTATGTGACCTATATAAATAACTGCAATCACATACCGTTCCTATCTTAACATTATTTTTATCGTAATATCAGATACTCTTTAAGTACGAACTTATCTACATTTCCTACATAAATAATTATAATCACATACCATTTTTATCTTGACATTATTTTTATCATAATATCATATATCATATAAAGGTTAAGTTTACGCCTTACTTGACTGTGAAATAAAATAAAACCCACAAGTTCTATACTGTTTAAAGTGCACATTCCTTTTTACATTAGTATATAAAATTTCAGTGACATTATTCCCAACTAAAAACACTGTTTAAATTAATCCAATTATCCTTATAATTAAATTTTGAAATATTATAAAATAAACAGCACATTCTTTTACATATAATATAAAATTACCAATTGTTAGTAGCGTACTAGCTCAAATTGAAAAAAGTGTTTTAAGTTATTTAATTATCTAAATAATATAAATAAAATGGCTACCACTACAAACGCTAATGCTAACAACTCAATCACTGCAAACGAAACTATAAACATTGAACCTTATAGGTTGAGTGAAATTTTTTCAATAGTCCCGGAACTCGATGGAAATCCGATATTTTTACAAACCTTTATTAGTGCGCGTATTTACGCGAACGAAATGTCTATAGAAGACCAACGTGTTTTACTTGCTCTGCACATTAAAAATAAACTTCGGGGAAAAGCCGCCGAGTTAGTAAACTCCAGGAACCCTGCCACCTGGGCAGAAATTAAAAGCCTACTCGAGGCCCACTTCGGTGACTCTCGCAACTTGACAGCTCTTATACAGGACTTACAACGCATTCACCAACTACCCAACGAAACCGCACTAATATTTGTATCAAGACTACAAACGCACAACGCGAAAATGCACGCAGCAGTGCAAAAGCAGACTCTATAGAGGAAAAAACTGCTCAATGTAACCTCATCGAAAACATGACATTGACCACATTATTGACTGGATTAGAACCCAAGTTAGGGCAAATTATCAGGGCAGTAATATGCTAGATGCAATAAATCGCATCAAACGTGAGTTGCAATTGTCGTACTTCGAATCGCAAAAATTCTCCAATAAAATTCTCTCCAAGACGCCCAAATCTCCCACCATTTTGCACATTCTGCAAAAGGAATGGACACAGCTTTAACGAATGCCGCACGAGGCAAAACCACCAATTTTCTCACCCCAATTTCACACCAAACGCCTATTCCAATCAGGCACAAGTTCCTAGACAGCACTTCCAGAGTGTACCTAACCAAACAAACTTTAGACCGCAGAATTTTCAAAATCAACAACGTAATTATCCACAACAAAACAGGCCCTCAGCTATCAGGCCAAATCCTAACTTCCACCAGCAGAGACCTTCTGCCATACAACCGAACCCGAATTTCAATAGATTTAACCAACAAAAAACCCATCACCTAAACCAAGAATCTTACAATAATTATTCAAATAGCTCAAACCAATACGAAGATTACTCTGCAAATCAATCCGTAAATTATTCCACCAACTATTCTCCTGATTACCAATCTCAAAGCAATTATGACTACGATTTTGAAAATGGACAATGTGGGCATTATACTGCTAATTCCCAATCCCAGCAACATACTGTTTCTCTCTCAGCAATACGAGGATTATACTGCTAATCCTCCGGATTTTTACACAGGCCCGGAGTATTCCACGAATACTCCGACACAACAAACGGACGAACTAGACCAAATTTCTCGCCAAGTCCAAGCGATAAACCTCCAGGACAGTTTCGACCCAAACCTGAACTTCCCGGAAAACCAATTCATGTAAAAACACCCCGCTACAAACTAAATATCGTAAATTCCAAAAATTTATTTTACATAGAAGACATCACTAAACGTTTCAAAATCTTAATAGACACAGGCGCAGGTATCTCTGTATTTAAACCCGAAACGGCAGAAAACTATAATCGTCGCTCCCGCGAAAATGTAATTATACAGGGTATAACAGACGAAAAAATTAATATCACTGAATCTGCTCTCATACCTTTCAATCCAAATGATCCGTACAAAGTTTATATTCATAATCTAGATATAGAATTTGACGGACTTTTAGGTGCCGACTTTTTGGACCATTACGATTGCTTAATAGACAATAAAAACAGACAATTAATCACTAATTTCAAAACCGTACCATTGTATCAAGTTACCGATAATATATTAACCACAATCCTGAGCCCGATTCAAAATCAAAATTTAAGTGAAACAAAAAACCAAAATGTAATTTCTATCGAACCACGTACAGAAAAGATTTTTAAACTTAAATGCAATTTACAAAATACCGAAGCTATACTAATAGCCCAGGAAAATGAAAAGGTACGTTTACCGAATGCCATTGTCAAAATAGACAACAATGGTGAATTTTTGACAACGATAATAAACGCAAACGCGATTCCAAAAACAATACATTTCTCGGATCTTAAACTTGAACCCGTTCAAAAATTTAGATCAATATTTAACGTAAATCTTCAAAATCCGGATTCCCAATATATAGACAGAAATTACGAAATAAAAAACCAATTACGCTTAGGTCACTTGAACGAGGAGGAGAGTGAATTAATTACTCAACTCTGCTTAGACTTTTCAGACATATTTTATTTAGAAGGTGACAACTTGACATTTACCAACGAAATCAAGCATTCAATAGACACTAACGATTCCAAACCAATTTTCACTAAAACTTATCGTTACCCCCAAATTCACAAACAAGAAGTAAAATCACAAGTTTCAAAAATGCTCGACCAAGGCATCATTCAGCCTTCAATTTCTCCCTGGTCTTCCCCAGTTTGGGTAGTCCCCAAAAAACTAGACGCTTCTGGTAAACAGAAATGGCGCGTCGTAGTTGACTACCGAAAATTAAACGAAGTAACGATAGGTGATAAATATCCTCTACCTAACATTTCCGACCTTTTATATCAATTAGACAAATGCCAATATTTCACAACTTTAGACTTGGCCTCTGGCTTCCACCAAATTGAAATCGATCCCAAAGACGTTCAAAAAACCGCTTTCACAGTTGAAAATGGTCATCTGGAATTCGTACGAATGCCTTTTGGACTCAAAAATGCTCCATCAACATTTCAAAGGGTGATGGACAACATTTTACTAGGAATCCAAAACGAAAGGTGTCTCGTCTACATGGACGATATTATTATTTATTCCCCCACTATCCGTGAACATATTTCTCGATTAATAGAAGTCTTCAAACGTTTACAAAAAGCCAATCTCAAAATTCAGCCAGACAAATGCGAATTCCTTCGCAAAGAAGTTGCCTATTTAGGACATCTTATTACAAAGGATGGTGTAAAACCGAACCCTGCCAAAGTCGAAGCAATTCTAAATTTTCCTCAACCCAAAAATCAGAAAGAAATTAAATCTTTTCTAGGTTTAGCAGGCTATTATAGACGTTTCATTCCTAATTTTTCCAAAATTTCAATACCTTTGACTAAATTGCTACAAAAAGATATCTTTCAATTTCGACAATGACTGTACAAATTCATTTGAAACCCTAAAACAAACCTTGACAACTACTCCGATATTGATCTATCCCAACTTCGATGAACCTTTTGTCCTAACTACAGACGCTAGTGCATTTGCAATAGGTTCTGTACTCTCGCAAGGAAGTATAGGAAAAGATTTGCCAATCGCATACGCATCTCGAACTTTATGCGGCGCGGAAACCAAGTATTCAACCATTGAGCGTGAACTTTTATCTTTGGTCTGGTCTGTAAAGCATTTTAGGCCATATCTATTCGGAAGGAAGTTCAAACTCGTCACCGACCACTCACTTGGCTATTTTCCATAAAAGACCCAGGTAGTAGACTAGCGCGTTGGCGCTTAAAACTCGAAGAATACGATTACGAAATAATATACAAACCCGGAAAAATCAATAAAAACACGGACGTGTTGTCCAGAATAAAAATTAATCACTTTTCAGAATGTTCCAAATTTTATTAAAAAATTCTAGCCGCAAACGAAGACTCAGATGAAGACGAAATTTCAGACAACGACGACGAAATTACCGACGAACAAATCGCCCAAGAATTTGACACATTTTCCCGACTTTACAAAACCAAATCTCTAATAGACTATTCCAAAATTCAAATCACAAATAAACAACTATTAGATCGAGAAAATAAAAATATCATAACGTTCTTCCAACAAAACAATTTGATAGACCTTCACCATCAAATTATCAAGGATATTTTCGAAGAAAACCCCGAATTCTATAACAATACAATTAATATCGTTTCCAGTAAATCGACCCGACAAAGAAACTACTACATTATCGCTCTACCCTTCGACCCAGAGTCTGTGGTAGAACACCTATTTATAACACTGTACAAACATCGAAACAAATTAGACCTTTCCAAAACCTGCCATGTTGAAAACAATCTAGACTTTCCAATTCTCGAAATCCTATCATTTATTTTTGCAGAGAAAGACTTAAAACTAGTCACTTGTCAAAATTTAGTACGAACTCTGGATGAAGATCAACGTCCGATCATTCTCGACTAGCATCACACCGGAAAAAATAATTTACATCGTGGAATAAACGAAACAATACGTAGAATCAAAAATAAATATAATTGGCAAGGTTTAACAAAAGATGTCGAAAACTTTATAAAAAACTGTGAAACATGTCAAAGAACAAAAGTTTGTCGTAAGAACCTTAATAATCCCTTAGTAATCACCGAAACCCCTAAAACTCCATTTGAGAGAGTTAATATCGATCTATTCGAATTTCCCACGCGAAACTATGCATTAACTATCCGCGACGAGTTAACGAAATTTACTCAAGCTTATGCTGTCCCAGACAAAAGTGAAAAATCAGTTGTAAACACCCTGTTGCTATATTTTCAACAGTATGGCACCCCATTAAGAATTCATTGTGATTACGGCGGTGAATTCGATAATAATTTATTAAAAGATCTTTGTACTCTCTACGACATAAAATTAACATACTCCAGCGTAGGACACCCTCAGTCCAATGGATCTATCGAACGATTCCATGCCACCCTAGCGGAAATGATTAGAATACATAAAACAGAGAATCCGAACGAACATTCTTTCACCATATTACCATACGCGGTAATGTGTTATAACAATTCAGTAAACAAAACTCATGGCTTTACGCCATACGGGCTTATTTTCGGACATACAGCTAACCGACCACCTGAAACCCTTTATAACCAGAAAGACCTGATTACCAAATACGTTAGAGACCTTAACAACCGGATATCCCACTATTACAAAATTGCACGAAATCGAACAGAAGCACAAAAACAAAAAGCCAAAGTTCGATTCGATAAAAACATTCTCGAAAATCGACACACATATAATATTGGCGACAAAGTGTACGTCAAAGAATCACAAATAAAAAACAAATTACAGAACAAATTTAACGGCCCCTTCGAAATTTTAGAAACCTCTCAAAATTCTGCAACATTATTAAATCCGGAAACAAACCAAACGACTAAAGTAAACTTTGACCGAATGAAACCTTATACTGAAAATTAAATTTACTTTCAGGTTTTTCCTGCTGTTCGGATCAGCACTTGCTCAATTTAAAATAGCACCAATTAACAATACGATTGGAGTATACTATCACCGAGACACAGACATTGTGATTTCTCACAAGAAATGGACTTTACTGGTACACAAAAACATATCTACCTTTAAGACAGCTTTCGACAAAAACGACAAGATCTTACAGACACTATACAACACGCTCGACCCAGCATGAACGTCTTTTTAGGAGATGTAAAAACTCACCTCAGTTTATTAACACAAATTTCTCAATCAATACAATCAAAATTTGACGAAATTTACCATGACACGAAACGATACAAACGAGGAATACTAAACGGTATTGGAACAATTTTCAAATCAATAACTGGAAATTTAGATGCAGAAGATGGTCAGTATTATTCTGATTGCATCAACAAATTAAATAATGACGAGCACCAACTCGAAAATTTAATCAAAAATCAAATATCTGTCACAACTTCAGTAATCAAAAATTTCAACGCAACAATTCAAAAACTGCAAGTTGATGAAGAAACTTTCAATAAAGATATTAAAGAAATCGAAACTTCAATTCTAGACATGACTAAAGACATAGAAAATATTCACGCAAAATTAAAATTTATAGAAATCTGCGAACAGCTTATGGCAAGCTATCTATTTATCGAAGATAACTTAAACGATATCCTGAATTTTATCAGTTTCGCGAGGCTCAAAATAATTCATACATCGATCATAAACCCAACAGACTTGGTAAATTCGTTACAGGAAATTTCACAGAACCTACAAAGGAACAATTTGCCACTTCCAATCAAATTATCAAAAGTTGCACAGTATTTAGATATTATAGAACTAAAAGCTTTTCAAACAAATTCAGATTTAATATTCGTATTAGACATACCTTTGGTAGACCCTCAAACCTACTCAGTATTTCAATTATACCCTATCCCTATTTTGGATAATAGAACTGGCTTATATCATATCTTGTCAACCTCTCAAAAATATATCGCGAGAGATGATGATTCTTTAATGTACTTAACCATCCCGGACCTCAGAGAATGCAAACCACTCTACTTCAACACTAAATTATGTCTAAATCTATTTTCATACCCCATCGATGATAATGCCATTTGTGAAGCCCGTCTCTTCAAGAACCTCAAAACTCTGCCAGGAAGCTGCCAGACGTCATTCATCATCAGCCAAGGCTACAACGTCCAAAAGATAGACGAAAATACGTGGTTAGTTATCAACGCAGAACTATTACAGGCAACCATCAATTGTCCAGAAAGAAGTTCGAAAACTGAAGTCATCTACAAAAACTCAATAGTGAAATTACAACCTAATTGTTACGCCTTTATAGGCATCACAAAAATCCAAGCCAGTACCAACGAAGTAACCGACGTAAACGACGACACTCATCCCATCCAAATTCCATTCGAATGCTGCAACAAAATTCCAAACAACATTAGAGCACCAAACCTTAAACCATTAAAATTAAACAACCTTAACACAGAAGATCTCGAAATTGCCAAACACAAATTGGACCAATATTCCAGAGATCTAGATTTAATCAACGAACCATTCGTAACAAAACACATATCCTGGTTCACCTACTTCATCATTGTGCTAATATTTGGACTGTTATTTCTGTACCTATTTTGTAAGTGCAGAACAAAAAGACGAAGACTAGCCGTCGATGTTTCTGCATCACCCCCTTCTCCACCTAGGCCTAGCAAACCCCACAAGACATTTGCTAACCTATTCCCTTCACGAAGACGACCTACCTTAAGGAGAGAAGACAACGAAGCCGAAGACATTGAACTTACATAAAGATGAACCGTTTTGTGCCTTTTACTGACTTTTAGTGCTGGACTCTTCAGTGAACCATACTTTATTCATTTAATCATTACATTTCATTATTTTACTTATCCCTTGTTAATTTCAATTGCATTAACATTTTTATACCATTTTCATTTAAATCTATCATGCTTATATTTTAGGCTTTCACGGTAAAGCCATATTTTAACCCTGGGAATATTTTTATATTATCCCATTTTACAACAAACTTATTATGTATGTATTTTACGCTTTCTTGCTAAAGCTATATTTTAACTCTAACATTTTTATGTTATATTATTTTATACCTTTTGTATACATTTTATATTCATTTCAAAAGTTGCTGCATAAAACACCAACTTTTTTTATAAGGGGGAAGCTGTTATATTAGAAATATACTATGATATATAATATCACTGAGACAGGCTTAACCTTCTCAAACATATCATATTACAGATTGCGTAACACTCTTCTCTAATAACCGCTCACGTTGGCTGAGCTTAATGTTTCTTTCTTGGTAATCTTTTATCATGCTGAATTGCCAATTCAATACTCCTTGTTCTCTAATGTTATAAATATAACCAACAGACATTTGTACCTTCAGTCTTATACTCATTTTCGATTAAACACATTCAAAATTATTATTGTTATTTTTACAAGAGTCAAGCTTGACTCCATTATAAGTGAATAAATCTTTTTAAAAAGTTAATCAAACAATCCACTATCTAACATATATATATATATATAAATAATAAATAAATAAACACCACAGAAATTAGACAACCCCCAATTCCAGAAGCCAGAGGCTTGTGGGGAAGTGGGTTACACATTGTAAAAATGCGGACATACAACCATTTCCTCCGACAGTGCCGGAGCCAGGATTCGAACCCGGTGGTGCGATGTCCGGGTGATTAATCGCGATTGCCACCAAATTCAAAATTCAAAATACATTTATTATAATTCACTGGTACATAAGAGTTGCCTAGCCAGGATCTGCCCCGAGACCGATCGTGCAACCACCGCGCTGACGCGATGGCGGGTTGCAGGACCGGGCGGGACAGCCTGGGTCGGCGAAAACAATAATTGGGAACTAAACCTAAACACCTTTTGTACAATGGACAAATAAAAAATAGGTAATACAATTAAAAATATCAAAGAAAAACAGATTTAACAAAACTTAAAAACTACACTACATTTAGGGAACTCTCGCACAAGAAGACACTTTTTAATTTTGTAGTTGACGCTAGCACCTCAAATTAAAACGAGGAGCCTTCCGCGAGGTGTGTAACGACGGGCTGCGCATAGGCTGGCCTAAACTGTGATTTTAAAAATTTGGATTTCAAGAAAGTTATAATTTATTTGAAATTTTGATGGAAACGAATTTAGAAACAAAAATGTACAAAAAGAAAACGAGAAAAACAAATGCGACAAAAAGTTTACAAACAAAAAGGAAGAAGGGGACAGGAAAGATTTAAAGATAGACAAAGGTATGAAATATCAGTAAAGGTGGATAGGGTAAGCGGAAGTTATAGTTGGTGAAACTTGGCTACAGAGGTTGCTGGAAAATCGGTAACGTCTGGTACGGTAAGGGGTGTATAATCCGAAATGGGGCATTATGCTCTCTAATTTGTGTTATGTGTCTTTTTAGCGGACTATCGTCCAGCTTGAACGAGTAGAAGTTTTGAGAGATGCGCTGGACGTAGTCCGCTATCGGAGTTATATCGTGGCAAAGTGCGTATAGATCTCTGAGGGAGGTGTACCTTCCAGAATTTGAAATGAGGCGCATAAATTTGTGCTCAAGCACTTGAAGTTTTTTCATTGTCGTGACCGGTATGCTGCACCACACCGGCGCTGCGTATGTGATGGACGGCCTGATTACCATTGTGTACAACAATTTCTTATTTTGTCTGTTAAGTCTGCTACCCCTGACTATGAGCAGATATAGACTCCTGGAGAGGGAATAGACCGTCCGTACTGTCTCGTTTATGTGGGTGTTGAACGTCAGTCTTTGGTCGAGTCTCACCCCCAAGTACTTCACGCATCTCTTGGTTGGAATTTTGTTTCCCCTGATCGAAATTGGTGTTATGATTTTGTTCTCAGTGAACCGACGCGTGAAGACTATCGCCTCGGATTTCTCAGCGTTTACCCGAATCTTCCACTGGTCGTAATAAGCCGTGGCACGAGCCATGTGCGCCTTCAGCAGCATATTCGCTGCTTGTGCGTTATGAGAATGCGCGTACATGGCTGTGTCATCGGCGTACTTGGCCAGCTTCGTATTCGGGAACTCTGGGAAATCGGAGACGTACAAGTTGTACAACTTCGGCGACAGGCACGACCCTTGTGGAACTCCCGCGCGAATGTCCCGCCGTGTTGACAGTTTATTATTCACTCGAACCTGCAGGGATCTGCCTGTCAGGAACGAATGAATGAGTTTGATGAAGTGAGTCGGGAAGTTATAGTGATGCATATTGTACAGTAACCCCGGAATCCAGACGGTGTCGAACGCCTTCTCAATATCGAGGAGCACCATGGTGGTGTTCTTCCCGAGGTTGTATTGTACTTTGACGTCGTTAACTATCCTAACGACTTGTTGCACCGTGCCCCTGCCCCTCCTGAAACCAAATTGGGACTCGTCGTCGATGTGGAGCTCCTCCTGAACAGCTTCAAGTCTGATCAGGACGAGCTTCTCCACCAACTTGGAGATCGCCGCTGAAATATAGCTAACAAAAAGTGAGATAACTGTTTCTAAAATTTTATTCTTCTACAATAGATATTAAGCGAGATATTCGGTGTCGCCCTCGTAAATTAGGCGGTATTTTTCCCAATTTAGTGACATTTAGAGTCCAAATAACCAACTTTTAGTTTTGACGGAAATAACTTCAAATATGATTATTAAATAGAACATTATGTGTATGTTATAATATTTGGAATCTACAAACCAAATTCTATCTGACCACCTTACAAAATTTTCATTTTTCTCAAAAATAATTATAAAATTAATAATTTTATTTTTCAAGGGAGGCTGTGGCTAGGGTAAAATTCTTCTATTTCCAATCTGTCAAACACACAAACAAAAACTTGATAGTAAATTAATATTAAGGGTTATGTATGTCAATAAATTTTAGAGTGCTGGTTTTTGTCAAAAAATATATATTTTTTAAACAGAATGGCTAAAAAATTTTGTTGTGAATTCGACGACATTATTTCCATTCAATTTTAAAAAACTGATAAATAAAAAATATGTCGTTGCTTATCCGGAATTTTGGAATTTTATTTCGTCTTGCTTATTTCTATTAGAAACAAAGTAAGCCCGAAAACAAACAATATTAAATGCAAATCTGTAATTTGAATGAAACCATGTATTGTTATAGGTAACATAATAAACAAAAATAAAGGGAAAATGAGTATCTCGAAGAATGTTTGTATCATTATTTAATTAGCATTTTGATAAAGATGTACTTTGAAAGCAACATGGAATTATAACACAAGCCTCAATTCAAATTTAGCTTGTATCGAAGAAAACTTTTCAATTTGTGAGGCATCTCGTCGCAAGTCTTATCCACCATACGATGGCACATAAGAGATAATCAAGGGCCTGAGGCCCCCATGGTTGTCCAATTGGATTTTTTCTTTTATCTAATTGCTAAGCAGATGGTAGATAAGTTTTTTTTAACTTTCAAAATATATTAATAGTTCTTACCTTATAATCCTGATATGCTCAAAAAGACAAAATCTAATCACTGCTTCCGTGGCTTCTTTATTCTCATCGACCATTTCAACGTCAATATATGTTTCAACATATCGCCTCGCACTTCTCAAACAATTAATTACCACTTGTAATCTGAAGCTAATAAAAAGTAATAAAATAATGAAAATTTGTTGCGTGGATAAGAAATATAATACAGCTAAAATAGTAAAACAAACGTTCACAGAATAGCCCGCTATGTAATGGTTATTTTCATTAAACGGCAGCCACATGAGTAGAGGTAGAGGTCTTTCTGCCGTCGAAGTACTTGCGCTTTCATCCCATAATATAATATATGTTAACAAAGATGGAACCAACAATATTATTAAAGCAGCAAATGTAAATAATATATAATATATTTGGATAAATCTGCTTTGTTGCACAAATGATTCATAAATCCTCAAAACGCTTTTATCTTTGGTGGCTTTAAATTTATTCTCCATGAAAACCATTTCACTTATCAAGTATTCAAAGCTGGTGGTCTTGCAAATAAACATCTTTATAACCAAAAGAGTATAAGTAACTGTCACATTTATAGTTTCAATTAGTTTGCTTGTATCGTTCCAAAAAGATGGAATTTCAATATAAAATAGAAATACTAGTAAGGTAAACAATATTTGAATGGTACATCCGTAAATCCTATACAGAGTTTCATTAAGTTTAGCCATATTAGGCGGCAGGACTCCAGTTAAAATCATCGAATATCTAACATAATATAAGAACGTAATATCCATTTCCTAAAAAAAAAAATACGTCAGAATATTAACAATAATAATTATGTAGAAGTAAGGGCAAAAACATAATATTGACAATAATTATGAGAGACACTATTTGAATAAGAGTAAGATAAAGAATATAATGAAGCTCGATTAATATAAGTCAGCTAATTATATATTTTTCTTTTTGCAACTGCAGTTCCGTAGTTCTTAGATTATCAAACACAGTGAATATACAAATTAAGTTTTCTCTAAACTCTAATAGTGGAGTCAAATTAGGACTTATCAAAATACGAAAAGTGAATTATCTGGTTAGTGCTGTTTTTTTTATTTTACCGTGTTTGGGGGGTTAAGTTGAATGTACAGTCTTTGCAATTTTGGGGTGGTCTACGTATTACTCTAGTCGAATTAGCAATTTGATAAAAAAAAAATGTTTCTTGGTATAAGCCGAATCCAGGATGTTCAGAATGATGGTAGGAATATAGGATTTCTTAGGCTTAAATTTTTTTGCATGGCAAAATGTTTTATTTAATGTGTGAGAAAATGGTTTTCTCGAGTTGTAGAAAAAACTATTGATTTTAGATAAAAAAGTGTTTCCTAAAAGTTGTACGCCTTGAAAATATCTGAGATCTAGTTCATCAAAATCGATTAATTTGTTTGTCATTGCAAAAAACATGCTAAAACGGCTGTTTCTTCAATTGTTAATAAATGATAAAAAACCATTGATGAATGAAGTAGATTCTTCCGGGTCTTGCCGTGGTAGTCGAACTTGACTTGACATTTCGCTGATCATCCTATCAGCTTCTTCAGAAGGATTCTAAAGACTGAATCTGTTATGTTACACTCCTCGTTATATACCTAGGCGCCACTTCGCTTCGCTGGTCATTGATCGCGCTTGGTTCGCTTCGCTGCTCATTCGTTGTGTTTGGTTGACCGTGACTTACTACGGTGCTGGTACTTGGCAATATCTTCTTACTCCTTAGTGTGTCCAATCTCCTGGTTTTTAAGTAGATATCCTCCCCGTAGAGGCGTCCAATAGTAGAACGCAGGTTTTCACGGCCGTTGTCTAATGAAGTAGATTCTTCCGGGTCTTGCCGTGGTCGTCGAACTTGACTTGACGTTTCACTGATCATCCTGTCAGCTTCTTCAGAAGGATTCTAAAGACTGAATCTGTTGTTCACCTGTGAGAGCCAACCTATTCATGGAAGCTGTTGAAAAGGAAGCCATACGCTGCAATGAGAATAAACCAAAGTGCTTGCTACGCTACGTAGACGATACGTTCATCATATGGCCACATGGAGAATCATATTTATCTGTTTTCTTCAACCATTTGAATAAACAGCATCCAAGTATCAAATTTACAATGGAGACCGAGCAAGATGGAGCTTTACCTTTCTTAGACGTATTAGTGAAAAGGTCACACAATGGCAAGCTGGCCCAAGGTGTCTACAGAAAGAAAACGCACACCGATCGTTGCCTGCATGCGACATCTCACCACCAGCCACAACAGAAGAGAGCGTTAATTAGAACCTTGGTCCACAGAGCCAACACAATATGCGACGACGAGAACAAACCCGAGGAACTACAGAATGTCCAACAAGCTTTAGAGAAGAACGGATACAGTCAAAGCAATATACAACGAGTAGTAAATAACCAGAGGAGAACTACAGAAGAAGAACAGCAACAACCAACAACGTATGCATGCCTACCCTACGTCGCGAGAGTCACAGATAGGCTGAAGAAGATTTTATTCAAAAAGAAAGTAGGTGTACGGTTTCGAACAGTGAAGAAAATACAGCAGATGCTTCCCTCAGTCAAAGACCCTGTCCCCAAACTGTTATCAAAAGGTGTTGACCAGTTGAAGTGCACATATGGTAAGAGCTACATCGGACAAACAGGGCGGAGTATCTAGTGCAGAATCAAAGAACACCAGAGAAATACCAGATTTGGATACACTGATAGGTCGGCGATAGCAGAACATGTCCATAATAACGATAACCATAAAATCGACTACGAGGACATCAATATATTAGACAGGAATACGCGCTATTATCCGCGAATCATTAGGGAATCACTGGAAATTATGAAAAACGTGAACAACTTTAACAGAGAGGATGGGTATCGACTTAGTAACACGTGGAGACTGGCATTGCCAAGTACCAGCACCGTAGTAAGTCACGGTCAACCAAACACGACGAATATTAAATAAAATACTAATTTTAAAAAAATCTTTAAACCTTAAACTTCAATCTAAGATTAATTTTTATGCTCTAAGGTATCCAGGGTAAAAAAATTAACTTTTAAATCATACTTTATACTTTAGAGCATAAAAATTAATTTTAGATTGAAGTTTAAGGTATAAACAAGCTATATCTACAAGGATTTTTTTAATTATTATTTTATTTAATATTTATGTTTTAATATAGAGAGGAAAGAAATGATAAAGCTCTTTCACGTGCAATTTACAAGAAATAAAATATTTAAAAATTAAAAGTAAGTATACTGCTGGGAAGCTGAATTCCTCCTCTTTAAAATGCTACCTTTTTTCGTTTTTAATGGGCCCAAATTGTCTTTATTATGTAGCGGCGGTCGAAGAATACTTCATTTCCCTGTGCGACGCGCGAAATATTGAGCGAAATGTAATAATTTCTCATGCTAAGGGAAAAATTTATTACAAAAAACCTTTAATACTATTTTTATGTAAAATTTCCCACTCTTTCACATGGTGCTATCCGTTTTATTATTATTATTATTATTATTATTCGAGATATTAGCAAGAAACTGATGTTTTCCGTTTCAAGGGTTGTTTTTAAGGATTCGAGGGGTTAAATTTTAGTAGACTTTTTTTAGCCACTTTCTATTAGCAAAAAATAGCCCTTCATGAAAAAATTAGCGAAGTAACAATTAATTACGACTTAAAACCCCTGACAACTGGACTATAATATGACGGATAATGATTTTGTAACACCCATAACGTGTTAATCTATAACCACAGCATTCTTTTTTGATGTTTCAATGTTTTAACAATAATGACGTAACGCTAGACGATAGAGCGTTTTAATGGTTTTAAATTCTTAGCCGAAATAAATGTTTTTTTTCACCATCAATTTTAACAAAAAATAAAAAGAAAAAATACGAAGAGGCATATTTTTCTATCGTCTATCTATCTGTGATTTAAAAAAAATCATTCAACTTCCTTATTAGTAGGCTAGTTTCAATGTCGTGAAAAAAATTATTTCTCAAAAATCGTTCATAATTATTAAAAGAAAGTGTATGATATCAAATTGTGAGAAATTGTATACCTTATTCGCCCACGTAAAAAAATTATGGGTATTGCATTAAAAAAACTGAAAAAAATGCAAAACAAAAGACCAAAGCCATATTAGATTTTAATGCTAAAATAAAGATCACCTTAATTTACGCAAAAATTAGTTTAAAATATTCATATCCCAAAAACTGTTTGAAATAAAAATAAAGTGTATGATATTAAAATGTGGGAAATTGCATGCATGTAAAAAATTATAAGCATTCCATCTAAAAAAATTGAGAAAAATATTAATTAACTATCAAGAAATGTAAATAAATATTTTGGACTCCCGGTATAATAATATTTATTTCAAAAATGTTTTTCAGTGAATTAGCATATGGAAATTAGGTAAATTTATATGAAATAGAAGAGAAAAATTATAATAAGCTGAAATGTCTATAATAGTTAGTTTATGTGTGTAAGAATACGTATCAAAAAAGTTCCCACCCCTAAGCTTCATCCCTATCTCACCCCCTTTAGGGACACCGCACTGGTTTTTTACAATATCTTTTAAACGCTTTATCTTAGGGAAAAAACATAAGTATAGGTAAAGGTTTGTCACAAAATTCTCTACAAAAAAGATTCTGTGTTATGTATCGATATTTCTATTACTTTTTATATTATTAAATCTAAAAATTTACAATTGTCAAATGTCCTTAAGAACCGAAGAAAAACACTTCTTTTTGCTCATGCATTTAGTGGTAGTGGCACAACGTCTGCTTTTTTTTTTGGAAAAGACAAACTCCAAACTGTAAATTTATTAAACTCGAAAACAAATTTGCAAGAAGTTGTTAAAACCTTTAACAAACCAAATGCTACAAAACAGGATATTACTGAGGCTGGGGGAAAATTTGCTCTTGCACTATATAAAGCACAAAAAAATGAAACGTCAATAAATCATCAGATGTATGTTCTGTTTAACACCTCGGTTGGCAATTCTAGTCCAACGGTTATTTTGGCAAGGCTACCCACCCCGACATTCGCAGCTTTGCAACAACATTCGTTGCGGGTTTCCCACCAAATTCAGGCTTGGCGTGGAAATGTTTTAGAGCCAGAAGAATGGGGATGGAAAAAATCATGTGATATTTTAATACCTGTTTTGACTACTGAAGTAGCAGCCCCCTTATCAATTTTAGAGTTAATTTCATGTGCCTGCAAAAAGGGCTGCGGACAGCGACGCGCATGTTTTAAGGTTGGTTTAGAATGTTCGGCTGTGTATGAACTGTCACGGACAAGCATGCTTTAATGCGGAACGGACCGACGAAATTGAATTTGAGCAAGAATAAAACCTTTAGTGAATTAAACCTCAAATGGAAACCACATAAAAAAAACGCACCGACAAACTCTATCTCCTGGGTGGTGTGAAACGAGTTTGGTTTAGAAATTGCTAATGACTGTTGTAAATATTTTGCTATGTAACGAGAATATCTCCCTCCCGCGTTTTCGAGGATGCTGAACACGATGGTGGTGATAGAATTTCTCTTTGGAGTTGCGCAACCCCCCAAACGGCCAAAAGCACCCTAAAAAGGGGTTGAACGCTTATCACATATTTTCCACCGGTGAAAATTAGCGTACCCCCTCGTTGTCCAGGATGCTGAATGTTTCTTTCGACCTCCGCCAACCCCTCTACCGGTTAATAAACACCCCCGATAAGGGTGAAAATCGTTTTGTTTCTATATCACCGGCAAAATGTAACGCCCGTTTTGGAAGATGCTGAGCACGGTGGTGATGGTCATGGTTTCTTGCGATCCCCTCCAACCCCTCTACCAGCTAATAAACACCCTCGAAAGAAGTGAAAAATCTTTTTTTATATCACCGTGAAAATGCATATAACGCCCGTTGTCGAGGATGTTGAATGTTCTTTTACCCTCTCCAGCTCCGCTAAGGGCTAATAAACACCCCCGGAAGGGGTGAATATCTTTTTTTGCAAAATGTCAGCGGCAAAATTCATGTACCGCCCGCCCGTCTAAGAAGAACATCAATCATGTAATTCTACTTGTAAGAGACGTAGATTAAATCAATGTAGATAAGGTATGAATGAAAAAAATTGTAAAATATATTGTAAGCATGTGTTTTATCTTTATGTATAAAGTCTATTATTTTTCATTACCGTCGTCATGTGAAAGAATTAGAATGTTTTCAGCAAAGACACCTCAGAAGTATGATGAAAATCCGTTGGTTCCATCACATATCAAACGTGGAAGTACTCAGGAGAGCAAACAGCCTTCCAATTGAGGTGCTTATTTCAAGAGGACGCCTAAGATGGGCAGGTCACGTTCATCGTATGCATGATAACCGCCTTCCTAAATGTACACTTTATGGTGAATTGCTAAGCGGTAGAAGAAGGCGTGGCGGTCAACGAAAGAGGTTCAAAGACGCTCTCCATGAAAATCTAAAATCCTGCGGTATTACAGACGAGCAATGGGAACAACTTGCAGCGGACAGAACCGAATGGCGAGGGGTTGTGGCCAGCTATCAAGGAAATGTTGCTGCAAGAAGGCCAAATCCAAGACCTAACCAGGTCTATGTTTGTCCTGACTGCGGTCGACATGTGCTCTCCCGAATTGGCCTCTATAGCCATAGTTGTGTGCACCGTAGATGAATGGGAATTACAATAGACTGCACCTTTTATTTGTTTTTTATTGTACACAATTTATCGACTGTAACATTGTTATACTCGGACTCGAGTGACGGCTAATAATAATAATAATTATTATTATTATTATTTTTTTTTTCATGTAAGGACAGCGACTGTAACAATTCAGTTAAGCTTATTTGTTATACATTTTTCTACCATTTTTTGAAATAAAATAAATTGTACATGTCAATGATTCAATAGGCCTGTTTTTGGTTAGTACTCGAGTAGATGAGAGAGGTTCGGCTCGGTGCGCGGTCCAGTGTTCAGTTTAGGGGTGGGGGAGGTAATTAGCGGGCGGGGCTTACGGGGCGGTACGTTAGAGGGCTGGTGGTGGGGGACAATTGAAGTGTTGGTAGGTAATTAGCGTGGTGGGGGGTAATTAATTTGGTTGGTGGTAATTAGAGTGGCGAGGGGCAATTGGAGTGGTGTAGTAATTAGAGTGGTGGGAGGCAATTATAGTGACTGGTAGTAATTAGCGTGGTGGGGGTAATTAGAGCGACAGGGGGTAATTAGAGTGGAGGGGTGCAATTAAAGTATAATTTAGTGTAATTACAGTAACAATCAGGGTAATTTCAGTAACAATGAGGGTAAATCCAGTAACAGTAGGGGTAAATACAGTAAAATGCAAATGCCTTAATCATAAGGCAAATAATGAAAATGCATTGCAAATAGACAAAATATTAATTAACACCAAGCTAAAGAACCCGCAGCACAATAGTAAGTTTTGTAGCATTTTGCATCCATCCCACTTATGATGCCAAGATGCCTTTATCCAGTTTTCAGATCCACAATAGTAAGTACATAAATCCGTTGAAGAGATGTTTATCATAAAAAACAGGCTACTCTCATAATACAAATCAAACCCTTGAAGTAAATAATCTGCAACCATGGGATAAAATTCTGCACTAAGAACGCTTGAATGGCTCGATAGTGTAAAAGTGTGCGACATAATTGACGCTATTTGGACATTGTTGCGTGAATTTATTGACTCCTCCTGATGGGTGACGGTCATTTTTATTATGGTGCAGACAATACAAAATATCCTTACCACATTATATAATAAAAATCAAACCATGAGATACCCTTGACGTAGATAATTGCAAGCATAAGGCAAATGCTAATGAAAATGCATTGCAGATAAGACAGGTAGCCACAAGAGGTTCATCAGCGTAAGATGTCCCTAACGATAAGGCAGGTAAAATAATTGTTGAGCGGTATAAAGATAAGGCAGGTAGGTCATCATAAAGAAAAGGCAGGATCACAATTATTCATCTTATAAATCAGTACAAAGATAAGGCAGGCAAAATAATTTTCTAACTAATCAAGAATGAATGTTTGTTATGACATTGTAAAAAAAATACAAAGTGCAATAGGACAATGCAATGAGCAGGTGCGTAGACAGATGGACAGGTGGATAAACGGACAGACGAATGGGCGGACATAATTGCTTTAATCACCATTATTTTTACTGCAATTATCCTTATTGTTGCTGCAATTACCCTCATTGTTGCTGCAATTACCCTCATTGTTACTGCAATTGCCCTTTCTGTTGCTGCATTAACCCCCATTGTTACTGCACTTACCTTTATTTTTACCCCTACTGTTACTGAATTTACTTCCATTGTTATTGCAATTATCCCCATTGTTTTTGCTTTTCCCCTCATTGTTACTGTAATTACACTAAATTATACTAAAATTGCCCCCACCACTCTAATTACCACCAACCACGCTAATTACCCCCCACCACGCTAATTACCTCCCACCACTTCAATTGTCCCCCACCATCAGTCCCCTAACGTCCCGCCCCTTAAGCCCCATCCGCTAATTACCCTTCCACCCTTAAACTGAACACTGCACATTTGCGGGCCCTAAAAGAATTATCAATTTGTCCTATAAGGAAGCCTTTATTATCTAATTTGGGTTCGATTCTTTGTTGGAAAAGACCTACTTTAATAGAGTTTTTATAATATTTTGATAAGTATTAATACAGAGTGTTCAAAAGATAAGCCTAACGTCTCTCATTAGACACCTACTTACTCGATTATCTTTTTCAGCTAAAGGATAGACATTTATAATCACGAAGAGAAGTATGATTATTTTTTCCTGTGTTCAGCATCCTCGAAAACGGGCGGTATATACATTTTGCCGGTGATATAAAAATATGATTTTCACTCCTTTTGGGGGTGTTTGTTAGCCGTTAGAGGGGTTGAAGGGGGTCGAGAGAAACATTCAGCATCACCAAAATGTTCAGTATCCTGGACAACGAGGGGTACGCTAAATTTTACCAGTGAAAAATAGGTGATAAGCGTTTTACCCATTTTGATGTTGATGTTTAGCCGTTTGGGAGGTTGCGCATCTCCAATGAGAAATTTTACCAGCACCATCATGTTCAGCATCCTCGGAAACCGGGGAAGGAAGTACTCTCGTTGCATAGCAAAATATTTACAAGTTAGTCCGACTCGCACATTTCATTAAATCACGGAGATATGGCAATCAAAATAATATTTGTAAATTGCCAAAAAGAAACAGAAAAAAAATCATAACTTGGCAACGCGGCACCCGATTGGCGAAAAATTTTGGGGTATGATACAGGACTTGGGGGCTTAACTGGCACTAAAAAAATATAGAGCATTCCATTAAAAAAATTATACTTTCTTCTGTAATTCGTTTTTGTGACACCTTGTATAATTGAAAATAATTTTACGTTGTAATAAATATGAAACATTGAAAGTTTTGTTAAGAAAGTTTCTTCATAAAGTTAGCCGTCTTTGCACAATCTTCAGAGGGATCACTAACTGGACACCCTGTAGAATGTAAAGAAAGTTTACTTGTTAATTTATGATAAGCCGTTCTTTTGACACATAACGGCATACTCAATACCATTTAAAACGAAATTGTAGGCCTGTTTTCGAAACGTTAAAAGTTGTCTATAAATTCCATAGTAACAATAATTCCTTCAATTGCAACTATGACAGTTAACGAATAACTACATTTGAGGTTTCAGAAACTGTCCATAAATTCTAGTAAAAAGCTATGAAATTGCACTTAAATTGAAGATATTTTCATTTTCACATGCCGCTATACCGGCATATACAAGTCACCCCCTTTTTACAAAGAATATCCGTGTATCGAAATATTGTTAATAGATCCTTTCTTATGCCCCGTCGAAGGAAAATCTGAGTACGGAGCTAGGGATCGTAAAAGACAAACCAACAACGGATTTTCACAAACCACAATGAATTAGGTACCTAATCAGTAAATAATACAAAAATGTAATGACTTGTAAAATGTATTCTATAATTAAAGATAAATCCAACCATAAATTTGTATGTATAACGTATTTTTAACATCTTGTCGGAAAGCATTTCATAAGTTTAAACGATAATTTTCAAATAGCATTCAAGCGTAGCCAAAAACTATCTAATATTTTTTATGACGCACAGCAAAAAGACATAAAAGTAAGAAATCAATAGTTTATAATCCCTCTAGTGAAGAATGCTGTTATACTGGTCAAGCAGGAAGGGCATTCATCATTAGATATACAGAATAGTACAATAATTCAAATTTTGCTAACCATTCTTTAACAGATAAACTGAAAGTTTTACATTATCCAACGAAATCTTACCTATTTAGCATAATCTGCTAATCGCGTTGGGATATATTAGGACCCAAAAATTTTATTTATATATTCATTATGCTAGATAGGCAGTAGCAAAAAGAGAAATACGATGATATTTAACAAACCAATTTTGTGTTCGTCCTTTCTTGAAATTAGAATTGGGAGTTTAGTCGAATGCTGATAATATTGTACCCGATAAACCAATTATTAGTCTGGGGTCCGACGACCCTTCGGCTTCGCTTTCACAAGTCTTTCAACTTTCCCCTCTGCGAAAATTCTCAGTAGAGGTATGCAAAGTTGTACGCAGCCACTAAACATGTTGATCGTTGTTGATATAATACAATAGTGTAAATATAAATAATATGTGAAAATAACGAGATCTGAAATTTTGTTACTAACGGGCTGATTTTTATACTATTGAAATTTTTAAAATCGAATGGTCAAATTGTTCTACAAATTTTCTGGCAAATTTTTCAGTTCTACGCCATGAAAGTGTCAGTTCCATGATCAATATGTTTAGCGGCTGCGTAGAACTTTATCTACCTCTACCGAGAATTTTTGTGGCGGGAAAAGTTAGAAGACTCATTAAAATGAAGCCACTCACGAAAATTCAGTTTGTTAGTAATCATTTTAAAAAAGAGGCGTCTGAGTCCAGACTTAATATCTCTCGATGAATCGATAAGAAACCTTTAGTACAGAAAAATTATATTATTTGGTATTTTAACTAGCACCCGCACATTTTGAATAATTGATAAAAAATATATATTGTAATTACAGGAATATGAATATTTTTTTAACCTAACGAGACTATGTCTTTCTCCCGTTTTCGAGGATGCTGAACACAATGGTGGTAATTAAATCTCTCTCCGAGGTCACACCACCCCCCAATTGAGCAAAACCACCCCCGAAAGGGGTAAACCGCGTATTCGCCGTCTCCTACCAGCCAAACCTGTGTTACCCCGTTTTCGAGGATACTGAGCACTGAGCTGAGTGATGTCAAAACCCCTCCTCAACCCCCGCCAACCCCCCAAACGGCCAAAAGCCACCCCCGAAATGGGTAAACCGCGGATAGGCCGTCTTCTCTCGGTTAAACCCGCGTTACCCCCCATTTTCGAGGATGCTGAGCACTATGGTGATGTCGAGTCCCCTGCTCGACCCCCTCTAACTCCCCAAACGGCCGAAAGCCACCCTGAAAGGGGTAAACCGAAGAGAAGCCGTCTTCTCTCGGCTAAACCCGTGTTACCCTCCGTTTTCGAGGATGCTGAGCATGGAAAATATATCGCTACCTCTCCTCGCTCAGCAAATGGACAAAAACATCATTACACTCTTACTTCTTACTAAATGTGCAAAATTATCATAATACTCGTACTTTTTGATTTTTTCAGGGAAGAATTTAATTCGTGGTGGCTTTTCGCCACCTGGGAAATTGGCGGGGATCGAGGAGGGGCCTCGACATCACTATCGTGTTCAGCATCATCGGAAACGGGGAACAACACAGATTTAGATGAGAGTAGACGGTCTATGTTTATCAGCAATTTACCCATTTCAGGGGTGGTTCTTAGCCGTTTGAGGGATTGGCGGGGGTCGAGGAGGGGTCTCAGCATCATCATGATGCTCAGTGTCCTCGAAAACGGGGGTAAACGAGTTTAGCCGAAAGAAGACGGCCTATCCGCGGGGTGTAATGGGGTAGCGAAGCGCAAGTTATAGCCTCTCCTACTCAATTGTTAACCTCACCTTCGCGATGAGTTCAATTTGAACTTGGTGCACCCTGTTTTCACTAACGAGGCTCTAACGACCGAGTAAGGGCGGAATAACCCTTACCTTTTGCCGTGAGCACATCCACCTTCTCACGAAGAGTGCGGTAAAAATAACCCACCGCACACAAAGGTTGCTTTTGGAATCGTTTGGTTACCCCATCGTCGCAGTCTCCTTCTGTGCCATGGGACCACACCACTCGCCTTCCGCAACCGAGCTGGTCAGTTGCATACCTGCTCCAGCTAAAACTTCAAATGCAGCTTCGTTTTCAGTCGATTAAGGCTTTAAAAAATGATGGAGCGTTCAAGTGGGACAAAATCATCCGGAGGTAAAATACCCTCCCGATCGGATCTCCGGGGGAGGGTGCCCACAATGACACCTCATCGAATGTCGAAAAAACACCGACAAGTTAAATCCAACAAAACTAATTCTTTCATCTACGGCGCTTGGAATGTTCGTACTTTGAACGACAGCACTCGTACCGATCGGCCTGAAAGAAGAACTGCTCTAATAGATAGAGAACTTCACCGACTCAATATTGACGTTGCAGCTCTCAGCGAAACTCGATTTTTGGAGGAAGGCTCTCTCACAGAAAAGTACTACACCTTCTATTGGAAAGGTCTTCCCACCAATTCAAGAAGACAACATGGAGTAGGACTTGCCGTTCGGAATCAACTTGTATCCAACTTAACACAAGTACCACAAAGCCTATCCGAGCGTCTAATGCTGCTACGCTATGAGCTATCAAATCTAATAAGCGCCTACGCTCCCACTCTGGATACAAGTCACGATACCAAGGAAAGCTTCTATCAACAGCTGGAAGAAACCCTCTGTAGAATACCTAAAACGGAACGACTCGTTATTCTTGGTGATTTTAACGCTAGAGTAGGGAGAGATGCAGACACCTGGCCAGGCATCATAGGCAAGAACGGTTTGGGCAACATGAACGCTAACGGTCAACTACTCCTAACTAAATGCGCCGAACATGATCTAGTTATAACAAATACCATTTTCCGACAAAAGGATAAATTTAAAGGCACCTGGCGTCACCCCAGATCAGGTCACTGGCATCTACTGGACTATGTTATCGTACGTAGGAAGCATCTCAAGGACGTCCAAATTACAAAGGCGCGCATTGATAGCGAATGTTGGACCGATCATCGTCCTGTTGTCTCTAAAATGAAAATTGTTATGAGACCCAAACACCGAAGAACTCAAGTAAAACGTAAACTCCGTCTCTGTATTAGTAAATTGCGTGACCAACAAACCGTCGAACAGCTAAAGCAAAAAGTTCAAGAGAATTTGAGTGCACTAGAAGAAACCAATTCTGTAGATGTCGCTGCCACCTGGACACAAATTAAAGACAGTTTAAAAAGTGCGGGTGAGGAAATTCTTGGCACTGCAGCAAGTAAAAAACAGGAGGACTGGTTCAATGATAATGAAGCTTTTATACAAGAACTTCTTGACCGCAAACATACTGCCTTCCAAAACGCTATCAACCACCCCAACGACTCATCAAAAGCAGAAGCTTTTACCCAATCTAAGTACGAAACGCAACGCGAAATCAGAAGAATAAAGAACGAGTGGTGGGCAAGCAAGGCCAGAGAAATTCAAAGGTACGCCGATTCACACGACTACAGGAATTTCTTTCAAGGAGTAAAAGCAGTGTACGGCCCCAGTCGGAAAAATATGTGCCCTATTAAAGATTTAAATGGAAATCTCCTCAAAGAAGACCAGGAAATAAGAGCCCGATGGAAAGAACACTACTCTAACATTCTTAACCAGCAAAGTCAAGCCGATCACGATATTATAAATCTTATCCCTCAATATGACACCTTCGAAGACTTAGATAAACCACTAACAACGGAAGAGATCTTAACCGCCATTGGGCAGCTAAAAAATAACAAATCTCCCTTCGCCGACTCACTCCCAGCTGAGATCTTTAAAGCTGTGTCGTCAGAGCTCATACCCTACCTCAAAAAACTCTTTGATGTCGTGTGGGAAAGTGGTCAAGCTCCGCAGGAGTTTCGTGATACACTTTTAATCAACCTCTTCAAAAACAAAGGGAGCGCTGCGGACTGTGGAAATTACAGGGGTATAGCTCTCCTGGCTGTTGGAGGGAAGATACTCACTAAAGCGATGGCAAATAGGCTAACACCTGTTATGGAAAAGTTACTTCCTGAAACACAGAGTGGCTTTAGACCAAACCGAGGCACATCGGATTTAATCTTCACACTTAAACAGCTTCAAGAAAAAGCACTCGAACATCAAGGAGAAATTCACATGGCCTTCATTGATTTAACCAAGGCGTTTGACTCGGTGGACAGGGAAGTGCTCTGGAAAATTATGTTCCGCTTAGGTATCCCTAGAAAATTTGTGGAAGTATGTCGCAGTCTACATACAAACAACAACGCCCAGGTTATGTATAATAATGAGGCAACCGAACCTTTCCAAACCCTCACTGGAGTTAGGCAGGGATGTGTTCTGGCACCCCTACTCTTTAATTTGTTTACCACTGCTCTAACAATTATTGTTGACAACAAACTGACAGTCAGAGGAATAGGTCTCAGATACCGTTTTGATGGCGGTCTCTTTAACATAGGGCGCTTTAGAGTTTTCAGGAAGACACGCACACGATTCATTTGTGATCTCCAGTATGCGGATGACTGTGCACTTTTAGCCTCTACACCGGAAGAGCTTCAAGAACTTTTAGATGTGTATGCCCAGAGCTATGATTCCTTGGGACTTAAAATCAACATTGGAAAGACTAAGATTATGTCAACTCCTCATCAAGTGAACCAAATAGACATTACACTTAACGGAAATTCTCTTGAAGTGGTGGATCAGTTCAATTACTTAGGCAACGTTGTTAATGACAAAGCAAATATGGACAGCGAGATTCGCAATAGAATTAACGCTGCATCTAGAGCACTCTGGGGACTTAGAGAGAGAGTATTTGACAACCACGACCTTGCTTTGTCAACGAAAATGGCTGTCTACAGAGCAGTTGTCATTCCAACACTGCTATATGGATGTGAAAGCTGGGTCACTTACCGTCGTCATGTGAAAGAATTAGAATGTTTTCAGCAAAGACACCTCAGAAGTATGATGAAAATCCGTTGGTTCCATCACATATCAAACGTGGAAGTGCTCAGGAGAGCGAAGAGCCTTCCAATTGAGGTGCTTATTTCAAGAGCACGCCTAAGATGGGCAGGTCACGTTCATCGTATGCATGATAACCGCCTTCCTAAATGTACACTTTATGGTGAATTGCTAAGCGATAGAAGAAGGCGTGGCGGTCAACGAAAGAGGTTCAAAGACGCTCTCCGTGAAAATCTAAAATCTTGCGGTATTGCAGACGAGCAATGGGAACAACTTGCAGCGGACAGAACCGGATGGCGAGGGGTTGTGGCCAGCTATCAAGGAAATGTTGCTGCAAGAAGGCCGAATCCAAGACCTAACCAGGTCTATGTTTGTCCTGACTGCGGTCGACATGTGCTCTCCCGAATTGGCCTCTATAGCCATAGTCGTGTGCACCGTAGATGAATGGGAATTACAATAGACTACACCTTTTACTTGTTTTCTATTGTACACAATTTATCGACTGTAACATTTTTATACTCGGATTCGAGTAACGGCTAATAATAATAATCCGCGGTTTACTCCTTTAGCCTTTCGGGGGTGGTTCTTGGCCGTTTGGGAGGCTGGCGGGGGTCGAGAAGGGATCTCGACATCACCATCGTGCTCAGCATCCTCGAAAATGGGGGAAAATCAGGTTTAGCTGGGCTGGTAGGAGACGGCGGATATGCGGTTTACCTCTTTCTGGAGCGGTTTTTGGCCGTTTGGGGAGAGGGGGTTCGGATAGTAGGATAACCTCGGAGAGAGATTTAACCACCGCTATCGTGTTCAGCATCCTCGAAAACGGGGGGGGGGGGACATAGTCTCGTTAGGTTAGAAAATATTCACAATTTTCGAAGTTCTATCCTACTCACAAAATGCACTATATTGATGTTTCATTGATTCACTAAAAGACGGCACCGAAATATTGAAATAAATTTATAAAAGTTAGAATATTTTTTTGGCGTTGTTCCTTTTTTCGAAATTTCTCTACTTAATGCACGGACACGACTTTTATTCTTTCTTAAATCTAAGTTTCTATAAATGCTATCCACTGGCGTTTGATGCAATTGTGTGCGATAAACATATGCCGATATTTTGGAATTTGTTTTTAGCATAAAATACAAGATGGTAAAATAAATAAGTTTTATTAAAGTTATAAAACCTTAATATTTTGCAAACATATATTTGATGAGACCTATCGATTTAAGTAGTGCAAACCTTTTTTAACTGAATCGGGTTCAAAGTTTAGCCATTTATTAACAACAAACTCAAATAGTTTAAATAATATAAAATTTTAATCGCAAGATTGCAACTACAAGTGACTCCTTTTCGCCAGAAAACTAAGTTCTTATGTCCATTCTTTAAGAAAGGAAAAATTTGTTAAATTGGCAACTTTAATTGCTTATAACTTTTGAAGGAGTAATCATACGAAATAATTCAAAACTAAAATTTGTCTAATTTTGTATTCTTTACTCAGATTATTACTATTTAGAGAACAAGATAAAATTTGAGTGTAGATTAATTCTTGCCAGCCCGTCCAGTGACCTAAATACAAAATATCCGCATTTTCAAATATAACAGCTCTAAGGCATGTAGCTAAATATCTATTTTGTAAGATTTGTAATTTTGATTCTAAAAAAATAGTGCTAAATCTTTTATGTGTGCTTTTAAGGCATAAAATTTCTCTACCTTCAAAAAATTTAAACAACTGTCCACTGCAGATAACTGAACACACGTATATTGTAACTATGTAACGCGATTATCCAGAATGCGAATGCGCATTGTTAGTGAATCCAATAATCTTAATCGGAATTAAAGAAATTATATTCTTAAATAATATATAAAGCAAGTAATGATTTTAGGAAAAATTCTTAATATCAATTTTTAAATTTAAACTTGCTATGTTTACGTTGATGCCGTTTCTTTTGTATGTTTTCTTATCATAAAAATCTAAATAGTTTTAAAACAATTTGCATTGTTTTAAATATAAACTAATGGTTTCGGGAAAATTGTGAGATGTACCTGGTACTGGAATGTAATTCGAAGTGAGCTTCGGCAAGGTTTCGAATAGGAAATATCTAGTAACCATGTGACGTGTTTAAAGGCTATTGTATAATTATACGTTCAAAAATAAACCACTTTTAAATGAATAGTTTAAGTGTTGAAACTAGAACTAGTCCAGTCTGCAGGGAATTCTTTGCCATGGGATCCGCAGTTAGTGATATTTTGAGGGGTCGTGGGGAATGTTAAGATAGGTCTAAATTTATGTTTAAGCGATACTGCGACCTCAGCGTTCACTATCATCTTTAAAAAGGGATGAAATTTGGTTTCCAAATATCGCGCTTCCCCTTTAAGCAAGAACAAATTTTTAAAAACGATTTGATATGTTTCTCTATTCTCTACAATTTATCTTATATGAACTTTTTCAAGTAATTTTATTTTTCGCGTTATCAAGCAAGAGGCAACAAAAGTTAGGGGTTGAAAATGTTTTCTTGATTTTTCTCGTTTGGGGCGAATTCTCGTCAAAATTGTTTAATATAAAAATTGTAGAGCGTTAAACTACCTCAACATTTTCCCATATAAGTGTATACGGGAAGTATGGTTATCGGCCAAAAATCGATTTTTTTTGTGAATTTGTGAAACCAAAAAAGTGGTTTTTATAAAATGTCTGTCTGCCGACTGTGTTCGCACCCAGAGCCCAAACTACTCGGTCGATGTTGCTCAAATTTTGTATGCTTATTCTGGATGGCCAGACCTCGAGACGAAATCAAGAACACTGCGTCACGTTGTCGCGCGCGCTACACTATTATTGGTTTTATTGTACAATGAATATGCTTAAGATTAGAGTGGATTTAAAATAAGACAGTTCGCCAGTTATCTCGTGACGTTATAGCGTAACATGCCTGCGCATTCAATATAACGCCGACCGAGCCACTCATACGTTTTGCAATACTTTGTTGGCTCCGCCCTTCCACTAGCGCTCGTTTCTCTGCCGATTACGCTATTACGTCATAGCCAATAGAATAGCCGGAACATTTGCGGCAATATCTAACCATTTAAACATAGTTTAAGCTTCATGACTTTTTTTCTACTATAAGGCATTATTAAAAAATAAAATAAAAAATACGGATAAACTGTTTTTAATGTGTAGATGTTATTAAAATAATAATAAAAAAATTGCCCACTTGCCCATTATATACTATAAAACGGGGATGGTAACTTAGTGAGTTCGTACTTCTAGCTTCTCTCTGTGCATACCTAGCGAGATGGGTTCGAGTCCCACCTACGGCGAAGTAATATTCAAATATAGATTTTCCCCAAGAAGTGGGTGGTATCCTATTATAAACTTTAGGCCTCCGTCTCTTTTTTCTCAGACAAATCTAGATCTCCTAGGCTTAAGAGGGTCACTCGAGTGACCTGGAGGGCATTTATTATACACTTATTTACCTATTTATTTATTTATTTACATACACTGCTCAACAGGTAAACCCATTTAGAGAGCAGGTCAAATACACAAATATAGCATTACATAACAGTATGGTGCAGGTACAAAACAAACAAAAAAAAATACATATAGAGAAAGAATACAAAAAATACACAATACAAAATACAAAAGAGTACAAAATGAAATTACCAACCAAGGAAAAACGAAGGTTCAAGTAGGGTTAAAGAGTTTTTTAATATCATTGATTGAGCTGTGAAAAATGTCAAACAGTCCACAGTTTTTGTTGTAATTGTTACACATAGTATGGAGAGGAGAGAATTTTAAAACATTAGAATGTGGGATGCCGCGGTAAAAAGTTTGTGAACTTCTGGAATACAAATTCGGAACGCGGAAATTTAATTGGCTTAAAATGTCTTGACAGTGTATATTGCTGTGAACAATATTGTATAAAAATACGAGAGAAAAGTATTCGCGTCTGGTAACCAAAGAATTTGTAGAAAATTTAGCTAGGAGTTCTTGCTGCGGGAAGGCAACTTCCGGGTATACACCATCCGACTTAAACCAAAGCAATTTTACAAATCGTCTCTGCACACTCTTCAAGGCGTCAATGTGAATATTGTAATGGGGATTCCAGACGAGAGATGCATAATCTAGATTAGACCGGGCAAAAGCAAAATAGAGGATCTTTAGTGTACAAATGTTTGAGAAATCTCTGCTCATTCTGATTATAAAGCCCAGAGTTTTAAAAGATTTGGCTACAACATTGTTTACATGCGGCACAAATGTAAGCTCTTTATTGAAGATTACGCCAAGGTCTACAAGGGTATCAGATCTGCTGAAGCACTGCGCCATCTACATTATAGTCGAAAATAACCGGCCTTGCACTAGTTGAGTAGGTCATAACATTACATTTTGATACGTTTAGATTTGTTTCGAGTACACCAGTTGCATATGCGTGCTAGACTATCCTGCAGTGTGACGCAGTCATCCAGAGATGAGACTGTATTAAATATCTTAAGTTCGTTAGCGTACAACAAACAGGATACTTGAATACAATTCACGATGTCATTTACGAAGATGTTGAATTACAGGGGTCCAAGAATTGATCCCTGCGGAATACCAGATGTTGCACCGTATTCGACAGACCGAACCCCACCATAGGCAACATATTGCTTCCTATTTGACAGGTAAAAGTGAATAAATGAAATGAATTGAAAAGAGAATCCAAAATCGGACAATTTATTTAGCAATATAGTGTGATCCAGTCTGTCGAATGCCTTAGAGAAGTCAGTATATATTATGTCCGTTTGCTTACGCTGGTCAATGGCTTCTGAGATATACTGGGTGATACAAGTTAAATTAGAGGTGGTGGAGCGCCCTTTGCAGTTACCGGGAAGTTATTCCTAGCATTGGAGCTGAGAACATTATATATATATTATATAGGAATTAAGTGACTGTCTTGAAATGATAGTACATGCAAGTTATATTAAATAGGTAGGTACTTACGTTGCAGCTTTAGATCACATTGTATGTTATTCAATGCAATTTAGGGCAAGTCAAGGTCTCAATTTTTTTTTTGCATCAGCCAAACCCCCCCCCCCCCCCAATAATCACCTTCAATACCACCCTCACACTATTATGAAAGGGAGTAGAAAAAAATAAAGTGTGATTTAGTGAATATACAAGAATGAAAACCAAAACTTAGTAGTACTAGCTGTGTTTAGACAAAATACGCAAAATTTTACCATATAATTCAGCGCTCGTAAGGGGGAATAGTTGTTTTGGTTTAACTTGTTGGGTACTTTATTTTTATAAGGCACTTGCAGATAGGTTGGAATACTATAATTCCTATATTTTATATTTTTATAAAATTTCCTACTGCTATAAAATTGCTCATTCAGTGATGATTATCAATTTTATTTTCGATTTGGATTGTTTCGAGACTACTGAGAGATGGCGCTAGTTAGCTCTACTGCGATGGACCTTAACAGTGTCTATGAGATGCGATCTTCGGGCATTGAAGGTATCACTTGCACTGCACTGATGAGGCCCAACAATAGGCCAAAACCGGTCTGCAGTTAGTGACATCCTGAGATGAAGGAGGCCTCGCAACTTCCTTGTAGCATTCGAGCATTCCAAGTCATTGTATTTTAGTAGTGCTAACTGTGTTTAGAAAAAATACGCAAAATATTACCATATAATTCAGTGCTCGTAAGGAGGAATCGCTGTTTTGGTTTAATTTGTTGAGTCCTTATTTAAATTAGGCATTTGCAGATAGTGTTACGCTTTTCCTCTGTTCCGACTAAAAGAATGCTCAAAACAGAACAAAAGCACAACATATTTGCGAACGGCTAGCTGGTATAGCACGGGAGCTCAAATGGGCCGTGAGCAGGGAAAAATAATTTTTTTTATTTTGGAAAATATTCTGTGTTAATCAGTCTAATTTTTGTCAATAATAAGAGAACAATTTAAGGTAAATTATTAGTGATATTTAGAGGGCGCCATCTATAGTATATTCAGTGCTGCTCTTTAAATTTTCAAAAACAAATTTCTATAGACAAATTCGAGTTATCTGAAATGTTCAATTAAAACGAGAATAGTTTAAAATACACGTATATTGAAAGAGCAAATTGATGATTGCTATTAAAAGTATGTACAAGAAAAAAACATATTTTAATATAATAAATTCAAGTCATTGAAATTAATTTAACAATGAAATAGGTATTACCAAGTCGCACATCGGGAGTTGGTTGATTCTGGCAAGGAGTTCCCTAGCAGTTCCAGCTTCCAACAGTCTTAGTCCTTTGTTCTATATCTAGCGGTGATGGGATCAGTTCATATATAACCAGTAGTTATTAGCAAAGCATAAATATTTTGTGGTACTTTACTTCAATAAAATTTGAACAATTCCACTGAGGAATTTAGGTAATTACGTACTCTAGCAATACGTGCTCCAAAAATTAGCCTCAAGGTATTCTTATAATTATATAAGACAAAATGGATCGCGAAGGTAAATTCTGATTTTCAATTCGGATTAAATCTCAAATTTAAATTTAAAATAAATTCTAAAAGAAATTTTCATTTATTTAAATTAATTTTTATGTTTAAATTAATCTTGATATTTGAATTAATCTTGATGTTATATAAATTAATCTGGATATTATTTAAACTTGATATTATTTAAATTGGCATGAACTGAAGCCATAAGGGAGAAAAAAAAGATTAGCTACCAGATATAATACTTAAAAAAACAATAAAAACTATATGTTGAAATAATAGTTACTAAAATTTTAATTAATAAAAGATTTACCTCTTTCTGATGTAAGCACACTATTAAATTTACGACCCAAAGATGCAATCTTGAAGAATTACTATATTTCGTAAATGAGTTCAAAAGTGGTCTGCCAATCTCAAAAGTTGAATTGAAAATGATTGTACTTTAGTTCTATTTGAATAAAGAAAACTAATTTTGTACCAGAAAAGAACTTTATAAATCTAAAGAAACTAAGTTGAAATAGCACCATTTTGGTAAATTCGCAAAAGTAAAGAAACCTAATTTTAATAGCTAGTGTTTATACCAATTGTGACTTTAAAAATGCATTCTGTAAAAGGTAGCGTCACCTGGTATCGAATTATATAAGTACCACCACTATACAAATAAACGACTCTGTAAACACTAAACTATTAGTTTCTATACCAGTAGAGGTCAGTGCTTTTCATTAAGTTGTTAATAAAGTCTGCTATAATAAATGTTACTTTGACAAACTGATTTGTTTCGATTATTGGATAACCTATAAATCATAAAGGTAAGTAATTATTTAACATTTAAACCAAAATATTATGAATAATAGAAAGTATGAATTGACATATTATATACCTGTATAGTTTCACATTAATCATTAAGTGTTAACTGTAGTTAAATAAAGTTATGTTTTAGGATGAAGCCGCCTGGAAGACTGGTAACTGTACAAAAAATGATAAAATGAAATAAAATATAACTAAACTATGATTAATATACAAGACTTATTAAAATATGGTACTAACAATAACAGTACAAAATTGTTATACACTATATTTAACAAATAGTTGCAATCTTCAGTGAATTTCAGCTACAAAAGTCCATCCATGTGTTATACAGGGCGCGTTAAGCGTAAGGAAATATGGGGAAATTTGAATAAATGGTAAATTTGATTATTCAAATGTTACAATAGGTTGGAATATTATAATTCCTATATTTTATATTTTTATGGTAATATTTTTATTCGATAATATCCACCTTTGTAAAGTAGTATTTTTTTAGTATTAACTCTATTTTTTGTGGTTATTTTTAAATAAATTACTATGCTTTTTAATTTCTGGATAATCTATTATAGTTAATTTAAAAAATTTTCTAACCAATTTACTTTCATTAATTACCTAACCCATGACTTGTAATTTCTGTTTTTGCTGTACCCTGACCACTTATTTGCTTCATTTTACATATTAGAGCAACATCTTCTATTTCGTCGGTTAGAAAAATCTTAAAAGCTAATACTACATAATAAAAATTTAACGTTTATGATGGTAGAATTCAACATTTATTTCTAAATTTTTCGTTTACATAATTAACATAATAACTAAGTTAACATCTAAAGATGTATAATAATAATACATAAATAATACCTAACCTACTAGTTGTTTATACAGATAGCGGCAGCCAAGTACGTACCCGGACGAATATATGGGTATCTAGGCATTTTATGTTCACAGGTGCTAAGCAAACCAAATGCACGATACAAAGGTATGCAAATGGTAGGGATTCGATCGAGACAGCTGCAGCTTATCGTAGTCGAGATAATGAAGGGGAGAATTAAAAAAAATGAAAATACAGTTATCCCCAAATATTTTTTTATGGTAACATGATAGTTATACCCTCAGGGTCATTCAATCAACTGAAGTAATGGCTGCTGGCCACGCCCTTTTTTATCCACGCGTTTTTGGCCAGCCCGGGTAGTATATTATTTTTTTATTTCTAATTGAAAAGAAAATAAATATTTTGGCCCAAAAATGGGTTCCTGTAGGTTTTTTGGGTCGCTGATTATGAATCTGAAGTCAGTTTTCCGATAAATTAACGTGTAACATATTTCGACCCTTTCGCAATTTAAAGATATTAGTTCAAGTTTTATATCGTTTTTTATGTTTTTTTAACGCACCGTTTGCGAATTTTAACATAAATAAGTAACAATTTTGAAATATACCTGGGAAATTGTGGAACAATCGTGGAAAATGCGGAAAACTGTCATTACAAGATCATATAATATGTCGTTTTTCAGGTTTTGTGGAAATTTTCTCTATATAAACATATGAAGTGAAAATGCAAGGAAATCTTTGGAAAATTTCGGAAAATATTAAGAAAAAACAAATATAAAAATTTAATATGACTGTGTAACATATTAAATATTATATTCTTTTAGTCGTTGATGACCTATTGGACATTATAAACGAAAATAAAATTAAACTTTTAGAAAAATCACAGAAAATTTAATTTTATTCCAAGATTTTGAAGGCGTAACATATTTATATTTCATACTATAAATAAATAAACACCACGGAAATTAGACAACCCCCAATTCCAGAAGCCAGGGCTTGTGCGGAAGGGGGTTAGACATTGAAAAAACGCGGACATACAACCATTTCCTCCGACAGTGTCAGTGCAGGAGCCAGGATTCGAACCCGGTGGTGCGATGTCCGTGTGATTAATCGCGATTACCACCTCGCGCTTTAACCCGCTCGGCCCTCGACCAGACATTCTTATTATATGAAAAAAATTAACATATTTTTATTACTAACAATAAAATTTTTACAATGAATATTAAAAGATTTAGGTACTTTAAAAATTTTAATGAAAGTATATATTTAATGTAAGTATATTATACTATGTTGCTTTTGTTGCAGGGTTGCACTCAAAAGTTCCGTGATTTTTCTAAAAGTTTAAATTTTCTTTTCGTTTATAATGTCCAACACGTCATCAGCGACTAAAAAAAAATAACATTTGATATGTTACACAGTCATTTTAAATATTAATACTTGCATTTTAACTTCATATATTTATATAGAGAAATTTACCACAATCTTCCGGGAATATCAAAAATTTTTCATTGTTTTGAATATCTCATTCGTCATCACCAACTAAAAAAATCCTGGAATACGACATATTACACGGTCTTGTAATGACAATTTTCCTCATTTTCCAAGAATGTTTCACAATTTCCCAGGGATATTCCAAGATTTTCACTTATTTATGTTAAAATTCGCAATCGACGTGTTAAAAAACATAATAAGTGATATATAACTTGAACTAATATCTTTAAATTGCGAAAGGGTTGAAATACGATAAATTTTTCAGGATTTTCCACTTTTCACGTTAATTTTTCGGAAGACTGACCTCAGATTTGTAATCAGCGACCAAAGAAATTTATATGAACCCATTTTTGGACCAAAATATTCATTTTTTTTGAATTAGAGATAAAGAATTAATATGCTACCTGGACTGGCCAAAAACGGGTTGTTAAAAAAAAGGGCATGGCCAGCAGCCATTACTTCAGTTGGATGAATGACTCTGAGGGTATAACTAACATGTTACCATAAAACAATATTTGGGGCTAACTGTACTATTATTTTTTTATTCAGGCCTTTTCCACCATTCATTGACTCGACTATCGCTGCAAGTTAGCTGCCCATTTATTTCACATGTAAATGCGGCCCGACATACACACTTGCTTGCCGCTTACTGTGTGTTAAGAAGAGGTGCAGCATGTTTGTGCATATGAAGAATCAAAATTGCATCTTCATTTCATTGGGATTGCTCATATGTACCTTGAATAAATGTAACGTATGAGTAGGCACCTTTCAATATCTGAAAATAATATTTTCTATTAGATTACTTACTAATTAAGGGAATATTAAATTTTCGGTCGGTCTACTTGTGTTAGTTAGACCATTAACCATTAGAATCATTTATTTAAATAATTAATTACGATATTTATTTATTTCGTTTAACAATCAATATGCGTTAAAATATGCTCGTGGCACAAAAACGTGGCGGGGGCAGATGGAGGCCATATAAAAGCAGCAAAATTTATATACAGTGATCTTTCTTAGGATTTCATTCTACATCCACTTATTATTTTTATTAATTTGACAATTTTGCAATCTTTTATAATGGCTATTTTTTGTGAGATTTGAGTTTTACTATTGTTATATCGTAAGAAAAACCACTAAAACCTACATCAAGACAGTCCTATTATTTATATAAAAACAAGAGTTTATTTTTTTAAATATTTTTTGGAAATTAAACTGATCTGGACTGTAGAGGTAGTGGGAATTAGAAAGGGGAGGGGGAAGAGAATAAGGGGGATTTGGCGGGAAAGTATGTTGTATGTCGGAAGTTTCTGGTGTATAAGTTGATGTACGTGAGTCTGGTTATCGCGTATCGTAAATCTGTTATATATCTAGTTAATTCCGATTCAATCTTTCATCACGGAGACCCCAGTCTTCCAATGCAATTCATCGATCGAAATTTATCTATCTGAATTAGTCAGGAGTCGGAGTATTTTGTTCTGTGTTGTCTGTAGTCTTTTGTACTGCGTGTCTGAAATAAAATTCCACGACACGCAGGCATATGTCAAGTTAGGTAGAAGAATTGCTTTATAATAGTCGACCGAAGAAGCGACAAAAATGTTTCAACAATTTTTTTAAGGTGCAACCACATGGGATCTTCACAGAATAATAGATTAGGCCCTTGGCCATCTGAAATAGTCAATTACAACATTTTTTATTTTATTATGAAAAATGTCATATATCTGTCAAAATTAATTTTTACTACTTTTTCACACATCCCTCACGATATCTCCGGAAGCAATTGAGATATTCAATTGACGACATCTTTGCAATTTGGCCTCATGGTGTCGATTTACTAGATAGTTTTTTGTAAAATATAAATAGTAAGGAACCATCTATTAAATTCACATTAGAAGTAGAAAGTAGAAATGAACTACCGTTTTTAGATGTCTTAATTAGAAGGGTAAATAATACAATTGAAACAAGCGTTTATAGAAAACCAACACATACTAATAGATATCTAAATTTTAACTCATATCAGTCAATAAATGTTAAAAGGGATGTTGTAAAATGTTTATACGATAGGGCCAAAATAATTTCATCTAATAATGAAATATTAAATAACGAGAAAAAATTTATCAAAGAGGTTCTAGTACAAAATCAATATCCTGAAGCCTTTGTTGATACAGTTTTCATAAATGTTGAAAATAGGGACAATCAGGTACGACAAAAACCTGAACGTCATTATACAGCAATAATTCCTTATGTATACGGACTATCGGAAAAGCTACGCCCTATAGGTGACAAATTTGATGTTAGGACGGTATTTCAAACGGGGAACACTTTAAGATCTATTTAAAAAAAATCAAAACCACACAGGGAGCAGAATTCAAAAAACTGTATTTACAATATCCCGTGCGAATGTGATAAATGTTATGTGAGTGAGTCATCCAGACCTTTCAGTGTGAGGTTGGATGAGCCCAAGAATTATTAGAAAGAATGAATAAACGACGTTTCGGCAGAATCTCATCTGCCATCTTCAGGTTCTCACTGAAAGCTGCCTACTGCTGCTGCTCGTTGCTCGAACTGAACGAGAAGCAGCAGTAGGCAGCTTTCAGTGAGAACCTGAAGAGTGCAGATGAGATTCTGCCGAAACGTCGTTTAGACAACCGTGGCTTCTGGAGGAGTCGATCATCGACGCGGGAGAGCACCCGGAAGTACAACAACACTTCGTTTAACACCCGCGAAAACCTAAAAAACAACATATATATATATATATATAATTATCTCAATTGGTTCCGGAGATATCACAAAGGATGTGTGAAAAAGTAATAAAAACTAGTTTTAGACAAATTTGTGGCATTTTTCTTAATAAAAAAAGTTTGACCTCCCAAAAAATGTTGTAATTGGCCATTACAGATGGCCAAGGACCTAATATATTGTGCTGCGAAGGTCCCATGTGGTTGTACCTTAAAAAAAAAATTTTTCAAGAAGGAACCTACTTTTCCCCATTTTACAGTGCACCATAAAGCGTCCATTTTATTATCTGTAGTCAATCTGCTTCGCCTATTTACCAATGGTTATAGGCAACTAAGCGAATCGTATGTCCGGTTAAGTATGTTCGTGATATGAGGTCCGAAACTCGGCCTCTTATCTAAAGTAACCCCTAGATATTTGGCCGAGTTCCGTTCCTCAATCACCTTATCATTGATTTTTAGTTTAGTTATTGTCCGTAGGTTCGTAAATTTTCTGTTAAAAGTTATCGTCTGTGTCTTGTCTTCGTTAATTACAATTTTCCAGTCGGTGTAATAGTCTAATTGTCGAGTCAGATGATACCGTATCTTCTGGGCAGCATCTGTGTATAGTAAAATGTTAGTCGTTGGGTGGGAGAGGAAATCGGAGGTGTTAGAGATGCGAAATTAACCGCCTCTGTGTCATTACATTCTGAAAGATGAAATCAGAGCAAATCTGATAGAGTGAGACCATCCCCAATGCCACATGAATAGATAAATTATTATATTTTTGTAGTTTTGAGTTACAACGCAAAACTCAAAATAATGTTTACCAATTTGCTATACAGGCTGTTTCCGGACATAGTGCAGTGAAAGGTAGAGCACAATTTAGCTGAGACCTAAACACCTCCAAACTTTTTTAACAGTCATATAACATCCCATGTGTTATATGACCATATATGACATATCTTTGGATCGGCCATACATATTTGCATGTATTTAAGTCCAATCAAATTCTTACTTTATTCGTGAAATAGGTAATTCTGGAACGAACTCACTTTTTATAATGTTGCTCTTATTGTTGTTAACACTACGCTGATTAACATGTTTTCACACTGATTGATCAAATTTTAAATTATACAAATAATGGGGTCAACTGGCCTACATCACTATTTTATTAATTTCACTTCTAAGCTTTTTTGAGTATAAATGGGATTGAAAATAGCATATTCCATGTCTCTAATGAAAAGTGTTTGATTTATCGTTCTGTAGCCTATAATTTTTGAAATAATTGAGAAATCAAGAAAACGCGAAAGACACAATTTTTTACAATTTCCTCAAACTAAGTTATGATGTTTAAAAAAAACAATAAAAAAGCAATATTTTACATTCCAAGAGTCGAAAAGAGCCGTCTTAAATTTTATTATTGTTGAAATATTTTAAATTTGACTCAACTTGGTAATACAGTTTTTCAATTAAACGATGACTGACTACGTTTCTTTACATTTTTCTATTTTATTTATTTTAACTGTTTGATTTATCGTCATACAGCCTATAAATTTTTTTAACAAACCAGGCGTAATTGGGAAACATGATAGTCAATAAAGTTGCAAAAGGCGAAGTTTGTCACTACATTATGAAAATGTCACTTGAAAAATAGTGAAAGGCAGTGGTGTAATCTATTATAGTCATTCTAAAATATAACCCTTATCGTGAAAAAAGGCTTAAAATCAAGAAGAATAGTAATATGTTGGAAATATTTACTAAATTTAATAAAAATGCAAGAATATCAATGAAGAGTATAGAATAAACTTACATGCTTTCAAAAATTATATAAATCTTTTAAAAATAATGCCTTTGTAGTAAAAGTAAAGAAACTAAGAAATATTATTTTAGAAGAGAAACAAAATAGTATTTTAGAAATTTTTCATGAAAATCCATATCTATCATTAAGAGAAGATTCTGATCGACTAAATATAGCAATATACAGGATCCGCGTAATGCTTTTAAGCCCAACAAAATTATATTCGTTCAAGGTTTAGAAGACAACGGTTATGACAGATAATTAGTATTTTGTAGGTGGTCTATCAATGGTATCAACAATGCCCATCAAACAAGTATTCTGTGAACAGTTGAAATTAACTTCGGAAACACAAAAAAATTCAATGCAAAAAATAAAAATTATTGAAGCAATAACAATAAACATGTGATAAGGATAAAGTCTTTCAATAATAAGAGTAGATTTCAGTCAACGTCTGATGTGGAATATTAAACAATAAAATAATAGTTCAAATGTGCTTTTAGAGGGCGGAATATTAAACATAATATTTTTAGTCGCAAACTCCTCTATAAATCCTTATTTTACTATAAGGAAAGTAACCAGACTGCAACCAAAGTTACAAATCTGGCGCGTTAAGTGTAATAATTGCATATTACCATCAAAACGCTAATGCTTCGATTGCAACAAACACCAGCCGAAAGACTGATCCTAATTAAAGGAGCTCCCTTACCAGTCGTCACACACCACTTGCAGACTGCAGTTTCGAGCTGTTGGCTCTCGTCAGTGCAAGGTAGGTATGCGACGACCGACATGAGAATCCTTTGACTATAGTACATCCCGGTATTTTCACAATAGCGACATGTAAAACAGCCAGCAGGCGCCATCTAGCGGTCCAGTGTCTGTTGCAATCGAAAAATAAATAGCCTGACTTGGCTTAGCATAGTTCAAATGTGCTTTTAGAGGGCGGAATATTAAACATAATATTTTTAGTCGCAAACTCCTCTATAAATCCTTATTTTACTATAAGGAAAGTAACCAGACTGCAACCAAAGTTACAAATCTGGCGCGTTAAGTGTAATAATTGCATATTACCATCAAAACGCTAATGCTTCGATTGCAACAAACACCAGCCGAAAGACTGATCCTAATTAAAGGAGCTCCCTTGCCAGTCGTCACACACCACTTGCAGACTGCAGTTTCGAGCTGTTGGCTCTCGTCAGTGCAAGGTAGGTATGCGACGACCGACATGAGAATAATTTGACTATAGTACATCCCGGTATTTTCACAATAGCGACATGTAAAACAGCCAGCAGGCGCCATCTAGCGGTCCAGTGTCTGTTGCAATCGAAAAATAAATAGCCTGACTTGGCTTAGCATAGTTCAAATGTGCTTTTAGAGGGCGGAATATTAAACATAAATAATATTATGTTGCAATCGAAAAATAAATAGCCTGACTTGGCTTAGCATAGTTCAAATGTGCTTTTAGAGGGCGGAATATTAAACATAATATTATTTATGTTTAATATTCCGCCCTCTAAAAGCACATTTGAACTATGCTAAGCCAAGTCAGGCTATTTATTTTTCGATTGCAACAGACATTGGACCGCTAGATGGCGCCTGCTGGCTGTTTTACATGTCGCTATTGTGAAAATACCGGGATGTACTATAGTCAAAGGATTCTCATGTCGGTCGTCGCATACCTACCTTGCACTGACGAGAGCCAACAGCTCGAAACTGCAGTCTGCAAGTGGTGTGTGACGACTGGCAAGGGAGCTCCTTTAATTAGGATCAGTCTTTCGGCTGGTGTTTGTTGCAATCGAAGCATTAGCGTTTTGATGGTAATATGCAATTATTACACTTAACGCGCCAGATTTGTAACTTTGGTTGCAGTCTGGTTACTTTCCTTATAGTAAAATAAGGATTTATAGAGGAGTTTGCGACTAAAAATATTATGTTTAATAAAATAATAGTACCCCGCTTTTATGGAGGCATTTTAAGTGGTGCAAGATATATATATATATATATATTTGCAACATTTACCACAAAGTCGAAGACAACGAATAATTTTAGAAGAGGATGAAGATTACGTCACAAAGAATTCTTATCTTGCTACTAAATTTCAGGTTATAAATTGATTTACAATTTTCTCTGTAAATAGATCACATGTAAAAGCATATTATAATTAATTCAATGATTAAGATGAACTATACCGTTAAAGCAGTTCCTAGAGACGCTTCTCCAAAAGGACCAATGGTAAGAGTTAAAGGTTTTCGGGCACGAAGCATCATTATTCGTATAATACTGGTTGTACGATTATTAAAATCAAACCATTCCAATTCATACAAAGCGTCACATACAGCTTCACTCTAAAACAAATTAAATACTAGTAAACAGCAGTAACATTCCATATAATTATTTGTAATATCGTTTACTGTCTTTCGTGTACAAAGGACAATAGTGTGATGACAGCGTTTCCTCCGTGTGTTCGCAGTTTGCTAACCCAACGTAACATTACAATATACAAATTAACACCTACTAAAATTAAAAAATTTCTAAAACAGTATCAAAAGTATTAAGGAAAAATAGATTGTTTTTTTTTCAGTTTTTAACACCGTGTATCTCAAAGAAGCGGTTAAAAAAGCGGTTAAGGAATGAGGATCTCCATAGACGCACATTTTTCTTAACATCATCCGAGGACGAAGACCCGTAAGTATTAGTATGCAATTCTGAAGCACTCATACTCAAATAATCTTGCAGTGCAGCCACGTAGAAAAATCGGTATGGACATTTAATAGTAAAAAATATATTTTAAGTGTAGATTAGAACATACTGAAACAAACCCTCAATATGTTTTTCATACTAAGGAGTAAATTTTTATTTATTGTTACTACAATATGCTGAGCTGAGATAATTTTCAAACTTTTTTAAACTTTGTGAAAAGCTACTACTTCAAATACACTGAATCAAAGCATTGTAATTACATACTTACAGTTAAAATTACGAATGTTGTCGTTCGCGTCATCATCCTTTGATTTTTAAACCAAATCAACTCAAGGTCACACAGAATGTCACGCATGGGTGTATCAATAAACACGAAAGGGAAGTATTTTGAAATGAAAATATATGGACATAAACATGTAATTCAATGAACACTGTTTATTTATATTTGTTTCTGTCAAATATATAAAAATAAGAGTTAGAGAAAAAGTATTTTTTGAGAAAGTTTAAAAGCACGACAAACTTTGATATGTTTGTTCCCCATTCAATGTCTTGTTTACTAATAATTGTATCATTTGGTTTAAAGAGTAATTTATTAATTAATTAGAAACATACATACATTTGTAGAGCATACTTCATATTGATGATTAAATATAACACAGGGCATAAAATATCTTAATAATAAATGACCCTATTAACTATTGGAATATTATACTAAGGGTAAGGTATAATTGGTTTTAGTACTATTTACAGGGACGTGTTAAACTCTTTTACATATAACACAACTTTGATGATTTTTCACTTTCGAAAACATGCAATTTAATTTTAAATGATTACATCGTTTTACATTCTCAGGAAGTTGATTGAATATAATGAAACCTTTATAAAACAACATTTTGGCTAATCAGATTGATTGAGTAGTCAATTAATGGTTGTGTATGTTTGACAACAGAGGCCCAGATTTTTTTTGTAATCACTATATATCCTTCTTCACCTTTATGCGCGTCGCAGAATCCTTTTGTCATGTGATTAGTTCTATGGCATTAAATTAATAGTGATACGGTGGCAGCCGCAATACCTTATGGCCACATTCCTTCAGATATTCATCGACAACATATTAGGTTTTACATGTGTTTTGACTAATGCTAATAATTCTACCTTGAACTTATTACCGTCCACAAGTATATTGTTATCTTGCAGCCATTGGGCGATGTCTGCTTTTTTCCAAGATGACTTTGGCTGCTTATCTGCCAATACGCTGTGGTAAGGTGCAGTGTCCATGGCTATAAACGATGACTCCTCTAAATTCGGAACGAGTTTACCCTTAACCCATTTCATAAATATGTCATCATTCATATCGCTGTAGTAGTCTGCCAGTTTAAAGTCTGTAGCGTAAATAAGGGTAGCGTTCTCTACAAACTCTCCATTGTGACCTGCATGTAATGCCATAAAACGCTTTCCCTCGAATTCACCCGGATCCCGCACGCTTTTTACCGACGAATTCTGCCAGTACCTCTTTTTGTTGCCTTTGGCAAAGACCCAGATCTCATCTAAAAAGACAACTTGTCGTTTAATGGGAGAGTTTTGATTTTGTCTATATTTGCGTAGAAACTCCGCCATCTGTGCGGTAATGTTAGCTTTCTCCATTCCTCCGGTTATCATCCTCTTTATATTTAAAAATCCAATATGCAGCAATAGATGGCACAAGGACGACACGTGTATATCTATCCATTTCTTCGTGACCAGTTCCTTCTTTAAGGTCTTCTTAGGGACATATATTTCTGTAAAATAGCAATTATTATTATATGCAATTTTAATATTGTAAAATTTTCGCGACAACACTACTTCAACAGTCCGATTTTCATATAAAATATGTCAACGGGGCCAAGGTTAATGGTTTAACCATTTAACTAACTGAGCTATTGACGTGGATGGCAGACTAAAAACAAAAACTACAATATCACTGCGTTATAAACTTCTTTTCGGAGTACATATTATAACTGTATTGTATCCCTCACATCCATCTTCCTTGCTTCCATCATATCCTCGGTTTTATTTTTTTTTCTGGGTTCATATTTTACCACAAAACAACATTTGCAAATATTATGTGGAGCTGGTAATTGATTCATTGTTATTAGGATGAATATGTTATTGGAATACTTCCAGCCCCAATTTTCAATATCTACGTCATTTCCTAGCCATATCTGGATTTGCAGGTACACTCTTTTTAGATGTTCAAATGCTGCATCAGTTGTAGACGTAATGATGACAAAAGAACACTTGTATTTTTGGCTAAGTATTAAAAATTTCATTAGATTTTCACTACTTTTCACTTGAACTGCTATAACTTCTAAATGAGAAAATTGACATCCCTTTTTTCACGCTAATTCTATTTGAAATTAAATTTCCTATCCAACGATGGGGGGCACAAATTTTTTTGATGGTCACTGACATTAGTTAGGAGCCCTCAAATTTGGAAGTGAGAGGAATTCAACAGGTAGAACATATTAAAACGATACTATGTATAGACTAACAGCGGTTATTATCTTCTTGGAAATTCTCTCGCTATAATTCTGTCTGTATGGTAACTCGAAAATCAGTTTTGAACAACTGACGAAATTTTACATAACGTACTATTGCGGCCGAAAAAAAAGTAATCGACTGATTTTCCCGTTGTAAATATGGTTCTGACCAGTGACCCATCAATCATAATATATTTTATTATTTTTATTAGTGTCAAGGTCATTGTGTGATACCCACCAATGATTTCTTGTTAAAATAATTTAATTGACATGACTGATATAAAAATTCCCATCTACAACAGACTTTTTTTGAAAAAACATACTACTTGACAAAAAATCGATTACTTCAATTCGACCGCAATAGTACATTCTAGAGGAAAATTGTAGTTTCGAGTCGTAGATAAAATTAACCATATGTATTGACTAAATATACAGGATGCACCAATAGAAACTCCCAGGCGTAACATTTTGACAAATAATATTATAGATATTTGAGTTCTCCAGAAGCCAATTGCTAGAATGTGTAAATTGCTTCAGTTTTCGATCAGATCATTTATTAATATGTTAGAATGTAGATGGCTCTGTACTACAAAGACATTTTTCAATGACAGACAGTTTGAAATAGAAGGTATTTTAAAAAGTTTTATTTCGGAGTGTGGACAACAAAAAATTTATTAACATTCAAAATTTTTCTGCATCTTTTAAGACAAGAATGGTTCCTAAACTAAATCATTTTCATTATAATTGTTTATTGTCTGAAATCATTTATCCCAGGCATAGCAAAAACATGAAAATTAGAAATTCTGATTACATTATAAATGTCAAAGATGCTAAATCTATAAAATTTTCAAAAATGCTGAAATGATTACTTCGTTACTTTCTAATTACATTTTTTCAGTAATCTTTATCTATCCACTTCATTTATTATTTACATATTTTGAATCTCAATGATGGTTTTAAAAAGTTTCGTAATTTTCTACAATATAACACTGTTGAATAGTTAACATGGTTTTATTTATTGTGGGTTTACCTTTTTTTTATTTTTTTATTTGGCGTATCTGTATTTATAATTAATAAAGAAATCAGATCCAGACGATATTTGAAAAGCCTTTTTAAAAACAAATGCTTTCGGTAAAAAATTATAGACAATAATATTTTTAACTATCACAACATTTTAAGACTGTTAGTTGTTTAAAATAAAAGCATGGGGCATTACAAGCGTGTTGTACGGAATATTTTACTGTCTCTATTGAGAAAATTTTTGCATTTTTTTAATTGCCTCTGTTTTTTATTGTATATAAGCCTGAATCTACTGTGATAGTTAAAAAACATTAATTTGTAGTTTTTAATGTATATGCTAAAACCTTGCCTTTAGAAATTTTTCTTAAATATTTTATTTTACACTTTTTAGGCATTAGCCGTTTTGTAATCAATATTCAACTACATGTCTGTTTCTTCGTCTCATTTATGCAATGCTCCTCCCCCATATACTATGGTGGCACTTTATTAAATAAAACCGTGAAAATTAAAATTCCTCTTTATTATCTGTTTTGAATCTGCTAATTGCTATTTGTAAAAACTGATTTCATGTTCATATCAAGCAACTCTATATACCACAGGATACTGATTTTGATCAAAATCGGAAAACATATTTGAAACGTCAGCCATTTTGAAACCGCTACCTTCAATTTTTGAGTATATTATTTATTAAAAGCAAATAAAGTTTCTTCTTTTTTGCAATTATATCAACTATATGTCAAATATTATCCTCAGTCATATTATTTTACTAATTATTTTCTAAGATGTTCACCCTGTATATTTTTTCACTAAGCATACCAAACTTCTTCCTTAGCAATACTGGCCAAATTTTTTTTTTTTGTCACACATTTTACCGCGTAGGTGTAGAATTTTAAAAATCCCTTCTTAACTAGGTCCTGCGGTTTGTGTTGGGCTTTGCTGTGTCAGTCATTTCAAACGTCCGCCATTTTAAAACCGCCATCTTCAACTTTAAAGTTATCGAATATTTTCTTGTATTTTCACCAAGAATATACAAATGGAAATTATTGGACATATGGATGTGGGTTAAAATTAATTACAACATTTGAGGGTAACCAACCTAATGCCAGATGAGATTAGAAAAAGATAAAATTAAAAAACATGATCATATACGCAAATCAACAACTCTATTGTGCAATATATTTAGTACGGACCTGTATGTTGTTATGAACGTATAGCGAAATCGTCCAAAAGAACCCGACACCTGACCTTCGAACGCGGTCTTTACTATAATTTTAATACGTCTTCGTCTCTCACCCCGCGGAGAGTCATACCTTAGGAGTGCGGGGCAAATATCCTCTTAATACAAGAGGTATCTTTGACAGATGTTCTTCTATGTCTATTTAGGTAAAATTCAACTTACACATAAAAAACAGGGGCGTATTTAACGTTGGTGCAACCGGTGCAAAACACCGACGGACCCTAACGCTCACGTGCCCTTCCATAAGAAGTCTGGGTTTCTAAAATCCATAAATAATATACTAAAAATCGGCAGCTACTGGAAGCGGCTGGAACCTCCCCACTCGGTGGATCTTTGAAGCCGAAAAGAGCATTAAATTGTGTGACAAAACGGCAATAAACGTAATCCGATCTCATCCAAAACCTTTTCAGATTTTCCGGGGCACTAAAAAAACCCATAACATAATGAATTTATATTCATCCATGTGAGTTATTACCTACATTATCGCTCGATGAATAGCATACTATTAGGATATTAACAACTTTAACATCACTTGAACGATTAAGAAAGTCTAGTTATCTTAAATACTACAGATTTGTAAAGCAACAAACTGAAAATTGGTAAAGTGATAATCTATAATAAATTCACCAACGAAGGTACAGAAAGCATGTGATATTGATATTGTTACATCTACCTTTAAAGTTTGTAACAATCCACTAAAAGTTACAAATATGCCGAAATCTTATTAACATGACATGACACCAACGTTATCGGATGACAAACGATGACAATGACAATCGTCAAAATTTGCTCATTGCAATCCGATCGCTCGCGGCTGCCTTTGTTAAATAAAACATTAGCATTTCAGTAATTTTACTAGATTTTAGAGGAATATGTGTAGTTTAATTCTTCGATTTGTCTGTATATATATTTAAAAACGGCACTAAATGTAATACGCTCTATTTTTGGAGCAGTGAAGAAACCCTTACACGTGATGTGACGAGTTTCACGACATAACGGCTACGCGCATCGATCATGTCACGCGAAATGCGATCTATGCTTCATATTTGCTTTGTTTTTTTTGTTTTTTTCACGGAAACCAAATCGAAAGGGTGGAAATGTGATATCGTTGAAATCAGAATTTTAACTGCTTTTCAATGGTTCCATTGCAAATTGAAAGTAATTATAAAATAAACAACTTGTTGCGTCAAAATGGCACTAAACGTAATCCGATCTCAACCAAAAATTTTCAGATCTTCTGGGGCACTAAAGAAACGCACATGCAAAGTTTCATTCAAATCCTTTCAGTGGTTTCGGCGCTATCGTGCACACATATACATTTCAAAAACCACTTTTTTAGGGTCCTAGGACCTCAAAACGTAAAGATTTGATGTTATCTCAATTTTTGAACCAATTTTAGTAACCTGTCACAATTTTATTATGGAGAGGTTAAAAAAAATAATACTAAATGCAAAAAATAAGGCAAAAGGACAATGATTATTGCATAATAATTATTATTATATTCTACTCGTTTAGTAATTTAATATATTTATAACGCATCGGTAATAATTATGATTAAAGCAACGCCTCGCCACTGCGAAATTCAATAGCGATTTGTTTTGTGATCAATTAATACGTAATTCAACGCTGTGTTCTTCCTAGACTCGGTGCTTTGTTTTAGATAATTGCCCATTTACCAATAGTTTTACATATACATTTTGGTATTATCATTAAATTGAATTATTTTTATGGTGTTTGTGTTCCCTCCCAATAGTGATCGAGTTGGGAGATTGAAGCTTGATAAAATTTGGGCCATATCCTTGAAAAAATATGGGATTTTAAAGCGGGCGCGGAACCAGGGAAGGGCCATAGCCCTCTAGATCGCAAAAAAATAAAAAATCAACATTAAAATGACCGATTTTTCTGACACCCGGCGTCACACATATAGTTTTAAATGACTAATCAGATATCCCAAAAAATTGTTTATTTACGTTGCGATACACAAAAACCTCGTAAGCTCTCATACGATAAACGATATAAATGATAATGATATCTTGTAGTACTCTTTCAGCCCTTAAAAATAAAATAGAAGCTGCTTCAGAATGTTTCAATGTTATATTGACGGAAACTCAAAATATGTTGAAATAACTTGATGTTGAAGTAACTCTACCTAGACTTACCAACAAAATGAGAAATCGACCCAACCCTAACTTATCCTCAAATTCTTCTGAAGATTATTACAGAATTTCCCTATTTATCCAACTGCTGAATTATATTATAAATGATCTAGAAAGCATTTTCAGTGGAAACACTCAACCTATTTAGCTTAAATATTTGTTTGCGAACAAATGCAATGAAAGCAACTGAAACAAAAATCATGATAGCTGGGAAGATGCTGACAGATATGTACACAGTTATTTTTGGAAAAGAAAATCTAAAATTAGTTGTGGACAAATTTAAAGGAGAATTTAATATAAATCAAACTCCGTAAAAAAACTTACCTGCTGACGGTTTGCAAACGATAAACCATATTACGCGTAATTTGCAAATTTTTAAAAATTATTTGTATCTAAGCTATTTATACGCGTTGCTAGTTCAGAAAGGATTTTTTTCGACTCGAAGAGGATTAAAAACGTGGATTAGATGTAGAATGTCTAAAGATCGTTTGAATGGATTGGCTTTGATGCACATTTACCAAGCTGCAGTTGATGATATTGAAATTACCAATGTAATTAAATGATTTACAAAGAAAAAGATGCGGATAATAGAATTTGTCCTTTAAATTGCTTAGGCAGGTACCTATTGAAATTAATTTGTTATAACACCTATAACTATAATCTACATTTGTGTTTCTTTAGTATAAATTTATGTTTTGTGTTGGTATGGTACTATATGGCCAATTTTTTTTTTCTTAATTTTTTTTTAAGAAGAATAAATTATGTTTTATTTTATGAAGCATAATAAAAATACATATTATGTTATTCTTCCTAAAAATTGATTCAATAAGGTTTTGTCCCATTTTTGGCGTATTCTATTTGTATGTTTCTCTCAATATTTTGTATGCCACCCCTCCCCCCTTAATTTGGGTCTGGATCCGCGCCTATTTTAAAGATATAAAAAATTTAAGGCGAATCGCATAAATCCACCTCCTTGAAAAACTGCAGAAAAAATAGTACTTACGTCCGATTTTGTAGAAGAAAGTGCTGTGATAAAATTTTAAAACGTTAAACAGCTACCTGGCTGCAGCAGCATGTGTTCAAGTACTTTGGATGTCATCCTTATGGGCCCAACATTTAAAAAATATTTCGACAGCTTGTTCTATAGCTTAGTTCAAATGTGCTTTTAGAGGGCGGAATATTAAACATAATATTTTTAGTCGCAAACTCCTCTATAAATCCTTATTTTACTATAAGGAAAGTAACCAGACTGCAACCAAAGTTACAAATCTGGCGCGTTAAGTGTAATAATTGCATATTACCATCAAAATGCTAATGCTTCGATTGCAACAAACACCAGCCAAAAGACTGAATCCTACTTAAAGGAGCTCCCTTGCCAGTCGTCACACACCACTTGCAGACTGCAGTTTCGAGCTGTTGGCTCTCGTCAGTGCAAGGTAGGTATGCAACGACCGACATGAGAATCCTTTGACTTAGTACATCCCGGTATTTTTACAATAGCGACATGTAAAACAGCCAGCAGGCGCCATCTAGCGGTCCAGTGTCTGTTGCAATCGGAAAATAAATAGCCTGACTTGGCTTAGCATAGTTCAAATGTGCTTTTAGAGGGCGGAATATTAAACATAATATTTTTAGTCGCAAACTCCTCTATAAATCCTTATTTTACTATAAGGAAAGTAACCAGACTGCAACCAAAGTTACAAATCAGGCGCGTTATGTGTAATAATTGCATATTACCATCAAAACGCTAATGCTTCGATTGCAACAAACACCAGCCAAAAGACTGAATCCTACTTAAAGGAGCTCCCTTGCCAGTCGTCACACACCACTTGCAGACTGCAGTTTCGAGCTGTTGGCTCTCGTCAGTGCAAGGTAGGTATGCGACGACCGACATGAGAATCCTTTGACTATAGTACATCCCGGTATTTTTACAATAGCGACATGTAAAACAGCCAGCACGCGCCATCTAGCGGTCCAGTGTCTGTTGCAATCGAAAAATAAATAGCCTGACTTGGCTTAGCATAGTTCAAATGTGCTTTTAGAGGGCGGAATATTAAACATAATATTTTTAGTCGCAAACTCCTCTATAAATCCTTATTTTACTATAAGGAAAGTAACCAGACTGCAACCAAAGTTACAATACTGGCGCGTTAAGTGTAATAATTACATATTACCATCAAAACGCTAATGCTTCGATTGCAACAAACACCAGCCAAAAGACTGAATCCTACTTAAAGGAGCTCCCTTGCCAGTCGTCACACACCACTTGCAGACTGCAGTTTCTGGACCGCTAGATGGCGCCTGCTGGCTGTTTTACATGTCGCTGTTGTAAAAATACCGGGATGTACTATAGTCAAAGGATTCTCATGTCGGTTGTCGCATACCTACCTTGCACTGACGAGAGCCAACAGCTCGAAACTGCAGTCTGCAAGTGGTGTGTGACGACTGGCAAGTGAGCTCCTTTAAGTAGGATTCAGTCTTTTGGCTGGCGTTTGTTGCAATCGAAGCATTAGCGTTTTGATGATAATATGCAATTATTACACTTAACGCGCCAGATTTGTAACTTTGGTTGCAGTCTGGTTACTTTCCTTATAGTAAAATAAGGATTTATAGAGGAGTTTGCGACTAAAAATATTATGTTTAATTGTTTTATAGCTTGTTAAACCCGACATCAGGGGTTGGAACTCTTACAATTAGTCTTATATTTATTGCCCATATTTATGGAACCAATTGGTTTATAGTCTATGAATATTTGCTGGGTACTACACTGTAATGTCATAAACTTTACATTATATGGCTTTATAAGTGCACAGTGACAGTTTTTTTGTTTAGTATATGTTTGAGGTATTAATACATACAAGAATATTTTAAATTCCAGATGTAGGACACAGATGCTTTCAGCACACGTGCTTAAAAAAATTACCATTTTTATGACTAATTTATTTCAAGAGATTAGGGTAGACCGAAAATAATATACGATATTTTCATTTTCGCGTTAGTTGTAAAAACCAATATTAAATCTTGTAATAGTATAAACGCAAACAAAACCTCAATTTCTTTTTAGTTCTTGAATGAACGCGAGCCGAAAGTATCTTATTAAGAATTTTTCTCAAAAGTGTACTTGGTAAGTATTCATAATTTTTAATTGATAATGTGGATAATAGATCTGCCGTTTACATAAATGGAGGCAGTTTAATTAAAAATAAGTTGTAAATAGAGCTTTTTGATTTTTTACAAAGAAAGGAGGGTTTATTAACTTGCTTGGTAAGCTAAGCTTTTATAGCACCCACCTAGTAAATTTAAGAGATGAATATAAAAATCTAAGAATAAAAGTGCAACCTTATATTTTGCTAACAATACGCGCCAAGCAGTAAACAAATATACAGTGTGTCCCAGTTTATGTGTTACACTTGATATTCTCTGTAATTACATTTTTGGTTGAAAATGCAGTCTGACTTAGTTTTTTCTATGGAATCCGATGCCATTTAAAAATAGACAATAATAAAAGTTATGGCTGAAAAATCGATTTTTAAAAATAACTCAGAATGTCCTACATTTGCATAATTTTAATTGACTATAAAAGGGATGGATGTAAAATTTTAAATATTTCTTGATGCTTACATAAAGATCAAAGCACTGGAGATTTGCAAGAAAATTTGGAATTTGGATTTTATATTATCTTTCTTTTCTCAAAAATATTTTACCAAAATTGGAAATTTTTACTGAAACAATAGAAACGCCTAACTTAAAGTGTAATAGACTCCAGTAATATCATTAAAACAACTTCACAGAATTTAAATGCGGTTGGTGCCGACTATAAAAATTTAGATAATTTGATTGAAAGTGCCATTGTTTTTACAAAAAATTAGGTATTGAGAAGTACTATGAGTCAAGAAAGAACATCAAATTTAGCTTTGCTTATAGTGGAGAAAAATACATTACGCAGCATAAACATGGAGGAAATAATAAAAATTTTCCTGTCAGCCAAAACACGAAGAGAATTTTTATTTTGAAAAAAAATATATGAATACATTATTGCTTACGCTGTTTTTACCTTATAAATAAATATTTATAATCAGTGAAATGTTCTCATGTCTTCCAAAAAAATTGAGTAAAATTCTCTCCCTCCAAAAAGTAATGTGTGTGTTACCTCGGACCTAGTGTTCGAATTTGCACCGAACCCTTCAAGTCCTTAAAAGAGCGCCTGTTAAAAAATACTACTTAAAATAAAATTATATCCTCAAATAATAAATTTTTTTATAGTTTTTTGTATAAATAATGAAAAAATCGAGAGCACAAAAAATGTTTGGTAAACTTTGCAATGTATATTGTAAAAAACAAACTCCCACCTCGACTATATAAATTCATTCATTGTAACTGTATTCCGAGGTCAAAATCCCCAGGCGCACCACTACTCCAGGAAACATGACTTTCTGCTTTTTATCTCGTATGCGCTGTGTATTTACAAAGGTAGAAAATTTGCATGTTGATGATAAGTACATAAATTGATGACGTGCAGTGGTGGTTCCAGAATTTCGACATGGAGGGATTCATGTAGCTTTTTATCAAAGTTGAGTTTGTAGGAGGAAAATTTCAGATTTTTCAAGGTCAAATGGCCTTAAATTAGAAGTTAGAAGTTTTATTTAAAATAATATTGTCTTCGAAATGTAGATCTCGTGGGCACAAAACCTAAAAATATAAAATACCTAATATATTTGAATCAGGTAAAAAGACTTCATATTCTAATACAAAATATAACAAAATAACAAATATGCTCTTCAATTTGCCCTCGACGTGCCTGCAACTACAGTACTTGAGTCATCGCGTTGGTACCAGTCGTACTTTTGGGAACTTAGGATTGCTTTTAAAATTTGCGGTCTGGATTTTGGAAACTGGAACATTTCGCTGCAAGTTTCATTGATGTTCGTGCGAACTTGCATCACAGCCTGTAGTGTGAATATCTCCATTTACGATTTTTCTGTCCAATAGTCATTAATATTGGATAACAGTCGCTTAATCCACGTACTTGTCTCATGAAAGCAAAAAAACAAATTCCCATGAAATGTTAAATTTTAAAATTTATTTTGACTTTATCCAGACTCTCGAGTAAGGCCAACGATCTTCAGTGCGATAGTGCCAATATTTTCGGAATTCTAGCCAGCAATTATATATTCGGCAACGTTGGTTTGCATTAGACCAACTTCGCTGAACAGTTCGTCTTCATTCAATACCAGACCTATGTAGTCCTTAAAAGCCTCACATGAACAAAAAAAACTTGGTTCGAATGTTAATCCGGTCAATTTAGACCAAAAAATGAGAGTGAAGGTGCATAAAGTCCCAACAAGCTGAAAATCAGTAAAATTGTTCAAAACATAATTATAAATAAAATTTATAAGTTCCCATCATTCCCGTGTATGGAAAAAAATTTACTCGAGGTCAAAGGTCAAAAAAATGAGTTTCTGGCGATTTTCAGCAAAACGGCAAGTTTTATCATAAAAGTACCTCAGACAAAAATTGTAGATCATAAAATTATCTATAAAAAATGAACCAATACTTTTTTTCCTGCGAGCCACCGTTTCTGAGATATAACGATTCAAAAAGTTGTAAAAGTTGTTATCGTCATAATATGCATGAGTACGCCACGTATATACATATCTAGAGTTGTTATATATGTTGAAATATTTTTCTATCGGTCATTGTAACTTATACTTAAAATATAAAATATACATAAGTAAAAGATACATATCAGGTAAAATGAAACCCAGTACCTTAATTTATACGCCAGTGTAACTTCGAGACATCTGTCTCTTGTTCTATTGTGTGCGTGGGGTCTTATACCTGCTATATTATATTTATATATTAGCCGTTACTCGAGTCCGAGTATAGAAATGTTACAGTCGATAAATTGCGTACAATAAAAAACAAGTAAAAGATGTAGTCTATTGTAATTCCCATTCATCTACGGTGCACACGACTATGGCTATAGAGGCCAATTCGGGAGAGCACATGTCGACCGCAATCAGGACAAAGATAGACCTGGTTAGGTCTTGGATTCGGCCTTCTTGCAGCAACATTTCCTTGATAGCTGGCCACAACCCCTCGCCATTCGGTTCTGTCCGCTGCAAGTTGTTCCCATTGCTCGTCTGCAATACCGCAGGATTTTAGATTTTCATGGAGAGCGTCTTTGAACCTCTTTCGTTGACCGCCACGCTTTCTTCTACCGCTTAGCAATTCACCATAAAGTGTACATTTAGGAAGGCGGTTATCATGCATGCGATGAACGTGACCTGCCCATCTTAGGCGTGCTCTTGAAATAAACACCTCAATTGGAAGGCTGTTTGCTCTCCTGAGTACTTCCACGTTTGATATGTGATGGAACCAACGGATTTTCATCATACTTCTGAGGTGTCTTTGCTGAAAACGTTCTAATTCTTTCACATGACGACAGTAAGTGACCCAGCTTTCACATCCATACAGCAGTGTTGGAATGACAACTGCTCTGTAGACAGCCATTTTCGTTGACAAAGCAAGGTCGTGGTTGTCAAATACTCTCTCTCTAAGTCCCCAGAATGCTCTAGATGCAGCGTTAATTCTATTGCGAATCTCGCTGTCCATGTTTGCTTTGTCATTAACAACGTTGCCTAAGTAATTGAACTGATTCACCACTTCAAGAGAATTTCCGTTAAGTGTAATGTCTATTTGGTTCACTTGATGAGGAGTTGACATAATCTTAGTCTTTCCAATGTTGATTTTAAGTCCCAAAGAATCATAGCTTTGGGCATACACATCTAAAAGTTCTTGAAGCTCTTCCGGCGTAGAAGCTAAAAGTGCACAGTCATCCGCATACTGGAGATCACAAATGAATCGTGTGCGTGTCTTCGTGAAAGCTCTAAAGCGCCCTATGTTAAAGAGACCGCCATCAAAACGGTATCTGAGACCTATTCCTCTGACTGTCAGTTTGTTGTCAACAATAATTGTTAGAGCAGTGGTAAACAAATTAAAGAGTAGGGGTGCCAGGACACATCCCTGCCTAACTCCAGTGAGAGTTTGGAAAGGTTCGGTTGCCTCATTATTATACATAACCTGGGCGTTGTTGTTTGTATGTAGACTGCGACATACTTCCACAAATTTTCTAGGGATACATAAGCGGAACATAATTTTCCAGAGCACTTCCCTGTCCACCGAGTCAAACGCCTTGGTTAAATCAATGAAGGCCATGTGAATTTCTCCTTGATGTTCGAGTGCTTTTTCTTGAAGCTGTTTAAGTGTGAAGATTAAATCCGATGTGCCTCGGTTTGGTCTAAAGCCACACTGTGTTTCAGGAAGTAACTTTTCCATAACAGGTGTTAGCCTATTTGCCATCGCTTTAGTGAGTATCTTCCCTCCAACAGCCAGGAGAGCTATACCCCTGTAATTTCCACAGTCCGCAGCGCTCCCTTTGTTTTTGAAGAGGTTGATTAAAAGTGTATCACGAAACTCCTGCGGAGCTTGACCACTTTCCCACACGACATCAAACAGTTTTTTGAGGTAGGGTATGAGCTCTGACGACACAGCTTTAAAGATCTCAGCTGGGAGTGAGTCGGCGCCGGGAGATTTGTTATTTTTTAGCTGCCCAATGGCGGTTAAGATCTCTTCCGTTGTTAGTGGTTTATCTAAGTCTTCGAAGGTGTCATATTGAGGGATAAGATTTATAATATCGTGATCGGCTTGACTTTGCTGGTTAAGAATGCTAGAGTAGTATTCTTTCCATCGGGCTCTTATTTCCTGGTCTTCTTTGAGGAGATTTCCATTTAAATCTTTAATAGGGCACATATTTTTCCGACTGGGGCCGTACACTGCTTTTACTCCTTGAAAGAAATTCCTGTAGTCGTGTGAATCGGCGTACCTTTGAATTTCTCTGGCCTTGCTTGCCCACCACTCGTTCTTTATTCTTCTGATTTCGCGTTGCGTTTCATACTTAGATTGGGTAAAAGCTTCTGCTTTTGATGAGTCGTTGGGGTGGTTGATAGCGTTTTGGAAGGCAGTATGTTTGCGGTCAAGAAGTTCTTGTATAAAAGCTTCATTATCATTGAACCAGTCCTCCTGTTTTTTACTTGCTGCAGTGCCAAGAATTTCCTCACTCGCACTTTTTAAACTGTCTTTAATTTGTGTCCAGGTAGCAGCGACATCTACAGAATTGGTTTCTTCTAGTGCACTCAGATTCTCTTGAACTTTTTGCTTTAGCTGTTCGACGGTTTGTTGGTCACGCAATTTACTAATACAGAGACGGAGTCTACGTTTTACTTGAGTTCTTCGGTGTTTGGGTCTCATAACAATTTTCATTTTAGAGACAACAGGACGATGATCGGTCCAACATTCGCTATCAATGCGCGCCTTTGTAATTTGGACGTCCTTGAGATGCTTCCTACGTACGATAACATAGTCCAGTAGATGCCAGTGACCTGATCTGGGGTGACGCCAGGTGCCTTTAAATTTATCCTTTTGTCGGAAAATGGTGTTTGTTATAACTAGATCATGTTCGGCGCATTTAGTTAGGAGTAGTTGACCGTTAGCGTTCATGTTGCCCAAACCGTTCTTGCCTATGATGCCTGGCCAGGTGTCTGCATCTCTCCCTACTCTAGCGTTAAAATCGCCAAGAATAACGAGTCGTTCCGTTTTGGGTATTCTACAGAGGGTTTCTTCCAGCTGTTGATAGAAGCTTTCCTTGGTTTCGTGACTTGCATCCAGAGTGGGAGCGTAGGCGCTTATTAGATTTACCGCGTTGCCATCTGATAGCTCATAGCGTAGCAGCATTAGACGCTCGGATAGGCCTTGTGGTACTTGTGTTAAGTTGGATACAAGTTGATTCCGAACGGCAAATCCTACTCCATGTTGTCTTCTTGAATTGGTGGGAAGACCTTTCCAATAGAAGGTGTAGTACTTTTCTGTGAGAGAGCTTTCCTCCAAAAATCGAGTTTCGCTGAGAGCTGCAACGTCAACATTGAGTCGGTGAAGTTCTCTATCTATTAGAGCAGTTCTTCTTTCAGGCCGATCGGTGCGAGTGCTGTCGTTCAAAGTACGAACATTCCAAGCGCCGTAGATGAAAGAATTAGTTTTGTTGGATTTAACTTGTCGGTGTTTTTTCGACATTCGATGAGGTGTCCCTGTGGGCACCCTCCCCCGGAGATCCGATCGGGGGGGTATTTTACCTCCGGATGATTTTGTCCCACTTGAACGCTCCATCATTTTTTTAAAGCCTTAATCGACTGAAAACGAAGCTGCATTTGAAGTTTTAGCTGGAGCAGGTATGCAACTGACCAGCTCGGTTGCGGAAGGCGAGTGGTGTGGTCCCATGGCACAGAAGGAGACTGCGACGATGGGGTAACCAAACGATTCCAAAAGCAACCTTTGTGTGCGGTGGGTTATTTTTACCGCACTCTTCGTGAGAAGGTGGATGGGCTCACGGCAAAAGGTAAGGGTTATTCCGCCCTTACTCGGTCGTTAGAGCCTCATTAGTGAAAACAGGGTGCACCAAGTTCAAATTGAACTCATCGCGAAGGTGAGGTTAACAATTGAGTAGGAGAGGCTATAACTTGCGCTTCACTACCCCATTACACCCCCTGCCTGCTATAATAATAAAAGGTAAATATCGATATTAACAACACTAATGCGACATACATCATTGACGGAGGATACTTACTACACCGCGTTGTGTGGGATAGCGAAGAAACATTCAACGTTATCTTAGATAAATACGTTCAGTATGTACGTCGACATTTTGGTTCCAGAGTTATTGTCGTATTTGATGGCTATGATGATTGCACGAGAAATATCAAAGCTGCAGAACAACGTCGTCGAACTTTAGCAACATCTTCATCTTCTGATATTTTATTTGATGAACTTATGACAGTTCCAACCAGTCAACAGAAATTTCTTACAAATACTCACAACAAGTCTCGGTTCATTTCAATGTTGAAAGAAAAGTTTACTGCTGAAAATATATTGGTAAAACAAGCTAATAATGATGCTGATGTATTGATTATTGAAACAGCAATAGAGCAATTCAATTTGATAAATACAACTATTGTTGTTGGTGAAGATGTAGACTTACTCGTATTACTCACTGCTCGAACGCCAACTGAAAAAACTATTTTCTTCTTAAAACCAGGAAAAGCTCAACATCAATCGGATATATATTCATCAAAAAGTTTATCTACTTTTGTAAAGTGTCAAAATCATGTATTATTTTTACACGCAATAACTGGCTGTGATACGACATCTGCATTTTACAGTAGGGGTAAAACAGCAGTTTTCAAAATGTTTGAAAAACAGGATTTAATTCAATGTGCTGAAGTTCTTAAAAAGAGTAATTCAACTCAACAAGAAGTTATCACCAACGGCATCCGCTTTCTTCTTTCTATCTACGGAGCTCCTAAAAAAACTACCTGTTTAGATAAGCATCGATATGCATGTTTCGTTAAAAATACTAAAAATAAAATCAAGTTCAATTAGCTTGTCTTCCTCCAACATCAGTTGCTGCTCATCAACATCTTTTTCGGGTATATTACCAAGTTCAAGTGTGGCTTGGTTATCGGCTAGACCCTACAGACTGGGGTTGGAAGTTGGTCAACAATATATTAGAGCCAGTTCAAACTTTACTCCCACCTGCACCGGAAAAACTGCTGAACACAATTTTTTGCAACTGCAAAAAGGGATGCAGTGCTAAATGTGATTGCAAAAAAGTCAGACTGTCTTGTTCTCTGGCATGCACAAATTGTCAAGGCCGGTCGTGCTCTAATGTTGAATCACCAACAGTGGAGGATTCGTTTGATTCTGACGAAGTGTCATACGATACATCGCTATTGACGCAATTTACTTGCATCCAAAATGAAGATGAAGAAGAAGAAGAAGAAGGAGAAGAAGAAGATCAAGAAGAGGAACAAGAAGAATTTGAAAGTTACGAATCAGACGAATGAACTTCACCACTTTTTTTTAATTTACATCGCTTTTATCTTTTCCAATCTTTGAAATTTTCCGTTATTTTGCAATAGTTTCAAATTAAACAGGATCACAACTGACCCGTGGAGTAGGCCTACTGGGGAAACCACTTTAAAAAAAACGCGCTAAGTGCACTATCTCATAGGTGGCGTGGAAACGTGTGCATATTATGACGTGGGGTGTAATGGGGTAGTGAAGCGCAAGTTATAGCCTCTCCTACTCAATTGTTAACCTCACCTTCGCGATGAGTTCAATTTGAACTTGGTGCACCCTGTTTTCACTAACGAGGCTCTAACGACCGAGTAAGGGCGGAATAACCCTTACCTTTTGCCGTGAGCACATCCACCTTCTCACGAAGAGTGCGGTAAAAATAACCCACCGCACACAAAGGTTGCTTTTGGAATCGTTTGGTTACCCCATCGTCGCAGTCTCCTTCTGTGCCATGGGACCACACCACTCGCCTTCCGCAACCGAGCTGGTCAGTTGCATACCTGCTCCAGCTAAAACTTCAAATGCAGCTTCGTTTTCAGTCGATTAAGGCTTTAAAAAATGATGGAGCGTTCAAGTGGGACAAAATCATCCGGAGGTAAAATACCCTCCCGATCGGATCTCCGGGGGAGGGTGCCCACAGGGACACCTCATCGAATGTCGAAAAAACACCGACAAGTTAAATCCAACAAAACGAATTCTTTCATCTACGGCGCTTGGAATGTTCGTACTTTGAACGACAGCACTCGCACCGATCGGCCTGAAAGAAGAACTGCTCTAATAGATAGAGAACTTCACCGACTCAACGTTGACGTTGCAGCTCTCAGCGAAACTCGATTTTTGGAGGAAGGCTCTCTCACAGAAAAGTACTACACCTTCTATTGGAAAGGTCTTCCCACCAATTCAAGAAGACAACATGGAGTAGGATTTGCCGTTCGGAATCAACTTGTATCCAACTTAACACAAGTACCACAAGGCCTATCCGAGCGTCTAATGCTGCTACGCTATGAGCTATCAGATGGCAACGCGGTAAATCTAATAAGCGCCTACGCTCCCACTCTGGATGCAAGTCACGAAACCAAGGAAAGCTTCTATCAACAGCTGGAAGAAACCCTCTGTAGAATACCTAAAACGGAACGACTCGTTATTCTTGGCGATTTTAACGCTAGAGTAGGGAGAGATGCAGACACCTGGCCAGGCATCATAGGCAAGAACGGTTTGGGCAACATGAACGCTAATGGTCAACTACTCCTAACTAAATGCGCCGAACATGATCTAGTTATAACAAACACCATTTTTCGACAAAAGGATAAATTTAAAGGCACCTGGCGTCACCCCAGATCAGGTCACTGGCATCTACTGGACTATGTTATCGTACGTAGGAAGCATCTCAAGGACGTCCAAATTACAAAGGCGCGCATTGATAGCGAATGTTGGACCGATCATCGTCCTGTTGTCTCTAAAATGAAAATTGTTATGAGACCCAAACACCGAAGAGCTCAAGTAAAACGTAGACCCCGTCTCTGTATTAGTAAATTGCGTGACCAACAAACCGTCGAACAGCTAAAGCAAAAAGTTCAAGAGAATTTGAGTGCACTAGAAGAAACCAATTCTGTAGATGTCGCTGCTACCTGGACACAAATTAAAGACAGCTTAAAAAGTGCGAGTGAGGAAATTCTTGGCACTGTAGCAAGTAAAAAACAGGAGGACTGGTTCAATGATAATGAAGCTTTTATACAAGAACTTCTTGACCGCAAACATATTGCCTTCCAAAACGCTATCAACCACCCCAACGACTCATCAAAAGCAGAAGCTTTTACCCAATCTAAGTATGAAACGCAACGCGAAATCAGAAGAATAAAGAACGAGTGGTGGGCAAGCAAGGCCAGAGAAATTCAAAGGTACGCCGATTCACACGACTACAGGAATTTCTTTCAAGGAGTAAAAGCAGTGTACGGCCCCAGTCGGAAAAATATGTGCCCTATTAAAGATTTAAATGGAAATCTCCTCAAAGAAGACCAGGAAATAAGAGCCCGATGGAAAGAACACTACTCTAACATTCTTAACCAGCAAAGTCAAGCCGATCACGATATTATAAATCTTATCCCTCAATACGACACCTTCGAAGACTTAGATAAGCCACTAACAACGGAAGAGATCTTAACCGCCATTGGGCAGCTAAAAAATAACAAATCTCCCGGCGCCGACTCACTCCCAGCTGAGATCTTTAAAGCTGTGTCGTCAGAGCTCATACCCTACCTCAAAAAACTGTTTGATGTCGTGTGGGAAAGTGGTCAAGCTCCGCAGGAGTTTCGTGATACACTTTTAATTAACCTCTTCAAAAACAAAGGGAGCGCTGCGGACTGTGGAAATTACAGGGGTATAGCTCTCCTGGCTGTTGGAGGGAAGATACTCACTAAAGCGATGGCAAATAGGCTAACACCTGTTATGGAAAAGTTACTTCCTGAAACACAGAGTGGCTTTAGACCAAACCGAGGCACATCGGATTTAATCTTCACACTTAAACAGCTTCAAGAAAAAGCACTCGAACATCAAGGAGAAATTCACATGGCCTTCATTGATTTAACCAAGGCGTTTGACTCGGTGGACAGGGAAGTGCTCTGGAAAATTATGTTCCGCTTAGGTATCCCTAGAAAATTTGTGGAAGTATGTCGCAGTCTACATACAAACAACAACGCCCAGGTTATGTATAATAATGAGGCAACCGAACCTTTCCAAACCCTCACTGGAGTTAGGCAGGGATGTGTCCTGGCACCCCTACTCTTTAATTTGTTTACCACTGCTCTAACAATTATTGTTGACAACAAACTGACTGTCAGAGGAATAGGTCTCAGATACCGTTTTGATGGCGGTCTCTTTAACATAGGGCGCTTTAGAGCTTTCACGAAGACACGCACACGATTCATTTGTGATCTCCAGTATGCGGATGACTGTGCACTTTTAGCCTCTACGCCGGAAGAGCTTCAAGACCTTTTAGATGTGTATGCCCAGAGCTATGATTCCTTGGGACTTAAAATCAACATTGGTAAGACTAAGATTATGTCAACTCCTCATCAAGTGAACCAAATAGACATTACACTTAACGGAAATTCTCTTGAAGTGGTGGATCAGTTCAATTACTTAGGCAACGTTGTTAATGACAAAGCAAACATGGACAGCGAGATTCGCAATAGAATTAACGCTGCATCTAGAGCACTCTGGGGACTTAGAGAGAGAGTGTTTGACAACCACGACCTTGCTTTGTCAACGAAAATGGCTGTCTACAGAGCAGTTGTCATTCCAACACTGCTATATGGATGTGAAAGCTGGGTCACTTACCGTCGTCATGTGAAAGAATTAGAACGTTTTCAGCAAAGACATCTCAGAAGTATGATGAAAATCCGTTGGTTCCATCACATATCAAACGTGGAAGTACTCAGGAGAGCAAACAGCCTTGCAATTGAGGTGCTTATTTCAAGAGCACGCCTAAAATGGGCAGGTCACGTTCATCGTATGCATGATAACCGCCTTCCTAAATGCACACTTTATGGTGAATTGCTAAGCGGTAGAAGAAGGCGTGGCGGTCAACGAAAGAGGTTCAAAGACGCTCTCCATGAAAATCTAAAATCCTGCGGTATTGCAGACGAGCAATGGGAACAACTTGCAGCGGACAGAACCGAATGGCGAGGGGTTGTGGCCAGCTATCAAGGAAATGTTGCTGCAAGAAGGCCGAATCCAAGACCTAACCAGGTCTATGTTTGTCCTGACTGCGGTCGACATGTGCTCTCCCGAATTGGCCTCTATAGCCATAGTCGTGTGCACCGTAGATGAATGGGAATTACAATAAACTACACCTGTTACTTGTTTTTTATTGTACACAATTTATCGACTGTAACATTTTCATACTCGGACTCGAGTAACGGCTAATAATAAAAATAATAAAATTATGACGATAACAACTTTTACAACTTTTTGAGTCGTTATATCTCAGAAACGGTGGCTCGTATGAAAAAAAGTATTGGTACATTTCTTATAGATAATTTTATTACCTACAATTTTTGTCTGAGGTACTTTTATGATAAAACTTACCGTTTTGCTGAAAATCGCGAAAAACTCATTTTTTTTACCTTTGACCTCGAGTAAAATTTTTTCCATACACGGGAATGATGGGTAACTTTTAAATTTTATTTATAATTATGTTTTAAACAATTTTACTGATTTTCAGCTTGTTGGGACTTTATGCACTTTCGAATGTCTAAATTGGCCGGACTATGTGCTTTTAGAGGGCGGAATATTAAAACATAATATTTTTAGTCGCAAACTCCTCTATAAAATCCTTATTTTACTATAAAGAACGTAATCAGACTGCAACCAACAGCTACTCTCCGGGCTATGTGCCCCACCGAGCGCTGAATTACAAGTTACAAGTCTGGCGCGTTAAGTGTAATAATTGCATATTACCATCAAAACACTAATGCTTCGATTGCAACAAACACCAGCCGAAAGACTGATCCTACTTAAAGGAGCTCTCTTACCAGCCGTCACACACCCTTGCAGACTGCAGTTTCGAGCTGTTGGCTCTCGTCAGTGCAAGGTAGGCATACGACGACTGGCACGAGGATCCTTTGACTATTTGGTACATCCCGGTATTTTTACAACAGCGACATGTTATAGAGGAGTTTGCGACTAAAAATATTATGTTTTAATATTCCGCCCTCTAAAAGCACATTTCAACTATGCTAAGCCCAGTCAGGCTATTTATTTTTCGATTGCAACAGACACTGGACCGCTAGATGGCGCCTGCTGACTATTTTACATGTCACTATTGTAAAAATACCGGGATGTACCAAATAGTCAAAGGATCCTCGTGCCGGTCGTCGCATGCCTACCTTGCACTGACAAGAGCCAACAGCTCGAAACTGCAGTCTGCAAATGGTGTGTGACGGCTGGCAAGAGAGCTCCTTTAAGTAGGATCAGTCTTTCGGCTGGTGTTTGTTGCAATCGAAGCATTAGCGTTTTGACGGTAATATGCAATTGCACTTAACGCGCCAGACTTGTAACTTGTAATTCAGCGCTCGGCGGGCCACATATCCCGGAGAGTAGCTGTTGGTTGCAGTCTGGTTACGTTCCTTATAGTAAAATAAGGATTTTATAGAGGAGTTTGCGACTAAAAATATTATGTTTTAATATTCCGCCCTCTAAAAGCACATTTGAACTATGCTAAGCCCAGTCAGGCTATTTATTTTTCGAAAAAAAACTTGGTTTCATGAAACTTACTTTCTCAAATTTACACGATCAAAAACATTCAGTTCATTTAAGTTCGAACTCCAGTTTTGCAAAAAGTAAATGAAAATTTTAATTTCGAATTTTTTGTATCACGAGAAAAAGAAATACATTTAAGTGTGCTTAATGAACCTTTTAAGGGCAGTAGACATTACCCAAAAAAAAAGTACTGTCTAACTAAAATAAGTACTACTAGGTATATTCTATTGTGATCTGCTGAAAATAAAGGTAAGATAGAGAGATTTTAATAATTATTTGTAATCGATAGATTTACAAAGTTCATGTGTACGGTGGGGGGGCTCCTATGCCCCCCCCCTTAGGACTGCCATTGATGACGTAAACAAAAACATTCGTGATTTCACCAATAACCAACCAAATCAGAACAATTAACGTTCTCATATTATGAGTTTTCAAAATAATTAAAATCGTATTGTTGCTTTAAAATTAGTAGGTATCTATTTTACTCATTTCCACAAAATGTATTTCTTAAATTACTTACGTTTATCCTAATCTCATTCGCATACCAATAAAATATCGTCATTTGGATTACTATCATTAAAACATGTAGTGATGAAAAAACCATTAATCCTACAGATTTGCTCTAAAATAATAAGGTATATGTTAGTATCTTTTATATAACATAGTTATCTGTCATAACTTAGGAAATTAGGTCAGTCGGTCATAAATTACTACACTTTTTTTTTCTATCTGCTTATAGTATAGTGAAATAATACATTAATTGCAAATGGATTTTTTTTGAACCTCGGATGTCTTTGCTTTAAATAATAGTATTTTAGGTATTTACAAGCGCAAAAAGTTTTGAACAAATATCTTCGGGGGCTCACTCTCAAATTCACCCCCCCAAATATCAAAAGATGTTTTTCGTGTTTTTTTCAAAACCCTTAATTTTTGTGAACTATCTTCGATCTTTAGTTCTTTCGAAGCACGAAGTCTTAAACCTCACACTTTATATTTGGTCAAGCGAGATACGAAAATTGGAAATCTTGAAATTATGCACTCCTTTGAAGACATTACTTTTTTATCGCATTTTTGAGATTTACTCAATAACAATACATCGTTTGAAGAAATTGCTCTCCATCTTTTCGATGAAAAATTCAATTATATACAATCTGGCTTTTTTTAACTCCGTTCGACCAAAATTGGTCAACTTCTGATCAGAGAAACAAAAAAATATACCCACACTCTAAACCGTTTATTGTTAAATTACTTTTTAACAATAAACAGTTTTTTTATTACCTTTTTAGCAAGTTATTCCGTCGTGGATTTAGTTCATGGAAATTTGTCATTTTATTTAAAATAGCAATTCTTATTATGTATAGTTTTCTAGAATATCCCATTAAAAAATTATTTAACAAAATAATTCTACATATTTTTGTAAACATTTCAAGCGGGTTCAAGTATTTTAATTTCTTCTTGATCTTGATGTTTATTTATTTTATTAAAGCTTGAGTCTATTCATTCATGCTCACCAGTATGCTTACCAGCCAGGCAAATCAACAGAACTAGCACTTAACAACCTAGTCGGGAAAATCACTCAATCCCTTCAGGAAAAAGAAATTGCAGTGGTTGCTTTTCTCGACATTGAAGGAGCATTCAATAATGCACTGCCCGATTCCTTATATACAGTGGCAGCTGCTAGAGGAATCAAGCTAACCATAACTGACTGCATCCGAGCTATGCTGGAAAAAAGAATCATAACGACAACCTTACAGGGGAAACGGTCAGCTTCAGGGCCGCAAGAGGGTGCCCATAAGGTGGAGTTCTGTCTCCCCTTCTGTGGTCACTACTTATGGATTACCTGCTGGCCATTTTATCTCTGTGGGAAGCCGAGATTCTGGCATATGCAGACGACCTAGTCATCATGGTTAAAGGTAAATCTGAAGAGGTACTCTCTCATACCCTTCAAGAGGTACTAGATACAGTGCACATCTGGTGTGAGAGGGAACAGATGTCTGTCAACCCCCGCAAAACTGTAATAGTACCCTTCACCAGGAAAAGGAAGCTTCCTTACTAGGTGAAACCATTCCATTTTCGGAGGAAGTGAAATAGGCATTACGCTGAATAGATCACTCAACTGGAATTCCCACCTGGAAAAGGTAATCCACAAAGCAAGGCTGTCCCTGTGGACATGCCGTAGAATTTGTGGAAAATCCTAGGGTATGGGTCCCCAACAAATATACTGGATATACGTTACGGTCATTAGACGAAGGATAGCGTATGGCTTCATAGTTTGGTGGTCAAAAGGGCTACAACAGTCGGTCAAAGCCAAACTCTCTGGTATACAGAGACAAGCATGCCTGGCAATAACCGGTGCTATAAGCACCACACCGTCAGGTGCTTTGAAAATCCTCCTAGACTTACCACCTCTTCATATTTACTTGGAGAGAGAAGCTAGGTGGGTAACGTATAGACTCCAACAATCGGCAATCAATATGCCGCAGCTATCATCATGGAACGCAATGGATTGATTGATGACCTAAACAGTCACAGCAACCTAGGTATGCCTTCTGATGTGATGCCTACCAAAACCAACCATGAGCTGCCTTTCAACATCCTATTTCCTGAGAGAGATGAGTGGGATCGGATTAAAACCGACCTACAGAAGACAGACAGCTGTTGGTATACAGATGGGTTCCAAAACTCCTGAAGGAACAGGAGCTGGAGTTTATAGTCGGTGCCCAAAGGTAAGAATAACCTCGAGCCTGGGTGATACCGCGACAATTTTTCAGGCTGAAATATATGCCATTGAACTGTGTGTATGGAGGCTGGAATCAACGCATCCTAGACACAGATCAATAAAAATCTTCTCAGACAGCCAAGCAGCCCTCAAAGCTATTGGATCCTATCGCTGTAATTCTAAAACAGTGTGGAACTGCCAAAAAGCTCTAATCCAATTGGGTAAGGACAACAAACTGACTCTGGTTTGGGTGCCTGACCCTTCTGGACTGGAGGGCAATGAAATTGCCGATTGCCTAGCTAGAGAGGGTGCGGCATCAAAATTTATAGGGCCAGAACCAGTTCTTGGCATATCTTCAAGCACTGCCAAAACAAATATCCTAGACTGGGCCGAGAGCAAGACTCTCTGCCACTGGCAGGAACTACCAGGATTAACTCATTCGAAGGAAGTCATTACAAATCCTTTGAAATCAAGAGCTAAAAAACTGCTAGAGTTGAATAGGTTATACCTAAGCACTCTAATCGGCCTATATACTGGGCACTGCAGATTAAATCATCACTTACACAGACTTGGGCTGGTGGAAAATACCGAATGCCGTCTGTGTCTAGAGGAAGATGAAACGGCAAGGCATGTCCTGTGCACTTGTCCCGCTGCAGAAAGAACCCGGTTCTCATTATTTGCCAAAGGTCAGCTTTTGCCTGAGGACTTGGACAATCTCTCACCCAACAAGGTTATCAGCTTTATTAAAAGGCTGAACCTATTGGGTGAAATGTATATTATGAGTGAGCCACAATAAACCGATTGGTCGCGGTGGAGGGTCTGGTATAGACCCACTCACATTTCAACCTAACCTAACCCTAACCTATTCATTCATACTGCGTTAAAATATAACCTTTTTTATAAAAAAATATCCTACCTAAATTTAAGAAAAGGAAAAACTAAAAATAAAAGTATGTTTTCATAAAATACACTTCCTAAGGTACCGAATGCTGATGGTAACAACTTTTCCTGAATTCGTCTACGAATTGTCTACATAGACGGGTTTACAGTCAGCTGAAGTCATACATCCAAAATCTTTCTATCTAGAAGAGAATTCTAAGATTCTATCTTTAAAACTAATATTAACTTCGATATTAACCGAGTAACATAAAACGAAACGATGAAGGTTTCGAACGACCAAAATCATTTAAATCAGATATTTTCAATATAAAATGCGGTTTGGTGATAAATCATAACACTTTTAGTGCTGCTCTCATAAACAATAGTGGTTGCAACACAATGTCAAGTTTCTTACAAATGAGAAAAGTTAAAATTATTGATTTATTTAATGATACTAAGCCTGCGCGTTAGTATACAGAAATTTCTATTGTCCATCGACATTACATTCAGGTATTAAAGAAGCCGGTTAGAAGATTGTCTTAGCAATTTATGGAGCAAATACGGTGGAACATACTGGGTTCGTTGTGTTTATTACTAAAATACACTAAGTGCGGCCTTTTGGTAGTAAACATATTTTTTTGTGAATATGGTTGCCACTGTGAGAGTAGCATACGCACCATCACCTCAATCTAGCCGTGTTGTTAACATTGTTACATATATGACGCATTTTTCAGTGTTGCTATCAAGCACTTAGTTAATAATATTTTATATTAAATGCTCTGCATTATTAGCATCAATAGTGTTTGGTTTAATGTGTGCGTTGCGTTATGGGCTCGTTTAGTTGTGACGTCTTATATAGAAAACCAACAATACACACTGTCCTAAGGAAGTGACCTTGTTTTGAACTACTGGACATTCAACCTTATACGTCTTGTTATTAAGAGTCATAAACATTGCTTGTGAGCATTGCTTTATATTTTAATTTACTACTGTTTTATCTGAAATATTAAGAAAATTCAATGCTTATGGCACATACCTGAAATATGCCAGATTATTTCCATAGTTAATTTGCAAAATGAATTAAATATGTGTTCTCAGAAGAAATTAATTAATAATGTCTACATCTGCTACAATCAGACAAGTTTATGTGCACATGCGTAGTTTAGTTTAACTTCCGTTGGCGCCGTTTTCGGTTTTATTTATGTTTAGAGGTTTTGTTGTTCTCAAAGATTGCATTGTAGCGAGCATTTGGAATCTATGATTTGGAGCGACTTAATTTTACTAATATTTATCGTGGTGTTTCCAAAACGGCTTGTCGCTCTGTAGTTAGTATAAATGCAATTTTAGTTTTTTCTAAAGAAAGTAAAATTATACAAAAGGGTGAAAATTATGTGTCTACAGGATTTATTAAGAAATTCATGTACGATAACGAACTGTCTGTGATTAGGGGAGAGGTTCAAGCAAGCATGAAAAATCGAATGTATAAAGTTGAGGTATGTATATTAAGTTAAATGAAATTATCTAAAATTAAATAAAGTGTAACAACAAAATATACATTTACAGGTTTTCTTAAATAATGGGCGAATAGCCACACATGTTCATTTAATTATCCAAAGAGTTTAGACATCTCTCACCATATGGCTGCCCTTTGCTCATTATAATTTGTCAGCAACAGACGTGCCTTGTAAATGGAACCAACCAAAATCCCTTACAGATATTCCATTAACCGCAGAAAAATGTTTCGCTACAACATCCCCATTGAGTTCATATAAGCCTTTACTCAGTGAAATTAGTGAGGAGAGTGTTTTCCAATTTTTAAACGATTTAAAATTATGTAGACCAACTGGACCTGGATGGATTTTATCCCTAGAACCAGAAATAACAAGCAATATTGGCTGTAGATATTGAGGAGGTAATATTTTCCCAAGAATTTGTACACAGCGAAGATAAACTTCAATATATACAAAAACAGCTTGGCGGTTAGTGAATAAAAAATTAAAGAAATTTGCAAATTAACTGCTGGTCAAATAAACAATCCACTGATTAGTTGTCAAAAAATATAGGTTAATAGTAGAGCCGATCTGGGTTTTGAAACTGTTATTCTTGTTAAAATGAAAAAACATATTGAAATTATACCATGAAATAAATAGCTACTGTTTACCTTATTAATCGTATCCATTTTTCGTTTAGCTTTGCATCTTTAGGAAAGTTAAACATTTTACAACCAGTTTTATTTGTATGATCACAGCCAGGTGCAAAGAACAGACCCATTATATAAAAATCTCACTGAATAATAAACGAATGTGAAGACGAAATAGTAAACAAACAGTTATGTTAAGAGTTAAGGTTATGTTATCCAAAAAATGAATATCAATGCATTTTTCCAATAATCAGCTGTAACTCTTTTTTTTAATGCACTGGATAGGAGGTTTACATGTTCTAATTTAAAAGTTTATTTTCTCTTGCAACATCCCCCTTTACTTCAGCCCAAATACGACCAATGGGATTGAGTTCACAATGGTAAGGCGGTAGCCGTAATACCTCAATACCTCTAGCTTTAGTCATTTCATCATTTCATTCACTATATATTTCTTATATATCGTCAAATGCTGTTTCGCTAGGGTTAGCAGTTTAGTTAGCACCTTTACCATCTAACCATTCTTGAATTTGCGCTTTTCGCCATGTACTGGTTCGTAATTTTTCCAGTAATTGACTGTGGTATGGGGCGTTGTCCATAATAACGACAGATCCGTGTTACCGAGAATTTTTGCGAACCATTCTTCGAAAACATCCGCATTCATGTCCTCATGATAATTGCCACTTTTTTCGACAGGAACGATAGAATTCCATCTTCCACAAATCCTGAATCACTTCCTATGCGCGTTATTATTAAGCGCTTTCCTTTTCCTGTTGGCATTTTTAATCCTGTTGACCAATCTTCCATATGGCCTTGACGAACACTTTTTACATTCAAAATAATTTGGTTCTCCTTGAAGCTTAATGGAGACTTTCTAGGAGTATGAACTTTTACCACTTCTTTTGAACAACCCGGAACAGCTTCCATTTTGGCACATTTAATAGTATTACGATATCCCACAATTACACTTATTTTCACTAAAGCACTTATACAGATAAATATATTTGCAAACAGATTAAGACTAGTGTTCGAGGTAAAAACGAACTATTTCAACTGCTGTTGATCTTCCAATAGTCCGGAGTATTAAGAAATGTTAAAAACTAAATCGATTATTATGGCCTTTCGATCATTAACTATCTTTACACTACCATTTTGTAGACAATTTTGTACGCTAATTATAATAATATTTTACATTGTAGATTTCCTAAGATATACACATCTATTTAATAAATTGAAATATTTTACTAGCGGGAGCCATCTGTTGGCAAAAAGCTTATAAAGTGGTAATTCAAGTGGCGTGCTAGCTATCGGTAAAAATGCAATTCATTACTATAGATTGGTGAACTAATCTCCTTATTTACTTGCGGACACCAGCAAAAGATGGCATGTCACAAGGTCACACATAGAAGCTGTACAAAAAGATCATTCGCAAAAGAGAAAGGATATTATGGAGGTCTTATTACGGTGGATAGCGTCCACCTCCTCAGCAGCTGGACTCAAAAAAATACTCTCCAAAGAGCCTTAACCAACCAGGACTGATGAGAGAAGTGGATAGATCATTTACATATGACATCTAAACTCCTACTAGAAACAGTGTTCCCAGACAGCATTGTTTCATCTTGTCTAGACTGGTCTCAAGTATCTCTCTCGGTCGCTACAGCCGCGGATCGGAGGATTGCAAACGATGCAGCGGATAGGTGTAACCTGGGCAATAAGTACCGTCCTTCCCTTCAAATCGTCAGGCATTGACTGCGTTTTTCTAGCATTACTTCAGTGGGATTTGGAATCAGCTGGTGTGTATTTACCGGGCATGTATTGCCAATAAGTACACCCCGGTAAGCTGTAGGGAAGTTAGGGTAATATTTACGCCCAAACTAGGACGTACGGATTATTCCTTACCAAAACCATATAGACCCATTAGCCTTACCTCCTTTCTACTAAAAAGATTGGAAAAGTTATGGGACCGAGAAATTAAAATACAGTATCGGCATCACACCCACTCGGATCGAAATACTAATACTAATGGACATGAAAATGCCCATCCTGGACGTGTTTATTGGCACCAAAGATGCGTTTGACAAAACAACCTTTGTGAGTTAGACAACGTTCTTCAAGAGCATGATCTTCCCTGCACTCTCAGGGAATGGATAACAAACATTCTTAAATGAAGAGCTGTCCGAATTAATGTGAGTAACATAAAGACTAAAGGTACGGTAAAATGAGGCTACCCTCAATAAAGCGTCCTGTCATCCCTACTGTGGAACATGGTTGCTCCATCTTACATCGCCTCACCGAGTCTGGCTTCTCTACATCACGTTACGCAGATGATGTTACCATTCTACTAAATGGAACATTTGGGGTCACGTTATGCGAACTTATGCCAGAAGCCCTTAAGTTGATTTGTAACGGTCTATTTTGAACGTTAGTTAGATGGGTACTTTTGGCAATAAATAAAAGACCATGTTCAATAAATATGTGTATAATAGTTGTTAGTAGATTTCATTAGGGTTAAAAGATATGAAAAAATTTGTTGCATTGTTGGTGTGGGTTTCTGTTGGGTTCTTTTTGGTTTATATTGTATTTTAGCTTAAGTTCATAACTTTTGAATAGATATGCGGGTAGTAAATAAGTAAGAGTTTGGATCTATAAATCGGTAGCGCAATTAATTCGTGTCCGTATTTAGGATGTAGATATCTATAGTTGATGCACTGTATTGCCATCTAGTATTCAGCATCTAAAGTTTACTTTCGAATTAGTTGTTGACCCCTAAATCTTTGCAGAAAAGATAATGTATTCTTGCTTAACAATGTTCATGGTTTATAAAGAAATCTATCATCATGGATTTTCATTAATCAATAAATATTTAATTAAAGGATTGCTAATAGTAGGGGATGTCCTCTCTGAAACTTCGTTGGGTGTTGCTTATTTTGTAGTCAAGCAATAATTTTTCGTTGTTCATTATGTATTAAAGAGGCCTACCTAAAGGTTACTGAAGTTTCCATGGGAAGTGGTGTTTTTTTAATAACCCAAGTGTCATTCATTTTTGACAGTACTGAAAGTAGACAACCGAAGGACGAAATAGATTTTTGGATCATCCATCTAGGGGTAAAATCGTTTGGTTGCGATAAAAGTGATCTTCAACTGTTGATACATTGGACTTTGTGTTGTTGCAGTTATTTTAGTGGGAATCGCTCCTTTGGAGATTGATTTTTCAGTACCGTGAGTACTACTTGTGACCATCCCTAATCTAGACATCTTAACTGACTTTTATTTTAACCATTGAACTAATATAATCATTGTCTTACATCTAAGAGCAAGCAAATTAATGAGAATACATTTAGTCTGGGAAATATCCGAATTTTTGGTGAAGTTGATTGAGAAAAGCCCTTGCAGAAAAAGTTATGCTATTTTTGTATGCAATTTTTCTTAGAGCCGTGGATATATAATAATTCATCTAACTGTTGTGATGTCCATATGTTCTTGTATTTTTGGGGCAAACGTCTAATATTTATGCATTATTTAGGGTTTTTCTTCCCGGGGGCTAATCTTCACCAGATGATGAATTTTGTTTTTCGTTGGATATATTCTCCCAAATGTGTTGAGTTTCTTTGGAGAAGAGAACTCAGGTTTTTTTAAGCTAAGCTCACTTAAGTTTTGATCATTATTACATTTATGTGTAGATACATATAAATTCTTTAAAAGATAAAAATTAGATCTTGATAACCATAACTTTTTGAAGTAGCCGGTGCACATGCTGTCGCGTCGCTAAAATTTGTGATAAGCGTCACCTTTCAAATCGTGTGCAAAAAAGTGTAAATAAGTGAAAGAGAACTGTGAAAATAGACACCTAATATAGATTCAAGCGTGAATAAGCTCCCCCGCAATGCGCGGGTTATGAAGGCACTGCCCTAAATTGTGAGTAATTTCAAAAAAGAAAACATTAATTTCAAAAATATTGTGACATTGACATTTAAATATAAATTTTTTCACGAACCATCCTGTTCGCGGCCGGTTTTTTAACCGAATCTGTCACTACTGACAGTAGTTAGTTAATTGATATTTCTAAAATATTATCATAGTGAGATAAAAATATGACAGACGTCAAATCTGACACCAGTTCATGAACAATTTTTGGCAAGTCTCGCCACTCGGAAAACTTGGTCGAAACGGTTAAAGTTTTGTGATCGAAAATAAAATAAAAGATATATCCAATAGACATTAAGTGCACGAAGGACACAAAAAAAAAATATAAAACAAACAAAAAACATTACTATCGCTTTTATACTTGACGGAAAAGCGACTTGCTGGTTTAAAGAGCCAAGTATGGATCACAATATAGCGAGCACATCCCAGAATCCTCTCCATATCGATTCTGGGATCACACATTCAACAGTTTCCTATGAAAATATTCAGACAAACATGGATTTTGATCAACAATCCTCCATTCAGTCAGAATCAGAACATGAATCAAGTTTCAAAGTGCCTAGAAAATCTAACAGAAAAACAATAAAGAGAAAAATTAGACCGCAACAATTAAAAAGAAATTTCAATAGTCATTCAGATACGGAATCTGAAGCAAGCGAAGTTAGCCAGAATAGCCAAGCCCTTAGAAACAAGAATGTTATTGAAGACAATACTCCCTTCAAAATGAAGAAGAGGAGAATTCAAGATGAAGTGGATCCAAAAATTACACATCCATCAGGTAAAAATTTAAAACCCAAAGCCACACCATCAAGCTTAGACATAAAGAACAAATTCCACTGCCTGGACAGAAAAGAAACACAAAACGATGATATGCATCAAGAACCGACACAACACACAATAACTCAGCAGACAACACAGAATACTATCAAGAAAATAAAACCACCTCCCATTGTAGTACATGGACAATTTGAAAAAATTAAGATGATGAACAACCTACTAAAATCGAAACTGAAGACTCCATTCCACTGGAACAATACTCCAAATTCTTCTGGGTTATATGTTAGTAATAAAGAAGACTGGGTCATTTGTAAGGAGATGTTTAAAAATAAAAATATTGAATTTCACACCTTTACATGGAAAGATGAAAAAGAACATGCTTTCGTGCTGAGGGGTTTGCACCAAGAAATTGAATCAGAAGAAATCAAAAACGAACTAAATGAAAATGAATTACTACATATCAAGAATGTATACAGGATGAGAGGTACCAAATATCCTGCATACTTAGTAATCACAACGTCAGACATCACACTTAAGACAATGGAACAAATTAGATTTGTTCAGCATACAAAGATACGATGGGATCGTCATGTAAACAATAAAATTATAATTCAGTGTCACCGATGTCAGGCGTGGGGACATGCAACTAGCAACTGCCACGCTATTCCTAGATGTCTCAAATGTGCTGCCTCTCACTTGACGAAAGATTGTACGAAAGACCCCAACCTACCAGCCAAATGTGCAAATTGTGGCGGAGCGCACCCTGCGAACAACACATCATGTTCAACATGCCAACGAAAAATTCAAACTCTAGAAAATAATAGATATCCGATAGTACCACCACCTCCTGAAATGAGATACGTTGCTGCTCCACCCCCTAAGGAAAACGCGTGGTCCAACAAGCAAACACAACTGGCACCCAGCATCAGCACTAAAGATTTCCCTCCCCTCCAACCATCAACAACTCCGAAAACAACGCCCACACCCTCAACTCCCAGACAACCAGAAACTTCATCAGGAACAACAAGAGAAATCGGAATATATGCAGAAGTGCGGGAGGAATTTCGTAACCTAACGAAATTGATTGATTTAGAGGACATGCTGAGACAGGTAAGAAAGCTCACTAGCTTATTGTCGCAATGCCTTACTAAAAGAGACAAGTTTGAGGTATTTTTCAATTTCATGACCGATATCTCATACAATGCCGAATAAATTTTCTATTTGTTCTTGGAACGCAAATGGTATTGGTAACAAAATTCGTTTTCTCATAAATTTTCTAACGAGGCATAAAATCGACATTATGCTTCTCAACGAAACAAAATTATCAGACGTGACAAGCTGCGCATTCGGGGGTATACGACAATACGACAAGATAGGGCCAACAACAACAACAACAGAGGGGGTGGAGTGGCCGTGCTTATAAAGTCAAATATTGCGCACACTCATCGTACTTTGCGGAACACCACTGTAGAGAACGTGAGTGTGACGTTGGACGGCGGCATAAGCATTATTGCCGCGTACAACAGCCCTGCGAACGGCTTCACAGCGGGTTGTCTTGATGATTTAATGAATGCGGGCCCACGCTGCCTCCTCATAGGCGATCTTAATGCCAGGCATCATGCATGGAACTGCCACCGTAATAATGCAAACGGTAACACTCTTTTTGAATTTGTCAACAACAACGACGTCACCCTGCAGTATCCCGATGAGCCCACTCACTTTCCTGACAACGGCGGTACACCAACGACCATCGACATAGTGATCAACAAGGGCGTCACAAACTGCACGCTACCTGTAACGCTGGAGGAACTGACGTCCGATCACAACCCAATTCTTTTAGAGTTAAAGAATATGTCGAGGGAAGACAACACGATCAGGGTTACATCTTACAAAAATACGAATTGGAGGGCATACAAACAACATATAAATAGTCATTTGACACTAAACAATAACATCAACACCGTCGCTGTACTGGAGAGTGAAGTGGATAAATTCACCGAATTGTTGCAGCATGCCAAGAGGGGTGTTACCGAAACAATAACGATAAATCCGTACAGAGACCAACTCGACGAGGCGGTCATACGGGACATTCGCACAAAGAACGCACTCAGACGGCGTTGGCAGCAAAATCGTGATGCCGACGCTAAGGTTGAGATGATGAGACTGCAAGGGCGAATTCGAGCAACCATTAGCACCTTAAAAAACAGGAAATGGGGTGAAAAGCTAGAAGCTTTGAATCCTCAAGACAACTCGCTGTGGAAGCTGACCAGAGCCTTAAAATGTAAGCGGGAAACCATGCCCGTTCTAACCACTCAAAATCACACACGGATATTTTTGACCGACAGCCAAAAAGCGAATCACTTAGCTGACAATTTTGAAACCGTACATAACGCCAACGGTCCAAATAATTTTGAGCATGACCGCATACAAAACCTAACAGAACAAATGATTGGCCATGCCGTTGAAATTACCGACGAACAATTTTTAAATATCATGGTCAAGCCCTCTGAAATAACGCAGCTAATTAAAACCTTAGCGAACAAGAAAGCACCGGGGAAAGACGGCATTGATAATAAGCTCCTTAAATATTTACCGAGGAAAGGTATTGTTCAGCTTGTATACATCACTAACGCAATTCTACGATTACAGCACTGGCCTCACCAGTGGAAATGCGCTGTGGTAGTCCCCATCTTGAAGCCGAATAAGAATGCCAGAGTTGCCGGCAGTTACAGACCAATCTCATTGCTGTCGATGATATCTAAGTTGGTGGAGAGGGCCGTCCTGAGCAGAATTAATTCTATGCAGTGTAACGGTTCCATGTTCATTTTCCGTTACAACAGTAAATCGGAAACTCAATGATTAAACCTTAATAAGGGACTGGACTATGAGTGCGCTATAAATTAAATACTATCGTACTGGACTATGACCTACAACGCTGTCCAATGCTAACCAGCTGATTGCGTCGGCGCTAAGAGCCGAGAAAATCCTCTCATAAATGTTCCATTTGTCGTTATTTCTCAAATTATTCAACAATTTGTTATTTATAATCATAATTATCTTAATTAGGGTCTATGAAAGCTCCTAAAAGAATATCAAAGACGATATATTTTGATATTTTAGAATAACATAATTTTCCTACTCCATTCAGTGGACAAGTAGCGATCGGGTATCTTCGGTAATGTCTGATCTTGGGTCGGTACGGGGGTATTCGAGAATTCAACAGGTGAATTTAAACGGCTCTTTCCGCTTCTACCTGCCTAAGAGCAACACGCTTGTGATAAGTTAGCTGTATGTTATTTAACAATTGTTAAGTACTCATCGATAGATGGATTAATTAGCTAATAAAATCATCGGCGAGAAATTCGAAGAACCTTATGCTAATAAGGTAAGAACGTATCTTGTTAAATAAGATAACCATCTTATTACTGTCAAATTGTTACTTTTAGGTTCTTTTTTTTTACGAAGATCTTTTCTTTTACGAAGATTAATTCTTTGTACGAAGATTAACTCTTTCTATGAAGATTACTTTACGCAAACTCTTTTATGAGGATTAAATTAAGCAATTCTTTCATGAGGATTAAATTCTTTTTTATGGTTTCTTCTTTTTTACGCCTGCAAATTCCACATGGTTCTGATTGAGTTCAGTTATATAGATGGGAACATTATTTTTGGATATGAGATGCATAGTTGAACAACTGGAAGTAGTTCGACTGTTCAGACCTAACCGTGGTTCTGATCACCCTTTCACTCTAGGAATTAGAGACAGTCTCTAAGTTAAGTACTTGTGTTCTTTATCTTACTAAAAGACGCTTACACTTCATAGTGAACTGAGTATTATCTCCATTTGGTAACTGTAAATTTCTTAAGACTAAAAAAAAAATAAGATATTTCATTTTTCCCTTTTGTAACTTTTGTACTATACTGTTCTTTTCATGCCTTAAAATTTATTAGTAGTTTAAACATAACTTTTTTTATTATCGTGACCTTCAGTCACATTCCAACCATTTTTTAGACTAGCTTAAAAATTTAATTTTCTCCATTTTGTAATTCTCATCATTTTTTTAGAACATAATTTCTATTTGGTTTAAATAGTTAAATTTAAAACTAACATTTTTTTTGGGAAATACTAATTTACAAAAACTTTTAAATTTTAATGTTGCAATAGTTCTTTAAAAAAATTATTTTTATATACTGTATATAGGTAAATATATCTTGTAGGTGATATTTTTAAACTAAGTGTATTTTTTCTACTCCTTTTCTGACCATACTAAGTGGTCTGGCGCCCGCTTTTCACGAACCCACCCCTTGCTCTCCTCAGCTATAAATTGCCTAGCCGGCATTGTGTATCCTCCATTTCTTAGGGCAGTCACCACCGTGATAGGTTTGCTATAAATTATATTTAATATTCACTTAGTGCCTAACCATTTTTATAACAACAGCAAACCGGAACCAAAAAAATTAACTGAGGAGGTTATACAAAATGGCGCCCAACGTGGGGCCAGACTTAGTAAGGCACTTATCGTAGAGAGGAAGAGGGTAGTTTCGATTCTCTTGTCTTATCTGTATCTAAAAACTTTCTCTGTCTTATCTATTTCTTAAAACTTTCTGTCTTATCTTTATTTTAGTAGGTAATCGAGCTGTGTTTTCTATTCTTGAATACTAATTCTTTCTTGTTATTACTAACTTGTACATATAAATATTTATTAGGGTACTAACTCCTTTATTGTTATATTTACAGCTAAAATTTTGCAAAATGGAGGTAAACTAGCTTCATCTTGATGAGTTGGACTGGGAATTAAAGGTCAGAGGAGCTATCGTACAGGCCAATATGGACATAAAAAGACGTCTTCTTAGAGGACATTTACAGAGCGAAAAGCTAAATGGTAAATTCTCCCATCCAGAAGTTCCGTTGGACTTTCAAGCGGAGTCTATGATTTGTAATGAAAAATTGGTAATATTAGAGGGTATGATAGGTAAATTTAATTCTGATAAAAAACATCCTGATTATAAAAGGATAATCACTAAATTATGTCACCTAAAAAACAGAATAGATTATTTTCCATGTAATGATCAGTTAGAGGCTAATTTGAAAACTGATTTACTAACTAAAAATATGTTATTGTTAGATTTAATTGAACAAAAAGTAACTCAGACCACTGTTTCTGATCAAGATTTATTAACTTTTGATAAAATGCCAACTTCAAATGATATGTCTAGTCACAGTAGCCCGATAAATAATAATGAACCTCGGAGAGGCCATGTAACATCAGAACTATATCGTGAGAGCATACCTGAAAGAAGTAATATTTCTTTACTTAATGAAGCTTTAGATAATACTCCACCAGTTAGCTCAACTAATAATATTTATCCTAACTTAAATGAAATTAATCGCCCACCACTTAATGTGCATTTACCAATTTCAAGTAACTGTCAGGGACCTCAACATCAATTAAATGTAACGGCATCTAATTTAAATTCAGGTCCGGTTGTATCTAATAATGAAAACGTTAGAAATCAATCGCTAACTTTACAAGGGGAGCGAGGAGCTTGTGTGAAAACAGTTAATACACGAAATGATTGTGCAGTATCGATAGGTCAAAATCATTATAGTCAAAATATACCTAGCGTACCAAATGATATAAACCCTATCTTTGAAAATAATCAAATTTTTACAGTATCTAGTAGTCTGTTTTGTAATGGTCCAAGTTCTAATAGTGATAGGCCAGATTTAGGCAACGCCTACCCTGCGCAAAATGTTAACTTACATAATAACTTGTATAATAGTACAAATTTTAAGGCAAATAATATGGGTTTCCCACCATGTACAAACCTACCCAATGCTGCAAATAATTTTATTTCTAGAGATCATTTCTCACAGCCATTTTCCCATAATGCTGCAAATAATTTTAATTTTAGAGGTCATTTTTCAGAGCCATATAATGCTGTTAACCAAGTAAATTTTCAAAGCAGTTTTAGTTCAACACTATCACATATTAGCCGAACTAACCTCAAGTTTAGCGGCACAAATCAAAGTGTACACCACTTCCTTGATAAGGTTAATGAATTTTGTTTAGCCTATGGTATCGACAAGGCACGACTTTTAAATGTTGCACACGAATTTTTTGAAGGCGATGCTCTACACTGGTTTAGAGCCAATCGAAGTTTATTCACCTCATGGGATGACTTAGTTTATGGTTTAAAATTTGTATTTCTACCTTGTGACTTTGAACTAGATCTCTGGAAAGAAATCTTTGCTAGAACTCAAGGCAGTGCCGAACGAGTATTAATTTATATTTCTATTATGGAAAATTTGTTTTCACATCTATCGTCACCACCAAGTGAGAGCTTTAAGTTACAACTGATTTTAAAAAATTTGCAACCATATTTTCAACATCAACTATCATTACGACCACCTTTGTCACTAGTAGAACTTAAATATCTTTGTAGAAATATCGAGGACACTAAAATAAGAACAGAAAAATTTAAGGAACCTCCTCCATGTACATTTAACACTCTAGAGCCAGAATTAGCTTATCGAAATTCAAATACCACTCGAAATAAAGTTTTTGTTCATGAACTCCAACCTATGATAAACCACTTTGAAAACTTAGCACTGCCCGATGTCAGTCATCCGTCAGAACAAGTTAATGCTATTAAAACAGTAAAATGTTGGAATTGTGATGCTGTTGGACACATGTATAATAAATGTGATAAAGCTAAAACCAAATTTTGTTATGGATGTGGAGCGAAAAATGTGATTAAACCAAAATGTATTAAATGCAACCCAAAAAACGAAGTTATCACAGTGATTACTCCGGCAGACACTGTGTAAATACGAAATTTAAGTCCGAGTCTAAAATTATTAAATCGTTATCTACAAATTCTTTTTCGCAACATAATAATTGGTCTCACTGGTTAAATATAGTTAAAAACTTTTATCTCACGAATAACATATCTCCACTGTTTACTAAACTTCATTCAGATTCTCGACCATACTTAGATATTGTCATAAATAAAAAGTCAATTTCGGCCTTATTAGATACAGGGGCAACCCAAAGTGTCATAGGAAAATCAACTTTTCAGTTCATTTTAACCTCAAATTTTAAAATAGACTATAACGTTAATCACATTTTGGTTACTACCGCAGATGGACAACAACAGAAAGTTATAGGATCCGTAGATCTACCGATAACTTTAAATAATAAAACCCACTCTTTGAATCTTTTGATTGTACCTTGTGTTAAACACAATGTTATCTTAGGTGTAGATTTTTGTCGACTTTTTAATTTAAACTTAGATTTTTCAAATGAGTCTTGGGACACCAAAAACGAATTAATTATAAATGAACCTTCGTCAAATGTTTCCAATTTAGTTAACCTGTGTTCTTTGGTAGCAGAGTGTGAGTTGAACAATTATCAAAAGCAAAAATTAGATTCAGTAACGCAAAAATTTAAAGAATTGGACACACCCAGTTTAGGTTTAACTCAATTATGTGAGCACAAAATTGAACTGACTGATGACACCTCATTTAAACAAAGAGCTTTTCCGTTATCCCCATACATGCAAAAACACATGAATGATGAAATCGAAAGATTACTTGACCTAGGTGTGATACGACCTTCCAAAAGCGCATATTCTTCTAACGTAATACTTGTTAAGAAACCATCAGGAGAGTATAGGTTATGTTTTGATGGTAGAAAGTTGAATTCAGTAACGAAACCCGATAGGTATCCCTTGCCAAATTTAGAGTCGGTGTTAACCAAAATAAGAAATGCTCATTATCTAAGTTCAATTGACTTACGGCAAGCCTTTTTTCAAGTAAAACTTGCCGAAGACAGTTGTGATAAGACCGCTTTCCAAGTCATAGGTAGAGGACTTTTCGAATTTGCACGAATGCCTTTCGGCCTTCGGAACTCGGCTCAAACTCTACAGAGATTAGTTGACCGACTGTTTGATCCTACTGATGTTGAGAGTCACATTTTTACATATCTTGATGATTTGGTAATAGTTAATGAACATTTTGATGATCACATTCAGACTTTACTTAAAGTATTTGATATATTGAAGTCAGCAGGTTTAACGGTAAATTCAGACAAATGTAAATTTTGTAAACCTAGTTTAGCTTTCCTGGGTTATGTTCTGAATAAGGACGGTTTGCACACAAACCCCGATAAGGTAGCTGCGATCTGTGACTACCCTAGGCCTAAAACAACTACTGAGGTTAAACGATTTTTAGGAATGGCAGGTTGGTATCGAAAGTTCATTCAAAATTTTTCTGAATTAATTAATCCTCTTAACAACTTGTTAAAAAATAGAAAAAAAGGTCAAAAGATTATTTGGACTCCTGAAGCCGATACTGCTTTTAACTCCCTTAAGATCTGTTTATCCACTGCTCCGGTACTTGCCAGTCCGGATTTCTCACAATTATTTACAATTCAATGTGACGCTAGTGATGTGGCCGTTGGAAGTATTTTAACTCAAGGGGAAGGAGACGATGAACATGTAATCGCCTACGCGTCTAGGACGTTAACCAAAGCAGAAAGGGCCTATACAGTTACCGAACGTGAATTGCTCTCAATCATATTTTCAGTAGACAAATTTTTAAGTTTTATACAGGGCGTTAAATTTAAAGTCATCACAGACCATTCTTCACTTCTGTGGTTAAATAGACTGAAGAACCCTACCGGAAGATTGGCTCGATGGGCGGCCCACCTATCACAATTTGATATAGAGTTTAAACATCGTAGTGGGAAATTAAATATTTTACCTGACGCTTTAAGTAGAGTAAATATTGATATAAATGCCCTAACTTCAGAACATAAACAGGATAAGTGGTACCAGAAAATGCTTCTAAAGGTTTCGAGTACACCTGAAAAATTTCCCTTGTGGCATGTAGATAATAATTGTCTTTATAAATTTGTAAAATTAAAACATGGCATAAACACCAATGTTAAACAGTGGAAATTAGTAATCCCTAAATTTCAAAGGTTAGAAATCTTAAAACAAAATCATGATAATGCTTTAAGCTCACATTTGGGCATAAGAAAAACTTTAAATCGCATTAGCGAACAATATTTTTGGCCAGGGATGAAGGCAGATATTACTAAATATGTAAGTCGCTGTAAGATATGTCATGAGCAAAAATCATCACAACTGAGTAGGATGGGTCTGATGGGTTCTCCAAAAGCGGTAAATCACCCGTTTCAATTAATTTCAGCTGACCTCTTAGGGCCTTACCCAAAATCAAAACTGGGCAATTGCTATTTACTAGTAGTTGTGGATTGGTTCACAAAGTTTACCTTTATATTTAGGCTTAAACGAGCTTTAGCCAAACATATCTGTAAAAGCCTGGAGGAAGAAGTTTTTTTAATCTTCGGTGTTCCTCAAACTGTAGTTGTAGACAATGGTAGTCAATTTACTTCACGAGAATTTAGAAACCTTTTAAAGAAATATAATGTTACTAACATATTTTACAATGCTCGCTATCATCCACAGGTAAATAATAGTGAGCGTTCTAATAGAATTATAGGGACTGCTATAAGGTCATACATAACAACATCTCACAGAGAATGGGACATACACATCCCTGAAATTGCTAGTGCCATAAATTCCTCTGTACACGAAGTTACAGGGTATAGCCCCAACTTTTTAGTATTCGGTAGAAATGTGCCTATCGAGGGGAATTATTACGGAATCATAAAGGACAAAAGTCTCTCTCCTTACAATTTTGCTGATCGAGATACACTGGTCAATGAGTTAAGTAAATTGCCTGAATTATATTCTAAAGTTTCTGATAAAATCAAGTTAGCCTATAGCAAAAATAAGAAATATTACAACCTGCGTAAACGAAATTTTGAGTTTAACGTAGGCGATACAGTATTTAAAAGAAACTTTGTGCAAAGCGATGCCGCACAGTATTTTTCAGCCAAATTAGCCCCTAAGTATATTAAATGTACCATTCATAAAAAGATTTCCCCTCTAGTATACGAACTGTTGGATGAGGAAAATCAGAATTTAGGCAGATACCATATTAAGGATCTTAAACAGGCCCCTGACGATATCTCGCCTGAAAACCCATTCCTTAGCCTAATTGGTAGAGATTAAGATAGATGTACATGAATTTTCTTTATATTAATGTCCTGTTCCTAATATATCTTGTTATTATTTAAGTATGTATAAGTTTTGTTAGGATATAAGTATAAGAGTCTTGTGGTAAGGAAAGCAAGAACAGTCCTCTTTAATTTTTTTAGAAGCCGGCTGGATTCAAATCTTTCTCTTCTCTTTCTGTGAATCCAAGGGTTGTAGGGTGGGATCTCGTTTCGAAAAGTTGCTTAGTTACAGGCAGTATCGCGTTTATTTTGTTGCAATCATTTCTCTGTCGCTCAGTGTATCGCTGGTTGCCTATGTAACTAAGTAATTAAAATCATGCAAGTGTAGAATTTAGTATCGTACCGTATCTCTTGTCTTATCTTTTATTTGACTAATAAATGGTAACTGTAAAGTATCTTTTTGAGTATCGTATCGTATCTTAATGGTAAAGTAAATTATCTTTTTATCGTATCATATCTTTCTTTACTTTACATTAAGTTTTTTTGAGTATTTTTGGATATTATTGCATATATTTACCACTAAGTTAGTCAAATGTTTTATTAAATTTTTGCACTTGTCTTTAAATGACAACAACATCGTTATATTTCTTCTTGTGTATGTGTCTTTCTGTCTCTCCTTGTGTCTTTTGTCTATACCTCTTTTCTTCTATAGTGCACTTTTGTTTGCGAGTGAGTTATTAATCTTACCTTTGGTCTGATGGTTAGTGGAATATCATGTTATCAACTTCGTTGGATTTATATTTGCGAATGATTTCTACTACCTGGACGTTGTGTTCAAAACAAATTTTGCACTTGAGGAATTCGTGGTATACTATCTGTTACCTTTTTTTTCCTTTTGCTTGTTTTTGTTTATTTATCGGTATGGTTTTGGTGGAATTAGTTTCTTATCTTATTGTTTATCGTGAAAACGATATCATTTTCAGGCACCCATTCCATACATATTAAACAAATTTCCTTGGCTTATACCTATATGAATTGTTATCGTTTTTCTCATTTAATTGTTGGTTTATGGTAATTCTCTATCGTATCCTTTGTCTTGGTATCTTACAGGTGGTTACATTCCTGTATTTAAAATGTTACGGGACTTGGTTTGAATGGGGGCGTTTTGGTCTTGACAGGGCTGCATTCAATTGCAAGATGGTTAGAGAGGGTCTAGTATTTCCGGGATTTATTTTTTCATCTTTTATCTCCATGGGTAAGGGGGCTTACTACAAGTCAGTGTCAGCTGAGGCTGCCTGATTTCCCTAGAGGAGGTAGGTCAACCGCCGTGCTTCACCTCAGCCTCTTCCTAATCGCCGGGTCAAGGGATGGAACGTCGCATTTATTTCGGGAGTATCCCAATGTAACTTTATTTTGTCATTAAGAGTCTTCAACTCTTATTTCAAGCAATGGCAACTGCTTTAATGTGGCTCAGGCGTAGAACCACAACGTCTGTGGAGACTGATCTTACGGTCCTCTCCTAGAAAATTTTAAGTTTCCTCTTTTTCTCTTCTGTCTTTTTTCGTGATCCTCTTGGAAGTGTGTTGTGGCTTTTTATGAGTATGTTTGCATTAGTTGACATGGCTAACTAGCAATGTTCACTATCGAGGCATTTCCTGCTTCTGGAATATGCGCAGAGTGAACATTGGTCTGATTACCTTCTATCTTTTCAATCGATCACATGGCAATTGACTGTGGGCATGCTTGTGGGGTAGCAATTGCTCTTTCAAGTGGAACACATTATCTTTGTGGTTTATTTTGTTCTATTCGCTTTCTTCATTAACCATATGTATAATAGGGTATATCACCCTCTCGAAAAATTTGAAGTTTTCAAATTTTTTTCTCTTAGGAGGGGGGTATTGTAACGGTTCCATGTTCATTTTCCGTTACAACAGTAAATCGGAAACTCAATGATTAAACCTTAATAAGGGACTGGACTATGAGTGCGCTATAAATTAAATACTATCGTACTGGACTATGACCTACAACGCTGTCCAATGCTAACCAGCTGATTGCGTCGGCGCTAAGAGCCGAGAAAATCCTCTCATAAATGTTCCATTTGTCGTTATTTCTCAAATTATTCAACAATTTGTTATTTATAATCATAATTATCTTAATTAGGGTCTATGAAAGCTCCTAAAAGAATATCAAAGACGATATATTTTGATATTTTAGAATAACATAATTTTCCTACTCCATTCAGTGGACAAGTAGCGATCGGGTATCTTCGGTAATGTCTGATCTTGGGTCGGTACGGGGGTATTCGAGAATTCAACAGGTGAATTTAAACGGCTCTTTCCGCTTCTACCTGCCTAAGAGCAACACGCTTGTGATAAGTTAGCTGTATGTTATTTAACAATTGTTAAGTACTCATCGATAGATGGATTAATTAGCTAATAAAATCATCGGCGAGAAATTCGAAGAACCTTATGCTAATAAGGTAAGAACGTATCTTGTTAAATAAGATAACCATCTTATTACTGTCAAATTGTTACTTTTAGGTTCTTTTTTTTTACGAAGATCTTTTCTTTTACGAAGATTAATTCTTTGTACGAAGATTAACTCTTTCTATGAAGATTACTTTACGCAAACTCTTTTATGAGGATTAAATTAAGCAATTCTTTCATGAGGATTAAATTCTTTTTTATGGTTTCTTCTTTTTTACGCCTGCAAATTCCACATGGTTCTGATTGAGTTCAGTTATATAGATGGGAACATTATTTTTGGATATGAGATGCATAGTTGAACAACTGGAAGTAGTTCGACTGTTCAGACCTAACCGTGGTTCTGATCACCCTTTCACTCTAGGAATTAGAGACAGTCTCTAAGTTAAGTACTTGTGTTCTTTATCTTACTAAAAGACGCTTACACTTCATAGTGAACTGAGTATTATCTCCATTTGGTAACTGTAAATTTCTTAAGACTAAAAAAAAAATAAGATTTCATTTTTCCCTTTTGTAACTTTTGTACTATACTGTTCTTTTCATGCCTTAAAATTTATTAGTAGTTTAAACATAACTTTTTTTATTATCGTGACCTTCAGTCACATTCCAACCATTTTTTAGACTAGCTTAAAAATTTAATTTTCTCCATTTTGTAATTCTCATCATTTTTTTAGAACATAATTTCTATTTGGTTTAAATAGTTAAATTTAAAACTAACATTTTTTTTGGGAAATACTAATTTACAAAAACTTTTAAATTTTAATGTTGCAATAGTTCTTTAAAAAAATTATTTTTATATACTGTATATAGGTAAATATATCTTGTAGGTGATATTTTTAAACTAAGTGTATTTTTTCTACTCCTTTTCTGACCATACTAAGTGGTCTGGCGCCCGCTTTTCACGAACCCACCCCTTGCTCTCCTCAGCTATAAATTGCCTAGCCGGCATTGTGTATCCTCCATTTCTTAGGGCAGTCACCACCGTGATAGGTTTGCTATAAATTATATTTAATATTCACTTAGTGCCTAACCATTTTTATAACAACAGCAAACCGGAACCAAAAAAATTAACTGAGGAGGTTATAGCAGGAAGGACTTCGCATCAACGATGAGCATCAATTCGGTTTCAAGAAGGGGCGCAACACGACGCTACAGATCGTTAGAATAGTTAATGATATCAAGGTCCAATATAACCTCGGGAAGAGCACCACGATGGTACTGCTAGATATTGAGAAAGCATTCGATACCGTCTGGATCCCGGGACTGATATACAAACTACATGAATACAATTTTCCTGGCTACATTATCAAATTGTTACACTCGTACTTGACAGGCAGAACGCTGCAAGTGCGAGTCAACAACAAACTCTCCACGGAGCGGGACATTCGTGCGGGAGTCCCGCAAGGGTCGTGCCTCGCACCAAAATTATTTAATTTATATGTCTCTGACTTCCCCTCCTTTCCGAATACAAAATTGGCATTGTACGCCGATGACACGGCTATGTATGCACACAGCCATAGCGCCCAGGCGGCGAATATGCTATTGAAAGCCCACATGGCTCGTGCCACGACATACTATGACCGGTGGAAGATAAGGATCAACGAGGAGAAATCAGAGGCCATGGTTTTTTCCCAGAACTTCACGAAAAACAAAATTATTACTCCAATCTCGATCAGGGGGGTGAAAATTAAAACAAAAGAAACCGTGAAGTATCTGGGGGTTCATTTAGACACCCGACTGACCTACAACAAGCACATAAACGAGACGATACGCAAAGTATACTCCCTGTCTAGGAGTCTGTACCCTCTGATGGCAGGGAATAGCAGACTAAACAGAAACAACAAAAAGTTGATTTACATGGCCGTCGTGAGGCCGGCCCTTACATATGCGGCTCCGGCGTGGTGCAGCGCGTCGGCAACGACAATAAAGAAACTCTCAATTCTTGCACGCAAGTTCTTTCGCCTCATTTCCAACTCAAGCAGATACACCTCCCTCAGAGACTTGTACGCCCGTTGTAACGACATCGTTCCACTAGCGGACTTCATTAAAACCACTTCTCAAAGGTTTTATCAACACAAACTTGGTAATAGTCCGCTAACAACCAACATCACACAAATAAGAGAGCATAATGCACCATTTCGGATTAAACACAAATTACCGTACCAGGAGCTACCCATCTTTCGACAGCATATATAGCTATCCGACCCCTTACCAAAATATTATATTTACAGTAAATTTCTTAACCTTTTCTGTTCACTTTAACCGTCCTTTATTTTTGTCAGTTTTTGTTACCTTTTTGTTTTGAATTACTATCTTAAAGTCAAGCAAAACTATTCAAAATAACTACAACATTTCGAACCAAAATTAGAAATTTTATCATAAATTTAACGGCTGGCATAGCCGCTCTCGCTCAGTATTCCATTGCCTCTAGCGGGTTTTTTCAGTGAGTTTTTCCCGTCTCAGCAGCCAACAACCTACTCAATGTTTTATAAGTTAACTGTTTTTTATATTCTTAGTTTAGTTAAGTCACCTGGACATTCTGTTTATCGCGCCCTAATAAACTTGCTACGCAGGTAGGAGTAGGGCCTTAGATTTTAATTATTTTAAACTCTATCTCGGTCTCGCTCCGTTCCAACCTCTCAAATACCACGGTGCCCTCGTACCCTGGATATTCGGCTGGATCAGGTGCGAGTATCCGAGTAAATCTTTTGTACTTTTAACGACAAATAAATTTGATTTGATTGATTTGATTGATTGGTGCACATGCTGATAATTTTATTAAAAGTTATATTAAACAATCTGCATATAAACCTATACCGGGTGTAACAGGATCATGGTATACCCCCTTTTCTCCTTTAGTTTTGAATATAATTGATTGAAATTTAGGATATACTACATACACCTTAAGCGACACATTTTGACATCGATTGATTTTTTTTCACTTCCGGTTCGCCGGAAGTGCCACTAACTTTCGATTTTTAAATTGAACACCCTGTATATTACTGCATTTTTCAATTTTACATAATTTTCTGAATCCAACGATGCTAAATAAGTAACATTTCAAACATCATTTTTTTTATAATATAATTTTTACTTTTTCATTTGAGTGTACCATGACGGTTCCTATTTATTCTAAATGATCCGTGTAATGCTAGAAAAATCGAAATCTCGTTAAAAACACTAAATTTGTACGAAAGTGATTACGAACGTAGGATGGAATATTGTAATTGGATTTTGTATAAACAATGATTTTTGGGGCTGATTTTATTTTCGAACGAGTCTAGGATTACAAATTTGGGATTATTTAACCGACAAAATACAAAATATTCACAAGAAAATCCAAATTTATTACGGGAGGGTTATTACGGAACTTTCAAGTGCGATTCGGTTTCAATATTTGGCTTGGAATAATCGGTAATAGAATCATTTGTCCAATAATATTTGAAGGATATCTGACTGATGCCAGATACTTGGAAAATGAGATTAAGGACATTTTAGATGAGTTACCTTTAGACTTAGGACAGGGAGTGTATTTCCAATAAGATGGCGCTCCTCCCTATACTTTAAGGATAGTAATTGATTACCTTCAACGGAGAAAACGTAATTTCGACGAATGGTCTTGTGAGGTGGCCTCCAAGGTCACCTGATTTAACGTCCCTTGATTTTTTTGTTTTGGGTCATTTAAAAAATATTGTCTATGCAACCGCCGTTACAACCCGTAAAGACCTGGAGCTACGAGTAAGACAAGCAATTAATAGCATAACGGTCCAGCAATTGACGAACGTTCTTCGAGAAACAGCTATGCGAGTTCAGAAGTGCATTGACGTTAATGGACAGCATTTTGAACAACTGTTGTAATGTTATGTGTTAATTTTTTGTATTCCAAAACCACCTTATGTGTAACAAGGTAATTAGAATAAAATTGTATTCTCTTATTTTCTTTCAGCTGTAATTTATTTGTATGTATTTGTATTTATCGCACATTTCAATACGACATATGAATAAATTCCTTATTAATAGTACTAATAAATGGTACCACGGTACCGATATGGTTCCATTTGAAAAAAATTGAGTTTTGCCCCAAAATCAATTTTGGTGAATTTTATTTGCTCATAAATCACGTAATTTAGTGTTTTTGTAGCATTACGCGGGTCATTTAGAATAAATCGGAATCTTCTTGGCACACTTAAATGAAAAATTAAAAATTATATTATAAAAAAAAATTGATATTTGAAATGTCACTTATTTGGCATCGTTGGATTCAAAAAATTATGCAGAATTCAAAAATGCAATAATATACAGGATGTTCCATTTAAAAATGGAAAGTTAGTGCCACTTAGTAAAATCAGGTGTATGTCAAAAAGTGCCGCTTATTATGTATATAGTACATCTTATGTCTTTGTTTTACAATAAATGTAGTAGGCATAGAAATTTGAATTCTTCTTTGTGAAATAATATCATCCTCCTAAACCACAAGTTTATCATCATTTCGAGGTTTTGCTGATAACTTGATATAATTTTTTTGTGAAAAATAACCACACTGACTGGCATCAACCTCGTGGCGCCCATTTAGACCACTCCCGTCTTCACTGTAGCTAGGGACAACCAGGTCAGTGTGCAAAGGGGGTTGTGAATAATATAGGTTTTGGTATTATTTCATAGCGACTTTGCTCAATTTTTGGTATTTTTTCTTTTTCATTATTTAGGCAAGGTTATTTGGAGTAGCGAATTTTTGAGGCTGCCACAGTAGGTGAGGAATGACAGGGGTTCGGTTCAGGAGCAGGAGCAGTGATCAGTGATCAGTGATCAGATTAGGGGTGGGGGGCAATTAGTGTGGTGGGGGTAAATATGGTGGTGGGGGGCAATTAGTGTGGTGGGGTAATTAGAATGGTGGGGGGTAATTAGATTAGTGAGAAGTAATTAGAGTGATGGAATATAAGTATGGTGGTGGGAGGTAATTAGACTAATATGATGTAATTAGAGTGGTGGGAGGTAATTAAGGGGCGGGGCTTAGGGGATGGGACGTTAGAGGGCGGGGCCTATGAAAGGTGGTAGTGGTGGGGGGCAATTAGATTAGTAAGAAGTAATTAAAGTGACGTGATGTAATTGTAGTGGTGGGAGGTAATTAGAGTGATGTGATGTAATTGTGGTGGTGGGGGGCAATTAGATTAGTAAGAAGTAATTAAAGTGGTGTGATGTAATTGTAGTGGTGGGAGGTAATTAGTGGAATGATGGGTAATTAGAGTGGTGGGAGGTAATTAGAATGGTGTGATGTAATTGTAGTGGTGGGGGGTAACTAGAGTGGCCTGATGTAATTGTAGTGGTGGGGGGCAATTAGTGGAATGATCTGTAATTAGAGTAATTGCATGATGGATAATTATTGTGGTGGGAGGTAATTAGAATGTTGTGATGTAATTGTGGTGGTGGGGGGCAATTAGATTAATAAGAAGTAATTAAAGTGGCGTGATGTAATTGTAGTGGTGGGAGGTAATTAGGGTGATGTGATGTAATTGTAGTGGTGGGAGGTAACTAGAGTGGCCTGATGTAATTGTAGTGGTGGGGGGCAATTAGTGGAATGATCTGTAATTAGAGTAATTGCATGATGGATAATTATTGTGGTGGGAGGTAATTAGAATGTTGTGATGTAATTGTGGTGGTGGGGGGGCAATTAGATTAATAAGAAGTAATTAAAGTGGCGTGATGTAATTGTAGTGGTGGGGGGTAACTAGGGTGATGTGATGTAATTGTAGTGGTGGGAGGTAACTAGAGTGGCCTGATGTAATTGTAGTGGTGGGGGGCAATTAGTGGAATGATCTGTAATTAGAGTAATTGCATGATGGATAATTATTGTGGTGGGAGGTAATTAGAATGTTGTGATGTAATTGTGGTGGTGGGGGGCAATTAGATTAATAAGAAGTAATTAAAGTGGCGTGATGTAATTGTAGTGGTGGGGGGTAACTAGAGTGGCCTGATGTAATTGTAGTGGTGGGGGGCAATTAGTGGAATGATCTGTAATTAGAGTAATTGCATGATGGATAATTATTGTGGTGGGAGGTAATTAGAATGTTGTGATGTAATTGTGGTGGTGGGGGGCAATTAGATTAATAAGAAGTAATTAAAGTGGCGTGATGTAATTGTAGTGGTGGGGGGTAACTAGGGTGATGTGATGTAATTGTAGTGGTGGGAGGTAACTAGAGTGGCCTGATGTAATTGTAGTGGTGGGGGGCAATTAGTGGAATGATCTGTAATTAGAGTAATTGCATGATGGATAATTATTGTGGTGGGAGGTAATTAGAATGTTGTGATGTAATTGTGGTGGTGGGGGGCAATTAGATTAATAAGAAGTAATTAAAGTGGCGTGATGTAATTGTAGTGGTGGGAGGTAATTAGGGTGATGTGATGTAATTGTAGTGGTGGGAGGTAATTGTAGTGGTGTGATGTAATTGTAGTGGTGGGGGGCAATTAAAGTGGTGGGTGGTAATTAAAGTCGTGTGGTGTAATTGTAGTGGTGGGGGGTAATTGGAGTGGTATCGTAATTAGAGTGGTGGGTGGCAATTATAGTGGTGGGAGGTAATTAAAGTACTGTGGTAATTAGAGGACAATTACAGGTAATTTAAGTAAAAATAAAGGTAATTGCAGTAAAAATAATGGTGATTAAAGCAATTATGGTCAATCCATCCGTCTAGCCGTTCGTATGCAGACAGTTAAATAATTCTCTATTATGTTGTATTGTCTTATTGCACTTTGTATTTTTTTTACGATGAGATAACAAACATTCATTCATGATTATATACCTAACCACTTTATTTACCTGCCTTATCCTTATGCTGATAAACAATTGCGACCTATCTGTCTTATCTTTATGTCGATTTTTACCTGTCTTATCTTTAGGGACATCTGTCTTATCCTATGCTGATTTATGAGATGTACATTTACGACCTGCCTGTCTTATCCACCGAGATTTTTATCAGTGAATTTGTGAAAGGGGACATTTGCATTGTTATTTCAGTACATGCAGCGTACCCTCTTTATGGCTTTTGTGTACTTAACATCTTGACATCACAAGTGAGGAGAACGTGTAGCTGTTTATTTTAGTTTTTATTTTTTAGAATTGAAACATGATTTACATTTTCTTATATTATTTATTACCTATTCTGTCACATTACTATTTTCATACTATTTATTACCTATTCTACTACATTACTAACTAATTGTCTTTTTATTTTATCTTGCACCAAAAAATCCACCTTGAACTGATCCATCCAATGCATTATAGGTCAAGTAGGCATCGTGAAGTATAAGTTCAGGGAACTTTGTTTTTCGTGTCTCAAACTCTGTTATTATGTCAACTCTATAGTGTGGTAATAATTAGAATGGTGGGAGGTAATTGTATTCTTCTGATCATGCGTGGTGAGAGTGACTACTAATATAAATAGAATGCTTCTGCATCACACAATTAAAACCTATCGTCGATAAGTCAAGAGCTAGCAAGTGAATGTTGTGCAACCATCCGACAGTAAACAATAATAAATTGACAATATATTTTCATCATCACATTTTGTGTAAGTTGATAAAAAAAAATTATCCTTTCTGAATATGTATGGTTAATATGTTTGTTTTATTTTATTTATTTTTTTATTTTAGTCCAACTGACAATGTGGATGCAATATTCAGCTCAACGGTGGGTACGGGCAGAAGACATTAAATCGGCCATTGAAAGGTTGTCTTGTGAACTGAGTGACTTAATCAAGGATTCGCAGCATTCATTAGTTTATGATACAAATGTCTTCTACGATATTGAAGAAACTGAACGCATTGAAAAAGATTGCAGGACGTATGCTGCTGGTGCAAATCTATGTTACAAATATTCACGAGGCTTTTTAAATTTGGACGAATTTTGTGAGCATATGATTAGAATAGAATTAAGACACTTTCTATATGACTTAGTGAAGTACCTGCCTAAGGAACTTATTGAAAAATATCAACTGGACCAGTCTGATGGTGATACGGGCAGTTAAATAATTCTCTATATTGTATTTATTGTTAGATATAAATAATTATTATATTGTCATATTGCACAATTATAGTATCTTAAAAAAATTTCTTTGTATTTTCATATATTATGGTGAGGTTAGAAATAAAACAAATATTAAAATAATGCATGTATTTCATTACCTATCTTGATTACATAACTAAGAGGTATACCTTAATAAACCTAAAGAGTTTTTATTCCAATTTTACATTTAAATCTATGATATATTTTGTAAAGAAAGTGAACATTGCAAGAGCATAATGACAATAATTATTATTAAGAAGCCAGTATACAGTACCGAACACGGTAGCTCGGGTAATACCATCACCATCTATTAGACCCTACAATAGTGTACCTAAAGTGTGTTTACTTTAAGCAGAAATCCGCCTTACCTTAAATTTACTTCATCTTATGTAGTTTCAAAACCTCATGAGCTTTGCCTTCATATGCAAAGATACATAACTTCGGCCATCGCGTCGGTCGGCTCAATTACATGAATACTGATCTCCGGTTTTGTGTTGTTTTAAATATTGTTTAAAGACTATATGCATACTACTGTATTAGTATTAATCACTATAATTGAAACATATAAGTAATTTATTTTGTCAAACTTATGTAACGAGGTATATGGTAGATAACTGAGTAAATGTTTTCAAAATGTACTCATAACGGGCGCATTTCATGGGGGTTTTGAAAGTACTCTACACGTTCAAACAAAGTTAGGAATTAGAAAAGAGTATATTTATGCCATTTAGTTTGATACCTGGTAGACGACGCATAAAGTGATAATAATATGTGGTGTATATTGTCTTGGACTATGTTTTCAATATGTAGGGTTAGAATTACTATCCCGTCGAAGTCTAGAAAATAAATTATTAAAGGTTTTAAGTATCAACTAAATTCGTGTACATCAAGGCAATTTGATTAGTATTGAGAGCTCGTTACATTGGTACGTGTTTATTTATGCCTACGCACGCCTGTGTTATTTTACACCACCACGTACATTACTCCTTAAAATCGGAGACATTAGAAATTTAGATTGTTGAAATGGCGAACAAAATAATGGGGTCTCATAAGCCCCTCCTATCTATTGGAAACAAAGAAAACGTATATGTTTACAAATAATTTATTTAAAAATAATGAAGTTATCTTCAACGAAGTCGCGAACGGCGTTATCGGTAAAGAGAATTTCATCTGTTATAATAATTTTATAATAGTTTTTTTACTTAACATTTACTAACATAATTTTGTACTTGTCATTATTGTGCTCTAACATCAGTTTTGTAACATTCTTAGTAAATAGTTTTAAATGACCAGAGGTTTTAATTTCACTGGGTAAAACATTGTATAAGCGTAAACAATCACTAAACGTACGCTTTTTTTATAATTTTCAATAGATCCCACTGGATAATTGTGCAATTTAGCTCTTAACTAAGAAAGGTGATTAAGATAGGTGTACTCGATTTTTTGTCTATTTTATACATTAAAACGCTAGCAAAACTTTACTGATATGCTTGTGAAAAATAACAAAATAAATGAAAATTACTAAACTAGAATACAAACGTGCATAAATTTAAGTACCTCTGCTGTACTTTAGGCTAGAATTAGAAGGACAACAACCATAACAAACAATAATTACAAGGCGGCTCTCTTTACGGTCTGTAAAAAAGTTTGCATTTAACGAGTAAAGAGAATTTACTCAATAACTCCAAATCTAAAATGTTATACTTCACTTAACACCCATTTACAATTTGATTTTGTATGTACTTCTTTATATTTACTATTTAAATCCATAATTAGAGGGCAATAAGTATATATCTAACTCGCCAACAGAGGTACCTCATATTAATGGCATTTCAAAGCCGTCCATGACTACTGGTTCACTGCTGTCAATCTTAAGTATTTTTAATTTGTTAATGTATTGCATTGTACTATATTTTTATCCTTTTACCTTCGTAAAGATATGGTAGTACTTTATACCACGAAACCAGTAGCCGCCTATTATAGAGTTTGTGAGGTAAAAGACCTTTAAATTTTTCTAATTTCGAACCTATAAAAAATTGTACCTACCCGTAATTTCGTTTTAAGTTGCATTTAAAATCGCATATAATGACAGGTAACACTGTAACAGTTGGGATTCTCTGTTGTTAAATCCTAACATATGAGATCTGTTTACTGCCAGGCAGTGCCAGGCGGTAGATAGAATATCCTTGAAATCAAATAACAATGTTTACGTATCTGTTTGCGGTCAAAAATTTACTATAACAAATAATCTACGTCGACACTAGAGATTTAGCTGTAATGTAAATTCGCAACAAAACGTTACATTTATGTCAAATTTATGTAATAATACGAAAAATAAGTTAAGTAAAAATTTGTTGCTCCGCATAAACGACAGCCACTTACAAAAAGCTATGTACTATGTGATGGAGTCGACGTGATCGCGCAAAACAAATAAAAATATATATCATTTACAAAACACCTTATATGCACGACTATGTTGGTAGGCAGAGTGAACTGAGAAAGACGTCTGATATACTTATAATATATGAATTGAAATGGGAAAGAAAAAAAATGGCTTTATATATCCCATCCTATCTACGGAAACCATAGAAAACGCAAGTGTTTAGAAATAATTTATTTAAAAAATGAAGTTCTACAACAAATGAAGTATGAAGTCCTAAAAAGCATGTGTTATAATTTTAGATCAGAATAGATTTTTTATTTAGCGTAAGCTATTCACAATAGTAATATAATTTTGTACCTAGTCATTATTGTGTTGTAACATCTATTGTATATAGTTTTGTAAAACGTAGGAGCGTAAACAATCACTAAAAGTTGACAATTTTTATAGTTTTCAGCTGATCTCACCGGATAATTGTGCAATTTAGCTAGGTAGACACTAGATTTTTGTCAATTCTATATATTAAAACGTTAGCACATCAATTTCAGGAAATTTTATAGATGAATTCCTGGCAGATTTAATAAAAAGTTATTATAGCCGCTAATTAATACTAAGTCAATTAATTTAATATGGTAATTACTTTTACACAATTAATATCGATATAATATGCTAATTTATCGCTCAATTAAATCCATTATTGTATATTGCATTAAAAATAGCTTCTTTTTCTGTTCTATGTACTTTCAAAATTTTTAACTGTATCGAGACTGCCAATATAGAGGTCGATGTAAGTACTATTTACAATAGGTATATGAAAGACATAGTGTCTACACTAATAGATCTTGAAAGATAAGACTCTCATGCTACCTATATAAGTAACGAATCTTGGAAATAAATAAATAACACAGAAATTAGACAACCCCCAATTCCAGAAGCCAGAGCTAGTGCGATTGCCCTATCGACCAGACCAGACAAATACATTTATATATAGAACAACGTTGATTGTGCGGCATATAAACTAATGTTAGTATTATTAGAAAAGCAATCTAAGACGACGAGACAAATATAAACTTAGTATATACCTACATAAATCTTTTTACACAAAAAGTTTACTAAAATGGGTCAGCAAAAGGTAGTTTATAACAAACCAATTTATGTGGGTTTTTGCATCTTGGAATTGTCAAAGACGGTATTGTACAACGCGATCAAAGAGAGTTTGGGGATAAGACGTCTCTTTTATACTGTGATACTGATAGTTTGATTCTAAAAATAATGACAGAAAATTTGTATGACTTTATACTAGATAACCGGGACAAATTCGATACTTCAAATTATCAAGAAGGAAATATATTTGATATCCCGAAGGATCCATCAATTTCAGGAAATTTTTATAGTTCAAAGATAAGATTATATGTGGTATCAATGTCTAACTGACTCTTCAAATAGTAATTTTGTACTATATTGTTTCGATTGGTTGAGAATAATTTTAATAAAGCGCTTTTGAATTATGTTTTAATTTATCTAAAGTCGTATCATAGGTCGATCCCCCAAATGACTATTCCATTTTTATTATTGATTCAATCAATGCCTTGAAAACGTTAATTGTGGTTTTTTGTATTAAAGATGTTTCGGATCTAATAAAATTTATGTAATAATTTGCATAATTTGTTATTCAGAAATCTATGTGTTGATGTCACTTTAAAAACTGGAAGTGGATACCTAAATACTTCATTTGGTCTGTTATCTCTATAAATTTGCCGCAATTACAAATTAATATGTTGTTGCAGTCATGCTATGTGATATATATATTGGTTTGACCCATTGTATTCGGCGAGAAAGTGATATATTTTGTTTTTTGTATTCAAGGACAATAAGTTCGAATTTGGTCATTACCATTGCTTGTTTAATGTTTACGACTTCTAAAATCACGTAGTCATAAATTTTTATGCCATAAAATTCTTTAATTGTCTACCTTTGACAACCGGGCTCATCCATTTAAAAGTACAATGGTGTTATCTTTAGTAAATCCTTAGATGCTAATCTGTAATTTAGATACACATTTTTTTATAGACACGTATCGTTTTACCATAGAAGAACTTTTTAACTTATGGCTCCAAGAGGACATTAAAAAAAGAGGTGAAGTACTCATGACTTTTTGATTACGTGAATATACAGATTAATAAAAATATTGATTCCACCCATGAACAAAGAATTCGGGGGAAATTACGTCATTTGCTGCCTGTAATACTGACACTAATAAATTATTATCTAATTGTGATAAATAACAATATTTACAAGAATTTTTTCTCTTCTATTATATCTAACTCAATAAATTGTCCTTCTGTTTAAGACATATCTGTATAAATATTATTTTATTTACTAGGTCTTTAGGATTTAACTCCGCCATTGCTGCGAGTAATACATCTAACTTATCGTTTTCCACAGAACTATGCTCAACATCATTTATGGCAGCCATTAACCGCCGCATGTTTTGTTCTGATTCGGTTTTAAAAAAATTGTATATCAGAGCGACCCCACGGTAAAGCCTTTGTTGTAATGGGAATAAGAAAACGTTTATCGTCGTGGTAAGACAAAGCTACTTTATTCTTCATTCCTGTATAAATATCATGCAAAACGCCGCGAAACGTGTTCATTTTTCTAAATACTACACCACCTTTTTCAACAATTTGTCTGTAATCATGTGCCGATAGCTCTTTTTGAATAACTAATCTTTTCACGCCTTTGGCTTTCTTTAGTTCTTTACCTACAGATCGTACGTGATATGCTTTTGCTCCGGTACCATAAAACTTATTATTGGATCTGCCGGGAATTCATCTTTAAAATTTCCTGAAATTGATGGATCCTTCGGGATATCAAATATATTTCCGTCTTGATAATTTGAAGTATCGAATTTGTCCCGGTTATCTAGTATAAAGTCATACAAATTTTCTGTCATTATTTTTAGAATCAAACTATCAGTATCACAGTATAAAAGAGACGTCTTATCCCCAAACTCTCTTTGATCGCGTTGTACAATACCGTCTTTGACAATTCCAAGATGCAAAAACCCACATAAATTGGTTTGTTATAAACTACCTTTTGCTGACCCATTTTAGTAAACTTTTTGTGTAAAAAGATTTATGTAGGTATATACTAAGTTTATATTTGTCTCGTCGTCTTAGATTGCTTTTCTAATAATACTAACATTAGTTTATATGCCGCACAATCAACGTTGTTCTATATATAAATGTATTTGTCTGGTCTGGTCGATAGGGCAATCGCACTAGCTCTGGCTTCTGGAATTGGGGGTTGTCTAATTTCTGTGTTATTTATTTATTTCCAAGATTCGTTACTTATATAGGTAGCATGAGAGTCTTATCTTTCAAGATCTATTAGTGTAGACACTATGTCTTTCATATACCTATTGTAAATAGTACTTACATCGACCTCTATATTGGCAGTCTCGATACAGTTAAAAATTTTGAAAGTACATAGAACAGAAAAAGAAGCTATTTTTAATGCAATATACAATAATGGATTTAATTGAGCGATAAATTAGCATATTATATCGATATTAATTGTGTAAAAGTAATTACCATATTAAATTAATTGACTTAGTATTAATTAGCGGCTATAATAACTTTTTATTAAATCTGCCAGGAATTCATCTATAAAATTTCCTGAAATTGATGTGCTAACGTTTTAATATATAGAATTGACAAAAATCTAGTGTCTACCTAGCTAAATTGCACAATTATCCGGTGAGATCAGCTGAAAACTATAAAAATTGTCAACTTTTAGTGATTGTTTACGCTCCTACGTTTTACAAAACTATATACAATAGATGTTACAACACAATAATGACTAGGTACAAAATTATATTACTATTGTGAATAGCTTACGCTAAATAAAAAATCTATTCTGATCTAAAATTATAACACATGCTTTTTAGGACTTCATACTTCATTTGTTGTAGAACTTCATTTTTTAAATAAATTATTTCTAAACACTTGCGTTTTCTATGGTTTCCGTAGATAGGATGGGATATATAAAGCCATTTTTTTTCTTTCCCATTTCAATTCATATATTATAAGTATATCAGACGTCTTTCTCAGTTCACTCTGCCTACCAACATAGTCGTGCATATAAGGTGTTTTGTAAATGATATATATTTTTATTTGTTTTGCGCGATCACGTCGACTCCATCACATAGTACATAGCTTTTTGTAAGTGGCTGTCGTTTATGCGGAGCAACAAATTTTTACTTAACTTATTTTTCGTATTATTACATAAATTTGACATAAATGTAACGTTTTGTTGCGAATTTACATTACAGCTAAATCTCTAGTGTCGACGTAGATTATTTGTTATAGTAAATTTTTGACCGCAAACAGATACGTAAACATTGTTATTTGATTTCAAGGATATTCTATCTACCGCCTGGCACTGCCTGGCAGTAAACAGATCTCATATGTTAGGATTTAACAACAGAGAATCCCAACTGTTACAGTGTTACCTGTCATTATATGCGATTTTAAATGCAACTTAAAACGAAATTACGGGTAGGTACAATTTTTTATAGGTTCGAAATTAGAAAAATTTAAAGGTCTTTTACCTCACAAACTCTATAATAGGCGGCTACTGGTTTCGTGGTATAAAGTACTACCATATCTTTACGAAGGTAAAAGGATAAAAATATAGTACAATGCAATACATTAACAAATTAAAAATACTTAAGATTGACAGCAGTGAACCAGTAGTCATGGACGGCTTTGAAATGCCATTAATATGAGGTACCTCTGTTGGCGAGTTAGATATATACTTATTGCCCTCTAATTATGGATTTAAATAGTAAATATAAAGAAGTACATACAAAATCAAATTGTAAATGGGTGTTAAGTGAAGTATAACATTTTAGATTTGGAGTTATTGAGTAAATTCTCTTTACTCGTTAAATGCAAACTTTTTTACAGACCGTAAAGAGAGCCGCCTTGTAATTATTGTTTGTTATGGTTGTTGTCCTTCTAATTCTAGCCTAAAGTACAGCAGAGGTACTTAAATTTATGCACGTTTGTATTCTAGTTTAGTAATTTTCATTTATTTTGTTATTTTTCACAAGCATATCAGTAAAGTTTTGCTAGCGTTTTAATGTATAAAATAGACAAAAAATCGAGTACACCTATCTTAATCACCTTTCTTAGTTAAGAGCTAAATTGCACAATTATCCAGTGGGATCTATTGAAAATTATAAAAAAAGCGTACGTTTAGTGATTGTTTACGCTTATACAATGTTTTACCCAGTGAAATTAAAACCTCTGGTCATTTAAAACTATTTACTAAGAATGTTACAAAACTGATGTTAGAGCACAATAATGACAAGTACAAAATTATGTTAGTAAATGTTAAGTAAAAAAACTATTATAAAATTATTATAACAGATGAAATTCTCTTTACCGATAACGCCGTTCGCGACTTCGTTGAAGATAACTTCATTATTTTTAAATAAATTATTTGTAAACATATACGTTTTCTTTGTTTCCAATAGATAGGAGGGGCTTATGAGACCCCATTATTTTGTTCGCCATTTCAACAATCTAAATTTCTAATGTCTCCGATTTTAAGGAGTAATGTACGTGGTGGTGTAAAATAACACAGGCGTGCGTAGGCATAAATAAACACGTACCAATGTAACGAGCTCTCAATACTAATCAAATTGCCTTGATGTACACGAATTTAGTTGATACTTAAAACCTTTAATAATTTATTTTCTAGACTTCGACGGGATAGTAATTCTAACCCTACATATTGAAAACATAGTCCAAGACAATATACACCACATATTATTATCACTTTATGCGTCGTCTACCAGGTATCAAACTAAATGGCATAAATATACTCTTTTCTAATTCCTAACTTTGTTTGAACGTGTAGAGTACTTTCAAAACCCCCATGAAATGCGCCCGTTATGAGTACATTTTGAAAACATTTACTCAGTTATCTACCATATACCTCGTTACATAAGTTTGACAAAATAAATTACTTATATGTTTCAATTATAGTGATTAATACTAATACAGTAGTATGCATATAGTCTTTAAACAATATTTAAAACAACACAAAACCGGAGATCAGTATTCATGTAATTGAGCCGACCGACGCGATGGCCGAAGTTATGTATCTTTGCATATGAAGGCAAAGCTCATGAGGTTTTGAAACTACATAAGATGAAGTAAATTTAAGGTAAGGCGGATTTCTGCTTAAAGTAAACACACTTTAGGTACACTATTGTAGGGTCTAATAGATGGTGATGGTATTACCCGAGCTACCGTGTTCGGTACTGTATACTGGCTTCTTAATAATAATTATTGTCATTATGCTCTTGCAATGTTCACTTTCTTTACAAAATATATCATAGATTTAAATGTAAAATTGGAATAAAAACTCTTTAGGTTTATTAAGGTATACCTCTTAGTTATGTAATCAAGATAGGTAATGAAATACATGCATTATTTTAATATTTGTTTTATTTCTAACCTCACCATAATATATGAAAATACAAAGAAATTTTTTTAAGATACTATAATTGTGCAATATGACAATATAATAATTATTTATATCTAACAATAAATACAATATAGAGAATTATTTAACTGCCCGTATCACCATCAGACTGGTCCAGTTGATATTTTTCAATAAGTTCCTTAGGCAGGTACTTCACTAAGTCATATAGAAAGTGTCTTAATTCTATTCTAATCATATGCTCACAAAATTCGTCCAAATTTAAAAAGCCTCGTGAATATTTGTAACATAGATTTGCACCAGCAGCATACGTCCTGCAATCTTTTTCAATGCGTTCAGTTTCTTCAATATCGTAGAAGACATTTGTATCATAAACTAATGAATGCTGCGAATCCTTGATTAAGTCACTCAGTTCACAAGACAACCTTTCAATGGCCGATTTAATGTCTTCTGCCCGTACCCACCGTTGAGCTGAATATTGCATCCACATTGTCAGTTGGACTAAAATAAAAAAATAAATAAAATAAAACAAACATATTAACCATACATATTCAGAAAGGATAATTTTTTTTTATCAACTTACACAAAATGTGATGATGAAAATATATTGTCAATTTATTATTGTTTACTGTCGGATGGTTGCACAACATTCACTTGCTAGCTCTTGACTTATCGACGATAGGTTTTAATTGTGTGATGCAGAAGCATTCTATTTATATTAGTAGTCACTCTCACCACGCATGATCAGAAGAATACAATTACCTCCCACCATTCTAATTATTACCACACTATAGAGTTGACATAATAACAGAGTTTGAGACACGAAAAACAAAGTTCCCTGAACTTATACTTCACGATGCCTACTTGACCTATAATGCATTGGATGGATCAGTTCAAGGTGGATTTTTTGGTGCAAGATAAAATAAAAAGACAATTAGTTAGTAATGTAGTAGAATAGGTAATAAATAGTATGAAAATAGTAATGTGACAGAATAGGTAACAAATAATATAAGAAAATGTAAATCATGTGTTTCAATTCTAAAAAATAAAAACTAAAATAAACAGCTACACGTTCTCCTCACTTGTGATGTCAAGATGTTAAGTACACAAAAGCCATAAAGAGGGTACGCTGCATGTACTGAAATAACAATGCAAATGTCCCCTTTCACAAATTCACTGATAAAAATCTCTGTGGATAAGACAGGCAGGTCGTAAATGTACTTCTCATAAATCAGCATAGGATAAGACAGATGTCCCTAAAGATAAGACAGGGAAAAAGTCGACATAAAGATAAGACAGATAGGTCGCAATTGTTTATCAGCATAAGGATAAAGCAGGTAAATAAAGTGGTTAGGTATATAATCATGAATGAATGTTTGTTATCTCATCGTAAAAAAAATACAAAGTGCAATAAGACAATACAACATAATAGAGAATTATTTAACTGTCTGCATACGAACGGCTAGACGGATGGATTGACCATAATTGCTTTAATCACCATTATTTTTACTGCAATTACCTTTATTTTTACTTAAATTACCTGTAATTGTCCTCTAATTACCACAGTACTTTAATTACCTCCCACCACAATAATTGCCACCCACCACTCTAATTACGATACCACTCCAATTACCCCCCACCACTACAATTACACCACACGACTTTAATTACCACCCACCACTTTAATTGCCCCCCACCACTACAATTACATCACACCACTACAATTACCTCCCACCACTACAATTACATCACATCACCCTAATTACCTCCCACCACTACAATTACATCACGCCACTTTAATTACTTCTTATTAATCTAATTGCCCCCCACCACCACAATTACATCACAACATTCTAATTACCTCCCACCACAATAATTATCCATCATGCAATTACTCTAATTACAGATCATTCCACTAATTGCCCCCCACCACTACAATTACATCAGGCCACTCTAGTTACCTCCCACCACTACAATTACATCACATCACCCTAGTTACCCCCCACCACCACAATTACATCACAACATTCTAATTACCTCCCACCACAATAATTATCCATCATGCAATTACTCTAATTACAGATCATTCCACTAATTGCCCCCCACCACTACAATTACATCAGGCCACTCTAGTTACCCCCCACCACTACAATTACATCACGCCACTTTAATTACTTCTTATTAATCTAATTGCCCCCCACCACCACAATTACATCACAACATTCTAATTACCTCCCACCACAATAATTATCCATCATGCAATTACTCTAATTACAGATCATTCCACTAATTGCCCCCCACCACTACAATTACATCAGGCCACTCTAGTTACCTCCCACCACTACAATTACATCACATCACCCTAGTTACCCCCCACCACTACAATTACATCACGCCACTTTAATTACTTCTTATTAATCTAATTGCCCCCCCACCACCACAATTACATCACAACATTCTAATTACCTCCCACCACAATAATTATCCATCATGCAATTACTCTAATTACAGATCATTCCACTAATTGCCCCCCACCACTACAATTACATCAGGCCACTCTAGTTACCTCCCACCACTACAATTACATCACATCACCCTAATTACCTCCCACCACTACAATTACATCACGCCACTTTAATTACTTCTTATTAATCTAATTGCCCCCCACCACCACAATTACATCACAACATTCTAATTACCTCCCACCACAATAATTATCCATCATGCAATTACTCTAATTACAGATCATTCCACTAATTGCCCCCCACCACTACAATTACATCAGGCCACTCTAGTTACCCCCACCACTACAATTACATCACACCATTCTAATTACCTCCCACCACTCTAATTACCCATCATTCCACTAATTACCTCCCACCACTACAATTACATCACACCACTTTAATTACTTCTTACTAATCTAATTGCCCCCCACCACCACAATTACATCACATCACTCTAATTACCTCCCACCACTACAATTACATCACGCCACTTTAATTACTTCTTACTAATCTAATTGCCCCCCACCACTACCACCTTTCATAGGCCCCGCCCTCTAACGTCCCATCCCCTAAGCCCCGCCCCTTAATTACCTCCCACCACTCTAATTACATCATATTAGTCTAATTACCTCCCACCACCATACTTATATTCCATCACTCTAATTACTTCTCACTAATCTAATTACCCCCCACCATTCTAATTACCCCCACCACACTAATTGCCCCCCACCCCTAATCTGATCACTGATCACTGATCACTGCTCCTGCTCCTGAACCGAACCCCTGTCATTCCTCACCTACTTGCCACAGATTGGCAATAATTCTTGCATATAACATTCGCTCTCTGTCAACCCCCTGAAAGTAGAATTAGCGCAGTTAGTTAGTGCAGAAAAGGAAACCTTCCAATACGGAAATGCCCAAGCTAACGAGCACTCTACTCCAGTTAACCAGTGAAATCAAATACCCGGGGGTTATACAGAGTCGCGCACTGAACTGGAAGAGGTATATGGAAGTAAAAATAAACAAACATGTGCGGCCTTCTAGTAGTCTGATGGCCCAGAGTAAGGCAAAGAACAGCAATATAACAATTGGAGCATGTTTAGAGACAGTAATGCATTTGTGTTACAGATGCAATGAAAACTAAAAATCCACTAAAAACAGCAGATTCAGTTGTTCCTCACGAGACTTCAATGCGCAAATTAGGAAAACTTAATAAATGAAATTTTTTGAGAACGGCAAAAAATATATAGCAAAATATCAATGACGTTAGAAGGTTATTTCCAAATGGAAAATTTCGTAAATAAAATTAACGAATTAATTTTCTATGTGATAAGAAAAGTACTTGTTTCACTACCTTTTTTGCATGGTTTTCATAAAATGAAAGAAAAAGTAACTTTATTTCCTTCTGGCGTATAATCGAACCATAAAATAAAAATAGCTGACATTTTCTCATGATTTTCGCTTTATGAAGGTCGAACTTTAGATTTGTATTTTGACATTCGAGCAAATTAAATTTCTGAAATATTTATATTTTCTTCTAGCATCAAAATTACATGACAAATTTCATGAACTTAAACTGTCATTTCTCTGAGCGGTACTAAAAGTATTTGTTGAAAAAATAATAGTATATATTTAATTCACATTCGAAATTTGAAGAAATAGTAGCATTTTAAATGTGGAGTAAAATGATTTATTGTGTCTCGGCTGCCGACCTACGTCTACTGCTAAAGTGGCCAAACTATCTATTCATGGAAAAAGGTAAAGTATATACGATTGGAATTGAAACCGTATAAAAACTAAAAGCCGGCAAAAACAGTCGACATCTTTTTATTGTACATGGGCGGAGGTAAATAGAAATCCTTGTCATAATAAAATGATAAGATTTTCGGGCGTTATTATATTATCCTCTGTTTCAAATGGTCTCCAGAAAGCCATGGTAAATTAGTAAATAATTAAAATATTTTACCTTTTATACAGTAGTAAATATTTATAAATATGAACAGTAAGTAACTAAACTCCTACGCTTGATATTAGAATAGGTATTTATGCGCTGCACTGGCACATAGACAGCACGATATTAGACTTCCACGTTCCAAGATAAAGAAACGATTTACGAGTTTTTTTGTGCTAGTAGGCCTGTCCGCTTTATTATCTTTAAACTAGTGCAGTCGTAGATGGTTCATTCAGGCTGATTACATTGCCAGTCTCGGACTCGCCTGCACAGTTTCAACTACCGTTCGAATCTTAATACCATTGCCAAATATATAGGACAAAATATCAAGTTCAGTAAGCACGGTCCTATGCTTTAAAACTGACCAGTTTCAATTCCAATCGTATATACTTTACTGCTATGTCCATCTATTGCACAAATAACTATTAAATTCTACTGAATTCGAATTGTAACATTGTATTCTTGTACTATCCTGATTATTATTCTAATTATTCGATAAATAAACACTAATAAAAGTAATAGCTCAACTTACCGTCATTACTTCAAACAATATTAGAGCAATTTGGGCAGAATATATAATAAATTCCAAGGCCATTAAATATTTTATGTTATCGTTTAATATCTTGGTATACCTAAAACATTACACTAAATTGTTTAAAACAGAAGAACACACAATTTAAAATTTTACAACTTATACGGATATTGTACTGATTTCAGATTCCCCAAATAAGGTAGAGGCAATGCTAACACTATTAACATCTGCTTCACATAGAGCCGGGCTCAAAGGAAACACGTCTAAAACCCAATTTATGACAAGTCGAAATATCTTAGTAGAAGGGAAAGAGATTTTCCAAGTTACATCCTGTAAATATCTAGGCCATGAAATTAAACTTGGCAGGAATAATCCGACTTGTGAGATCGATTGAAGAATTGGGCTGACTTGGGCCGCGTATGGAAAGCTTAAAGAAGTCTTTAGATCCAAGATCCTCATATATGCCTCAAGCCGACCAATGTGTTTTACCTGTATTGACTTATGGATCAGAAACTTTAACCCTAACACAGAGATCAGCTAACAGAGTAAGAGTAGCTCAACGAGCCATGGAACGTTCCATGTTAGGAGTTACAATAAGAGAGAGAGAGTTCCAAATGAACAAATACGACAAAGAACTAGGGTCAGTGATGCAATAGAACGCATGATCCCTCTGAAGTGGAATTGGGCTGGATACGTGGCAAGGATGCCCAATGATAAATGGACAAAGCGGATTATGGAGTGGCGACCCAGGCAAGATGCATTTAGGAATAGAGGACGTCCACCAACTAAACTAGATGGACAGACGACATAAAGCGAATCACAATGAATTGGATCCAGGATGCCTAAGATCGAAAATAAGCTTTCACGATTTCATGAATATAAAGGTGGTCAGAAGGTGCAGGGGATTACGATAACGGTAAAGCGCTTTTTGTTATTGTCTTCCAGTTTGGTTTAAGCAAAGGTTATGTTGCTTATCGTGAAGTATATAGTCACAAAGGTGAACATGATGGATGGTCAGGGGATGCGGGGAAGCCACATATAAAATTAGCTTGATTAACTTATTTCTAACAGACGAAGAAGAAAAGCACTTCAAGTAGTAGTAAGGTACTCTTCGTCTTCACTAATTGCATCAGGTAAAAAGAAACAACATTCCCTTCTCATTTGCAAACTTAGGACTGTTAGTCATGTCTTTCTGAATGCCTTACTACTGATTGCGATGGTGTCTAGGAACTTACTGATTTTGATCTTAGCACTTTTTGACCTCCCAGGCCACGTTGCCTTTAAATTCTTTTCCCAGAGTCACTAAGTATCCAGGTCAAAATTTGGGCGATTGATCGAAAATGGTGAAAAACTTGTATCAAAGTCCTAGTTATCCTCCAGTGACGTTTGACTTATTTCTGACCTTTGGTTTGGTCACAGCACACTTTTTTCCGAAACGATTTGTCGAATCGAACTGAAGCTGGTGGCAATCGATTATATGACCTCAAGTTACTCGAAAACGAGGGGTCGCGTTACCTTTAACTCCTTTTTCCAGAGTCACTAAGTATTCGTGCGAAGTTCAGAGTTTTGCTTAAAATCCTAGCTTCCACATGTGTAAATTCCCCTGAAACTTGTTTCGGTTTTTCAATTCCTCACGTCGTTGATAAAACGGTGAATAACGCAATCGATTCCCCGTGGTCGGTATAGTTGAAAATGCTGCCTCACGCGACCTTGTACGTCTTCGGGTATCCGTAGATAATGTCCCGGCCTGTACTCGGAAGACACCGACGTCTTTCTCTAAAAATTGTTCTAAACCTCTTTGAGGTTATGTACCTCCGAACGGTTTCGACTGGGGGGATGCTTGCAAAAAATCCTACTCAAACGTTCGATTTTTAGGTTAGAGAACCCACTCGCACCTTACTTCGCTATGTCTTTAATTATTTTTAGGTTATGTTTATACTAGTTTGTTTGTGTCCATATTCACGTTATTTATAAATGTCAGCGTCACAGGACTAAATTAAGGACTTTCATATCCGTCGATGTCGTACCTCCGTTTTTGAAGACGTACTTCCGTCTAGTGCACAAATATAACCGGAATGACAGATCTCAAAATTCAAATATCAATAGCAATGACGTAATAAGGTGACAAGTTAAATACAGGTATTTATTTAAAAAATGAAACGATAAACACCTCATTTCGCATGTAATTACCAATGTTAAATGATTATGTTTTTTTTATTAAAGAAAAGAAATATCCAAATGGTGCGCAGAAAGCAATATCTTGCTGTATACGAATCCCATCGCTTTCGCGTGATAGAGAGAGAAAATTAGCTGCGAAACCCGACCGGGTTTCTTGATATTATAATAAACAAAAAAAGAGAAAAAGTGTCTGTACCAAAAAAATTTTTGTATCACTATTATTTAATTAGTCTTTAGATATAGACTTAGGAAGAAAATATTCAATTTGTGTACTTTGAAATCAAGATCAAATTATAAAACAAGCCGCAATTCAAATTTAGATTGTACCGAAAAGAAAACTGTTCAAACTTTGAGGCCCATCGTCGCAACCCTTATCTACCATAAAGTGGGACATCAGAGATAATCAACGGGCCTAAGGCCTGCGCAGTTAATGCGTAGTTGCATTTTCTTTTATCTAATTTCTGAGCAGATAGGTAGATAAGTTTTTTTGAAATTTCATTGCGACGCCCAAAATATATTAATAGTTCTTACCTTATAATTCTCATATGCTCAAAAAGACAAAATCTAACCACTGCTTCTGTAGCTTCTTTATTCTCATCGGCTATTTCAGCGTCAATATATGTTTCAACATATCGCCTCGCATTTCTCAAATAATTAATTACCACTTGTAATCTGAAGCTAATAAAAAGTAACAAAATATTGAAAATTTGTTCCAAGACGAAAAAATACAATATAACTATAATACTGAAACAAACGTTCACAGAGTAGCCCATTATGTAATGGTTATTTTCATTGAACGGAAGCCACATGAGATGCGGTAGAGGTCTTGCTACCATGGAGGTACTTGCGTTTTTATCCCATAATATAATATATGTGAACAAAGGTGGAACTAGCAATGTTGTAATACCGACAGATAGAATTAATATATAATATATTTGGACAAATCTGCCTTGCTGCACAAATGATTCGTATATCCTCAAAATGCTTTTATCTTTGGTAGCTTTTAGTTTATCCTCCATGAAAACCATTTCATTTATCAAGTATTCTAAGCTCGTGGTCTTGCAAATAAATATCTTTATAATTAAAAGAGTATAAGAAACTACCATATTTACAGCTTCAATTAGTTTATTTGTATCATTCCACAAAGATGGAATTTCAATGTAAAAGAGAAATACGAGTAAGGTATACAATATTTGAATGGTATATCCGTAAATCCTATATAGGGTTTCATTAAGTTTAACCATATTAGGCGGCAGGAGTCCAGTTAAAATCATCGAATATCTAACATAATATAAGAAGGTAATATCCATTGCCTAAAAAAATAAATACATAGAATATTGACAATAATTATCTGAGAGCAAGGACATTGACGATAATTTGAATGAGTACTATTAGAATAAAAGTAAGACCAAAAATATAATGAAGCCTCTATTAAAATGGTGAGCTTATTTATTATTGGAGTCAAACAAAAAATACTAATTGTGAATTATTTGGTCAAGTTGTACAGTCCAGTTCTGCAGTTTCGACGAGGTTGGCGTATTGTTTACTTAAACAATTAAATTGATATAACGTGTTTTCATTGGCTTTCTTAAATATCATGTGATCTGGAAGTCCTACAGGACAAACGGAAAAATGGAAAACTCCCTTTATGAGTTTTTCAATAATTATATGTAAACATTTATTATCATTATTATTATTTTAAGGAACGGAATATTGCAAAATTAAGTATTTTTAAACAAATTACTATTGTTCTAAAGAAAATAGGCAAATTCCAATAAAACTTAGGGGAAATGTAGGCTTGCAGAATATAATCTTCAATTAAAATTTGAATTCACTGAAACACCTAAAACCCGTAATTGTTTGCTAAAACTTTACACCCTTGCAAAATCCTGCCATCAAGACAAGGACACGTGCAATGTTACATTTAAAAAAATGGTTATAAACAAATTAAATTTTAACATACAGACTTGTGTGTGTGCGTGCCTCAGGTAATGACTACGGTTACAAAGACCATTTGCCAAACTTCCTTTTTTTTGTCTTTAGATTATTCCTTGGGTACTATTGTATTAAATTTTATTGCAATATTATTATGCATACCAATTATACAACAAGTGACAGACAGACATGTATATTCTCTTAACCTTTAGACATATAGACTTTTTTTTATTTGATATCTTTAAAAAAAATTCTACATTTTTGTTCTTTCTTTTTTCCTTTTTTAATTTTTTTAATTTTAATTTTTTTTGTTTTATTTTCTCTATTTTTTTCTCTTTTTTCTTTTTCTTTCAACTTTTTTTATATAAATGGGAATTGACAGTGATACAATTACGTCTATGGATCCGTATAGACGATTTTTTTCACAAACCGACTGGACCTCGGATGGGATGGTATAACAAAAAGGAAAGACAGTAGGAAACTTATTTCTAATTACATATTTTCTACATATTTAATTGTATTCTTTCTAAATGATTAAGCATATGATTATATATAGTCACATTTTTTTATGATAATAGTTGTTCCAGATTAAAAGGACATGGTACTAACTTTACTTTATAAATTTCATTTAAAAATCTTTTATTATTATCTGAATTTAATTTACAGTCTAAACATACAGACTTCAAATATAAAATATTTTTATACGATTTAAAAGCATATGAAAAGAGCACAATTTTAGAAAATAAAGTTTTCCTATCATGCATATTTACGAGATATTTTAACTTTTGTGTTTTTCATTATGTTAATAAACAAAGCACTTTTCCTTGAAATTTTCACCAGTTGCTTACAGGTGCTTGCAGTCTCGTTGCTATAAATCAAAGTTATCAAAATGTTACTAGAAAATAATTATTAATAAAAAGGCGCGCGCGGGATTGCGCGACCCGGGCGAAGCCATTTCATACAAAATATACTGGGTGTCTACGATATTACTAGCCAGCCTATAAATTTCTTGTAAAAATAGATATGGATTTCAAATTTTAGGAAGTTGTATGGTTTGATTGCTTCAAAATCTGATTTTCATTTCCTGTTTAACCAGAAACAGTATAAACTTTGTTATTTTCAATAGAGGACCCTGTATATTATTCGTAATTTAGATTTTCCAAGAAATTTTAGGTCCAGAATATGTAGCATACCCTATATCTATCTTTGACAGTTTTCGATAAAATGGCGGTTGAAATTGTCATATCGATCATAATTATTTCATTTTCATATAAATTAAATGAATGTAGGAACAAATCTGTTACGGTTATTTAAGTTTTTTTATAAATAAAACTTGATAAAGTCATAACAATTTTATTTCCGGTTGAACTGGAAGTACTACGAAAAGTGATTTTCATGCTCAAATTACTTCGATATTTTTAATGGAACGTATTGAACGTTAAATTTAGATTCTACTAATCTTTCTGGATATTTTTTGTTTCTGATGTCCTCTGTCTAAACCTAATAGTTTATGAGATATCGGCTACTGAATGTTCACCTGCACTGTAAATATGTTACAAATCTGCTCAAAGCAGAAAAATAAAATAAGTATCGAAAGTGAAACACTAAAAGTAATAGGTAAGCATAATTTATTTTAACCATAATTTAAGTGTTCAAAATGTACACCGTTGACTTCTTGGTCAGAAGTAATGCTTTCTTTAAATTCCCGAAAAACGTTTTCCATCTGAATTGGTGTAATAGAGTTTATCACTTGCGTAATTCTATTTCTAAGGTCCCCTATGTTATGTGGTTGTGTGTGATACACCTTTTCCTTGATATGGGCCCAGTAAAAAAATCCAAAGGTGTAAGGTTTGGGGATCTCGCCGACCACCGTGTAGGACCTATCCAGCGATTATTAAAAGTTTCACTTAAATACTCGGTGACTATGTGAACGATCCTCTTTACACGTCTGAAGGACTTTTAGTACCCTTCCTAAAATGGATATTATAATGCTCACCGGAAGTGGTCGAAGCGACTGACTTCAGACAGAATAATACAAAAATCTATACTTACTGTTCGTTTTTGCTTAACTGATGGTACCAAATGGACGACGTAACACTATAAATCTAACACAGTAAATACTAACACTTTCTTAAAATTTAACCTGAAAAGGAATTTTGAAACACAAGAAAAAGGCGATATAAAGTTCAAAAATATATATATTAAATCTTTTTAAAATTATGTTTTTTCAAAACGTTCAAAAAAATGAGTAACAACTGGCCCGTGTACAACACATGATGAGGAACGGAATGACTTATAATGTAACCAACTACCATCCAATATGTGGTTTATAGCTAACGATTACACAAAAAAATTGAATAAAAAGTTCATTGTTTATAATTTTGGTGGGCTTTTGCTTGCCTGTCTATTTACGTATTTTTAGTTCAATATCACTTTAGTTCGCTTTTCGGAGCTTAAAAATGCTTGATCGCAACGACTTTGAATTATATTCTGGCAATTATATATTCATCCGTTCAGGCAAGGCGGTCCCATGCACATCTGAGTACATGGTAAAAATACTTCTCTGATACCGAATCACTGCGGAACCGGTTTAGGGCAAATACGCGGAAAACACATAGTTTTTACGCCAAAATCGATGGTTAAAAAGTGAAAGGTCATCCTCGACGCTAAGGGCTATTTTCGCTAAAACTCTCGAAAAACTTTGACTAGAGACTAGAGAACGTGTCCCCATATTTAACATAACGCATGAGTTGCAGTGCTGCACAACGTGGATTCGTAAAATGGTTTTTATTTTCGAAATTTCCGAAGTTGAAGTCGGTTTTCATGATATTTTATAAAATTGTGTAGTCGGGGCGACATTACGTCCCTGTACATCGACATTTATTATACTTTCTAAAATTACACTCCTTGTCGAGTTTCTGATATTTTGTCATAAAACACGCTCCGTAGAGCGAAAATGTTAATTTATATATAAAAACCTCTTCCAGCGGCGTTTTTACGTGAACCACGCTTTTCATGAAAAATGTTTCGAGGACTTTGTTATAGAGTCTAAAAGTTTATCGAGAGATTTGGCGTATTCTTTAACAACTACTCGGGCGTTATGGGGCGGTGCACCATCTTGCTAATAGAAGGCATATTCATGCTGCTCAGGTAAAACTTCAATAAAATTTTGAATTTCGTTCTATAGAAAATGTAGGTACCGGGCCCCGTTTAAAAGTCCATCAAGAAATATTGGTTCTACAATGCATGTTCTTATAACGCCCAGCCAAATGTTGATGCCGAGTCTTTCTTGAAAAGCCCCTCCTCTCAATAGAATATTTTCAGTTGCCCAATATTTCGTATTGTTCCTATTAAACATTCCCATGTTGGTAAATCGGGATTCATCATAAAATAAAATGCATGATTTTATATTTGGCTGATGATGCTCAGCTTCTAGATACCAATTGCAAAAATTCAATCGTCGTTGATAATCTCCCTCGTAAAGATGATGATCACTTGATACTTAAAAGATTTGTAAGTACAAATCTTTTAAGTACCAAATCCTATAACATAAGTATATCTATGTAGAATCTTTCTAACACTTTCGGGAGATATCCCGATACCACTGACAATTTGCCTTGTAGAACTTGTTGGATCAATCTCAACACAGGCCAGTGTTTATCTCTGCCTTCTAATTTACAATAAATCTGTTCTCACGTTCGTTATCATTTTCCCTTTTTAAATGTTCTTCCAACCATGGAAAATATTGTGCACAAGGTTGGTCACGTTCTGGATAACGTCGAACATGCAATGCTCTGGCTTCCCATCGGTTTTTATTACCTCTCCATATACTAATAACATATCAATTTGATACTCGCGCTGAAACACAGCCACCTTGAAAAACCAGATAACACATAAACACTTACTAAAAGATATATTGTCACGCAGTACCTAGACAATTATTGGACCACCCGGTATATGATTTTACTCAGGAAACGATTTAGTTACAAAATTAATTTAATCCGATATCTTAAAGTAAACCAGGTTGCTTGTTACAATGTACCGTGGAAATCCAGCAAACTCAGCAACGGGTGCACACGGCACGCTAGTTGCAGAAATGCTGAGAGTGCAAGTACCGGGAAACGAAATGGAAACAAGTAAATGAGTTAGTTGTCGTTTGGGTTTTTAGAGAAGCAGGCCTAGGTGGTGCGTGGGGCAACTCCCTCCCAGAGGCCATGCCTCAGGGTGGCTAGATGTAGTACAATGTAAGTAGTATATTTTATTATGTTCATTTCATTGTTTGATTTTATTCTCTTATAATAAATGTTCAATCTGTTATGTTACCACTATGTTTTATTTGTGTGTTCAATTAGTAACGTAATTTTACCCTCTCGACATGCCAAGCGAGTAAAGTGACTTTAGCCATGGCTATCGTCGGCACTTACCCTCTACAGAGTGATGCTGGCGATATCCGTGGACGTCCTGCTAACCCCCGTCGCGCAGACGTGACACATGGTGTAGGTGCCGTATGTCAGCTCGTGACACGTGGTGGAGGCGCCTAGCTTCGTTTCTAGGAGTGACTCTTCATAGTCATTCCAGTTTTTCAAAATTTAATTAAAGTCAATTTAATTCAATTTTTTTTCTTTACACATTATGTCGTTTTTTAAAGCATTTTTAAATTTACATAGTCAAACATAATTTTTTTTAGTCCATTATGAGATTTTCTGCCTGAATTTTGTAGTGAGAGGGTTCTTTTCTTAGACGAATTTAAGTAAATGGTAGATTTTTGTTTGAAATCAATTTTGATTTACATGAGTGAAACGTAATTTTTGTGTTAATTTTTGCAAGTGATCTTTTAGTGATTAAATATTACATTTTATTTTACACAACCTAAGTGAACACCGATAATTATTTCTATATTGTTTGTCTCTTTTATGAATTTTGAGATTAGAATTTCATGTAATTTTTTTAATTTGTTTTTTATTGATCGGAAGATAGTGGTGAACATAGCAGGGCACTATAGAATTAAGCAACGTGAACCTATTTAGGGGCATAAGAAATAAGGGATGAAATGTTTTTTTGCGATTAATGGGTAATTTTATTACAAAGTGATAATGAATAAATGACGTATAATTCCCGATGATTTAATTTTTATTGATTTATGAAAGATTTTATTGGTATAATGGTAATTTTAAAGCAATTTTTAATTTTTTATTGATGGATTAATATTGGCTTGCTCAAATAGCCTGTTTTTTATAATTTTCTTCTGATACATTCGACAAAACAATTTAGAAGCAAAATGGCGATTTTAGCATTTTTTTTTTAAAGATTGATTGATAACTATATGTGTTGAAAAATTATTTGTGGATTTGTTTTACTAAACCAGAAGATGGCTAATACTTTCCTATTTACTGTATTTTTTTGTTATTTTATATTATGACCCGAGGTAGGGACTAGTTAAATTGGTTAAATTAAAATTTTGATGCAATTATAATGTTTTTTGAGTTAATTTCTAGCAGATAATTTATCTAATTTTAACAATGATTTAAAAATTATTTGGGAATTAAATGAAGTTTCCTAAAATATATTATTGTGGTTTTTCTAAGGAAAATAAGCTTTCTTTGCAATAAAGATAATTCGATAAGCCGTTAAAGTGAAAATATACTAGTTTCTTAATTTTAAAAAAAGGATTTGTGGCGGCGTTTTTTCCTAATTTAACTCTATTTTTTTATTTTTTTATTATTTCCTTGGGAAAATATAGATATTTTGTCTCTAACTTAAACATGTTTCCAATTCGAGAATCGTAAGAGGTTGCAGCTTGTTGCCTCGAATTTTTTTTCTCCGTCATGGAAGATTTTACTAGATATTGAAAAAACGTCTTGTTTTTTATTTTTTACCCCATAACTAAGAACTTTTTTAAAAATTTTTATCTCTATTTATCTCATTTATGAAATGATTTTATTTTTACAAACTGATGAAATAATTTTATTCCCTCAAAGAAGAATTATCCGTAGCTAATTTTTCTCTGTCTTTACAATGGAGTTAATCTTAATTTTATTTTTGTGATTGACGAATTTTTATATTATGAAATGTTTGGAATGGAACAAAAATGGGTTTTCTTGTTGAAGTTCTGTCTAATAAATTATTCTTATATGGTCCATTAGTTTTTGTTTGTCGTTTCGTGTCTAAAAATGAATGTCTTAGTCGTTTTTTCTTTCCGTCAACGATATTTTATTATTTTCTGAACGCCAATGAATTTTCTATGATTGGAGGTAATTTCATATGTTACTTAGAGTTAACTATTTTTGGTACTATGGGGTACATCTTTTCTGTCCAAAGGTACCAATAGGAAATAAAAATAATGTTGAGAAGTTTATCGTAATATCTCGTGTTTTAAAGTAATAATGAGTGCTTAAAATCTATATTGTATGTCGACTTATATAAAAAAAAAAATGTTATTTTGTTATCAATCAAATTTTAAGAAACATTAAAATGAGAGTTCCCTCCTTTGTTCTTTAATATTGAATGAGGTAAATTGGAATTTACACATCGTAGAATTATATCACTTATAGTTAAATCCTAAATCCTGGTTTGAAATCTCTCGAATGCTGCAGTCTGATGTTAGACAGTTCTTTGTAATTTATCTTGTATTTGGGGAAATCTTGTCATAAATTGACAAATTTTATCTGTAGCCCACTGGAAAGCTATCAGAGTGCTCTAGCTCTGGTTTTTGGTATAATATAATGGTTAATACGCTTTAGATAAATATTTTGCTAGAAAGAAATAAATAATAAAAAACGAATAGAAATTCTTACAATAAATAGATGGGAAAATAAAATATATACCTAAATAATTAGGATAAGACTAGTGCTATTTGTCGTGCATACTTTTTCGTGTAAGTACGAAAAATTATTTTTTATGACTATACTGGGAAAATTGAAAATGTTGAAAATAATGTGTTAAAAATATTATCAAGGAATCAAACACCTTAGTGCTAATTTTAATATTATGTTTTTTTTCTACGTTAATTCTGTTCTCTCGCCATTTTGCGTTGCATAGAAGAGATGTTTTAATTTTAAGAAGGTAAAAACTCCTTTCGCGGGTAAATTTGTTAAAAGAAAGTATTGTGTTTTATTATTATTAATAAGGTAAAATGTCGAATGTTTTTTTCTCAAATGCCCCTAGATAAGTATTTTTAATTTTCTTAGGACCACGCACCTAAGCTGAATGAATTAGTATACAGGGAATTAGTTTTTTTATAAGTAAAAGATGCAAGCTTTTTAATTTTGATCAGCCTAATAGGGGAATAGGCAAGTTTAATTTTTTCGTTCTAAGCAGATAAACAAAATGAAAGCGTTTAAGAGTAAAATATGGTTTTTAGAGCAATTTTTGTCTGAAGAAAAGGGGAACGGACTAAAATGAAAAGATATACAGGGTGATTTTAATTAATGATTGATATTGAGTATAATTTAATTTTGAGTAATTAAGAATAATTTTTTTTGTGTGTCCAATAATATGGGGAGGATTCTAATGTATAGAGAAAATGGTTTTTTCGTTGAAATAAAATAAACAAGAAACATATATAAGGACAAAATATATAGAAATGCTAGTATAGATGAAAAGTTGAAAAATGTGTTTATAAGGACAGAATTTAGTAAGAATTATCGAGTTATAAAAATACGAAGCGCAAGAACATGTTTTAGAGAATTGTTAAGAGTTAGGGATCCCTAAGAGTTACTTCATTACGTATCATAGTCAGGTTTATTAGTAAAGCGAATAATGAGATAATAGTTGTTTTATTAAAGAGTACTAAGATGTTTTTTGAGTTTATAGAAGGGTACCAAGAAGTTTTATAAGTATATGAGATTTAAATGATGATTTTATGATGTTTTATGAGATATATAATGGGATACTGAGAGTTTATTTAATGATGAATATAGATACCAAGGCCTTGGGTTTAATGTAAAATGCGCGAGACGAGGAAAACGTGGAAGAAGGTTCAAAAAAGAGCTGAACGTTGGCCCCGTCAATAGTTGCATTATTATGAGTTTATTGAGAAATATTGAGAGTTGATTTGATTTTTTTTTTCTTGAGGTAGATAACGAGATAATATGAGTTGATTTTTATGAGATAATTAAAGTTGATGTTAAGGTACCAAAGCCTGATAATAGGCATAAAGGCGAGGAAAACGTGGAAGATGGTTCAAACAATGAACTGAACGTAGGGCCCCGTCAGAAAGAGCATTATTTTTAACACTTGTCTCTTTCTTTTGTAATTCAATGTTCAGCGAGGCAAATAGCCGGAAAAGTAGTTGTTTAAAGAAAAGAGTACGTTTTGTTCCCTCATAAATAAATGAGATGATTTTTTTTTTGTTTTTCCCACGAATAAGTGGATGATGATATATTTTTTTGTTGTTTTATAATGGTACCAAGGTTTTCCCATAAGCAGATGGGATGATGATTGTTTTTTGCGTAAAGTTACCTCGTGAGTAAAAGAGATAACGCAGAAAAGGTTAGACTAGAGGGACGTGGAAGATGGTTTGCGAAATAAACTGAACACCCGTCTGGTCAAATTAAGTAAATAAGGATACGGTAATGATAACTCTAGTAATGTTTAAAGTGGAATAAAAATAAGAAAACACGTGTATAATACTAAGTAATAATCAGTAAGTAGTAAAACCACGTGGTGGCGTCAGTAAATATTTTTTTTTTATACCAAGTCTAACTGGTAGGATTTGTTATTGAGTTACGACGCGATGTTGCTGGGCGATTTAAGCTAGTGGTCATCGTAACGCCACTAGATAAATGGCAAAGTAAAGTAGCTGACTGCCTAGCACAGTCCTTATCCAAGCAAAAATTAAAAAAAAAAAAATACACCAAACATGTAGGCCTACACTTACGAACCGACAACTGAGCCACCCACGGTATAAAATAAACTAAAAGAATGGAAAAAATACTCACGTAAAATTGTTGTCCTTTGTCCTTTAAAAATAATGTCCTTAATTAAATGAATTAAATAAACAATGCACATAGGATTTAAAAAGAGAATGAAGTTTATAAAAGATCGCGACACAGAAGTTTTAATTTCTGCATTAAAATGCAATAAATTTTTGAGATTCTCCACATGACCAAAGCCTAGCCAACTTTGGTAGAAATTTTGTTAACACAAGAAATTTTTTGGGGTACTCAAACGTAACCAAAGCCTAGCCACCTTTGGTACACATTTCTGGTAATTTAATAAATTTTTGGGGTTCCCACATGACCAAAGCCTAGCCAACTTTGGTAGAAATTTTTGTTAATACAATAAATTTTTGGGTTACTCAAACGTAACCAAAGCCTAGCCACCTTTGGTACACATTTTTGGTAATTGAATATATTTTTGTGTTGCACACATATAACCAAAGCCTAGCCACCTTTGGTATAATGTAAACTAAGAGAAAAAGTCCTGACAAAAAATAGGTACTTCGAGTAAAAATGATTTTTTTTCTTTCTCTTTCGTAAAATAAATAATGAATATTAACGTAGTATTTTAAATTCTCGTAAAAGTTAATGAAAAAATGATAGATAAAAAAGGAAAGCTTACGCCTAGAAGAAATTGTGTTTTTATCTACTCCCCTGAAAATATTAATTGAGAAAATAATAATCACCCATATACAATGCAATTGCTAAGAACGAAATAATAAGTAAAGTGAAAAGGTCCATCTTAGAAAATAGTCCCTGCATTTTTTTTAAGAATATTTAGAGATACTTAACCGTTTTATGAAGACAAGGCACTAAAAAGTTAATAAATATATACTTTTTTGTGTGTGTTTATCCACAAGCACGTAAAAATTTTTCTCATACTAAAGAATGGAGAAAAGAATAATTTTTTTTTATTTTTCAAATCGAAAGAAGGATCTAGTGATGGAATGGATTGTTTTAAATAAATTAGTTGGTGTTTTATTTTTTACCCCCTCTTTCCTCTATAGCAGGTATACCTAAAAGGCAATATATTTTTTTTTTTGATCAACGAAAAGTTGTAATATAATAAATGGTAAGGAAACCATGAAAACACTATAAGTTACTCCTGTTTTAGAAAAGCAATACGCTTAAGTTTTCCTTAATTCTTTTACCTGTCGATAATTTTTTTTGTGTCAGAAATATAGTGCAAGTAGCGTGCACAATATCAATAAGCTTTTGTCTTATTCAAAACAAGTGCCACATAATAGGGTTTAATCAAAGTAAGTTTAATAGAAGGTTGAACATAAATAATTCGATATAAAATAATTTTGGTATAGTTAAGAAATAAAGAATCACACTATCAAATAACAAAAAAGCTTGTTATAATTTTATTAAGTTTTGGGACAATAAGGAAACATATATTACTACATTTTATTAAATAAATACCGGTTTAAAATATTTTTTTTTCTTGGAAATAGTATTGAAGTGATTTTTCTTAAACTAGACAATTGGTAATATACATTTTGTCTGTGGAATATATATTTTTTAAAGGTTAAATAAACTTAGAGAACATCAGCAAGGAACAAGTCAAAGAAACATTACTTTCTAACTTCGTATAGTTTTTATATTTAAAGTGAATTTTAACATTGGGTATATTTTTCTAATATTTTGAAAACAAATCGAGAAACAGTTGATTAGTTACACGAATGTCATTTTGGAGTTGAAAGAATAATTACTTTTATTATTTTTTTTAAGAAAAAACAACTTGAGTTCTAGATCGATATTTGTCATAAATTCCTAGTAAAGTCCTTATCAGGAGAAACAAGGGAGTCTTTTTTGGTGTTGGGGGACTTTTTTGCTTTTTCGAGGGGACTCAACTACTTAAAGACGTTTTCGAATTTCTATTGCAATGTAAAGTCCTAATCAAGAAATATAAGGGAGTCTTTTTAGGGTTGAGACTTTTTTATTTTTTTTTTGAGGGGACTCTACTAGTTAAAGATATATTGAATGTTCATTGCAAAATGCAAATCGTTACAAAGTATTTGTTAAGGAAAAGAATTTTTTAAATTTTGGATACATATATATGTGTATATATACAATTTCATTTATGGGAAGAAACCACATAAATAAAAATAAGACAGCAGAGAATCCAAAAGGGAAAATAACTAGATCTACGATATGCAATTTATATCTCTTTTGTGTTGAATATTATGAATGTAACTATGATAATTGATTATAAATAAAAGGATATTATTGTTATTTAAGAATTTACTTGGGTTATTGTTTTTTTGCATGTAAACACACTATTATGGAAACGAGGCACACATAGCATAAAAAGGCACCTAGTACGAAAATCCAGGACCGGACGACCCTACCTGTAAGGCGCAATGACCAAACTCCTCAAGTAGCCAAGGAAGAAAAATTTTCTCATCCCAATTTCAAGAAAAATGGACGTCTTTTCTGAACGAGCTCCTCTGTTACTAAGGCTATGTTAAATAGGGCACTATTCTAAAAGGCATTGTTCCACCCTATCTACATTATACAGGGTTAATTTTCGCCTTATTTTTTCTCGCCCTAGCCTGATGTGCAGACGAATCCAGATGTAACGGACCAAAAACCATGGATGAATGATGGGATAACATATCTAAACGAGGATGGCTACAAGGACTCCAGACGAAAGAATTGGAAATTCGAGCTGAAGGGGACAGCTGCGAAAAATCAAAAACGTATGGTAATGGTGCGCTTGGTACTGATGTCGATCCAGTTTCAAGGACCCGCAGTCCCGCAGGTTACACACCACGAGGAAATTTATTCCAGATGATAGAGAGACATTAATAGAATAATTGGTACGTGGAAAGAAACAATTGTGTAAGTGTGGTGCAAAACTTAATAGTGACGTATTTAAAATTTTATGCTGAAACAGTCGTGTGCTAACTCTTGAAATTTCTATAGTGTGTGACATTATTTTGTGACCAAGTAGAATTTTGAAACTTTTAGTAAAGTTCAGATTGCCATGTTACATTTTCTGTGTTGTCCAGAAGTTGTTTTAATTTATTACTGCAACTAGAAATTTTTTTAGTTTGTTCATCATTCCCATCTTATTACACACATATATATATATATACATATTTGTTTCTCTCAATAACGTATATATAGTTTATAAAGTTTGCAGTACTGAAATTAAATCCAAATTATCTATATATTTTCTTATGGTGGAACTCTTATTGAATGGATAGTGAAATTTCAAGGTAAAGCCTTACATATATAATTTTTTTTTTCTAATTGATAATTTTGTTTCTCGAATTTTTTTTTTCCCTCAATTTATCAATAACATATATATGATTGAGATTCTAGCTATTCTAGTAATGCTACCCTTTGGTAGGAAGGTAAAACTTATCTTGATAGTTCAAATCGAAGATTCTATTTTTTTTTGTAATCGATAAATAATTTAATTTTTTTTTAAAGAATACAAATATCGACATCTACAAATGATTATGGTCACATATTTTGCTTATTTTTTTGTTGATTTTTGATTTTAATTTTTGATTTTGATTTGATTTTGATTGTTTATTGTTACTTGTACCTGCACATAATGTTTCAATTGGTATGATTTTTATCTAGTATTTTAAACTATCTGTAAAAATTTAAATCTTTGTTTTGATATGACAATTTGCCCCATTAACCATTGTACCTGGAATAAGTTAAAGCTGTGGGGCCAGCTTTCATTAGGAGGGGGAGATGTGTCACGCAGTACCTAGACAATTATTGGACCACCCGGTATATGATTTTACTCAGGAAACGATTTAGTTACAAAATTAATTTAATCCGATATCTTAAAGTAAACCAGGTTGCTTGTTACAATGTACCGTGGAAATCCAGCAAACTCAGCAACGGGTGCACACGGCACGCTAGTTGCAGAAATGCTGAGAGTGCAAGTACCGGGAAACGAAATGGAAACAAGTAAATGAGTTAGTTGTCGTTTGGGTTTTTAGAGAAGCAGGCCTAGGTGGTGCGTGGGGCAACTCCCTCCCAGAGGCCATGCCTCAGGGTGGCTAGATGTAGTACAATGTAAGTAGTATATTTTATTATGTTCATTTCATTGTTTGATTTTATTCTCTTATAATAAATGTTCAATCTGTTATGTTACCACTATGTTTTATTTGTGTGTTCAATTAGTAACGTAATTTTACCCTCTCGACATGCCAAGCGAGTAAAGTGACTTTAGCCATGGCTATCGTCGGCACTTACCCTCTACAGAGTGATGCTGGCGATATCCGTGGACGTCCTGCTAACCCCCGTCGCGCAGTCGTGACAATATGAAGAATTAAACGCAAAAATTAAATAACAACTGTCGAGAGAAACTCTTAAATAATGCAGAGTACTGTCAAAATCTAAATGAAAATCGGTCAAAAGTTATTTTTTTGTTTTACACAGCTCTCTTGAATCAATGTACTGTTTAAACATCATTTATTGTTTAGCCTTTGTGACAGTGCAGGTGAACATTCAGTCGTCGATACCTCATAAACTATTAGGTTTAGACAGAGGACACCAGAAACAAAAAAATATCCAGAAAGGTTAGTAGAATATAAATTTAAGGTTCAATATAGGGTGTTCCATTAAAAATATCTAAGTAATTTGAGCCTGAAAATCACTTTTCGTAGTACTTCCGGTTTAGCCGGAAATTAAATTACTATGACTTTATCAAGTTTTACTCACCAAACAATTTAAATAACCGCAACAGATTTGATCATACATTCATTTATTTTATATAAAAATGAAATAATTTATGATCGATATAACAATTTCAACCGCCATTTTCTCGAAAACTGTCAAAATGTTTTGTACCTAGAATTTCTTGGACAATCTATATTTACAATAATATACAAGGTACTCCATTAAAAATAACAAAGTTTATACTGTTTCCGGTTAAACCGGAAATGAAAATCAGATCTTGGAGCAATCAAACTGTGCATCGTATTCAACCATACAATTTCCTAAAATTTGAAATCGATATATTTTTTACGAGAAATTTATAGGCTGGCTAGTAACATCGTAGGCACCCGGAGTAAAGTCGCTCCTTTATCTCGCTAATTTCCGGTAGTTTCTTTATTTGACTTGTAACCAAATGGGACCTTCGCCATTTTATAGGGCTTTTTTTTATACATTTATTTAACGTCGGCCTATTTCCGCTACTGAGGCCTAACACCGACGCCTGTAGACGAGCTACCCCCAACCAGGAATTTTGCCGAACCTCTTCCCTTAAGAAGAGTAGGGATCTTTTACTTGCCTAATATTTAATAGACAAGGGACCGACGGCTTTACATCCCCTCTGAAGGATGGTATATCCCCTATACAACCCTCGCCTAAGGTTGTATAGCTTCCGCGCATACACTGATATACAAGCCGCTGGAAGATGTTTGAGGCGAGGACGCGATCTTCGTTGTGAACACGGGAGGGGCCTCTTATTCGAGGAAATAAAAAATAGTCGGCAGAGCTTAGAGTCTTTGAGCTTTGTAGAGACTACAGGAACCTCCCGTGCACTTAATTTGTAGATTTGTAGAAGGTGGGTGGGTTGCCCTCGAAGGTGTTGGTCAGGGCAAAAAGCTACGCCCTGTATGCTGTCCTGGTATTGGCAGTTACACTGACTCTAAATTTAAAAGTTTTGTTTGTTCATTGTATTTTGAAATTGTCTGAGGGAAATTCAACACCCTGTATATTAAGCAGCTTGTGCTTTGGAAATGTTACAGTTCCACTAGAAAGTTAGAATTCACTTTACTTCAAATTTTGTCAATTCTTATAGTACTTGTGAGTCACCCTGTATGTGGTGACTGGCAGAAAAGCACTTGCTTTTTTAACGAAATTTATGGTTTTGATTTAAACAAATGAAAGATCGGCGTCGGTTTAATTTTTATGAATTTATTTCGATTTTGTTACAGTTTCCAAATTTTCGTAACTCTTCGACACTGACAATTCTTGCCGTAGAATCGTATCGGGGTTTTGTTATTTTGACTAAAAATCACTTTATTGTTGATTAAAAGTTGGGCACTAGGTGCGATGCGCGAGGGCAGAATAGATTGTAAAGTTAGAAGTATAAAAATGAAGGGGCACTAGGTGCGAGATGAAGTTATGCGCGAAGGCAGATTAAAGTTTTAAAGAAATACGGTTTTTCTCTTGGTGTCGCCAAGGAAGGTGAAGCACGGAGTTTGGAATGAATCCGGGGAAATAGAAAGCTATCCGCGAAACGGGAAGTCACTAATTACAACTTTGATAAACTATTTCACTCGCGAGAATTTTAGACACTATTACTGCTGGCGTAGCACTCTTGCCGTCGCTGTGTACGAGGAGGCTTTTATATGTTACAGTTTGGTTACATTTGGCGCGCCCCGTGAGTCTCGCATCCCGTTTTAAAAGAGCTGGAAAGGCACGAAATCGCTCCGTGCGGGCGAGGATAAGTCATCATTGTGGAATGTTGTGCAATGTTGCGAAATAATGTAAAAAAGTGAAAATTTCGGGATGAGACCTGTATGACTGTGTAGGGCATAAAAAGACGATTTTTTTGGTATATGGTTTATGGTCGAATCGATGTTGAGAAAAAAATTATTGAAGATTTTCGGACGGATAAATGGGAGAACATATCGTACGACCCCGTAGCGTAGCGTTAAATCCACGCACGTACCATTAAAGTGGATATAATTTGGATACCCGTGTAGGCAGGTGGGATGAAGCGAACAGAAACAATGTTTTAAGAAGTTACAGATGTTGTATACGGAGGGCGATGAGAAAGTAAGGGGAATCTGGATCGGATCAGATGTTTGAAAGGAAGCGGGTACTGTATACGGGGGTGAATAGAAAGTGAGAATAACTGGGATTGACCATGATTGCCGTATATAGGGGCGATGAGAAAGTTGAAGATGGTAAAGATTAACTAGGGATTGGGAATGCGTGCGACTGCTGTATACAGGGGGCGATGAGAAGTTACTTAGAATCGAAAAGAGACGTGGTTCACGAATGGGGAAATGCGACGAATGTCGCATACAGGGGGCGTCGAAAAGTAATACTTATAAAAATGGAGTGACGGACGTTATATACGAGGAGCAATCGGAAAGTAAAGTTTTCTGGAGGGGAACTAAAATTATTCTGATCGGCGGTTTGGAGAGTAGATTGAAGGGGATCTCATGTTATATGGGGTTGGTATTTTTACGGTGGTTAAATTTTGATGTTGTGGCTGTAAAATTACTGTTTAGAACTTTTTGATAATATTTCCGATAGAATTTGATTATTTGTGAATTATCGGTTGCCTTTTAATTTTTTCCGATTTTTCTCTGTGGAAATGTAGTTTTTTGGTGAAACAAAAATGATGGTTACATTTTTTTGTGTTTTGATAGTTCGAGGTGGTTGATAAGATCGAAAGTGATTTTTAGCATTTTTTGTGACTCATTTTCTTATAGTATAGGGAAAGTACTATAACAGTTGGAACGGTCACCCATCCAACTACTAACTGCGCCTGGCGTTGCTTTTCATCGCATATCGAAGTATGTACATAGTAAAGACGCTTATAGGGCTTAATTTTGGCTATCCGAAATGGATTTCTACAACTTTTTTTAGTATGACCAAATTTTGCAAAATCGTTTTTTCATGTCTGAGAAGTCATTTTCAAATATATACCGCGCTACTAAATCAATGGTTTGAGCTACGATTATGCATTTTTGTGAACTTACTCAAAAAATTATAGCGCTTCTAAAGGTACTCTCCTAATTTTCAAAATGTAATACCTTTTCGAGAAAATGAGCTCCCAAGTCGCCACTAGCAAATTCGTGCGTTGAAAATTTCACCATGTGAGCAACTATGTTAATTATTAAAAACTTATGTATGTATATATGAAGTCAAATCCAGACAAAATTATAGAAAAGTTTCTGTTCTTTAGGTTTCATAGTTTTCGACAAATCCAATTGTCTTCTTCTTATTCATAAAAATTCAATATTGCCTGGTGTGAAAAGTTTTAAATTTCATACTTGTCGAAGTTGGTATACTAATCGAGGAAATATTATTACCAAATGAATGCCTTCCTACCCTTCTACTTCACCGAGTACTACTTTAAATGTTAATTTTGGACTCGAAGTACTGATTGTTTTGAAATACACACAATGTGTTTATTTTATAAGAGAACAAGAAAATGTAACTTTCATACAAACAGGTACCTATTTGTTATACAGGGTGAAAAAAATTGGCAGCAGTTCTGGATAAGTACAAATTTTTATATACATTTTTTTTAATTTCTTGCTCCATTTCTGAGATAATGGTGTTGAAAACACAGAATTCGAGCTCAAATATAACTATGGAATTAAAAATTCTATTACTAGAAAACTATGAAACCTACCGAACTGAATCTTTTTTTAAAAGTTTTTCTATAGCTTTGTCTACAATTGACTTCATATATACCGGGTGTAACAGGATCATGGTATACCCCCCTTTTCTCCTTTAGTTTTGAAGATGATTGAAATTTAGAATATACTATATACATAATAAGCGGCACATTTTTACATACAATTGATTGTTTTTCACCTCCGGTTTCGTCGGAAGTGACACTAACTTTGGATTTTTAAATGGAACACCCTGTATATTATTGGAAATTAATTGAATATATTCAAAATAGAAAATTTCGATCATTTATTCTATTTCTTATTAACAAATTTGATTTTAAAACAATAATTATCCAAATTATTTTATTTTAGTATCGTATTTATATTTTAACTAGATAGGGAATCTGATTTCATCTTTTATGTGTATCGTATTTTATTGTTCTCACAATACACGGTTCCATTTGATTTGAATTTGTTTTATTGCTGTGTGTTTTCTAGAATTGTGTTTAATTTCAACGGTCCGAACTTACGACTTTGAGATCTAAATTAGAAATTATTTACAGTGATATTTTTAAACGCCGTCAGCCGATATCATATCAATATATTATTCTGTTTGACTTATTAATTTGTAATCTATGATATTTGTTTGTAATCCTGTAGTTTCCCATTCAGTAATTGGCCTTGGCTGCTGGATGGTGTGAATAAATAAATAAATGAATCAGTGAGTGAGTGAGGGAGTGAGTGAGTGAGGGAGTGAGTGAGTGAGTGAGTGAGTGAGTGAGTGAGTGAGTGAGTGAGTGAGTGAGTGAGTGAGTGAATGAGTGAGTGAGTGAATGAGTGAGTGATCGAGTTGAGTAAGTGAGCGAGTCAGTAAGTAAGTAAGTAAATCGATCAATCAGTCAATAGATCAATAGATCAATAGATCAATAGATCAATAGATCAATAGATCAATAGATCAATAGATCAATAGATCAATAGATCAATAGATCAATAGATCAATAGATCAATAGATCAATAGATCAATAAATTAATAAACCAACGCACGGACGGACGGACTGACCAACCGATCAACCAACAAACAAAAACACACACACATACATAAATAAAAAGTAAATAAATAAATAAATTGGTTGAACCATTTTTATATATTTTATGAAATTACTAATTTGAAAAAAATATTTTTTTTTCTTCTTCATAATTTATTTTTTAGAAACTGCATTTGCAGCAAAATTATTTGTATTTAAAAAGGTCCTATTAATATTTTCGTGTTTCATTAAAGAAATTAATTTTTATTTAACTACGGTATTTGTCAAGCAACTTCTATGGTACTTACATGCTAATAACAGATTTAATTAATTATATTTTGATTCAGCATGGAAATTAAAATTTTTCTAAATTGATATTTCGAATTACGATGTAATAATGTAAGACTCGGCATTTAGAAGCACGATTTCCACATGTTTATATTTTCGAAACAACCACATCGCAACCGCTGCTACACCGCGCTTGCGCCGTTCAGTTGTGACGTATTCTTGTGATGTGCATAGTATTTTTTTTTTAATAATTATTAAGTCAGTATGGGAATTAATATAGAATTCCATAAGCCTCTCTTCCATATAAATGTTGGGTTTAGTACCTGTAGAGATCTCTATCGATTTCATGTTGAATTTCTTTAAATCTGACGAAAAAAACTAATTGATAAGAAGGGGCGAAAGTGTTCGGTAGCCGGCATATCGTACTGATTAATTAAAGGTATTGTGCACAGTGTCTCGTTGTAAAAATATATTGTTGGACACGGTTATTGCACACAAAAGGCGAGTCAAATTTTAGTTTTGGTTAATTTGGTGTAATTGACCGTCTTAAGCCTAAGAGGGACGAATTTCTTTTAGGTAGCAGCGTCTAAAAATGTTATGATTTTGTTTCCAGTGACTTTATATTAAAGGTAAATAATGTTAATGCTTATTTGCCAAATTTTAGGTGTTTTAAGCAGCAGTTTTGGGCTGGAGTTTTATGGTAAAATTTTGTATTAAAGAAGATTTGCTTATAGGAAACTTAGTCTTGGTCGATGGGAAGTTATTGGCTGACCACTAATGTTCTTAGCATATATACTGGGTGTTACTGAAAAAAAAATGTGTGAAGATATTGTTCCGGGGAAATCTTCTATGTAATCCATAGTCTCGAGATCTCTCGAGGGAGAAGGAAAATGTACCACATAGTGGATAGATTTACGAAAATTTACAATTTTAACAATTTCTAAATATTTCTTACCTATTTATGTTTACATATACGATATAATAGAGCTCTGATTTATTAAGTCGTTGCACCTTTTAAATAAGAACCTGTCAATTTCTAGATATTAATTTCATTCCAAGAAATATAATTAAAAGTCGTATCTATCACATCTATTTTGATATTAAAATTTATATTTATTACTATATATCCTTGTTTTATTTCATTTAAAGGTAATTTTGGCCTTAGTTTGGTGGTTTTGATATATAATGAGGGGCATGTATCTTTAAAGCATTGGCGCCCTTAACTAATTATATTATAGTAAAATAACAAATAACATCTAACTGAATCACCCCGACTCCACTGAGTTTAATTTAGTCGGAGCATACCCAGCACTAAAAATTACGAACAATTTACTAAAACTTAAAACGATGGCACTCAAATGTTGAAACGAATTTCTAAAAGAAGAGTATTTTTCTTATCGATGTACCTTTTTCGAAACTTCTTTACTTAATGCACGGATACGATTTTAATTTTTTCTTAAATCTTTGTTTCTATAAATGCTATATCCACTCTGCTTTGACGCAATTGTTTACGATAAATATTTGCCCATACTTTCAAATTTATTTGTAGCAAGAAAATAAAATATTGTAAAATAAATAGGTTTTACAGTTATAAAAATCTAATCTTTTGCAAACGTAGTATATTTGATGAGACCGATTCGAGTAATGCAAACCAGGATCCAGTAACATGGTAACCTATATTCGAATTCGAAGTTTAGCCATTTATTATCAAACACTGAAATAGTTTAAATAATATCGATATTAAATTGTAATCACAAAATTGTGAAGTGACACATTTTTACCAGAAAACTAAGTTCTTATGTCCGTTAAGAAACAGAAAATTTGTTAAATTGTCAACTTTAATAGTTCATAGCTTTTAAAGGAGTGATCATACGAAATAATTTAAAACTAAAATTCGTGTAATTTTATATTATTTACTCAGATTATTAGTTTTTAGAGGAAAAGATAAAACAAAAATTTTAGTGTAGATTCATAGTTGCCCAATAATTGTTCCAACCCCTCCAATGACCTAAATACCAAACATCCGCATTTTCGTAACAGTTTTAGGGTATGTAGTAAAAAAATTTATCGTGTAAGATATTGATTTTAATTCTGAAAAATATTATATTTTAGTGCTAAATCTTTTTGTGTGCTTTTAAGACATAAATTTTTTCTACCTTAAGAAAATTGAAACAACCGTCCACTGCAGATAACTGAATACACGTATATTATAACTATGTAACGCGATTATCCAGAATGCGAATGCGCATTGTTAGTGAATCCAATAATCTTAATGGGAATTAGAGAAATTATATTCTTAAATAATATATAAAGTAAGTAATGATTTTAAGAAAAATTCTTAATATCAGTTTTTTTAATTTAAACTTACTTTGCTTACATTCATGCCGTTTCTTTTATGTGTTTTCTTAACGTAAAAGTCAATCTAACAAAAATCTAAACTAATTTTATAATAATTTGCATTGTTTTAAAAAATATAAACTAATGGTATCGGTAAAATATTGAGATGTGCCGATAGCAGAATATATTTCAAGATGAACTTAGGCAAGGTTTCAATTAGGAAATATCTAGTTTTTTGTTTAAAGGCCCATGTACTCTCAAAAATATGCCATTTTTAAATTAATAGTTTAAGTATTAAAACTACTAGCCCAATCTGCAGGGTATTTCTTACCATGGGATCCGCAGTTGGTGAAATTTTAAAATTTTTAATATATTTTGCTTCCCCGTCGAGCTAGATCAATATTAGCAAATTAGATGAGGTCGATTTCTATATTCTATACAATTTGTCTTATATGAACCTTTTCCAAAAAGTTAATTTTTTTGCATTATCTCTAGCAGGAAGCAAAATAATGTAGGTGTTGAAAATGTTTGCTTGCATTTTTCTATCTTTAGAGAGAATTTTCGCAAAATAATGTATGATGTGAAAGTTGCCGACAACTAAATGATCTACAAAATCATGTAATTTATTTTCCTTTTACATATCAACACAAAAGTTGTAGCTCTCTCACTGAATGAACGCGAATCCTTGTACTCATAAATACTTCATTGAAACCCCTTTCGGCACTACCATTGAGATAGACTTTTAGACGCTATTTTACGTGGTTTCTCCGATTGGACCTCTACATATTCTTCAATTACTTCACCGGGTTACTTGTTCTTTTGTTATTTTCACTTTTTTTCATCTCTTTTATGATACTGACTTAACAATTTGTTTCTTCTTGTTCTACGATGATAATATCAATCAGTTTTGTCCCATCTGCATACCATTCTTATCAGTTTTCCGTTTGGGACAAATTTCTTCCATTTGCGATATATTGTCTTGCTCAATTCGTCATCTTTCAAAGATATTCGGGACTTTATCGTGATTTTTTCAATACAATGTTCGTAAATCAAAACATTCATCGCTGCTTCTCAGCGACCGCATATTTTTGCATATTTGGTCTACCGTGTGAATAAGTTGAAGCAGTTCGATGGGGGCAAATATCTAATCAGTCGTATTGCTACGTAAGGAGTACTCATATTTGAGGAGAAATCGAGAAAATTACAAAACAGTTTTAGTAGGTTACATATTGATATAAATTATTTTTTCAAATTCTAAATTGATATACATTGCAATAATAATAAGCAAATATTAAGAACGAGACCTGACATTGAATTATTAAAAACAAACAATAAATACGAACTTGTACTCAATAAATGAGCTGCTAAATAAGCATGTATTAATATTCTTTCCTATTATTTGGGTTTTCTACCACATGTATTATTGTCCTCTTCAAAAATAAATCACCGAATCTACAAAATAATAGAATTTTTGGAAAAAAGCCTCTACGCCCGTGACGTTTACGCCAAAAGAATAGTCAGAGGTTATGTTTTGCAAATAATATAAATCAGAATAAACACAAAAATAATGTATTTTGCTGACGTTTCGGAAAGTAATCTCTTTCCGTTTTCAAAGCTTTTTTTGATAGAACTCTTATTTTGCTGTGTATGTCTATTCTATAATCTTAAAGCTGTGTATTTCACAGTACATATTTCACACATACTTACTACTTACACAGAACATAAAACTGATGATATGTTCTTTTAGATAATGTTGAGCTTGTTAAGTTCTTCTTTTAACATTGGTAGCCAGGTTGTACAAATATCTACGGAACAATTCGATACGCGCTTGCCTTCATTTAATAAGATTATTGCTGATTCTTTAATTTTTCTTTTTTTGGTATCTGCTTCTTTTGTTAAAATTTTTGCCGAGTCCCAGTTTATTCTATGTCCGTTTTCCCAAGAATGTTCACAAATCTTTGATTTCTTCATTCTTTCTAATGTAATTCTTGTGCTCATCCAACCTCACACTGAAAGATCTGGATGACTCACCCACATAACATTCATCACATTCGCACGGGATATTGTAAATACAGTTTTTTGAATACTGCTCCCTGTTTATCGGTTTTGTTTTTGTTAAAATAGATCTTAAAGTGTTCCCCGTTTGAAATATCGTCCTAACATCAAATTTGTCACCTATACGGCGTAGGTTTTCCGATAATCCGTATACATAAGGAATTGTTGCTGTATAATGACGCTCAGGTTTTTTTCGTACCTGATTGTCCCTATTTTCAACATTTATGAAAACTCTATCAACAAAGGCTTCAAGATATTGATTTTGTACTAGAACCTCTTTAATAAGTTTTTTCTCGTTATTTAATATTTCATTATTAGATGAAATTATTTTGGCCCTATCGTATAAACATTTTACAACACCCCTTTTAACATTTATTGACTAATTTGTGTTAAAATTTAGATATCTATTAGTATGTTACAATTAAACATCTAAAAACTGTAGTTCATTCCTAATTTCTACTTCTAATGTGAATTTAATAGACGGTTCCTTACTATTTATATTTTCCAAAGAACTATCTAGTAAATCGACACCATGAGGCCAAATTGCAAAGATGTCGTCAACATATCTCCACCAGATAACCGGTTTGTTTATACATTTTGAACATATGTGTTCTCAAAATTCTCCATAAATATGTTGCTTGAAATTGGTGATAATGCAGACCCCATAGCCATACCAAAATCCTGCTGATAGAACTCATTGTCCAATTGAAAATAGGTTGTTTTTATACACATTGTTAAGAGTTCCATTATGCTATTTACACTTAATTTAGTTCTAGTTTCCAAATTATTATCATTTAGCAACCTGTCTTTAACTATTTTTACGGTCTCATCTACCGGAACATTGGTAAAAAGACTAACTACATCAAAACTACCCATCAGGTGTGATTCATGAATATCGTTTTCATAAATTTTGTCTATAAAATGTTTACTATTTTTAATATATGAATCGGTATTTGCAGATAATGGATCAATAATTTTAAGTAAAAATTTTGCCAAATTATGACATGGTGAATTAATAGAACTAACAATAGGTCTCAAAGAAATATTTTGTTTATGTGTCTTTGGTAAGCCATAAAAACGAAAAGGCTTACTACGATGTGGTGTAAGTTTCCTTCGTTCAAAATCATTAAATTCATGTTTGTATTTAAACAAACTTCTGTAAATTTTGCTCTCTATTGATTTTGTTGGATCTTTGTTTAGTTTTGAGTAGGGTCCCTCATTTACATGATTTTTGTGTTATATATATCTATCTATCTATATATATATATATATATATATATATATATATATTCCGAGAAGCTTCCGCGGTCGTTGGTATGAAAAATACTAGGTTCTCGGGTTGAACCGCGTCTGAGATTGTTAATGTCTCGACGTTTCGGCTCCCGTTTTGGAGCCATTTTCAAGAGAAAAAGTGAGTCAAGTAAAAATTGTCAAAGAAAATAATGCTAGGAGTTCGTGGAACTGGTTCGATTCCGGGGTCTCAATCTGCCTACTCCCCAGATCTCACCGCGATCCGTCTCTAAGGCCTCAACCTGCCTACTCCTTAGAGCGAACTCAGCGAACTTAGAGATCTGGGGAGTAGGCAGATTGAGACCCCGGAATCGAACCAGTTCCACGAACTCCTAGCATTATTTTCTTTGACAATTTTTACTTGACTCACTTTTTCTCTTGAAAATGGCTCCAAAACGGGAGCCGAAACGTCGAGACATTAACAATCTCAGACGCGGTTCAACCCGAGAACCTAGTATTTTTCATATATATATATATATATATATATATATATATACATCTTTCTATCAATTCTGAACCATTAGACAATTCATACAATCCTGAACCAGCTATTTATAGAAGAGATAGACAAAAAATATTTGTTTATACTGGAGTATATAGGGGGTCGGATAACCTATTCTGTAAAATATACTTTGATATTTTTATAACTAAACGTAGGTGTATATCTACACACTAATGACATCATCCTGAACCAATACGTTAATATGACAAAGCTGAACCATTTTATACAGTAATATATAGCTGAATGTTACATCCTGAACCACTTCAATGTTGCCATTTTTAAATACTATAGGATAGCTACCTGCTATGTTTGTATTGCCAAGGGTCATAAAATACTCGGACTTCTCGCATATGCTTCTTACGCACAACTGAAATTTGATATTTATCAAGTGTAAGTATCTTTCTGAAAGAAGGGGATGAATTTTAGGTATTTAAATTGTAAAAGGCTAGAATAAATACGGTTTATTTTTAATTTTTGCTGTTTAAAATTATATATATATTTTAAATATACAGGGTGTCGTAATTACGTGCAAAAAATTTAGCTGTAGATTGCCTGTCGAAAATTTAGACCGGGTTCTTCCTATAAAATTTTTCAAAACAACCTTTTCCTGTCCAGCTACACTCCCTTAAAGGGGTGTGCCAAAAAAAAAGGTTTTTAATTTATATCTCAAAATAACGTAATCGGAAAAAGACGAAATTTGGCACATCTCTGTTACTCATCAAAGGGCATCTAACGAAATCACGTCAACCACCTAGCATGTACACGAAGGGGTGAAATTTACTACCCTTTTAGAAATTTTGTAAATATCTTTGTGCCTGCTCTTTTCTTAAGTTAAAAAAATAACTAAACATTATGATTAATTTAGAAACTTTTTCATCTCTTCAAAGAAATTCGTAAAATCGACCATTTTTGGAAAAAAATTAAATTACATCTGCCTAAGTGATCAATGAAAAGCTATGAGCAAAATTATATTAGTGTAAAATACTAAAAGTAGGCTGGTGTCAAATTATAATCTGACAATATAACGTTGTTTCTTGCCTTTGAAATAATAAGATAATCATTTCTTATTGCTTAATACTAGTATTTTTCTAACCAGATTTTAAAATGCATAGTTCTAGTAATGAGGAATAATATGCAGACATACATTTAATTTATGGTGAATGTAAAGGAAATGCTTCAGCGGCAAAAGAACGATATCGTCGTAAGTTCTCTACACGTACTGTGTCAAACGTTCGTACTTTTTCTAATATTCACTTGAGGTTACAAAAAAGGAGGTGTTTTAAAAAAACAAGTCATGATTGTGATCGTCGGAGACAAATAGGAGATGCAATGGAGGCACACATATTAAATACATTATTTTGGTGAACATCCTGAATGTAGTATTAAACTGGCTGCTCATCAATTCCACACAATAAAAACATCAGTATGGAGGATTTTGAAAATCATCAATTATCATTTACAGATAATACAAGAGCTGTTCCCTCGTGACTTTCCAGTAAGACTTGATTTTTGTAGAATTATACTTAGACGCCATTACATTTTACAGTACTATTCACAGATGAATGCTGCTTTACTCGACGTGGAGATTTAAATATTCCTAACTAGCATTTATGGAGGGAGGGACGATAATCCTCACGCTGTTGTAAATGCAGGATGTCAATAAACTTTTCAATAAATATTTGGGCCGGAATTATAGACAATAAATTAATAGGGCCTTTTGAGTTACCAAACAGATTAAATGGTCCAGCTTATTTAAACTTTTTATAAAACGACCTGTATCAACTTATAGACGATTTACCTCTTGGATTACGTCAAACACTTTGGTTTAAGCAGAATGGTGCGCCACCTCATTATTCTTTAGACGTTCAAGAGTGGCTACCCTCAACATTTAGAAATCGATGGATTGGCAGGGGGCGAGAAGCCACAATTAAATGGCCCCTCGGTCCCCTGATATGAATGCACTGGACTTTTACTTTTGTGGCCACTTGAAAAATGTTGTTTACTCGACACCTGTCCCTAGCGTCGAAGTTTTAAGAGAGAAAATTTTTACTGCTGCCAATGAAGTTCGAAACTCCACATGTTTTACTTATAGAAGGCAGGTATGGCAATTTTAGGAAACGGTTGCAAACGTGTATTCAAGTTGGAGGTCGTCATTTTGAACAAATGCTTTAATATCTAAAAACAACAATCGTTGTCTTCATGTTTAAATTTTTTTACTGTCTAAATTCATCTTTTTTTTCCGATTACGCTATTTTGAGATAAAAATTAAAAACCGTTTTTGGCACGCTCTTTTAAGGTATTGTTGCTGGACAGAAAAGAGTTATTTTATACGGAGAACCCGTCTTAATTTTCGACAGAGAATCTACAGTTAAATTTTTTGCATGTTATTTCCAAACATCCTGTATATGTATATATATTTACTTTTAAAAAGTTTAAAGAGTATGCATTAGAAGTTGTTTTCAGATATATGGGAGGTTCCCCTAATAATCATCACCTTTTTGTAACAATTCCCTTAATATTTCTATCTTAATTTTTCATTCTATATTTAACTGTATTATTTTCCGTTCTGGTTTAAAAGGAAGCTTCACTTCTGAATGACTTTTGATTATGCCTAAGGTTGACTTTTTTAGAGAGAACCAAACAATGATAAAAAAAATTAAAGAGTCAAATTTTAAACGTCAATATTTTGAAAACGAATATAATGGAGTGGATATATCCAAATTATTGCTGTATGTGGAATTGTGGTATTGTCTGGAAAGTTGAAAAAATAGTTCAGATAGATACAAGTTGTAGAATAACATACAATGCCCAACCTAAGGAACATATTTTTTTAAATAATTTATTTTTTGAATCATGTTTAATTCTTTTTATTTATTCATTTATTTAATTGCGATATCCGACAGGGGCAGTGCTCAGTTATAGGATAAAGAGAGGAATATTACAATCACGAATGAATTGGAATAAAAATACATGTTAAGCATAAAGAAAATTAAATATAATATTTTTAGTCGCAAACTCCTCTATAAAATCCTTATTTTACTATAAGGAACGTAACCAGACTGCAACCAACAGCTACTCTCCGGGCTATGTGCCCCGCCGAGCGCTGAATCACAAGTTACAAGTCTGGCGCGTTAACTGTAATAATTGCATATTACCATCAAAACGCTAATGCTTCGATTGCAACAAACACCAGCCGAAAGACTGATCCTACTTAAAGGAGCTCTCTTGCCAGCCGTCACACACCACTTGCAGACTGCAGTTTCGAGCTGTTGGTTCTCGTCAGTGCAAGGTAGGCATGTGACGACTGACACGAGGATCCTTTGACTATTTGGTAACATCCCGGTATTTTTACGATAGCGACATGTAAAACAGTCAGCGTCTAAAAAGTAGACTATTGAAATTTTAGGTCAAAATGTCAATTTGTTTAGTTGTGTATTTCTTACTTTTAACCTCAATCCTTGCTATAAATTCACATTAAAATTTGTCAGAAAGAAAAATGGTATAGCATTATTTAAAGCCTTTTTGCATTGTAGGGGGATTAGAGAATATATAAAACAAGTCCCAAATATTCATAAATATTCTTTTAAGTGAGCAATGAGAAATGAAATATTTAATTCTTAATTTTAAGTGATATATTTAAAAACTTACATTGTGCCTAAAAATATACCGATTATGAAAATCAAATACACTTTAAGGCATTATAAAAGATTATTTTTGTTTGATAGTGTATCCGTGAAGTATCCCGCATTAAATTATTCTATAAAATATATTTTAGATAGAACATAAAACGGATAGGTTATCGTCCGTCCAGGTGCAAAAATAGTATCGCCGAGCTTATTAAATTAATTTTTAATTTGAAGAGTTATCTTCATTTTGAAAAACTTAAACTATAAATAATTCTTTCAATATTCGAAGAATGGGATGCTGTTAGCTTAGCACAATTTATTTTTTTAATATTTGCACGCTAATAAATTACTCTTTATAGATATACAGTATGTTACAAAAATAGCTATCACTAGGAATATTTACATATAACATATTACATAAACACCAGACAATATTATATTTCTACATACAAAGCAAAAAATTACAGAAAGTTCTCTTATTTTTAACAATCATACATATTCTGTTAAAATAGCAACAGAAACATTGTTCTATGCATTTGGGTCCGAAAAACGAAATACAAATTCTCTAGTTTTAACCCTAATTTTATCCAAGTTTTTTTTAAACAAATATACGGGTCAAATTTAGCCTTCACATACTTCTTTGCAACAATGTTTGTTATCTATACTTACTTTACATACATTTTAAATTATTTGACTAAAATAATACTGGAATCTCCAGCATTTATTTAAAATGTATAGATACGGGAAGAATAAAAAAAAGTGAAAGTAACCTGTACACGGATTTGCCGTTTGAATCCTACCTAATTTCTGACTGTTTATCCTTTCATTCCAAGACGCCTCTTAGAAGTAAGGGTAGGTAATGATCATTACAACTATTTACATAAGTCGTTTCTGGACTGAGAAAAACCATACTGAGACCATGGAACAATAACATAACATAGTTCACTAATTCATTTTCTCAAAAGAACAAATATACTTGTGTTATATATTTTCAGTAAGTCTACATCTACTATTTCAGAAAGTATAAAATCATTTTTATTAGGTTTCGTAACAGATGCCTAACTTTTTCATACTAGGTATATTGGATGAAATTAAATTGATTATACATTAATTGTGGCAAATAAATCCTAAAATGTGTAAAAACTAGAAATAGAAAAGTATAAATTTGTCTTTTTATTTCGTCTCATACCATCAAAATATTCCAACCGGTTATAATACAAAGATGCGCACTGTAAAACTCTAAATAAATACCCTCACTATATTACATTTCAATATAAGTTTAACGATAGCTAGCAACAATTTATTTCTTGAATCACGTTTTTCCTCCTTTTTCTTTATTTATTAACGATATTTTTACAATTACAAAATTTCAATCACAAATTGAATTAGATTACAAATATATATATAAATAAAATTTTACACGTAGGATAGTTATGGTATAATTTGTACATGGTAACATTTTTTGAAAGAGGGTGAAACAAATGTCAAGTGCCGCACATGTTTCCCATCGACCATTTAGGTATTTAAATTTTAAAGAGCCTGGGTGGTCGAGCGGCCGACAGCGAAGACTTGACTTTAATTTATTATTGTGAATTTAAAAGACTTTATTCTACTTTGAGCATATACTAATGCACAAATAACTTTAATAAAAATGGCATTTATTTACCGCTCTTATAATATGTAATATTTAAGAAGTGGTAAATTTTTTTGTTTCGTTCGGCATTAAGGTTTCAAATGGTAGCTGTTATAACTTCATAGTAGAATAGAGTAAGACGATAAGATAAAACAAAAGTCAATGGTTAAAGTGCTGTTCTTTGTTACACATGTTACCCATAAACAAAACAAAATTGGGGTATTTAAATTTTAAAGGGACACAATATATAACACTGTGTGGTCCACTAGAGTCCGGCGCCAAATCTGAGACACCCATATATTGTAATATTTGTATGATCTAGTTTTATTTATATAACAAATGAACCAACGGTTAGTAGAAGACTTTACATTAATTTACTATTGTTGGTTTAAAAATCATTCATTGTATTTTGAGCATTCCAGTCACTTGTACTTAATAAAAATTTTATATCGGTGTTTCGATTTTATTTTAAATTACATTGGATTAAACCGATATTTAACAACTCTTAATATTTATCTTATGGTTTTGGTATTTTTGGCGTAAACTAATGCGTAAATAGCATTAATAAAAATATACATAATTATTTACCGCTTTTCTAATATTTAGTATACAGCGTGTGGATTGAAACATGACCGTAAGTCTTAAAAAAATATCTTCGGAATTGATGCTGAAATATAATTCTTTTTGGTATTTTTGGCATAAACTAATACGTAAATAATATTAATCAAAATAACAATTATTTATTGCTTTTACAAAATTCAGTATATTTAGGAAGTGGTAATTTTTTCTTCGCATGGCATTAAGGTTCAAAATGGAAGTTGTTATAACTTCACAGTAAAATTTATCGGTGTGAAAAAGTATAATTGCACTGTTTATATCCTTGATTTGGCAGGATTAGAGAATATATATGAAACATGATGCAAATTTTAACACAATATAGGTACTAATAATAATTTATCTCAATTTATTAACACAGTACAGAACAGAAGTATTTTTGTGAAAAGCTCCTTGTAGAAGCTTGAATACGAAAAATATTTCAGTTATTGATAAATTCTTTTAAGCGAGCAGTCATACGTGATTCTTGGTATGTATAAATTATATGCTTAGATAAAATAGTATTGTGCGTAATAATATGCTAATTATAAAAATTCAACTAGTGTTAAAATAATATTTTTTTTTAAAGTGGTTAGTAACAAGTTTTTGAATGCGTTTGTTATTACAAGGTAGTTCAGAAATGGTTGTGTACATCAACGAAGACAAATTAATCATGATTTTGATCTACGGAGAATGTAGAAAAAATTCCCATGAAGCCGAAAGGTTACTCCATTTGCATTTTCCCAATTTGCCTAAGCCAGACCATAAAATCTTTATTTCTTTAACCAATAATTTGAAAAATTACGGAAGTTCTAAAAAGTTAAAGTATAATAAACAGTTGACGGCTACAAATGATGCAAATACTGCTTTAGTAATTGACAATATTGTAAATAATCCAAATATGTCTTTACGGAAATTATCATCTGAAACAAATATTTCCTACTCCTCTTGTCAAATAATTTTAAAGAAAAATAAGTACCGACCTGGTGATTTTCAGCGTTTCATAAATTTTATTGCTGAATTGTCAGTATCACATAATAAAAATCCAAATTATTTGAAAAATGTGTCGTGGAGCGATGAGAGCCGCTTCCATAGTAATGGGCTTGTGACTATACAGACCACTCGGAATTGGTCTCAAAATAATCCGAGATAGGTACGAAGAACCAAAAATTAAACACTTTTTAAAGTAAATTTATGGTGTGGAGTATTGAACAGATACATAGTCAGACCTTATCTATTTCGTGAAACGTTAAATTGTGGTAGATATCGGAGGTTCTTGCAAGAGGAGCTGCCAAATTTATTAAGAAACATTCCTCATGATGGGCACATAATCTGGTTTTATCAAGACGGGGCACCGGCACATAATTTAAGGATAACATTTAGTCACTTGCAACGAACATATCCTAGAAGATGGATAGGAACTAATGGAGTAATCAGGTGGCCAATACGGTCACCTGACTTAACTGCATTAGATATTTTCTTATGGAGACATCTAAAAAATTTTGTTTGCACCGAACCAATCGATGTTATGGCAGACCCATACAACAAAATATATATGCGGGTGTTACCACAGTAGATCGTTATTGAAAGTAATGGTTTAACATGTGTATCCATGAAAGAGGAAACAGTTTTAAACATTTACTTTAAAAATAAATACATACATATGTACATATTTTATTGAAAAGTCAAAACAAATTATTAAAAAAACTTATTTGACTTTATATTATGTCGATTTATCTCGAAAATCACTGATTTTAACAGGAAAGTGTATGCTACAAAAAGTACTTAGTATTAAAGAAACTTTAATATTATACTTTCAAAGTCCCAGTCATCGAAAATTCTTTCCGGCATCGCGTCGCGACGTAGCGGACGCCACTGTCATTGGCAACATTTGAACGACAAAATAAAGCCACCAAAAATATGTAACGACTGGCCTTTACAGAAATTTAATACCTTTTTTCGTTATTATGGAAACTGCCTGGGGAGTTTTATGTGAATCACCCTGTATACTTAAGTCAATTTAACGTCATACTACATAGCATACAAATTTGTGGTAAGCTATTCAAAAATAACAAATGCCAAACATCTCATAATAGTAAAGCATATTTTTCACAATAATTAGTATCTTAAAATACATATACATTTAGAAAATTATAGAAGCTAAATTTCGTAGAAAATATGAAAATAAATATGAAAAACCCATTAATATATTGCTAAATTATCAACTGGACCATTTTCCATTGTTGGCCTTATATTAGACCTTATAAAAATGTAAAGATCTGGTATTTCAATTTTGGGTATAAATTATTTTTAAAGAATTGATGAATAAAAAAGAAGAAAACTTCACACCTATATACCTTACGGAAATAAGACTAATAATTATTATAATTATTTACTTAAATCATTCTTGGACTGAGAAAAATAATTATGAGATTATCAGGATAACATAAGGTTGTAGTTTATGAATTTTTTCAAACGGATGAATCAAATAGAAATTTATAAAGCTTTTTATTTGTATTTTTTATGTCGTCTGATCTTTTAGGAAGTTTAAAATAATTTTTATTTGGTCTCGTAACAGATCTATAATTTTTTAGGATTACATTGCATTGAATTAAATTAATTACATTAAATGTCGCAAGTTCCAATAAATCCCAAATCATCGAAATGCTACAAACAAAAATAATATAATGCTTTTGATTTTAATTTTGTCTCATATCCTATAAAAATATTCCAACAGGTTACATAGATACGCATGGTAAAACTATAAATAAAATCTCTCAACGTATTGCATCCTAGTATAGGTTTAAAGATACCAAAACGTTCTTATAAGTACAAAGACATTAATACACTATTGCCAAACCTATTGGTTCAGGTTAGTAAGGGAGACATGAATGGCAATATACTGTATATAAAACAGCGCCACCCGCTAATGCAGCCAAACACTGAACTAAAAAACACGTCTTCCTAACTAACCTGAACCACCATTAATTAGTCTGTAACTAATTCTCCCGCGCATTTTTTCCCGCCAAATATATATGTTAAGAAAGAATCCGATCCTAAGTTTGTCAAGGAACGTTTCAGTTATCTACGTGAGATACCACTAAATAAAAAAGAAAGGAAAACGAACCTGAACCACATATATGGTTCAGGTCCGTCCGGCTGGTTCAGGATTGTGCTTACAAATTACTATTTCTGGTTCAGAATCATACCATTGCTCTATATATATATATATATATATATATATATATATATATATATATATAGCAATGGTATGATTCTGAACCAGAAATAGTAATTTGTAAGCACAATCCTGAACCAGCCGGACGGACCTGAACCATATATGTGGTTCAGGTTCGTTTTCCTTTCTTTTTTATTTAGTGGTATCTCACGTAGATAACTGAAACGTTCCTTGACAAACTTAGGATCGGATTCTTTCTTAACATATATATTTGGCGGGAAAAAATGCGCGGGAGAATTAGTTACAGACTAGTTAATGGTGGTTCAGGTTAGTTAGGAAGACGTGTTTTTTAGTTCAGTGTTTGGCTGCATTAGCGGGTGGCGCTGTTCTATATACAGTATATTGACATTCATGTCTTCCTTACTAACCTGAATCAATAGGTTTGGCAATAGTGTATTAATGTCTTTGTACTTATAAGAACGTTTTGGTATCTTTAAACCTATACTAGGATGCAATACGTTGAGAGATTTTATTTATAGTTTTACCATGCGTATCTATGTAACCTGTTGGAATATTTTTATAGGGTATGAGACAAAATAAAAATCCAAAGCATTATATTATTTTTATTTGTAGCATTTCGATGATTTGGGATTTATTGGAACTTGCGACATTTAATGTAATTAATTTAATTCAATGCAATGTAATCCTAAAAAATTATAGATCTGTTACGAGACCAAATAAAAATTATTTTAAACTTCCTAAAAGATCAGACGACATAAAAAATACAAATAAAAAGCTTTATAAATATCTATTTGATCAAAAATTGAGTTACTGAGATTATACGACACAAATATATATATTCATCCGTTTGAAAAAATTCATAAACTACAACCTTATGTTATCCTGATAATCTCAGAATTATTTTTCTCAGTCCAAGAATGATTTAAGTAAATAATTATAATAATTATTAGTCTTATTTCCGTAAGGTATATAGGTGTGAAGTTTTCTTCTTTTTTATTCATCAATTCTTTAAAAATAATTTATACCCAAAATTGAAATACCAGATCTTTACATTTTTATAAGGTCTAATATAAGGCCAACAATGGAAAATGGTCCAGTTGATAATTTAGCAATATATTAATGGGTTTTTCATATTTATTTTCATATTATCTACGAGATTTAGCTTCTATAATTTTCTAAATGTATATGTATTTTAAGATACTAATTATTGTGAAAAATCTGCTTTACTATTATGAGATGTTTGGCATTTGTTACTTTTGAATAGTTTACCACAAATTTATATGCTATGTAATATGACGTTAAATTGACTTAAGTATACAGGGTGATTCACATAAAACTCCCCAGGCAGTTTCCATAATAACGAAAAAAGGTATTAAATTTCTGTAAAGGCCAGTCGTTACATATTTTTGGTGGCTTTATTTTGTCGTCCAAATGTTGCCAATGACAGTGGCAATACTATTTTATCTAAGCATATAATTTATACATACCAAGAATCACGTATGACTGCTCGCTTAAAAGAATTTATCAATAACTGAAATATTTTTCGTATTCAAGCTTCTACAAGGAGCTTTTCACAAAAATACTTCTGTTCTGTACTGTATTAATAAATTGAGATAAATTATTATTAGTACCTATATTGTGTTAAAGTTTGCATCCTGTTTCATATATATTCTCTAATCCTGCCAAATCAAGGATATAAACAGTGCAATTATACTTTTTCACACCGATAAATTTTACTGTGAAGTTATAACAACTTCCATTTTAAACCTTAATGCCATGCGAAGAAAAAATTACCACTTCCTAAATATACTGAATTTTGTAAAAGCAATAAATAATTGTTATTTTGATTAATATTATTTACGTATTAGTTTATGCCAAAAATACCAAAAAGAATTATATTTCAGCATCAATTCCGAAGATATTTTTTTAAGAATTACGGTCATGTTTCAATACACACGCTGTATATTAAATATTAGAAAAGCGGTAAATAATTATATATATTTTTATTAATGCTATTTACGCATTAGTTTACGCCAAAAATACCAAAACCATAAGATAAATATTAAGAGTTGTTAAATATCGGTTTAATCCAATGTAATTTAAAATAAAATCGAAACACCGATATAAAATTTTTATTAAGTACAAGTGACTGGAATGCTCAAAATACAATGAATGATTTTTAAACCAACAATAGTAAATTAATGTAAAGTCTTCTACTAACCGTTGGTTCATTTGTTATATAAATAAAACTAGATCATACAAATATTACAATATATGGGTGTCTCAGATTTGGCGCCGGACTCTAGTGGACCACACAGTGTTATATATTGTGTCCCTTTAAAATTTAAATACCCCAATTTTGTTTTGTTTATGGGTAACATGTGTAACAAAGAACGGCACTTTAACCATTGACTTTTGTTTTATCTTATCGTCTTACTCTATTCTACTATGAAGTTATAACAGCTACCATTTGAAACCTTAATGCCGAATGAAACAAAAATTTTTACCACTTCTTAAATATTACATATTATAAGAGCGGTAAATAAATGCCATTTTTATTAATGTTATTTGTGCATTAGTATATGCTCAAAGTAGAATAAAGTCTTTTAAATTCACAATAATAAATTAAAGTCAAGTCTTCCCTGTCGGCCGCTCGACCACCCAGGCTCTTTAAAATTTAAATACCTAAATGGTCTATGGGAAACATGTGCGGCACTTGACATTTGTTTCACCCTCTTTCCAAAAATGTTACCATGTACAAATTATACCATAACTATCCTACGTGTAAAATTTTATTTATATTTAACATATATTTGTAATCTAATTCAATTTGTGATTGAAATTTTGTAATTGTAAAAATATCGTTAATAAATAAAGAAAAAGGAGGAAAAACGTGATTCAAGAAATAAATTGTTACTAGCTATCGTTAAAGTTATATTGAAATGTAATATGGCGAGGGTATTTATTTAGAGTTTTACAGTGCGCATCTTTGTATTATAACCGGTTGGAATATTTTGATGGTATGAGACGAAATAAAAAGACAAATTTATACTTTTCTATTTCTAGTTTTTACACATTTTAGGATTTATTTGCCACAATTAATGTATAATCAATTTAATTTCATCCAATATACCTAGTATGAAAAAGTTAGGCATCTGTTACGAAACCTAATAAAAATGATTTTATACTTTCTGAAATAGTAGATGTAGACTTACTGAAAATATGTAACACAAGTATATTTGTTCTTTTGAGAAAGTGAATTAGTGAACTATGTTATGTTACTGTTCCATGGTCTCAGTATGGTTTTTCTCAGTCCAGAAACGACTTATGTAAATAGTTGTAATGATCATTACCTATCCTTACTTCTAAGAGGCGTCTTGGAATGAAAGGATAAACAGTCAGAAATTAGGTAGGATTCAAACGGCAAACCCGTGTACAGGTTACTTTCACTTTTTTTTATTCTTCCCGTATCTATACATTTTAAATAAATGCTGGAGATTCCAGTATTATTTTAGTCAAATAATTTGAAATGTATGTAAAGTAAGTATAGGTAACAAACATTGTTGCAAAGAAGTATGTGAAGGCTAAATTTGACCCGTATATTTGTTTAAAAAAAACTTGGATAAAATTAGGGTTAAAACTAGAGAATTTGTATTTCGTTTCTCGGACCCAAATGCATAGAACAATGTTTCTGTTGCTATTTTAACCGAATATGTATGATTGTTAAAAATAAGAGAACTTTCTGTAATTTTTGCTTTGTATGTAGAAATATAATATTGTCTGGTGTTTATGTAATATGTTATATGTAAATGTTCCTAGTGATAGCTATTTTTGTAACATACTGTATATCTATAAAGAGTAATTTATTAGCGTGCAAATATTAAAAAAATAAATTGTGCTAAGCTAACAGCATCCCATTCTTCGAATACTGAAAGAATTATTTATAGTTTAAGTTTTTCAAAATGAAGATAACTCCTCAAATTAAAAATTAATTTAATAAGCTCGGCGATACTATTTTTGCACCTGGACGGACGATAACCTATCCGTTTTATGTTCTATCTAAAATATATTTTATAGAATAATTTAATGCGGGATACTTCACGGATACACTATCAAACAAAAATAATCTTTTAATACTGCCTTAAAGTGTATTTGATTTTCATAATCGGTATATTTTTAGGCACAATGTGAGTTTTTAAGTATATTGCTTAAAATTAAGAATTAAATATTTCATTTCTCATTGCTCACTTAAAAGAATATTTATGAATATTTGGGACTTGTTTCATATATTCTCTAATCCCCCTACAATGCAAAAAGGCTTTAAATAATGCTATACCATTTTTCTTTCTGATAAATTTTAATGTGAATTTATAGCAAGGGTTGAGGTTAAAAGTAAGAAATACACAACTAAACAAATTGACATTTTGACCTAAAATTTCAATAGTCTACTTTTTAGACGCTGACTGTTTTACATGTCGCTATTGTAAAAATACCGGGATGTTACCAAATAGCCAAAGGATCCTCGTGTCAGTCGTCACATGCCTACCTTGCACTGACGAGAACCAACAGCTCGAAACTGCAGTCTGCAAGTGGTGTGTGACGGCTGGCAAGAGAGCTCCTTTAAGTAGGATCAGTCTTTCGGCTGGTGTTTGTTGCAATCGAAGCATTAGCGTTTTGATGGTAATATGCAATTATTACAGTTAACGCGCCAGACTTGTAACTTGTGATTCAGCGCTCAGCGGGGCATATAGCCCGGAGAGTAGCTGTTGGTTGCAGTCTGGTTACGTTCCTTATAGTAAAATAAGGATTTTATAGAGGAGTTTGCGACTAAAAATATTATATTTAATTTTGTTTATGCTTAACATGTATTTTTATTCCAATTCATTCGTGATTGTAATATTCCTCTCTTTATTCTATAACTGAGCACTACCCCTGTCGGATATCGCAATTAAATAAATGAATAAATAAAAAGAATTAAACATGATTCAAAAAATAAATTATTTAAAAAAATATGTTCCTTAGGTTGGGCATTGTATGTTATTCTACAACTTGTATCTATCTGAACTATTTTTTCAACTTTCCAGACAATACCACAATTCCACATACAGCAATAATTTGGATATATCCACTCCATTATATTCGTTTTCAAAATATTGACGTTTAAAATTTGACTCTTTAATTTTTTTTATCATTGTTTGGTTCTCTCTAAAAAAGTCAACCTTAGGCATAATCAAAAGTCATTCAGAAGTGAAGCTTCCTTTTAAACCAGAACGGAAAATAATACAGTTAAATATAGAGTGAAAAATTAAGATAGAAATATTAAGGGAATTGTTACAAAAAAGTGATGATTATTAGGGGAACCTCCCATATATCTGAAAACAACTTCTAATGCATACTCTTTAAACTTTTTAAAAGTAAATATATATACATGTACAGGATGTTTGGAAATAACATGCAAAAAATTTAACTGTAGATTCTCTGTCGAAAATTAAGACGGGTTCTCCGTATAAAATAACTCTTTTCTGTCCGGCAACAATACCTTAAAAGAGCGTGCCAAAAACGGTTTTTAATTTTTATCTCAAAATAGCGTAATCGGAAAAAAAAGATGAATTTAGACAGTAAAAAAATTTAAACATGAAGACAACGATTGTTGTTTTTAGATATTAAAGCATTTGTTCAAAATGACGACCTCCAACTTGAATACACGTTTGCAACCGTTTTCTAAAATTGCCATACCTGCCTTCTATAAGTAAAACATGTGGAGTTTCGAACTTCATTGGCAGCAGTAAAAATTTTCTCTCTTAAAACTTCGACGCTAGGGACAGATGTCGAGTAAACAACATTTTTCAAGTGGCCACAAAAGTAAAAGTCCAGTGCATTCATATCTGGGGACCGAGGGGCCATTTAATTGTGGCTTCTCGCCCCCTGCCAATCCATCGATTTCTAAATGTTGAGGGTAGCCACTCTTGAACGTCTAAAGAATAACGAGGTGGCGCACCATTCTGCATAAACCAAAGTGTTTGACGTAATCCACGAGGTAAATCGTCTATAAGTTGATACAGGTCATTTTATAAAAAGTTTAAATAAGCTGGACCATTTAATCTGTTTGGTAACTCAAAAGGCCCTATTAATTTATTGTCTATAATTCCGGCCCAAATATTTATTGAAAAGTTGTATTGACATCCTCCATTTACAACAGCGTGAGGATTATCGTCCCTCCCTCCATAAATGCTAGTTACGAATATTTAAATCTCCACGTCGAGTAAAGCAGCATTCATCTGTGAATAGTACTGTAAAATGTAATGGCTTCTAAGTATAATTCTACAAAAATCAAGTCTTACTGGAAAGTCACGAGGGAACAGCTCTTGTATTCTCTGTAAATGATAAGGGTAAAGTCCTTGCATTTTCATATTTTCAAAATCCTCCATACTGATGTTTTTGTTGTGTGGAATTGATGAGCAGCCAGTTTAATACTACATTCAGGATGTTCACCAAAATAATGTATTTAATATGTGTGCCTCCATTGCATCTCCTATTTGTCTCCAACGATCACAATCATGACTTGTTTTTTTAAAACACCTCCTTTTTTTTAACCTCAAGTGAATATTAGATAAAGTACGAACATTTGACACAATACGTGTAGAGAACTTACGACGATATCGTTCTTTTGCCGCTGAAGCATTTCCTTTACATGCACCATAAATTAAATGTATGTCTGCATATTATTCCTCATTACTAGAACTATGCATTTTAAAATCTGGTTAGAAAAATACTAGTATTAAGTAATAAGAAATGATTATCTTATTATTTCAATGGCAAGAAACAACGTAATATTGTCAGATTATAATTTGACACCAGCCTACTTTTAGTATTTTACACTAATATAATTTTGCCCATAGCTTTTGATTGATCGCTTAGGTAGATGTAATTTAATTTTTTTCCCAAAAATGGTCGATTTTACGAATTTCTTCGAAGAGATGAAAAAGTTTCTAAATTAATCATAATGTTTAGTTATTTTTTTAACTTAAGAAAATGGCAGGCACAAAGATATTTACAAAATTTCTAAAAGGGTAGTAAATTTCACCCCTTTGTGTACATGCTAGGTGGATGACATGATTTCGTTAGATGCCCTTTGATGTGTAACAGAGATGTGCCAAATTTCGTCTTTTTCCGATTACGTTATTTTGAGATATAAATTAAAAACCTTTTTTTCTGGCACACCCCTTTAAGGGAGTGTAGCTGGACAGGAAAAGGTTGTTTTGAAAAATTTTATACGAAGAACCCGGTCTAAATTTTCGACAGGCAATCTACAGCTAAATTTTTTGCACGTAATTACGACACCCTGTATATTTAAAATATATATATATAATTTTAAACAGCAAAAATTAAAAATAAACCGTATTTATTCTAGCCTTTTACAATTTAAATACCTAAAATTCATCCCCTTCTTTCAGAAAGATACTTACACTTGATAAATATAAAATTTCATTTGTGCGTAAGAAGCATATGCGAGAAGTCCGAGTATTTTATGACCCTTGGCAATACAAACGTAGCAGGTAGCTATCCTATAGTATTTAAAAATGGCAACATTGAAGTGGTTCAGGATGTAACATTCAGCTATATATTACTGTATAAAATGGTTCAGCTTTGTCATATTAACGTATTGGTTCAGGATGATGTCATTAGTGTGTAGATATACACCTATGTTTAGTTATAAAAATATCAAAGTATATTTTACAGAATAGGTTATCCGACCCCCTATATACTCCAATATAAACAAATATTTTTTGTCTATCTCTTCTATAAATAGCTGGTTCAGGATTGTATGAATTGTCTAATGGTTCAGAATTGATAGAAAGATGTATATATATATATATATATATATATTATATATATCTCTTTATCTATAATGACTGTGGCATTATTTTTGTCTGCTGGCAATATTTTTATACTTTCATCGCGTTTTAAAGAATTTATTGAACTTTTCTTCTGGAGTTAAATTATCTTTAATTTTGTATTGCTTCTCAAAAGCAATTTTTGCCCGTATGCGATATTCATTACCATTATCTGTTGGTAAATTTTGAGCCGTTTTTTCTATTGCCGCTACTATATCAAATTTTGGAACAAATTTCGGGTTTCCGGGCAATAATTCCTTATGTATACGGATTATCAGAAAAGCTACGCCGTATAGGTGACAAATTCGATGTTAGGACGACATTTCAAACGGGGAGCACTTTAAGATCTATTTTAACAAAAACAAAACCGATAAACAGGGAGCAGAATTCAAAAAACTGTATTTACAATATCTCGTGCGAATGTGATAAATGTGGGTGAGTCATCCAGACCTTTCAGTGTGAGGTTGGATGAACACAAGAATTACATTAGAAAGAATGAAATTCAGAAATCAAAGATTTGTGAACAAGCTTGAGAAAACGGACATAGAATAAACTGGGACTCGGCAATAATTTTAACAAAAGAAGCAGATATCAAAAAAAGAAAAATTAAAGAATCAGCAATAATCTTATTAAATGAAGACAAGTGCCTATCGAATTGTTCCGTAGATATTTGTACAACCGGCTACTAAAGGTTAAAAGAAGAACTTAACAAACTCAACATTATCTAAAAGAAAATATCATTAGTTCTATGTTCTGTGTAAGTAGTAAGTATCTATGGAAGTAATACAAACAGAATCTTAAAGCTGTGTATTTGACATACACAGCAAAATAGGAGTTCTTCCAAAAAAAACTTTGAAAACGGAAAGAGATTACTTTACGAAACGCCAGCAAAATACATTATTTCTGTGTTTATTCCAATTTATATTATTTGCAAAACATAACCTCTGACTATTCCTTTGGCGTAGACGTCACGGGCGCAGAGGCTTTTTTCCAATAATTCTATTATTTTGTAAATTCGGTGATTTATTTTTGAAGAGGACAATAATACATATGGTAGAAAACTCAAATAATAGGAAAGAATATTCGTAAAATGCCACAAATAACTTTCAGATAAGGATGTATTAAATAAAATTATAATTAGTAATTTTATTAACGCGGGTGTGAGTCGAATTCTTAAGACAGTCCAATTCTTAAGTGTTAAGAAGTGCGACTCATTATCCTAACGCATCTCCCCACATCAGTGATATTGGTAAGGGCCCCCATTTGTTATTATTATTGTTGTTGTGCCTGTGTGTACTGTGACACTGTTTGTTGCTATTTTGTTAATAAACTATATTTGTTTTAAACTCATCTTCTACTTTGACTAGCCAATCTCCCTCTCTCCACGCTCCACGGAGCGTTTTTTATGTAACTGTAAGGAATGTCGTTCCACGGAGCATTGTTTACGTAACTATAACGAATGTCGCTCCACTTAGCGTAATTTTTGCAACTATAATGAATACCACTGCACGGAGTGTAATTTCCGGAAGTGTAATAAATGTTCGAATGCTCCGACATTTACTTTCCAATAAACGACACGACATTGTGTAGCACTGCAATTTAAGCGTTATATTAAACATGAGGACAAGTTAAAAACTTAAAGGGAGATTTGACACGAACGACAAAATTTTTGAAGGTAAATTTTCACTTTTTGCAATCCATTTTGGCGGTAAAGTTTTATGCGTTCTCCGTCTTGTTTGTCCTTAGGCGGTTCCTTAGTGATTCGGTGTTACAAAAGTATTATTACCCTGTACATCGTACATGGGACCGCCTTGCCTGAACGTATGAATATGTAAATCATATTATTATTCAAAATTTATGCGATTCGAGCATTTTTAAGCTCTAGAACGAGCGCCAGAAATTATTATTGTGATATTTTGAATTCGTATATAGCAAATAAGCAAGAGCCCACATGGTCGTAAATATTGAACTTTTACATTGAATCTTTTTGTGTCGTTTGCTAAAAACTAAAACATTGGATGGTAGTTGGAGACATTTTCTGAATCTTCCTATTCCTCACCCTGTGTGTTATGGACCGCTATTATTGTTAAATTTATGCGTTCGTTAACCTATAGCCATATCTTTGAAATGTGTATCTGTAAAAACATTTTTAGAAAAGTTCAATATATTTTTTGAACTACAAATATAATCTTTTACTGTGTTTCAAATTTCCCTTTCAGGTTAATTAAGAAAGTGTTTGTTATTTAAGAGTGTTAGATTTAACACAGTGCCACGACGTCCAACAGATACCATCTAGTCCAGCAGTTAAGCAAAAGATATAAATAATTATAAATTATGTATTTTTCGTCTGAATCAGTCGCATCGAACCCTTCAGATGAACACATTAGTATCCATTTTAGAAAGAGTGGCGAAACGTCCCTTAGACACTTTAGCATGAATCGTTCGCAGCCACACCGCCATTAATAGCTCCCTAAATTTTCAAAATTTTCTGATGCATACTTTTCCCTATATCGATTGATGCAGTTCCAGGTGAGGCACTCTATAGTGATGAACTCATTGTCACTGCTCATGTTACCAAAGTAATTAAAAGGTATAGTCCAAGTAAGGACTTCCTGAAATAAAAAAAAATAAGCAAAAACTTTACGGCATAATTATTATCGCCGCGGGCCATGGAGCTAAGTTGAAGTAGATAGATCCCAGTAAATAAAAAATGCAAACAAAAACTTTACAACATAATTATATCGCTGCGGGCCATGGCGCCAAGCGTGACATGAAACATTCCCAACGCACATTAAAAACCTATAAAGGTAAGCGAGTCAATTTTCGAACAGCACAAAAAAAGGTACCGGTATTTTATGTTTCGGATATTTATTACTTGAACTTTACAATCAGTTAATTTATTTGATGAGATATATTCTATTACTGATTCGATTCCCAGAATTTACAGCTGATGCTGTAGCTATATGGTCTTCTATTCTATTGAGAATCAAATAAAGAATTCTGTCCCGCCCGCCATAAGGTATTATTAAGCAATTCGGATGGAAATAAACCTCGACACGCCAGATCACCAGAGCAATATGAAACCAATTTGCGGGTGCGATCTTGTCTTGAATAAAACTAACCCGATTCCTCACAAATGTTATCCACCTGTGTGGAGAGAACTTTATCCAAGACAAAGTAATAATGGAACCAGTCCAAGCACAAATTTTATTAAAACGTATCTTATCATCATACGCACGTAAAACGAAGGAAAATAAGTCAGCTAGAAGTACAGCACCGCAAAGTTCAAGGCGCTGTATAGAAAGATAGAAACTTCGCCATTTCTATTGAGTACTTTAAAATACACGGCTGAACTGTAACCTTTCAGGGAAGCATCGCAAAACTTATGTGCTTCGCAGGTAAACTGTCAGGAATAAACAAATAACACGGAACGGGAACACGTGGCAACAGGGGAAGTTCAGATTTGTATCTTTTCCAAATCGAAAGTACATCGTCAGGCGGTATTTGATCCCAATCTACACCTAAAGTCCACAATAACTGAATAATATATTAAGTGAAAAATGTAATTGGGGCTAAAAAACCTAGCGGGTCGAAAATTCTGGCTAACTCTGATAAGATATGATGTTTAGTACATGACCTTTCTACAGGTGCCACTTTGTAAGAAAATTTACCTAGAGCTGGATACCAGTGCAAACCTAATATTTTCAGAATACACTGGTCGTCCAAAGTTTACTAGACAAGTGAGAAGCGGTCAAATCATTTAATAAATTGGGATCATTACCACTTTCGTAATTCGAAGCCTCCTCTTTTTAACAGCTCGATTAGTTTATTTTTTAAATGACGAGTCCCTTCAAGCGACGAACTCCCCGTCACTATATCGTCAATATAAGTGTTGAAAATAAGCATGTTAGCAGCCGAAGGAAAATCGGATTTATCCTCCTCGGCTAACTGCAATAATGTACGTATCATAAGAAAAGGTGCAGATGAAACACCATAAGTAACAGTTTTCAAACGAAAGTCTTGGACAGGACTATTAGACGAGAAACGCCACAAAATCATTTTATATTCTGTATGAGCGGTATCAACTAAAATCTTTTTTTTTTTTTTTTTTCGTCTTCTGGCTTTGGTTGTCTCCATTCAGCCACGATATTTATTATTATATATACTTCTTAATCTAACCTACTTGCAATCACTAACCTGATACAAAACCCAATGACAGAGACATTATTTACTACTCAGGGATTGTAGACAGGGACACACGTTTCACGTCAAGGTGCCCTTCATGACGTCTTCCTTTAAAATTCAACACAGAATAGGCAACGGTAAGAAGGATATGAAACGACAACTAAAATCTGTTTGTACATTTATTTAATGCCTACGGTAAATGCGACTTTATGAAGTCGGAGATTTAACAAGATGGTAATTATGTCTCCTTGTTGCGGAATATAATAACTTTTATCAAAATTAGGGAGAGATAGAAGCTACATGTGACCAAGATCTAAATATTCTTGCATAAAATCTGAATATTATTCATATAAAGAGAAGTTTCTACGAAGTCTACGCTGCAAAGAAAGGAAATATTTTAAATTGCGAGAATTAGGAAAAATGGGTTCATCATCACGGAAAGGCAAGGCAAACAATAAATCTACCAATGTTGTTCCGAGAAAAAATGGTTACAAATTTTTGTTCACAGAGTGTATCATCGGAGGAGAGAGAACCGACTACAGGGGATGTAGAAAGAGAGCAAAAAAAATAATTTAATCTCGGTCAAGGCGACGGTGGGTAGTTTTCTCATTAAAACATAACCAAATATCATGTTTAAAACTATAGGTTGATCGACATCAGCTATAGTAAAATATCAATAGCCACTGGTATATTAAATGTAGGATCGACCAATTGCAAATGTTTAATATGAAACAGTGTATCCAGAGACAAACAGATGGTTGGTAAATTATTACAAATGTTTTGAACCACTATAGCTAACAAATCTAAACAAGGCGTTGATTTTCCAAGCGAGCAGATTTTAAGCGACACTCCACTAGAACTGGTAAAAGAATGCATGGGCCCAAACCTTGGATTGACAGATACGTATTAAAATGTGTTAAACCTAATCTGTTAACACTTTTTTGCGAAATAAAACTTGTTTGGAACCGGAATCTATAAGAGTCTTACATTTATAAAAATTGACAAATTTATCAGATATATCTATTAAAGCGGTTGAAAGTAATACAGGGGTGGTGTAGTGCAATACCTGAAAAGGAATGTGTCGAAGCAGCGACATATGGGACCTCATCTTTCGAGGTACTAGGAATTTGTTGAACAGGCGTGTAAGATGGGACAGTCGGTATATTCGTATCGGTTTTTTAAAAATACAATAGAGTGTGATGTGTCTATTGACATTTACCACAAGTAGATGTAGAATTACAAGATTTAAAATTATGAGAAGAACTTAACCGATTCAGTAGGCGGTTTTATTTTGAAAAATGATATCTATCAAGAGAGGATTTATTTTGAAATTCCTGACATTTGTATAGAACGTGATTTTTCTTATATAAAGAGCAAACTACAAAATTGTTAGAATTAGCGAAAAATGAAGAGCTAGATTTATGAGTTAACGGCGCTAAAGGCTTTGTAGATTTATTATGCAGTACAGAAAAAGTCAAAATCTGTAGGGCATTACAATGATTTTCTTTCAAGGACGGTATCGAGTACAAGCTGCTCAAATATCTCCCGATGAAAGGTATTGTGCAGTTGACGTACATCGTTAACGCGATCCTGTGGCTACAGCACTGGCCTAGCCAGTGGAAATGTGCCGTGGTTGTTCCGATCCTGAAGCCAAATAGAAACGCGAAGTTCGTCGGCAGCTACAGGCCCACCTCGTTGCTGTCGGCGATCTCCAAGTGGAGAAGCTCGTCCCGATCAGACTAGAAGCTGTTCAGGTGGAGCTCCACATCGACGACGAGTCCCAATTTGGTTTCAGGGGGGGCAGGAGCACAGTGCAACAGGTCGTTAGGATAGTTAACGACTTTAAACTACAATACAACCTCGGGAAGAACACCACCATGGTGCTCCTCGATATTGAGAAGGCGCTTGACACAGTCTGGATCCCGGGGTTACTGTACAAAATGCTGCATCACTATAACTTCCTGACTCACTTCATCAAGCTCATTCATTCGTTCCTGACAAGCAGATCCCTGCAGGTTCGAGTGAATAATAAACTCTCAACATGGCGGGATATTAGCGCGGGAGTCCCACAAGGATCGTGCCTGTCGCCTAAGTTGTACAACTTGTACGTCTCCGACTTCCCAGAGTTTCCAAATACTAAGCTAGCCAAGTACGCCAATGACACAGCCATGTACGCGCATTCTCATAACGCACAAGCAGCGAATATGCTGCTGAAGGTGCACATGGCTCATGCCATGGCTTATTACGACCAGTGGAAGATTCGAGTGAACGCTGAGAAATCCGAGGCGTTAGTCTTCACGCGCCGCTTTACTGAGAATAAAATTCTAACACCAATTCCAATTCCAATCAAAAAATGCGTGAAGTATTTGGGGGTCAGACTGGACCAACGACTGACGTTCAACACACATATCAATGAGACGATACGGAAGGTTTACTCCCTGTCCAGGAGTCTGTATCCGTTCATGTTCAGGGGTAGCAAACATACAGAATAAAAAAATGTTGTACACGATGGTAGTCGGACCGTCCATCACATACGCGGTGCCGGTGTGGTGCAGCATACCGGCCACGACAATGAGAAAACTCCAAGTGTTTGAGCACAAATTCATGCGCCTCATTTCAAATTCTGGAAGGTACACCTCTCTCAGAGATCTATACGCACGTTGCAACGACATAACCCCGATAGCGGCCTACCTCCAACGCATCTCTCAAAACTTCTACTCGTTTAAGTTGGGCGATAGTCTTTTTTGTCGCGTTTGTTTTTCTCGTTTTCTGTTTGTACATTTTTGTTTCTAAATTCGTTTCCATCAAAATTTCAAATAAATTATAACTTTCTTGGAATCCAAATTTTTAAAATCACAGTTTAGGCCACACACCTCGAGGAAAGCTCGTCAACTGCGAAATTAAAAAGTGTTTTGTGCGAGAGTTCTCTAAATATAAGTGTAGTTTTTAAATTTTGTTAAATCTGTTTTTTGGATATGTTTTAATTGTATTGCCTATTTTTTATTTGTTCATCGTACAGTAGGAGTTTAGGTTTAGTTGTTCTTAATTATTGTTTTCACCGACCCAGACCTGTACCGTCCGACCATGCAACCGGCCACCGCGTCAGCGCGGTGGTTGCACGATCAGCCCCGGGGAAGATCCTGACTAGGCAACTGTTCTGTACCATTTAATTCTAATAAATCTGTTTTGCTTGCTTGCTTACAATGACTTTCTTAAAAATCCATTAAAATCTTAAAAGTAGGCAATTCGTTAGAACTATAATGTAATTCAAAAAGGGGCTAGTGGTATCGAGTCTATTCATTAGCACATTAGCGAAATAAAATCCCAGTGGTCTACAGGGAGTTTAAAATTTTTCAACGCTAATAAATTTTATCAAAAAATATATAATAAAAATCTTAAAGCCTGAGAATTTTCTGAATGTAACTTTTTAGCGTTTTCAATTTCCGCCCCTATGGGGTCAAAGCTAAAAATAGCTTAGAGAGCCATAATGTAATTTTGCCATTCCAAGCCGTAGTTGAATTCTGCATATCTTACTAATAACACCATAGTTAAATATTCAAGACAAAAATGTTCATTGTGAAACAAAGTTCATTCTCTTTCAATAATGTAGAAAGAAAATCAAAGCAGCTAGCGCCTGTACACATGTGACAGAAAATAAGTGTAATAATAATAATAATTAGACATTTAAAAACGACCTGAAAATTGACAGCTAATTGCAATGTTTATATGGAAAAAGTGAATCTATTTCCTTATACAGGCTGTCCATTTTATCAGAGCCCTCGAGAATATCTCACTTAATATCGGTCGTACAAAAAAAAATATTTATACGAAAATTGTGCCGATTTATATGTCCTACAAAATGGTTCAAAGACATTTGAAATTCATGGCCTACTTTAAGAGTTATGGCGGAAAACATAGAAAATGCGGAAAACGTCTAGGCCAAATATCTCCGTTATTTGAAGAGATACTAGAAAAATTCTAAGGCGATGCGTCTAATACATGCATTAGTCCTTAAAATGTCTGCTGATTTCAGTTTCCCTCATTATGTACCTCACTGTACACCAAATGTGTCTGAATTCAAAGTTAGTGATATTTCAAAAGATGTAGTTATTGGTGAGCCCCGTCAGTTCTTTTCAAATCTAACTGATCACAGGCCTTCCCAACAATTACGGATGGGTGTCTTACCGGCATTTTGCCCGTTATGCAAATGAAAGGGTATAATAAGTGAAATACACGTATTTAATCTTTTCACTAGACCCTCACTTGTAATACTCAAATGTATGCCCAGTCCGACCCCCGTAAAAAGCATCTCGAGGGTTTAGCGGTGTAAGAATGACCAAAGGGTGTTTTTCGGTATAAGTTGTCAATTTTTCACTTTCTGTTAACATTTTCCGAAATTGACACCCCCACATTTCAATAACGTCACATCCAAAATTTCTCTCTCGGCTTTAGCGATAGTGGACTCATATCATAAGTTCATTGTTTCTGCAGGGTTATCATGCAATGGGACATCTCTGTTATGTTTGAAACAGCTGAGGCAGCCGTGGTAATAGCATCCATGGAACTTAAACACCTGCTTTGTTTCCTCACAGTAACTATCCGCTTTAATCCCCTGAATCACGGATTCAGCCAACTGAATTGCAATTTCGCCTGGTTTTCTCTCCACCTATATCCTTTTTGGGGATGATGTCGATTTTATTTGGTTTGAGGAAATCTCTCCTAAACACCTTGTTACATGTAGAGGCTATTGTGCACGCCTCGGTGAAGGGGCAGATGTTAGTGGTTTCAACTAGCTGCTGACGAAATTTCCAACACGCTCTTTTCAATATTTCCACATGGGATGTGCAATATTCTACCAAATCACGCTGCATATCAAAAATATCATTTTTATGCTCTTCATACTATTTCAAAAACTTTACCCGATCTTCTGGTTTCATGTTGTCAGGACTATAACATTCGACTGTTGGTAATGACCCTATATACTTTTCATTTTTCTGTGTATTAAACAGGTGTGGGAAGTAAATCTTTTTAAGTTCAGTACCTAGGTCAAAAACTTTTGGTAATTTAGAGAGAGCCATGGGAAAGTAATTTAAGGAATCTATGAATATTACATTTCCAACCACCATTGAAATTATTTTGGTCCCTCTCATAATTAATTCTGGTTTAAGGTCTGTTTGTGTGAAAACATAATTGAGGGTAAGCAGACCATCGAATGATTGAGCATTATGAGCCAGACATATCACCTGTTTGAATTTCTTGCGCAATGTTAAAAGATGATGCACGAAGTACGATGTAGGGTCGAGATATTTGAGAGTTTGCCGCATATTTACACAATTTTACATCTTTCTCAGTACACTCGTCACAGACCTAGCTAAACACACATAAATTAGGCTCGTGAACCCTGGACCCGTCTTCTAATACATTTTCCTGTCTCGTTTCAAAATCAGAAAATAAATAGAGTGTCGACCGTTTTTGCTGTGCCTTTATAGGGGTGTATATAACAGAGATGGTCTTGAGGCACGTGTTCGTTACAAATTTTGCAAAACACTTCTCCACACGTATGCACTCTACCGCCTTTGACTGTTTAGAGACAGCCCGTGCAAAGTCTGATCTGTTCAGAGACGGTTTCCTTCAGCTATAAAATTGCTTATTCAGTGAGGATTATAATAATAATAATAATAATAATAATATGACTTTATTTTAATTAATTAAAAGTAATTTTATTTTCGATTTGGATTGTTTCGAGACTATTGAGAGATGGCGCTAGTTACGCTGTACTGCGGTGGAACTTAACAGTGTATATGAGATGCGAACTCCGGGTATTGAAGGTATCAGTTGCACTGCACTGATGAGGCCCAAAAGTAGGTCAAAACTGGTCCGCAGTTAGTGACATCCCGATATGAAGGAGGCCTCGCATCTTCCTTGTAGCATTCGAGCATTCCAAGTCATTGTATTTTAGTAGTATGTGTTTAGACAAAATATGCAAAATTTTACCATATAATTCAGCACTTGTAAGGAGGAATAGCTGTTTTGGTTTAATTTGTTGAGTCCTTATTTATATAAGGCATTTGCAGATAGGTTGGAATATTATAATTCCTATATTTTATATGTTTATGGTGATATTTTTATTCGATAATTCATCCGCATTTGTAAAATAGTACTTTTTTTAGTATTAACTTTATTTTTATATTTTTTGTGATTATTTCTTAATAAATTGCTATGCTCTTTAATTTCTGGGTAATCTATTATAGTTAATTTAAATATGTTTCTAACCAATTTACTTTCATTAATTACCTAACCCATGACTTATAATTTTTGTTTTTGCTGTACCCTGACCACTTTTTTGCACTAGCGTCTACGGGCAGAGCATCACTTTCTTTTTTGGCTCCTAAGTCTAACGCAAACGGTTCATCATCGCGTCGTTTGAAATTAATAATATTAACATATCTAACTTAACGAACTAACCTAAAGAAATATTCGTATTGCGTATTTTAGTTAACAAAATGTCAAGGGCAAGAAAAATTATCTACCATAAGCAATTATTTATACTACATTAAATAATAATAACATATTCCGATATTGATACTTTAAATAATAAAATCACAGGAGTGTTAGATGCATTTGCTGCATGGTGTGATCGAAATAAACTTATTTTAAATACATCCAAAACAACCTTTGTCAGCTTTTACAATAGGAAGCCCTGTCCTCAGCAAAACTTCAGCTATAGTAGTCAAAGTAAATTTCTAGGAGTTGTTTTGGATGCAGACTTGTCCTGGAGATTTCAAATCGATGTGGTATGTAAGAAGTTAAACCAAGCCTACTTCGCTATTATTCAAATGAAAAATATTTTTGTCAAAAAAGGATTATTAAATATATATTACTCGCTAGCATATTCACACATAAGTTACAGCGTTATGTGCTGGGGTGGAGCGACAGACAGAGACAGAGTCTTTATTGGTCAAAAAAAGCTCATCCGTTTAATTTTCAATCTGAAACCACGAGATAGTTGTATTGAAGTGTTTAGAAGTAACAAATTACTCACAACGCCCTCAGTATATATTTATAAATGCCTGTGCTTTGTGAAAAAAACTTACATGCATTCAAAACTACTTCTTTATACCACAATTATAGTACAAGAAGAAATGACTTCATGGTACCAACACACAATTCGTCTCTGTACGAGAAATCGCCATATTACTCAGGCATTAAATTTTACAATTCTCTGCCTGATCAGTTAAGAAACGAGAAAAATTTTAATTCATTTAAATTTAAATTTAGAAATCTTTTAATATAAGGTACTTTTTACAGTGTCGATGCATTTTTAAATAGATAAAGTTATATATACTCCTGTTTTTTTATTTATTATTCTATGTTATATTTATTTATATATTCTTATATTTATAATCTTTTTTTTAATATATAAATTAATAGTTTTTTCTTGCATTTAATAAATCAACATAATGTATATTTTATGCTTAGGTATAATTTTGACTTATCCTTATCATGTTTAATGATCCATTGGACAAATAAAGTATTATTATTATAATGTATTTTCTGTATACATACATTTTATTTACTATTATACATATACCTTGTTTGTCTTTACTCATATGAACCTCATATTATTTTATTTGTTGTTGTGTATAAAATTTATTAAGACTTTGATTAATATGTATTTATGTGTATTATTGTTAAAATTGACTTGCCATATGTGCAGTTTGTATCTGAAATGGTTAACAAATATTATTATTACTATTATTATTATTATTATTATTTAGTTCAACGAACTAACCTAAAGAAATATTCGCATTATGTATTTTAGTTGTTAAAAAACTGTAGTAAAAAAAGTGTAATTTTAGTTGTTGAAAACATATTGTAACAAGCCTATTTGAACCCTCGACCTCGCTATCCATTACAACACAGAGTGCTGATGAGAAACTTGCATACTTCTTATTATATCAATACGTAAATCGCGGATGAACTGTCTGTGTAAGACTTAGGAGCCAACAGTAGAAATTGATACTCTGCCCGTAGACGCTAGTTTTTTTTGCTTCAGTTTACATATTATAGCAACATCTTCTATTTCGTCGGTTAAAAAACTCTACATCCTAAAAATCCTACATAAAAAAAATTCAAAGTTTATTTCAACATTTATTTCAAAATTTTTCGTTTACATAATTAACAAAATAACTAAGTTAACATCTAAAGGTGTATATATAATAATAATACATAAATAATATCTAGCCTACTAGTTTTTATACAGATAGCGGCAGCCAAGTACGTACCCGGACGAATGTATGGGTATCTAGACATTTTATGTTCACAGGTGCTAAGCAGATTAAATGCACAACAATACAAAGGAATGCAAATGGTGGGGATTCCATCGAGATGGCTGCAGCTTATTGTAGTCGAGTTCATGAAGGGGAAAATTTAAAAAATTGAAAATACAGTTAGCCCCAAATATTTTTTTATGGTAACATGATAGTTGTACCCTCAGGATCATTCAATCAACTGAAGTAATGGCTGCTGGCCATGCCCTTTTTTTATCCACCCGTTTTTTTGGCCCGCCCGTATAGTATATTATTTCTTAATTTCTAATTCAAAAGAAAATAAATATTTTGGCCCAAAATGGGTCCATGCAGGTTTTTTGGGTTGCTGATTACGAATCTCAAGTCAGTTTTCCGAAAAATTAGTGTGTAACATATTTCGACCCTTTCGCAATTTAAAGATATTAGTTCAAGTTTTATACCGTTTTTTATGTTTTTTAAAAAGAATCTTGTATTATTCCTCTGAAATTGTGGAACGTTCATGGAAAATGCGAAAAACTCTGTCATTACAAGACCGTATAATATGTCGTTTTCCAGGTTTTTTGGTCACTGATGACAAATTGTTACCTCCTTTCCCTTGTTATTTATTTTTGAGAAAGAATTGAGGCAATATATGCGGACGACTAGCTGGTTTAAGTCGGAGCAGAGAGCCGTGGGTCCAGAGTATTCGTAAGAGTGGAGAAACTTACCATTTCTGATATGTACAGCATAAGCGACAGATTTCTGTATAGTTCGAGAAAAGAAGACAAAGAAAAATTAATGTTAAATTGGGCACCATCTATAGTAAAATAAGCAAAATTGCCTCTTTTTCTCGAATAACCAGTCTACTATAGATCAGACTGAAATTGTTGGTAAGAGAAATAAGAAGATAGTTTAAAATGAATGTTAAAATATATTACATGAATAATAGACAAATTGGTTTGTAAAGACTAATTGAAATTTAAAATATATATATATATATATATATATATATTAAAATGCACAAAGGCACGTTTCGTCGTATTCCTCTTGAAACCTAATATTTTTATTAGGATGTGCGTTCTGAATGGTATTTTAGATACCAATTACTAGAAACGCAATAAAGAGTTTATAGCAGATACCGGTGAAGGTAGGTACCCATTATTAAAACAGAGGAGTTCCGCAACATCGGCAATGTCCAGAGTCATCTGCAGACCCGTTTCGAGCTTTTGGCTCTCATCAGTGCAGAGCAGACCCAGACACTGACCATGCTGCGATCTCCTGATGTTATATATTGCAAGTAACACCATATCGATGACCTACAAATAGTACAAATAGGTCCCTCCAACGGGATCTGCCACAAACACTTTAAGAAGCCTCGACTAAGGCAAGTGTGACAAATAAAGTCAACTAGAGGAACGATAGATGTTAAAGTGCACAAAGGCACGTTTCGTCGTATTCCTCTTGAAACCTAATATTTCAGTGTCTGGGTGATTTCTTAGACTATAAATTGCCCAAAAAAATGAAAAAGAAGAAAAAAATATTTTTAAAACCATGTGGTACATATAGTATTTCAACTACTTATTAAATTAAAAAGAATTGACCTTGAATTCAAATGTATTTTAAAAATAATTGAAATTACATCAAAGACAAAATTTTAAGATTAATTAAATTTTAAATGAGTAATAAATGAAATTACCTGTATTTTAAACACTTGTTAACTGGTATATAAAAATTGTAATATCAATTACTGAAGTCCACAGTTAAAAATTATATACGTTCGAATCAGTACAAAGGCTGCAAGCAAATGATTTCCTGGTGAGTTTTACTCATAAGGTAAACTTTTTGTCCTGCTTACTGGGAAATAACGTTATCAAAAAAATAAACTTGAGAAATCTAAGTCCCTAATTAAATTGAAAAGCTATAAAAATATAAAAATAGTACAGGTATGGCCATTTGTCAATGGTTGAGTTAAGCGCAACAACCTGATTTGTAGATTCCCGTACTCACAACTAAAATAGTGGCATATGATCGATAAAAGGAATCGTAATTTCTATTTTATACATAACCACAAATATGAACAGATGCAAATAAATAGTAAAACGTAGACAAATTGTTAATTAATTGTTTCTTGGGATGCTGTCTAGAATGGAAATACATAATAGTGTAGAACATGACTGAGTTCCTAAGATATAAAACTAAGTACATAAAACAGTGTAAAATGGTGTAGCAGTTATACAAATAAAATTCTGTTAGTTGAAAATAGTTTCACTTACAAAAACTGAATCGAAAAATGTTATACAGATCGTGCTAAATATATCCAAACACTAGTTTTTTATATAAAAGTGTTAACTGGACATAGGCCATGTGACAGAATGAGATATTCAAAACGATGAAGAATTTTTGATTTTCCCGGAAAATTGTGGAAAATTTCTCTATTATAAACAAATGTAGTTAAAATGCAAGAAAATCTTTGGAAAATTTCGGAAAATATTAAGAAAATGCAAATATAAAAATCTAAAATGACAGTGTAACATGTTTTTTTAGCCGCTGATGACCTATAGACGAAAATAAAATTAAACTTTTAGAAAATCACAGAACATTTAATTTTATTCCAAGATTTTGAAGGAGTAACATATTTATATTTCGTATTATTGTCATTACATGAAAAAAATTAACATATAAATTATTAACAATAACATTTTTATAATCAATATTAAAAAGAAATCAATTTTTTTTTATTTTAGGTACTTTGAAAATTTTAATGAAAGTATATATTTAATGTAAACGGGTGGTTAAAAAAGAAGGGAATGGTCAGCAGCCATCAGTTCAGTTGGCTGAATGTTCCTGAGGGTATAACTAACATGTTGCCATAAAAAAATATTTAGGGCTAACTGTTCTTTTATTTCTTTTATTCAGGCCTTTTTCCCCTTCATTGACTCGACTATCGCTGCAAGATTTTTGCCCATTTATTTCGCATGTAAATGCGGCCCGACATACCCACTTGCTTGCCGCTTACTGTGTGTTAAGAAGAGGTGCAGCATGTTTGTGTATATATTATGAAGAATCAAAATTGCATCTTCATTTCATTGGGATTGCTCATATCTGCCTTGAATAAATGTAACGTATGAATAGGCACCTTTCAATATCTGAAAATAATATTTTCTATTAGATTACTTACTGATTAAGGGAATATTTAATTTTCGGTCGGTCTACTTGTGTTAGTTAGACCATTAAAATCATTTATTTAAATAATTAGTATTTACAATTCATTTTGCCTTACGATATTTATTTATTTCATTTAACAATCAATAATCATAATCCCGACGCGTTACAATATGCTCGTGGCACAAAAATGTGGCGGGGGCAGATGGAGGCCGTATAAAATCAGAAAAATTAATATATAGTGATCTTTCTTAGGATTTCATTCTACATCCACTTATTATTTTTATTAATTTGACAATTTTGCAATATTTTATGGTGGCTATTTTTTGTGAGATTTGAGTTTTACTATTGGCATATCCTAGGAAAAACTACTAAAACCTACATCAAGACAGTCGTATTATTTATATGAAAACAAGAGTTTATTTTTGAATAAATGTTTTTAGGAAATTAAACTGATCTGGAGTGTAGAAGTAGCGGAAACTAGAAAGGGGGGGAGGGAGAATAAGAGAGATTTGGCGGGAAAGGATGTTGTGTGTCGGAAGTTTTTGGTGTATAAGTCGATGCACGTGAGTCTGGTTATCGTTTCTCGTACATCTGTTATGTGTCTAGTTAATTTCGATGCAACCTTTCATCATGGAGACCCCAGTCTTCCGATGCAGTTCATCGATCGAAATTTATCTATCTGTATTAGTCAGGAGTCGGAGTATTTTGTTCTGTGTTGTCTGTAGTCTTTTGTACTGCGTGTCTGAAATAAAATTTCCACAACACGCAGGCGTATGTCAAGGTGGGTCGAAGTATTGCTTTATAATAGAAAAGAAGCGAAGAAGCTTGCTACTGAAATATTATGTTTTAATATTTCTGCCCTCTAGAAGCACACTTGATCTATGCTAAGCCCAGTCAGGCTATTTATTTTTCGATTGCAACAGACACTGGACCGCTGGATGGCGCCTGCTTACTATTTTACATCTCGCTATCATAAAAATACCGAGATGTACCAAATCGTCGAGGAATCCTCGTGTCATTCATCACATGCCTACCTTGCACTGACGAGAGCCAACAGCTCGAAACTGCAGTCTACAAGGGTATGGGACGACTGGCACGAGAGCCCCTTTAAGTAGGATCAGTCTTTCGGCTGGTGTTTGTTGCAATCGAAGTATTAGCGTTTTGTTAACGCGCCAGGCTTGTAACTTGTAATTCAGCGCTCGGCGGGGCACATAGCTGGGAGAGTAGCTGTTGGTTGCAGTCAGGTTACATTCCTTATAGTGAAATAAGGATTTTATAGAGGAACTTGCAACTGAAATATTATGTTTTAATATACATATATATATATATATATATGCTGTTATTATACATGATTTGCAGGAAACAACTACTCAGCGGGCAAATACCCCGACCTACATTGAATTATACCTTACAAATCATGAAAAATTGGTAGCCAATGTATATATATATTACTATGAATTGTATTGAAAGTTTTATATGCTTTGGGTGCCACCTGCTTGAATTCGCAGGAACGACCGGCTCCGACGGTAGAGCTGAGAAACTATTTAATGCAGGAGCCGGTTCAGTTGCTTGTGTATGCTGAAATAAAATATGTGTTCGACAGAAACCTTTTTATTTGAATGGTATTTGGTGCAAAATCCAGCTAATGACAGTTGACAATTTTGAACGAACTTAAAACTAGCATGTACAATATAAATAGACGTAAAATGGATATTATCGATTTGTATCGATTTAAATTGGATAAAAGATACCCTTTGGGTATCTGAGCTCATTATTATGTGTTGTGAAAGTTAGCTAACCTTTTCCTCGACGTGAAGTGGGTCGTCCTCTCCGATGCGTCTAGCAGAAAACAGCTGATATCGATCCGGTGTTGATACGTGAACCTGGGGGATGTATTTTGACGAAAAATTCACTTTGTTTTACCGCATGAAGCACTATTTTGGTTTTATGTTGATTGTGATGCGATTTAATTTTATTTACGATGGAAATTTTACAAAATATCTGGTAAGTAAGTGATAATACAAGTTTTTTGTATATAAATTTCAAAATATGTCGTTGATCTGGTTATTTATTTCACTTTTGATGATTATTTACTTAAACTTTGTTAACGTTTGCGATTTGACATTGAATTTGTTGAAATTGAAAAATTTGAATTAAAAAAGTGAGATTACTTTTGATGATTATTTACTTAAACTTTGTTAACGTTTGCGATTTGACATTGAAACTGAAAAATTTGAATTAAAAAAGTGAGGTTAACTTCGGAGCAAAAAATTTTACGTCCGTTCTCTATGACTTCTAAAATTGCTCTCCCATGACATTGTAGTCATGGATACCGCCCAAATTTGCTATATTTGGCTATCTAGATTTAAAATTTTATTAATTGTCAAATTTAATATGAACTTTTTATGGCTTTTTTATTACATTTTCTCAGATGTTTTATTTGATTGATGATTTAGATTTTATTCTGAAACTTTTGATACCCCTATTTTCACTCTAGGGTGGATATTAAGAAAGTTGACAAATTTTGAGATTTTTACATATTATGCTTAATATTAAGGCTTTTGAGCCCCAAATACCATGTCTAACCCTTCCTTATAGACTATTACACATTATTATATATACAAATTACCTTTTTGTGGCTTTTCCTTAAAATTAACACTATTTTAATTTTTCAGGGTACGTCCTGCACCTTGACGTGACCCAACAAATAAATGAAGTTTATAAATTGTTTTTAAACGTTGCCCAGCACTGTGGCTATTGGCATTTTACACATATGCACTTCAGCAAACTCTTGGGTTTACACTATTTGAGATTTTACCCTGTCCTGATGGTAGCTAACCTAAAAATGTCACTGGGGCCTCCTATAGCACTCAAATCCCAGAGCTGTTGTATGCAGAAGTTGCATTTAGTAAGTATTTAAATAGTTATGTAAAAATAATTATGTCTTTTATTCGGTTATTGAAGTTCCGTGCAAAAGTTTATTTTGACGCTTGAACTGTCACTTTTCTTAACTACAATTTATTACACAAAAGTTTTAATATTAGTTTATTATGCACAAATTTTACTTTATTTAGTTGATACATGATTGTCTTTTGATATTATGCACAGCAATGCGTGTTGCATACGGATAACTTATATTTTTAATGTCATTATCTAGGTCTCCCGATACTGCGATTTTTCAAAATGGACTTACGACCTCCTGCAGCCAAATGTGAGTGCAGCATGGATTTCTGACCATCGTGTGAGCTGACTTAGCCCTTTTTCTTCATTATGAATGTTCTAGTACATTCGTGATGTACCATTTAATAGATTATTTAAGGTATTTATGTACAAATTTTGTTTGTTAATATAAAGTTTCGTACAATCTATTGGATTTTGATAAGGTTACTGTTAAAGACATATTTGTATTGGCTTTTGAATTAAATTTTGCATGTTTGAGCCACCGTTCCTATTCATTTTCACAGGTAGCGCTCAGGAATTTCATTTTAAATGGAATTAAACATGATAAATGTTAAGATTTTGTTATAATGTGGATATCACAACAGTTCCCTGTGAACCTGAATTGAGTTTTACATGCATTGAAGATGCTATAATAACATATGTTTTGGTGTAAATTGCACTCAATGAAACTATACTTTGAATGTTCTTGATTATCATCTTATTATTATTCGTATTGTGTATTTGTGACATAGCAATATATATATATATATATATATATATATATATATATATATATGAAGTGTTGTTGTATTCCCGGGTGCTCTCCTGCGTCGATGATCGACTCCTCCAGGAGTCACGGTTGTCTAAACGACGTTTCGGCAGAATCTCATCTGCCATCTTCAGGTTCTCACTGAAAGCTGCCCACTGCTGCTTCTCGTTGCTTGAACTGAACTCAGCAAATAGAGCTTTTGTAATAGAAATACTTTTTATTTATTTTAAATTCATGGTAACTATGGAGTGATACAGGTACCGCTTCCCTCGATTATTATCCTTGGTACTTTGTAGACTATATATGAAACAAACGTCTTATATTTAGTTTATCCCATTATTTCTTGCCGTCAATATTTTTATTAAACTATGAACATCCCATTTACACGGGTGTAATGCTTCATGTTTCAAAAATTAGATTATGATTATTGGTTATGGAGGTAAATGAGAGTGATCAAACATACAGGTTAGAACGACGGAAATAAGAGCAGCTTATCTTATATGGCCTTTTTATAACCGGGTGATATTTACCTTAGAGCTATCGTGCAGCAGATATTTTTCAAAAAGGCAAATAAAATCAATTTAAAACTACTTAAAAACACATTGATCAATATTTTAGATGTAATGCTAGATGTATTTATTCCTCTATGTCATTTCCAAATCGAGTAGAGATTCTTTACAATTTACAATAGTGATTTGTGTGTTAAATACAAAAAATATGTAATGAATTCTTATTTTGCCACTAAATTTCAGGTTATGAATTGATTTACAATCTTTTTCTCTGTATGAAGATCACCTATAAAAGTATATTACAATTAATCTAGTGATTAAGGCAATCTGTACCGTTAAAGCAGTTCCTATAGACGCTTCTCCAAAAGGACCAATTGTTAGAGTTAAAGGTTTTTGGGCACGAAGCATCATAATTCGTATAATACTGGTTGTGCGGTTATTCAAATCAAACCATTCCAATTCATATAAAGCCTCGGATACAGCTTCACTCTAAAATAAAAAATATGTGTCACCATAATTAAATACTAATAGACAGTTGACATTCCATATAATTATTTGTATTATCGTTTACTTCGGTTCGTGTACAAAGAACAATAGTGAGATAAATTTAAGAACAGCTTGCTAACCCAACGTAATGAGTTAACATTACAATTTATAAGTTAGCATCCACTAAATGTTTACAAGTTAGCACTTATTAAAATTCAAAAATATCTATAACAGTTTCAAACGTATTAAGGAAAAACAGATTGACGCCGTATATCTCAAAAGAAAGCGGTTGCGGATCTCCATTTACATAAACTTTCTTTTTCAACATCATCCGTTGATGAAGACCATTAAGAATTATTAGGCAATTCTGGAGCACCCATATTCAAATAATCTCACAGGGCAGCCACGTAGAAAAATCGGTGTGGAACTTTAGTAGTATAAAATATATTTTAAGTGTAGATTAGACCATACTGAAATACTTTCACGAACCCTCAACATGTCTCTCGTACCGACCTAGGAGGTAAATTTTTATTTATTGTTATTGCAATATGCTGATCTGAGATAATTTTCAAACTTTGTTAAACTATGTGGAAAGCTACTATTTCAAATACACAGAAACAAGGCATTGTTATTATATACCTAACTAAATGAGAACAACGACGCACGTTCCAAAATTATGAGTTTTCTAAATAATTTGAATTGTATTGATAAGAATTTTGGTGCTTTAAAATTAGTAGCTATATATTTTACTCATGTCCACAGAATGTATTTCTTAAATTACTTACGTTTATCCTAATCTCATTGGCATACCAGTAAAATATCATCAATTGGATCACTGTCAGTAAGACATGTAGGGATGAGAAAACCATTAAGCCTACAGATTTACTCTAAAATAATAAGGTATATGTTAGAACCTTTTGTATAATATAGTTGTTACAATGTGTTATAACTGGGTTATATAGCCCAGTAAAATAACGCAACTGCAAATAAATTTTTTTGGGAACATTGGATGTCTTTATCTTAAATGATAGTATTTTAGGTATTTACAACTGCAAAAAAAGTTTGGGGGTTCACTCTTAAATTCATCTCCAAATTCCAAAAGACGTGTTTTTCGCGTTTTTCTCAAAACCCTTAGTTTTTGAGAAAATTACCAAAGTACGACGATTTTTAGTCCATTCGAAGCCCGATATTTTCAACGTCACACATTATATTTGGCCAAGGAATAAGCGAGATAGGAAAATTGGAAATCTCAGAATTATGCACTCCTTTGAAAGCAAGTTACTTTTTGATCGCGTTTTTGAGATTTACTGAATAACAACGTATCATTTAAAGAAATTTGTTTTTTTAACTCCGTACAACCAAATTTGCTCAAGTTCTGGTCAGAGAAACAAAAAAAAATACCAACATTCTAAGCTGTTAATTGTTAAATAATTTTTTAACAATAAAAAAAATTTCCTTTCCTTTTCAGCAAGTAATTTGGTCGCGGATTTAGTTCATAGAAATGTTTTATTTTATTTAAAATAGAAATTTTTATTATGTAAAGTTCGAAATCATGTAGAATACTATAGTATTTCTACATGATTTCGAACCCATTTTATTACCCTTCCTCCCCTCCCTTCCAAAATTTTGTCTGTTGTTCGGAACTCTATTAAAAAATACATCGTCCAGCGATCTCACATACTCGATCAATTGATCCATAGTCATGATTCTCTGCAAATAATGACTTTGCGTATATCCTCATCAAAATGTCTCGATAAATATTTAACAATATCTGTCTCGGAGAAAACAGGCTCCAAATGACGAATAACGTAGTATTTTCTTAACACATAATAGTAGTGATTAAATGACAGGGGTTCGGTTCAGGAGGAGGAGCAGTGTTCAGTTTAGTGGTGGGGGTCGGTTCGGTTCAGGAGCAGGAGCAGTGTTCAGTTTAGTGGTGGGGGTCGGTTCGGTTCGGGAGCCGGAGCAATGTTCAGTTTAGTGGTGGGGGGTAATTAGAGTGATGAGATGTAAGTACGGTGGTGGGAGGTAATTAGACTAATATGATGTAATTAGAGTGGTGGGAGGTAATTAAGGGGCGGGGCTTAGGAGATGGGGCGTTAGAGGGCGGGGCCTATGAAAGGTGGTGGTGGGGGGCAATTAGGATGGTAATTAGATTAGTGAGAAGTAATTAAAGTGGCGTGATGTAATTGTGGTGGTGGGGGGCAATTAGATTAGTAAGAAGTAATTAAAGTGGTGTGATGTAATTGTAGTGGTGGGGGCAATTATTGGAATGATGGGTAATTATTGTAGTGGTGGTGGTGGGGGGTAATTAGACTGATGTGATGTAATTAAAATGGTGTGATGTAATTGTAGTGGTGGGGGGTAACTAGAGTGGTGTGATGTAATTGTAGTGGTGGGGGGGGCAATTAAAGTGGTGGGTGGTAATTAAAGTCGTGTGGTGTAATTGTAGTGGTGGGGGGTAATTGGAGTGGTATGGTAATTAGAGTGATGGGATGCAATTAGAGTGGTGGGAGGTAATTAAAGTACGGTGGTAATTAGAGGACAATTACAGGTAATTTAAGTAAAAATAAAGGTAGTTGCAGTAAAAATAATGGTGATTAAAGCAATTATGGTCAATCCATCCGTCTAGTCGTTCGTATGCAGACAGTTAAATAATTCTCTATTATGTTGTATTGTCCTATTGCACTTTGTATTTTTTTACGATGAGATAACAAACATTCATTCTTGATTATATACCACTTTATTTACCTGCCTTATCCTTATGCTGATAAATAATTGCGACCTATCTGTCTTATCTTTATGTCGATCAACAATTATTTTACCTGTCTTATCTTTAGGGACATCTTACTTTGATGAACCTGTCTTATCCTAAGTTGATTTATGAGATGTACATTTACGACCTGCCTGTCTTATCCACCGAGATTTTATCAGTGAATTTGTGAAAGGGAACATTTACATTGTTATTTCAGTACCTGCAGCGTACCCTCTTTATGGCTTTTGTGTACTTAACATCCTGACATCACAAGTGAGGAGAACGTGTAGCTGTTTATTTTAGTTTTTATTTTTTAGAATTGAAACACATGATTTACATTTTCTTATATTATTTATTACCTATTCTGTCACATTACTATTTTCATACTATTTATTACCTATTCTACTACATTACTAACTAATTGTCTTTTTATTTTATCTTGCACCAAAAAATCCACCTTGAACTGATCCATCCAATGCCTTATAGGTCAAGTAGGCATCGTGAAGTATAAGTTCAGGGAACTTTGTCTTTCGTGTCTCAAACTCTATTTTTATGTCTAAACAGTTAATGAATATATATTACAAATCAAAATTATCGCGTTCTGATTCAGACTCATCCAAATCAACACTATCCCATCCCGCTTCAGGCTCCTCCATGTTCAAACGTCTAGCGTATTTTAGTAAAATGTCCAACCTCTTTTCACTATTATCTTCATCAAGCCGATGATGCCCCCAAGCCAAAGTATATACATCATCGGGTATAACATACCTCTTGTCATCGGCAGACGATAGGGCTACTTTATTTTTGAGTTCAGTGTGAATGGTATGTAAATCAGATTTAAATATGGACATTTTACGGAATATTAATCCGCCGTTCTCAACAACTTGAACATAATCAGAAAAATTAATTTGATGTTTTACTACATTTTTGGAAACACCTTTTGCCTTTTTCGTAATGTTGTCAGCTTTAACACAGTAGGCTTTCGCACCAGTTCCATAAAAGCATTCTATTGGTCTTCCAGCATACTCATCTTTCATTTTCCCTACTACAGATATAGTTTTAGGCATGTTATGATTGTTGTCTGCACCATAATTTGAAGTGTCGAAGAAGTGAATGTTTTTCTTGATATCATCATAAACGTTTTCTGTGAATATTTCTAAAATTAAACTATCAGTGTCTGTGTATAAAACTGTCGCGTCATCTCCATACATGGGTTTAATGTAACCATATAAAAATTCGTAGATTATGGTTTTGGAAATATCTAAAATTGAAAAACCTACATAAAGTGGTTTATCGTAAACAACTTTTAATTTTTCCAATTGCACTGCCACTAGATTTTCATCAAATACTGAGCAAGACTTAAAATGCGGCTTGGCTATTAACGCTCTGGCTCCCAAAATACCTTTTCTGTTTTCCCAGCACGAACAGAGTTTAATATTTTGTCTTTTATCGACGTTTTCCATCGTTTTGCCGAAAATTGAATTCACCATGAGCTTGAATAGGTCCTTTTCAAACTCGTTTCGGGCGGAATTACGAAGTGTTGTATTTAAGTCAATATATGATCCAAGCCAGGCGGACTGAGAGAATTCTATTATTCTATGCACTTTCTTTAATATCAGGCCATATTTCAAACATTGTTTCAGATTTTTGTAGTGAATGATATATTTATGTTTATCTCGTAAGTTTGGAATTAATTTTGAAACTTTACTTTTGGGAGGAATCATACTCTCTGGGCAAAACGGCAGTTCGTTATGGTCATCGTGCAAGTGTAGAGGATATTCCAAGTCGACTTCTAAAACGTATCCTTTGGGCGAATCTTTTCCAATTAGGGAACAATCAAATTTTTCGATTTCCTCTTTCTCAAGCCATCTGAAGTCACTAGTTGGTAGCATTTCTTTCATAGCTGCTCCGTAAAGATTTGTAGCATCAAGATAGACGATGTACGATGATTCTTTGGTGGGGTCATAGTTTGATAGATATTTGTTGTTCGCTATAGATTTTCTCTTTGAACATTGCGATACACCGCCACGAATACCTTTTCTAAAGAAATGCACAGTATCCACATCAGTCAGAAGTTCCAGTTCGATGTGTGTATACCGCAACATGGCATCCCAGCTCAAAGAAGGTGCTGTTAAATAATGAGCAGGATCTAACTTGTAGTGCTTCAAACATACGTTTCTAAAATTTTCAAACACATCTGCTAATAAAAATATATCTGATTTCAGGTAGATATCTGCGTATTCTCCCAATGTATTGCATTTAAAGACGCTCCTTACTTTATTGGCTCGTTCATAATCCTTATCAGAAAGAGATTCGTTGGTTAAGTAGTTGTAAAATAGATCTTTGGACGGTAACTGGGTTTCTTCCAATTTTTCAAAAGAGCTCATATAATTGTAAGGAAAAACCCCCTTCTGTCTTATTAAATCGAATTTCTCATCGTTTTGAAAATACTTTCTAGTTTCAACACATTGATCGGATACTAAACTCTGACTCAATTTATCGAGGGACTTTGATAAGAATCGAAAAGAGTCCACAAATTTCAACCTCAGGTATGTGTGCGGTATATTGGGATTTGCAGATTTCTCTACAATGATCGACTTTGAGAACGAAATATATTTTTCCTTGGTTTGGGCTATTACGGAAACTTGTTCTTTTTGGGATGTTAACTTCTTAATGAATAAATGACTATCATAGTTTGTCAAATTGTGGAAGAACACAGGTATAAATTTCAGCACTTTATAGTTGAAATTACAAATAGAGTGTGCAGCCGCGCGGAAGCGTCCTGTTAAATGATAGTGATCACGCACTTTTTTGTCCTCAGGCTTGAAGGGTTTTGTGCAAATATGGCAGCATACCGCGTTTTCATATTCGACTTCTTCTTGGGCTGAAAGAGGGAGCATCTTTTTCACGTGCTTTAAATGATTCTCATATAAGTTCAGAGCCGTTTCATCCAACCTTTTAATGAACACTTCAGCGGCATCAGGTCCTCTGTATGTTACAAATTTTGAGTACTTATCATCGAAATTACATTTTACATAAAAGCCGAAAGAATAGGGTTGGTGTTCACATACTTTAACTGTGAATGACATCATCACAAGGTTCATTATGGTCGATGGGTTTCAGTAAACTTTCGAAATCGGCATAAATCACAAATGGCATTGGTAATTGTCTTTCGAAGTTCATAAACTTAAGAATGTTTTCAGGTACTGATTCACCATATTTATTAATTTTTATTTCAGTAGATGGTAGTTTCGTACAGGTGTGATTGCAGTCATTTTCTTCATGCATTTTTAGATGTTCTTCTTTTCTAAACGGCGGCAAACACCCATCACAGATATGTAATCGACCATCGTGCTTTGATATTTGTTTTGAAACCAATTTTGATAAATTTTGTATAAGACAATAATGATTGTTACCCACATCATCCGATATAAGTAACAGATTAATGTGTTTGGCTTGGCGATGCGACGTAAAATGTAATGGTCACACGACTTCAGTAATAGTATTTCCATCTTTGAATTCTGATTCAAGGCCAAACACATTCACGGAGATGTTATTAATTTTTTCAAACTTCGCAATGTCCTTCAATTTGACAGGAAATTCAATGTCTCTAAAACTTAACATGGTATCATAATGTGGATATGAACATGTCATCGTTGGAGCACCCCCTGCAGGGGAAATGGCTGCAATTACTGACCAAGCAAAACATGCATTGTCCTTGTTTTGTATATTTAAAACAGCGCTCTTTTGTTCTATGACTTTGGGTAGTCTGATATAAGATGACGCCGACATTGATGTAAACTTATTTATGTTTACATCGAGGAACATTATATGTTTCAGCGTCCACCCCGAATCTTTCTCTTGGAATTCAGAGGCTTGTGTAGTCATCTCATCACCAACCTCTTCGAAAATCTGATGTAGATCTGTAGAAATGGTGATTATTTTATTTTTGGTATTAAACGATTTAATATCAGATAACTCCTTTTCAGGTATTTCATAAAGCCCAAATATTTCAAAATTTATCTTGAGGGTCTGGTATTTCTGCAAGTATTCCTCGATTATATTCAACACTTTTTGCTCCACTTCTTTCAAAAAATCAGTATAATCGATATGGGTCCTTAGACTGTTAAAACGGTAGCTAGCTATTCTGTCTTTGAAAGCACTATGAAGTTTATCGACGCCATTTCCTAAACTGTTATCAATAGGGCGGTTAATTTTTTTTCTGTCAATTAATAACGTATTTTTCTGACCGTTGCATCTATTATTATTAATATGTCTTTTTAAACTGGAAAATGTTGCAAAGTTCTTTCTACAATATTCACAAGTTTTTGAGCCACTCGGAGAATTTTGTTTTCTATTCATTACAAACATCTCATTCAGCACGGCACATTTGTTATTATTAATATGTCGTTTTAAGCTAAAAGATGATGAAAAGATCTTTCCACAATCATCACAAGTTTTTGAACAATTAATACCACTTGTAGAAGGCACACTATTAAACTTTTGCTTCTTGCTTGGTGGTTCACTTCCAATCTCTCGTACTTTACCATCTTTTACAATGGTACAGTATTGGCGAATATGTCGAACTAAACTGCTTTTTGTTGAAAAAACTTTCTCGCAGTAACTACACTTCATTGTTGTATAAGAATTTACACGATACTGATGAATGTGTCTAATCGTCCGCATTATATAGCATCAGGAGAATGGAGTGGAGGTGGTGGAGGGCAATTGCAGTGGTGGAAAGTAATTGAAGTGGCGGGGCGTTAGAAGGCGGGGTCTAGGAGTGGTGGTGGGGGTTAATTGAAGTGGCGGGGGTAGATAGGCGTTACTTGAATGTACTAATAAGCCACGCCTCCTCCACAATTGTATTAACAATAGATGAAGTATATTATTGTCATTTGTGTTTTTATTATTTATTTCATTATACTACTCATAAACATTTAAAGTTATAAAAAAATTACACAAATTCATGAAAATATTATACTATAGAAGTTTTATCGATCCAAGTATTATGGCTATTTGGGAGTCCAAGCCATTTCACAAAAATCTTCTTTCCTCTCTTTTTTAAAACCTTCTCCACCAGATACACATCCGGATACTTAGCTTTTTGCAATTCCATTTCATAAAAGCCTCCCTTTATCGGTTGACCCTGCATATCTTCGATTAAATAAGTCCTGGGGTAGGTTACATTTACTTTAAAGACTTTGAACAGCTCAGTTGAAAAGTTAGGTGTATATCCTTTATCAAATATACCTTTGTATTTGCTTATTCGAACTATGTCGCCAACATGAAATTTAGGTTTTAAAGAAATCTTAATGTGATTATAAGCTTTTATGCGTGTGGTTGGTTTCACATCAGCAGGTTTCATACCAATTGTGCGATGTACTTTATTATTGCAATGTTAGGCAGAATGTCAACCCATTTATATTTGCCTCTAGCTGAGAATTCTTTATAGAGCCAATTTTTTAGTGTCCTTATTACTCTCTCAGCGATTGCTGCTTTTTTTGTACTATATGTGGAGTAATGGTTTATATTGTATTTTTTCATTAGGGTGGAAAATGTTTTATTATAAAATTCTGTACCCTGGTCACTTTGGAGATTTTTAGGTGAGTAGTTTGATTCTTCCAATACGTCTCTCATGCCCTTTGTAATTTCAATACCAGTTTTATTTTTTACAGGTCTAGTCCACACATATTTGGAGTAGCAATCTATCACGACAAAAATAAGTGACATCCTTTATTATCATGAGCATATGGTCGCATCTCAATCAAGTCCATCTGCCATAAATCGCCATAGCCTTTTATTATTGTTCTCCTTCTACGGAAATTTTTACGAACTGGTTTGTGTAGCTCTTCAACGACTGCTCTTTTTATAATACTGGACTCCATAATAAAGTACCTGACTGGTAGGTGTTCACAAGTAAACTAATTTCTAATAAGTCAATTCTTCTAATATACTAATGGACTTTGTTTATAGTTAATCCTTTTTTATTTTTAATATGTCCCAATGCAGCAGCGGTGCCAGCAATTTCATCCATCATCTGCTGTTTATCAACTCCCACCATCTTAACATCAAGTGATTTGGTTTGTGAAGGTGCGCTTATCAGACGGGATTCTTGAATAGTGCTGAATACCTTCTCTATTGCATTGGTATTGTCTTCAACTAATTTCTTAACATCTGAAATTTCTGTGTTGATATACTGTCGCACTTCATTAATCATCTCGGTAATTTTGTTGTGTACAAAAGTCTGTTGGTTCTCGAAAAAGGCACTATGTAACTCTTTCATGCATTTTTCTACATAATTACGAGTTACACCATCACGATTATCCACTGGCTCTCCAATATTTTTTAAACGTTTATTTTGAATATCAAAGTGATTGTCTACGGTTACAATAAAACCAACGTCTGGTGGTCCACGTACAATCATTGACTTATTTAAAGCACTTCTTCGTCTCCCGAACTTGTCAATTGTGTTTACACCTACCATTTCTCTTTGCATTTGAGATAATTTCAACATTTCGGTGCTTTATATACTAGTTATGGAGGAAGTCATTTTTCTAATATATTATTTCTTCTTCCTGAAGTTCCTGGACTAAACTAACTATTTCGTTGTCGACATTGTTGTTACCTGCCATTTTTGAACTATACAGCAGTCGCAAACGATCCACCAGTTCTTTCGGTTTATTCCAATAGACATAATCCACGCCTCTACTATTATATAATTTTTGAAGAGGTATACGTGGAAAACCCAAACCAGTTCTGGATCTCGTCTTTACAGTAGAAGACATTAGTGGCATTATGAGTTCATTAAACTTTTTCCATTTGTTTTTATTTAAACCCTGCTTGAAATTAAAATCCTTATATGCTGCCTTTGTCTTTTTTAATATATCTCTATATATGTGACACTCTTCATCATCAATAGTGGCTTGATCACGGCGCAGAAATGATGGATACTTCATAAATATTATATCATACAACTTAGTACTACCGGGATACGTCCCCAGCTCCTTGTGTTACCACGCGACAATCTGATATTTCCACTAGAAAAGTGTATCTCGGCATCACCCATTTGTAACTTGGCTGTTTGAGGATCTAGGCGTACACCATACACAGTATCATATTTATGATCACCAGACTTTAGATTTTCTAGGTGTTGCTTGATTACATCACATTCTTTTTCTTCACTGCTAAGGAAATTTTCTGAATCTAACGATGATCTCGGCGGTGTGTCCATAAAATATGTTTGAATTGAGTGCAATTCAGCAGCATCTGAAACTAGCGATGAAGAAAGTGTTCTTCATCGCTAGTTTCAGATGCTGCTTTTACACCCTCTTGCGGTTGTGTAGGTTTTTGTATCTCTGTAGTTGGCTGATTGTGTAATTTTACCTCTGAAGCGGATGATATAACTTTTAAAGGTTTTGTTATGGGCTCATACAGTTTCTCGAGAGATAACCGAGTATTTACATCCTTACTTTTCAATTAGTTAAATTTTTTACGTATAGAATCAGTAGCTTCAACTAGTTGACGTTTTAAACTTATTTCACTGGCGTCCTTCATTGCCAATATTTAATTTCACTGAAGTAATCTCGGCGCTGTCTATAGATCGACTAATGTTCTAATTATGGTGCTTTATGTATATATGAAACTATCAAGTCCTTTCCTGTATCTGCCTTCATTCACCTCTCTGTCTTTGTCAATCAAAAGAAACCCATATTTGTTTTTCCAACACTCTGCACACATATCTTGAAATTGTTTAAAAGATACGTCTGGCGAGACATGATCAGAGAAAATGTGATGTAAATTTATATTGTCCTGTTTGAAGATTGCTATGAAATTGCTGTTGTCTCTTACCAGTTGTTTTGGCACGCGGGAATATGTTTGCGCTAGATAGAAACAATCTACATGTTTGTGACGTCCCATTGAGAAAAATGCACGAATTACATCTTGTTTTTCACATATAACATCATCAAATATAAATACAGAATCAGGTTCAGCGTCGGACGGTTGCTCTATTTCTGCATTATTACTAAAGGTGTAAAATTCCAATCCCTTAATAGGTTCTAATATCTTGCGTAAATATTCATACTTGGGCTGATAAAGAGACTTCGAATATAGGTATATATTTGCAAAGCGTAATCCGAGGGGGTGAGTAAGTAGAGATATAAGTAAATTTGTTTTGCCGCACGCACTTGGACCGATTAATAGTCCGCGAATAGTTGAGGGAAGTAACGGACCATGGCGCGGTTCGGCTTGTAACCCACTTCCAACTTTTTCATCTAAATTGTCTATAGAAAACTTCTGTCTCTGCTTCACGATGCGCATTGTAGCACGGTTGAGGATTATATAAATGAATGCACATCATACAATCGTTATTTAAATGTTGTCAGTCAAGCAGTGCACAAGTAAAAATCGCCGTCATTTAAAGGCTGGCAGGGGGGTAGTAAATTCCCTTATAAATAAGCTTCCATTTGAACTACATTTACCAGGTGGTTACCAGTATTGTGGTCCAGGCACCAAATTACAAGAAAGATTAGCACGAGGTGATTCGGGCATAAACAAACTTGACGCTGCATGTAAGGAACACGACATTGCATACGATCGAAACAGGAGTGATTTAGCAGCCCGCCACAAAGCAGACTATCAACTTGAACAAACTGCGTGGAAACGAGTTAAATCAAAAGACGCCAGTTTAAAAGAAAAAGCCGCTGCTTGGTTAGTTACATCTATAATGAAGGGAAAACAGCGTCTTGGTATGGGATGTGACTCAATTGTACCTCATTCTAAAAAAAGAAAAAATATTAAAAAGAAGAACCCTAAAAAGATAGCATTTGGTGCAGGAATAGTTCGTAAAGTGCGCGATGGCTTACGAAAAGTTGATGACAGACGGTCTATAGCTAAGGACCCAAGAAAAATGACATACATTGCACTTCAAGCAGCGCGACGTCACCTGAGGGCTGCTGGAGGAAAACGCAATATTCGTACACCTAGGATCATACCAATCCCGAAAGTTGATGGAATTCTACCTTTAATACCTATTTTTGCTGGATTATCTGCATTAGGTAGTTTGGCTGGCACTGCGGCGGGTATAGCTAAGGCTGTAAATGATGTTAAAACGAGCAGAGAAGAATTGGCCGAAAAAAATCGACATAATAGACAAATGGAAGCGATTGCAATAGGAAAAACTGGTAAAGGGTTATACTTGAAACCGTATCGCAAAGGATTAGGACTTTATCTAAAACCACAAAGTTCAAAAAACTACTAGACACCCTACCTCGAAAACCTCTCACCGATATAGATCTGAAATATTATGCTGAGAAGCTGAAAGTACCATATTTTCGAGGTATATTTATGCGCAACAATCTACCAAATTCAGGACCGCGACATAATGAATATGCAATCATAAATTTGGATAGTATAGATGGTCCTGGTACACATTGGGTGGCATTTAAAAAACTTGGCAATACAGTCACATATTTTGATAGCTTTGGTGATTTACCTCCACCTAAGGAACTAATTCTGTACTTGCGCAAAGGCTCAAATTCTACCAACAAAATCTACTATAATTATGATCGTCAGCAAAATTTCAACACAGTCTGGTGTGGTCATTTGTGTTTAAAGTTTCTTTCTACAAAGCAGACATAAGACGCTATGGAAATGACATCTATGACTCCTGCTATGGATCAAGAAAGCATTAAGCGAATGGGTCATTCATTAATCGCATTCTCTAGACTACGCAGCTTGTTGAAGATGAGTAAACAACAACTCGCAGATATGCCTAAAGAAGTAATGATTGGTTGTGCCGCACATGAAATTAAATTAGTATGGGATAAACTACCTAGACATCTCCAGAGTGATATCGATATTTTAAAATACCAATACTGTCAAGAGCATTATTCTAATGAGAACGCAAGTGGCGTTGATGTTAATGATGGACCATCGCCTCGAAAAGTATTCTGCTGTCACTGTAAAGTACGTGATATAAATGTAGTATCAAATAATGAGACACCGTCACCCAACAAGATGAGAAAGTTAATCCACGAAGATTGCTGTAAATCACAATAACTTCATAGGTCAGTGCTCAAATTCATCAGTTATGTCGTACACCTTTACTCTGTCGAGTCACACAAGTGTGTTTAGTGCGGAATTTTATCCACCCATTGAATTAAATACTGGTAGTCGATATGGATTGGGATTAACAGGATTTTATTCCTACAACTCCATATTCAATGTGGACGAGACGAATAATCGATTTTGTTATAAAACTGGATCGAAAATGGCTCTCACGGCTCTCCATATACCATTCGGTGCATATGAAATTGATGAAATATATCGCACAATACTAAAAGTAATGCCGAATGATAAAAGAGAAGAAGAAAAAGAAAAATTATTCCAACTGCGAGCCAACAATAATACGCTAAAGTGTGAAATTTGGTCAAAATATGGAATTGATTTTACACAGCCAAATTCTATTGGAAGTCTATTGGGATTTGAATCGATATATTTACATCCGAACAAAAGACATGAATCAACGCTCCCTGTTGATATTATGAAAGTACGAATGATACGGGTGGATTGTAACATTATTTATGGAGCCTATTTGAATGCTCTTAAATCCCATACCATATTCGAATTTGATATAGACGTCGAGCCCGGCTACAAGCTCACCAGGGAACCCGCCAACATCATATATTTGCCTGTTGGACCCGAAGGACGTCAGTTTATTGATAACATTACGCTGCGAATATTGGATGACAACGGACATTTAGTCAATTTTCGAGGTGAAAAAATTATTGTAAAACTAGAATTGAAGCAGTTTTAATATGGGAGGTTTTCAATACAATCAACAAAGATCCCGTCTCCAATATAATGCAATCGATGATAAAAAGGAGCGTAATCGTGCAAAGCGAATCATTCAGCGTGAGCATCTTGATCAGTTCAGACGTAGATTGTCAGCTAAGGATCGTGCATTTCTTCAGTCCGTTGGATTAGAAGTCCGAGAAAATTAACAATGGTGCTTATTACGTCTAGTGAAAAACTTGAAGTGTTCGACGAACCTGTTTTTGACCAGTCAATTGTTAGCTTACATAAACATACGTATAAGCCATATGGTTCGCAATATTATAAAAACTCTGATACAGTACGCATCCCTATCAATTTCCAAGACCTAATACTTGACATTGCAGAGAGTTACATATATATTGAGGGCAAGTTTACTCCTAGTGACCTCACCAAGCGGTGTTATTTATCCAATAATGCACTAGCCTTTCTATTCGATGAGATAAGTTATGAAATGGGTGGCGAGTCAGTGGCCGTCGTTAGAAAGCCTGGAATCACTACAACAATGAAAACTATGGTATCATATGGGCAGACACATACGAGAGCACTACTAACTGCAGCTTGGGGTTTTTAGATACTACCAGTCATGTATTCAGTGGTAGACTACCTCTCAAATATCTCATGGGTTTTGCGGAAGATTATACAAAAGGTGTTTTAAATTCAAAGCAGGAACTAATTTTAATCATAGCCCGCTCCTTTAAAGACTCTTATATTGGTGAAGTTGATGCAGAGCTAGAAATTAGTAAACTTGAGTGGAAGATTAGACATATTGTACCTGAAGATAGACAAAAAATTAAGCTGTTGAAGAAAATTGATTCAGGCGGTAATAATGCCAGAATTAAGATGGTTTACCGTATGTGGGACCTTTATGAACTACCAATTCTGCGTGATACTTCTTCCGATGTATGGGCTGTTAAAACCACCAGCAGTCTTGAGAGACCTCGTTACTCATTATTGGTTTTCAAAACAATGCCAATTCCAATAATAGATCCAAAGATGCCACAAAGTTTATTCATGCAGACATAAATAATATTCGACTATTTCTAAATGCTGAAGTATATCCATATGAGCGTTGGAATTTAAATTTCGATAAAAAGCTGGACTCCGCAGTATATTATGCATACGAGAGCTTTCAACGAGGTTATTATGGTAGAGACATGGGGAACCTATGATGGATCTTGAAGAATTCATAAAAAATCCATTGTTTGTCATAGACTGTAGCCACCAATCCGAGGCATTGAAGACATCTACGGTTGACATAAAAATAGAGTTTGAAACACGAAAGACAAAGTTCCCTGAACAAACTCGTGTATATGCACTTATACTTCACGATGCCTACTTGACCTATAATGCATTGGATGGATCAGTTCAAGGTGGATTTTTTGGTGCAAGATAAAATAAAAAGACAATTAGTTAGTAATGTAGTAGAATAAATAGTATGAAAATAGTAATGTGACAAAATAGGTAATAAATAATATAAGAAAATGTAAATCATGTGTTTCAATTCAAAAAATAAAAACTAAAATAAACAGCTACACATTCTCCTCACTTGTGATGTCAAGATGTTAAGTACACAAAAGCCATAAAGAGGGTACGCTGCAGATACTGAAATAACAATGTAAATGTTCCCTTTCACAAATTCACTGATAAAATCTCGGTGGATAAGACAGGCAGGTAGTAAATGTTCATCTCATAAATCAGCATAGGATAAGACAGATGTCCCTAAAGATAAGACAGGTAAAATAATTGTTGATCGGTATAAAGATAATGTAGATAGATCGCAATTGTTTATCAGCATAAGGATAAGGCAGGTAAATAAAGTGGTAGGTATATAATCAAGAATGAATGTTTGTTATCTCATCTTAAAAAAATACAAAGTGCAATAAGACAATACAACATAATAGAGAATTATTTAACTGTCTGCATACGAACGACTAGACGGATGGATTGACCATAATTGCTTTAATCACCATTATTTTTACTGCAACTAATTTTATTTTTACTTAAATTACCTGTAATTGTCCTCTAATTACCACAGTACTTTAATTACCTCCCACCACTCTAATTGCATCCCATCACTCTAATTACCATACCACTCCAATTACCCCCCACCACTACAATTACACCACACGACTTTAATTACCACCCACCACTTTAATTGCCCCCCCACCACTACAATTACATCACACCACTTTAATTACTTCTTACTAATCTAATTGCCCCCCACCACCACAATTACATCACGCCACTTTAATTACTTCTCACTAATATAATTACCCCCCACCACCACGATTACATCACATCACCCTAATTACCTCCCACCACTACAATTACATTACACCACTTTAATTACTTCTTACTAATCTAATTGCCCCCCACCACCACCTTTCATAGGCCCCGCCCTCTAACGCCCCATCCCCTAAGCCCCGCCCCTTAATTACCTCCCACCACTCTAATTACATCATATTAGTCTAATTACCTCCCACCACCGTACTTACATCTCATCACTCTAATTACCCCCCACCACTAAACTGAACATTGCTCCGGCTCCCGAACCGAACCGACCCCCACCACTAAACTGAACACTGCTCCTGCTCCTGCTCCTGAACCGAACCGACCCCCACCACTAAACTGAACACTGCTCCTCCTCCTGAACCGAACCCCTGTCATTTAATCACTACTCATAATGTTCTCACGAGCTTCCAAATCTATCCCTGAACTTCCCATTGAATAAATCGTGGCCGTACTTTTTGTTTGTTATACTCGCCCCAGTAGTTTGATCCCTTAAATTCTTCAAATGTCCCGTATTTCTCCTCAACCATTGAATACCACAATTCCGCATCACCCTTCATTGTGCATTGCATCATGGCTTCAATATTTGACTAGGAAATCATTCTAAATACTGAACTAATTGTTGTATGAAAGCCTTCAAATGTATTTTGTAATCCCCATATAATTTTAATTCTAGCTTATTGACCTCCGATCGCAAAATGTGTGTGACAGGTGACGTTTGTCCTAATTTTAAATCACGAATATCATTACTAATAAACCGTTGTCAACCGCTGCCAACTTCTCATTATACTCCTTTTCCAACGTCTCAACACGACCAACAATGCCACCAACTACTTCCTTGTTATTCGTGACCTCCTGTGCGACTGCTGTTATTTGTGTGTCGATAACTTTAAATTTTTCTTCATTCTGTTCTGTCATAATCACAATTTGATTACTGACACTGCTCTTATGTTCGTTTCAATCAGTCTTGATCTGATCAATTACTCCTCTGGCATGATTCAAATCTTCACATATTTGGTTAACTATTCCGTCTGTCTCCACCAAACATTTTAAGCTCTTTAAAATTTCCATCGATCTTGGTGTCTTGCTTGGTGTTTTGTTGGTGTATCTCAGTTATCTTAGTCATCATCTGGTTAAACTTTGACATCATGTCACCTTGTGCATTTCTATTGTCCTCGTGCTGTTTCAATGATGCCACTAAAGTTAGGCGCCAATCTACTCTGATATCCGCGACGGCGTTAAAAAATAAACAAAATAAATAATTTCTAATTTAGATCTCAAAGTTGTAAGTTAGGACCATTTAAATTAAACACAATTCTAGAAAACATACAGCAATAAAACAAATTCAAATCAATTGGAACATTGTATTGTGAGAATAATAAAATACGATACACATAAAAGATGAAATAAGATTCCCTAACTAGCTAAAATATAAATACGATACTAAAAATAATATAATTTGGATAAATATTGTTTAAAATCAAATTTGTCAATAAAAAATAAAATTAATGATCGAAGTTTTCAAATTAAAATATACTTAATTATTTTCCAAATTATTAAAAGATATACAAGAAATTTATATGAAGTTTATTACAACCTTTTAGTCCGCGTAGCTCAAATAAAACCTCAAAGCGCACTGTAGAACTTAAGTCGGTGTTCACCTGCAATCTGCCAAACTACTACACAATTCAAGTGATATCTCGGTAATCATTTTCTGCACCTTAAAATAATTTATAATTATCGTCTCTCCAACTTATTAGAATTTTGAAAAAAATATTTTTTCTTTTCTTTGTCTCAAATTTGTTAACTAGTTGTCTTCATTCTTCTTACTATTCTTTACATTCACCAACAACAGTCTATTTCCTCTCGTATCTTTTAATATTTACTTTCTCTAAAATTTTCAACCCCTGCAATTTTCAATAATTTTCTTGTTGTTTTTTATTTTTCATCCCCTAACAACTTCTAATTTTCCAATGTTTTCACACTCTCCCTTATATTTTCCAGAAATAATGAAATCGTCGATACCAACTTGAATCTTTCTCGACATCAACTTGATAAAAATAATTGCTTCTCATCACGTGGTATTGAGTTTTCCCAGTTTTATCACTTTCGTGCACAAATTAAACTAAAAATCTTATATCTACATGAACATAATAAATGCATAAATAGTTCGAAATGTTATCAACATTTTGATAATTAGTATAACAATAGCTCAGTGAATTAAAATAACATAACTGATTCTAATTATCATTAAGTTATGGTACAAACATCTCTACTGTTTTTAAAGGCTGAAATATAAAAATTGCATGTAATTAATAAAAATATCTGTCTTTTATAAAATACTTTGGTATTTTATCAAATAGAACAAATGAAATAAAAAACAGAAAACAAAAAATATGCATGCAATTCTCTACCCATATAAAATAAAATGCATTTTATTCGCAATACACAACTCGAGTTGATCCGAATGTGTTCTAAAGCTTAAGTACAAGTAATATCATATCAACATTTTTTTTTCTGGATCCTTTATCATATATTTTAATATATATATATTTGTTTTTGCTATATGTATTTGTTTGTTTTTTAATATATTGTTTTGTTTGTATGTCACCCTGTAATTTTTTATTGCATGCTTAAACATTTTTATTTATACATTACCAATGTTACTTATTTGTATATAATTGGTTAATTGATATTCTTATTATTTTAAAACTGATTAGCCAAAACTGGCAGTAATAATATATGCAATTCATATGCTACTTGTAGTAATTTATATCTATGTATGTGTAGCATTAGTGTTTCCATGTTTTATGTTTTACATATTTATTATTATTTATTCTTATTTTGACGTATCATATATCATTGTCTATGATCGAAAGGATAAATAAAGATTATTATTATTATTGGATTCGGGCCACCAAGGTAGTAAAATCTGAAAAAATCAGACGGAGAATTAGTAATTGTAACTGTTTTTCCAACCCCTAAAATTTCCTGTAATGAATTGAATATATCCCGTTTTGTTGGAAAAGGGCGGACGGCATTATTACCCTATATATGTAAAATATTCAGAGCCTGCTTGGCCTGGAAATATATCCCACATATCTGACGGAAGGTGAGAGTCATCTACCTACTAAAAATTGGTAGAATATCGGATCATATGCTCAAGTCATATGAACCTACAATCATATCCTCTTTTCTACTGAAAACATTGAAGAGGCTATTGGACGGGTACATTAGAGACGAAATACAAAATGAAAATCCACGTAGTGAGCGCCAATATGCATACCAGCCAGGGAGATCAACAGAGCTTGCACTGGATGAGTACAAAGTCCTTGGATGACAAAGATATAGCAGTAGCACATAGAAACAATAGAGAACATCTACCGCAACTTGGATAAGTTTAAAAGAAGAAACCTAAAATAGCATATGACTAGGAGATATACAGTCACACTCAGAGACTATACAAAAATATCATTCGCAAAAGGCAACGGGCATCATAGAGGTCTTATTACAGCAGATTAGCGTCCACCCCCTCAGCAGCTCGACTCAAGAAGATGCTCTCCAAAGACCCATAACATCAACCAAGACTCATGAGAAGAGAGGATAAATAATTTACATGTAACGTCTGATCTCCTACTGAAAACACTGTTCACAGGTAGCATTTCTTCGTCCTGTCTAGACTGCCCCGAAGTATCTCTCTCGGTTCATGTGGCAGTGCAAACGTTGCAACGGACTCTATAAAAGTAACCTGGGCTATAAATACGTTTCTTCCTTTCAAATCGTCAGACACTGTCTGCGCTTTCCTGGCACTACTTCAGTGTGGTTTGGAACATATAAGCACCGAAGATACGTTTGACAAAATAACCTTTGTGAGTATAGGGAACGCTATCCAAGTGCATGATTTTTCTAGCATTCTCAGTGAATGGATAACAAACATGCTTAAATGAAGTGCTGTCCGAATTAATGCGGGGAACATAGAGAATAGAGCTAAAATGAGACTGCCTACAAGGAGGTGTCCTATCACTCCTACTGCGGATAATGGTTGCTTCATCTTACATCGCCTCACCGAGTCTGGCTTCTCCACATTAGGTTACGCAGATGATATTATCATTCTGTTAAATTGAACAGTTGAGAGCTCATTATGCGAACTTATGCAAAAAGCCCTTAAGTTGATTGACAATTGGTGCATATAACATTCGCTCTCTGTCAATCTCGAAAAAGTAAAGTTAGTGCTGTTCCCCAAGAAAAGACAACTTTCCAAGCTAACGGGCACTCTACTCCAGTTAACGAGTGAGATCAGATAACCGAGGGTTATGCTTGGTCGCACTCTCAACTAAAAAAGACATATGGAGATAAAATAAACAAGCATGTGCCGTCTTCTAGTAGTCTGGTGGAGTAGGGTAGAAGTAAGGCAAAGAACAGCAACATACCAACTGGAGTATGTTCAGGGACTGGCTTGCTTCTGTGTTACAGATGCAATGAAAACTAAAACAGTAGATTCGGTTATTCTTTATGTGACTTCCTTCAATGAGAATATTAAGAAAACTTAACAAACGACATTTTTTGAGAACAGTAGAAAATATATAGGTTATTAATCAACGAATATATCAACGACGTTAGAAGGTTATAAATAATACTATATAATATAATATAATGTAATATAATATAATATAATATAATATAATATAATATAATATAATATAATATAATATAATATAATATAATATAATATAATATAATATAATATAATATAATATAATATAGTATAGTATAGTATAGTATAGTATAGTATAGTATAGTATAGTATAGTATAGTATAGTATAGTATAGTATAGTATAGTATAGTATAGTATAGTATAGTATAGTATAGTATAGTATAGTATAGTATAGTATAGTATAGTATAGTATAGTATAGTATAGTATAGTATAGTATAGTATAGTATAGTATAGTATAGTATAGTATAGTATAGTATAGTATAGTATAGTATAGTATAGTATAGTATAGTATAGTATAGTATAGTATAGTATAGTATAGTATAGTATAGTATAGTATAGTATAGTATTGTACAGTACAGTACAGTACAGTACAGTACAGTACAGTACAGTACAGTACAGTACAGTACAGTACAGTACAGTACAGTACAGTACAATACAATACAATACAATATAATATAATATAATATAATAGTAGTATAATAATATATAATAATATATTTGAAGAAATTCGTAAATAAAATTAAGGGATCAATTTTTTATGTGTTAAGAAAACTACTTGTTTTACTACCCTTTTGTGCAAAAAACATATTATTTATGATTTTCATGGTTTCATTAAAAGGCATGAATGGAGAAAGTAATAATCCTTTTGGTGTATAATTGAATCATATGGGTGCGTTGAAAATAATTGAGATTTTCTTTATGATAGTCAAATTTTTAATTTGTATTTTGACTTTTGCACGTCGAGTTTCTGCAATACATATCTTTTTTCCAAGATCCAAAATAACATGACATTCATGATAAATTTCGTGAACTTAAACAGTCATTTGAGCGGCACTAAAGGTATTTGAAAAAAAATGGCAGTATCCAACTATCCATTCGTGGAAATAAGTTCTGCTATATCTATCTATTGCACAAATAACTATTAAATTCTACTAAATTGTAATTGTAAATACATACGATCTTGTACTATCCTGATTATTATTCTAGTTACTCGTTAAGTAAACACTAATAAAAATAATAGCTCAACTTACCGTCATTACTTCAAACAATATTAGAGCAATTTGGGCAGAATATAAGATAAATTCCAGTACCATTAAATATTTTATGTTATTGTTTAATATTTTGGTGTACCTAGAACATTACACTAAATTGTTTAAAATTGTTTTACAATTTTTATAAGGAAATTAGAAAAGACATTGTTTTTCGCATGGTCTATGTGTAACAATATATTTTAATTCTTCAAAAAACGAGTAAATTTTCTATTTTAATTCTTAGAGGTAAAACAATAATTGTACCTCAGATTACAAGGTGCACAGGCTATAATAGTCTTTTCAACCGTGGCGTGGGAATGCATACGGGCGCAAACTCATAGCTTCGGTGTTTATGACCCAATTATTTTGAAATTAGGAACATACATTTCCCAATAACGTTTAGAGTCGAAATGACCGGCTTCCGATTTTGACGGATATGGCATCAAATATGATTTTTTAAATAGAACACTCTCTGTTTATTTTTGAAATCTATAAACCAAATTCTATCTGATCACTTTACAAAATTTTAATTGTTCTCAAAAATGATTATTTTATTATTCAATCGAGGGTGACTAAGGTAAAATTGTTCTCTTTCCATTCTGCCAAGGACACAAACAATAATTTTTGATAATAAATTAATATTAATTATTATGTAGGCCAATAAATTTTAAAGTATTGGTTTTTGACAAAAAACGTCTTTAAAAAAAAATAGAACATGTATGGATGGAACAGTGAAGTGAGGTACCGTCATCAGTTTAAGCGCTGAGACCCACCTACTATACCTTCTCTAATACTATCCACCTTTCGTTAATATTTCATACCTTTCATCATTTTTAGCTCTTTCCTATCCCCCTCTTCTTTTGTTTTTGTGTATTTTTGTGTCGCGTTTGTTATTCCTTCGTTTCTGTTTGTCATTTTTGTTTGCTCTTTAAGCATGGTTTAATCGTATTACCTAATCTTATTTATTCTTGTTAAAAGGAGGTTTTTTAGTGTTCTGTTATTTTTATACAATTTTTGCTTACGTCAAACTGGTCCCGTCTCGACCCGGCTTTGCAATGCACCGCCGCGTCAAGGCGGCGGTCGCAAGGTCGGTCCCGGGATGGGTACCGGAGAGGCAGCGTATACATGTACTATTATTTACAATAAAATCTTTTTGAATTGAATTGAATTGAAGCGCTGAGACCTCGGTCGGCGAAGTTAAGCAGCGTTGGTCGAGTCTGTCACTTGGATGGGTGAACGGCACATTTGTTGTAGGGTATGTCCCCTACAAGTCCTAAACAAAAAACAAAAAATTCCAAGAATCACCAAAAAATCAGATCACCTCATGCACCATGGCAAATTACATAAAAAAAGTCAACCAGACCTATTCACATCCAAAAACCACAATCAAATTCAAATAAATCGCAAGCACTTGATAATTCAGAAATAACGTAATTTCACTAATATCCAACTTCAAACATTCATTCAAGTCCATTCATAACCGATTCACTACGAAAAACGTCACTTAAAAATACAGCCCCCGTATATTCATCAATCTGACTAAAATCACTATCTAAATCCAAATCCAAACATCTTACTTCAATCCATAAATTTTCTATAAACAATTTCATTTTCAAAATTTTAATACTTCTTGACCGCCCCGTTAAAACTTAACATTTAAACTTATTTCATAACTTTCTTGCAACCACTTCGCATTTTATTTTTTTTACTTTTTGATCACCCCCTGTATACTTCACACCACGTTCCGTGCCTCGTGTCTTAGAGTTCAAATTTAATTTCATCAAATTCTCGCAACCCGATTGCTATTTTAAATTTCACCATTTTTGATCACTCTTCGTAATATAGCATACAATATCTCGATTCAACTTGACTCGTACCCGTTAGGAACATTTTATTATCTTATCTTCAGAGACTACGCACCTATCGGGAACATTATCATTTCATTTCAACTTTTAAACATAGGACCTCCATTAATACTTTATGGGGTCGTGTCAGATTTTGCTAATTAAACGCTAATAACTTCTAAACCAAAATAGATCCGAATTTCATTCTTATTTCAATAAATTCCTGTTTTCATTGCCGATTTTTCTATGTAAATTTCATCTTCGAAATCTTAAAATTTCCAGTATTGCGCAACTTGTTGTAATCAATGACTCATCCTCGCCCGCACGGAGCGATTTCCAGCCTTTCCAGACAGTTAAAACGGGATGCGAGACTCGATAGGGCGCGATAAACGAAACTTATACAAACAGTATAAATACCGGTGTGCAGCAAGCCCAAGCTAAGTTCAGTTTTGGCAGTGACTCCTATGTTTAGTACTCGCGAAGTAATTCAGTGGAAGAAGTTATTAAAAAGTGATTTTAATTGTAATAAGCTCATTTGCTAGTGCTTCCGGTCCGGTTACTATTTAACTTAAGTTGTAGATACCCACTGTCTAGTTAGGCTTTCTTACCCCCTGTCCTAGCATACTTCTCGTGACTAGCTGTCCCGAACTAGCTTCCCAGCCCGAAACCTGGTTAAAAAGAGTAGTTTTAAGGAATCGCCTTAAGTGGCCCCATTTAGTTTTAGTATATCCTCGCCTTAGTGGACCCCTTTTAAATTTTTATCTTCGCGTTAAGTGGCCCCTGTTTATATTTCGTCTTAAGTGACCTCATTTTTATTTCGTCTTAAGTGACCCCATTTGACTCGCCTTTACGACCCATACAATCTTAAACCAAAGCGAATTTGTTCAGATTAAATCAAATCAAATATTTCATTAAACAATTTTTGCTAAATTCCACAGTCCGAATTTGTGCTCTCGAATATCCTACAAAAAAAGAAACTCTGTTAAATAAAGGATTACCCCATAATTTTTCAAACTCTGTTCAAAAAAATATTAAATAAATAATTGTTCGTTCTGCTTTAAAAATATGTGTTATTTTTTCAAGAATACCATATACAGGGTGTAGCCGTTGAACCTGTCAGAACTCAAAGACTATACAGTGTTAAATAAAAAATAAGAAAAATTGAAACCACAGTGCTTCAACAGATCCATACTACAATATACAGGGTGTAGTATTTGACCCTAACCATTACTACAGAAATCAACAAAAAGACTTCTCATATCAAAATAAAATGCACCCTCCTGGGTCTCAGCTCTAAACCCCCACTGCTCCAGATTTTTTATTTCACCACACTGAGGGCTTATTCGTGTTCACATTTCGCCGTCCTGGTTGAGTGGAAGACTAGCTGTAGCTAGACGTAAATATAAACAAGGCATTAAAATTTAAAAAATTAAAATTTATTTCGAATTCGACGATATGCGATATGTCTAGTTTTATTTTCATTTAACACTAAAAAAACTGAATAAATAAAAAGTATGTCATTGTTTACCCGGAATTTTATTTATTAAAATAATCGATTTGTGTACTCTGAAGTCAACATGGAACTATAATACAAGCCGGTGGCACATCAGAGATAATCAACGAGCCAACAGTCCCCACAGTTAATGTGTAATAGTTATTTAACGAACAAGTGTATTAATAACGGCGATTAATAATCGAGATATTTTAACGCACGAGCTTAGCGAGCGAGTTAATGGTCGAGATTATTAATTTCCTTTTATTATACGAGTTAGCCGCAAAATTTTTCTGTCAACTGTATTTTTGACAGAATGGAGAGAAATTTTTTTATTCATATATAAATTGAATTATTCATGACATGGCGTCTTGATTTGGATATTTCATTTTATGTATTTTTGGGTGTTTATTGTAAAATCGTTATAAATAGTGAAATCATTCATTGATTTTAAGTTTTTATTTGATTAAATCAAATACAATTCAATTATTCATTAATTAATTAGTATTATCTGATTTATATTAAACACAGATTTCTGAAATTATAAGCTTGACAGTGACAGATGTATTGATGACATGACGTCTTAATTTGAATACTTAATTCTATATACGTTTATACTAAAATCGTTTATTAATAGTAAGATCATGCATTAATAGGGGTCATTAATAAACGATTTTGCATAGGTTAATCAAACTCGTTAATACACGGTCGACAGAAAAATATATTAATATCCTTACCTTATAATCCCGATATGCTCAAGAAGACAAAATCTAACCACTGCTTCAACAGCTTCTTTATTTTCATCGGCTATTTCAGCGCCAATATATGTGACAACATATTGCCTCACATTTCTCAAATAATTAATTACCACTTGTAATCTGAAGTTAATAAAAAGTAATAAAATATTGAAAATTAGTTGCGCAGAGAAATAATACAACGCAGCTAAAATAGTAAAACAAATGGTCACAGAGTAGCCCGCTATGTAATGATTATTTTCATTAAATGGCAGCCACATGAGGAATGGTAGAGGTCTTTCTACGGTCGAGTTACTTGCGTTTTCATCCCATAATAATAATATAATATATGTTAACAAAGGTGGAGCCAACAATGTTACAATACCGACAGATTCAATTAATATATAATATATTTGGATAATTCTGCCTTGTTGCATAAATGATTCATATATCCTCAAAACACTTTTATCTTTGGTAGCTTTTAACTTATTCTCCATGAAAACCATTTCATTTATCAAGTATTCAAAGCTCGTGGTCTTGCAAATAAATATCTTTATAACCAAAAGTGTATAAGTAACTATCACATTTACAGCTTCAATAAGTTTGCTTGTATCATTCCACAAAAATGGAACTTCAATGTATAAAAGAAATACCAGTAAGGTATACAATATTTGAATGGCATATCCGTAAATCCTATACAGAGTTTTATTAAGTTTAGCCATATTAGGCGGCAGGACTCCAGTTAAAATCATCGAATATCTAACATAATATAAGAAGGTAATATCCATTTCCTAAAAAAGAAGTACATAGAATATTGACAATAATTATAAGAGGTACTATTAGAATAAGCGTAAGACCAAAAATATAATGGAGCCTCGGCTAAAATAAGTAAGCTAGTTATATATGTTTCTTTTTGCGATTGCAGTATTTGAGGTGTATTTATATCACAAAATATTATATAGTCATTTGTAAGGCCCTAAAATTATTATCAGTTAGGTTCCTATAAAGAAAATGTGGTCTATTGCTTACGATAGTTATAACAACGCATTACCTATTTCTGAATTCATACAAATGTTCTAGTAATCTCAGGTAAAGTTTGTTATTTAAAAATTAAATTAGTTTATTTACAAGTCATTGTTATTAGTAGAATTGTATAAGGAGAAGTATAAAAATCTAACTATAATAGAGATTAAGATGGAGATAAAATAACGAGATTTAGTGCGTTATTTAATAACGAGAAGAGTTACTGTTTCATGGTACTAACCAAAATGAAATTCAACTAGTGGTGTAAAGGTGGAAAGAAGAAAGCATACACTGCTTTTTAATCCAAAATGTTTTTGTTCCGTTTTTGAAATTTTGAGCAAAATTACACAAAAAGCTCCTCTAAATTAAACAACATAGCACATTGAATATCCCTCCATACCGGCATATTCAAGTCATACCCTTTTACAAAAGAATATCTGCCTATAGAAATATGGTTAATGGAGCATTTTTTATACACCTGTGAAAGGAACATCTGAATAACTATGTATCATAAAAATGCAGCCAACAATGGTTTTTCACAAACTACAATCAATTCCCTAATCAATAAATAATACATAGAAATAATGACTAGTAAAATGTATCCTAAAATTGAAGATAAATCCAGCAATAAATTTGTATCTATAACGTATTTTAACTTCTTTCAAAACGGATTTCACACATAGTTTCAAACGATAATTTTCAAGTAACCAAAAAGTATCTAATATTTTTTCGACGCAAAGAAAAAAACATATAAAATTAAGAAATCAGTAGTTTATAAGCTCTCTTGTGAAGAATGTTGTTATATCGCATATGCTGGGTACGCTACGAAACTGCAGTTGCAAAAAGAAGTATATGGTGATATTTAACAAACCAATTTTGTGTTCGTTCTTTTTTGAAACTAGAACTGGGAATTTAGTCGAATGCTGATAGTATTGCTAAAAGTTACAACATTTTTTTGGCGATGATTACCTATAAAGATCTACGATCGCGAACTGTTTACAGGTCCTGAAAACGTAGAAGGGTTTTTAGTGTATAAGTGCCTTTTATTTTCTTTGTTTCTCTTTAATTAATATTATAGATGATTAACATAAAAATTTAAGTTTATAGTGGCGTTTACTTATGTAGAATAATATTAAATAAGAAAGCACTTGTGATACCTCGCGCGGCCAAGAACCGCCCGATGAAAACAATATATATGTTTCTATGGGGGATATTTCTTCAAACAATTCGGTAAGTGAAAAAACTAATAGTGATAGTGGAAATCAAAACAACTATAATTTGTTAAACAGATATAAATAGATCGATCAAGGACTATATTTTATTTTTGTAGAACATCTCGATAAAAAATTGGGAAGATTATTCCCTATTCGAGTCGGTCATTATTTGTTTGGAAACCAACAATTTAAAACCGATATTACGGATGTTAAACCTGTAAGTATAAATAGAGTGAAAGTAATTTTCAAGTCCTATTGGGCAGCTAATTTGTTAGTTAACCATAACACTATTACCTCAAATAATTTAGTTGCCCATATACCAAAATTCTACACTCATAAAAAGGGTGTAGTGAAAATGATAGATATCTTTTTTGATGAGCAGTACCTTAAAAAAGCTACACAATCCAGTATTGAAGTAGTGGATGTTCAGACATTATATAGACGGGTACAAAACCCTGATGGTACTTACCAAAATGTTCCTAGACAAATTATTGTTGTTACCTTTTTAGGTAACAACACTCCATCTAATATTCAAATTAATTTAGTAAATTTTGTAGTAGAACCTTATATACATCCGGTGGTCCAGTGTTTTAAGTGCTTACGATATAGTCATACGGAAAAATTATGCAGAAGTAAAGAACAAAAATGTAAACATTGCTTAAAAATTATCGAAGACAATCATAATTGTGAAAACAAACTTCCATATTGTATATACTGTCAGACAGACAAACATGCTTCATTGTCGAAAAAATGCCCTGTTTACATTAAACAATACCACATTTAAAAAACCGTGGCGGTAGAAAATACTTCATTTAAAGAGGCCGAAGCATTCGTTAATAACCCATCGTATAGTAAAGTAGAACAAATAACAGATTTTCCTTGTTATATGTTCAACACAATTTCCCTCTCCTGAATCCCACCAATCCTTCCAAGTTTTTAACGTCGACAAATCAAAACAGACGACCAATATCCTGATCTCAACCTATAAATCGTAAATCTAGTTCTCCAGCTCTTCCTATTACCCCTCCACCTCTAAGAAATCTTGCTTCAAAAAAAGTGTCCATCTCCGCCCCAATTACTCCCAACCCCATTGGGGACGAATTCATGCAATATAGAGAAAGACTAGTATGTCAATTAGCAAAGTACGTTCAAAATATTGTGAACAACTTTTTTTTTAATACATTTATTAAACTTCGGCCTATTTCCGCTACTGAGGCCTAACACCGATGCCTGTAGACGAGCTACCCCCAACCAGGAATTTTGCCAAACCTCTTCCCTTAAGAAGAGTAAGGATATTTTACTTGTCTAACATTTAATAGACAAGGGACCGACGGCTTTATATCCCCTCCGAAGGATGGTATATCTCCTATACAACCCTCGCCTAAGGTTGTATAACTTCCGCGCATACACTGATATACAACCCGCTGGAAGATGTGTGAGGCGAGGACGCGGTCTTCGTTGGAACGGTCACCCATCCAACTGCTAACCGTGCCTTACGTTGCTTTACATCGCATACCGAAGTATGCACTTAGTAAAGACGCACCCACGCTTGCCCCTGTAAACAGCTTTAATAATAATGAAAGACATTACAGCATTAATTTGGAAAATGATCATAAAATTAAACAAGATATTTTATCAATCATAGATTTGGGTAATACATTAGATGTAATAAATATTAGCGATAATGAATCTACAGATTAACAAGAATAATAAAATCAAGGTTCTAGATCGATTGTTTCAAATAAAAGTCACTTACAAAATTTTCTCAATCACAATAAAATAGATATTCTTATGCTTTCCGAAACTTGAATTAAACCAAGTCCAAAATTTTCCACTAAAGATTACAACTTTGTAAATAATAACAGAAAGGATGGCAAAAGCGGAGTTGGTATTCTAATATCAAATAGCATTAGTTATACAGAAACAATTATAAATATAAACTTTAACAACAATATAGAAGTTTGTGCAATTTATATACCAGATCACAAATTATCACTAGTCTCGGTATATAAGCCTCCAAATGTCCGTACAAAAAAAACTGATTGGGAAAATTTATTTTCAGAATTTTCTTCACCAGCAATGATTTGCGGAGATTTTAACGCTCACCGCAATTTATGGGCATCCTCCTACGACAACCACTCTGACAAAACTCTAGTTGAGGCTTTAGAAGACACTGATTTCGTTATACTAAATGATGGGTGTCCAACTCGTTTAACCTCCCCGTATCAACAACCCTCAGCTGTTGATCTCACCCTAATATGTAGCAATTTGGTAAGTAAATGTAATTGGAATATTTTACCAAACACCATGGGATCAGACCATTTCCCAACAATAATCGATTTTATGGTTGATGATTTGCCAAAAACTATAAACAAAGTGGCAAGAAATTTCAGCCGATTGGTTGAATTTTCATTCTTACATAGAAAACAATATACCCGAAATTCCAGAGGGTCTAAGCAATGTTGAATAGTTTAATTTATTAGTATCTTCTATAAACAATGCGTCTTCTAGCTCTATGAAAATAAACAAACCATTCTCACCCAAAGCATCTCGCCCCATTTGGTGGGATGATGATTGTACTCGCATGAACATTTCTCGTCGGGAAGCATTGGCCAATAATAAAGTACAGTCTAACTTAGAAAATTATTTACATTTTAAAAACATAGATGCACAGACTAAACGTTTATACAAACTCAAACAAAAAGAAAGCTAGACAAATTTTCTAAACAGGTTAAATAAAAATACCCGCCCTTCAGAAATATGGAAATTTATTTAAAAAATGAACAACAAAAATTTTCACTTTAAAAAAATACTTTAACAGATGAACTGATTGAGAAATTAATAGATTGTTTCGCACCGTCATATGTTTCAAATAATATCAACCAATTAAATTACTCCAATAACTGTACACTATCATCAAACAACCATGTAGTTAAAGAATTCATCATAACTGAATTAAATATCACACTTAAAAGCACAAGAAACTCATAACCCGGTATAGATAGTTTTACATACAAAATGTTGAGAAACTTGTCAGACTCTGCAAAACACCTACTTTTACAAATCTATAACAACTGGTGGTTAAATGGAGATTATATTCCGCAATTTAAAGAAATAGTAATAATTTTATTATTTAAACCAAATAAGGACACGTTACTACCTTATCGCCCAATATCACTTATGTTTTGTATAGTTAAAACTTTCGAAAGAATGATCAGCCTAAGACTCGAATGGCAAGTAGAAAATAGATCTTTATTACCTCACACTCAATATGGATTTCGTACTGTTGATGCAGTCGCACAATTAGTATCGGACATTCAATTAACTTTCTCACAGAATATGTATTCTGCTTTTCTGTATGTTGATTTGAAAAGTGCATATTATGATGCAGTTGACTTGAATATACTAAATAATAAGCTATGCAATGTTACACTTTTCCTCTGTTCCTACCAAAATAATGCTCAAAACAGAACAAAAGTATAACATATATGCAAACGGCTAGCTGGTATAGTACGGGAGCTTAAATGAACCGTGAGCAGGGAAAAATCAATTTTTATTTATATGGAAAATATTCTATGTTAATCAGTCTAATTTTTTGTTAATAAAAAGAGAACATTTTAAGGTAAATAATTAGTGATATTTAAAGGGCGCCATCTATAGTTTATTCAGTGTTGCTCTTTGAATTTTCAAAACAAATTTCTATAGATAAACTTGAATTATCTGAAATGGTCAATAAAACGACAGAATTTTAAAATAAATGTATATTAATAGAGAAAATTGATGATTGTTATGACTTTTATATAAAAAAAATATGTACAAAGAAAATATATAATTTTTGATATTAAAAGCAAGTCAGTAACTCTCTATAAAAGAGGTACAAGCATAACCTTCATATGGACAAAGAGTCACGTCGGGATTATAGGAAACGAAACTGCAGAGAAACTCGCTAAAGAAGCCACATCGCTTCCTCAAATTAATAATGTAACGACCAACAACGATATAATTAATATATACAAGCATGATATCCATGCAAAGTGGGAAACAAACTGGTCTGATTTTGCAAAAAATTCCCGGAATCATTATACCCTCATTCACAGCAAACTACCTAAGACAATCCCCCATATTTTCAATTATGTAGTCTCAAAGCCTTACTTAACGACAATAACAAGACCAACGTTAAATCACGGTTGTTTTCCCTCCCATTTATATAATATCGGCGTAAAAAATTCTCCCTTTTGTACTTGTGATGGTATTTCCATTGGAGACCTAAATCACATATTTTTTCATTGTTGATATTTTCGACACGCTAGAACCACTCTTGTGGCAAACATGATATCTAACAATGTTCAGATACCGGCAAATATCACTCATTTGTTAAGCCTGAATTGCAAAAATATCTATGATATCCTAGTAGAGTTCATCAGGGCAACAAACTTAAAAATATTCTTTATCATTCTAAAATACTTTCTGTGGCTAAAGGACTTGTCCAGTGCTAACTCTATCTTCACACACGCACACACACTTCTTTGGCGATGTTCCTTTTATCGAAATTTCTTTACTAAATGCACCGATACGACTTTTATTTTTTCTTAAGTCTGCGTTTCTATAAATGCTATCCACTCTTTGACGCAATTGTATGCGATAAACATTTGCCGATATTTTGGAATTTGTTTGTAGCAAGGAAATAAAAAATTGTAAAATAAATAGGTTATAAAGTTAGAAAAATCTAATTTTAAACATGTGGTATTTGATGAGACCTATCAATTCGAGCACTGCAAACCAGGATCCAGTAACGTGATAACCTATATTAGGTTTCAAAGTTTAACAATTTATTAACAGCACACTCAAATAGTCTAAATAATATCGACATTAAATTTTAATCGCAAGATTGCACATTTTCACCAGAAAACTAAGTTATTATATCTGTTCTTTAAGAAACGAAATATTTGTTAAATTGGCAAATTTAATTGTTCCTAACTTCTGAAGGAGCAATCATACGAAATAATTCAAAATTAGAATTTGTCAAATTTCATATTCTTTACTGAGATTATTACTATTTAGAGGAAAAGATAAAACAAAAAATTTAATGTAGATTTTTAGTTTCCGAATGATTGTTGCCAACCCCTCCAGTGACCTAAATACAAAACATCCGCATTTTCGAATATAACAGCTTTAAGACATGCAGTTAAAAAAATTATTTTATAAGATTTGTAATTTTGATTCTGAAATATATAATATTTTAGTGCTAAATCTTTTCATGTGTGCTTTTAAGACGCAAATTTTTTCTACCTTCAAAAAATTGAAACAACCGTCCACTGCAGATTACTGAACACACGTATATGTAACTATGTAACACGATTATCCAGAATGCGAATGCGCATTGTTAGTGAATCCAATAATCTTAATGGGAATTAAAGAAATTATATTCTTAAATAATATATAAAGCAAATAATGATTTTAGGGAAAATTCTTAATATCAATTTTTTAAGTTTAAATTTGCTTTGTTTGCGTTGATGCTGTTTCCATTGTGTGTTTTCTTATCATATAAACACAAACTAACAAAAATCTATACTAGTTGTAAAATAATTTGCACTGTTTTAAATATAAACTAATGGTGTCGGGAAAATTTTGAGACGTACCAGATACCGGAATGTAATGAGGTGAACTTCGGCAAAGCTTCAAATAGGAAATATCTAGTAACCATGTTTTTTGTTTAAAGACTCCTGTATAATTATACGTTCAAAAATATACCACTTTTAAATGAATAGTTTGAGGGCTGAACTAGTCCAGTCGGCAGGGGTTTTTTACCATGGGATCCGCAGCTGGTGATATTTTGAGAGGTCGCGGTCGTGGGGAATGTTAAGATAGGTCGAAATTTATATTTACGGGGTGCTGCGATATCAGCGTTAACCACCATCTTGAAAAAGGGATGAAATTTGCCTTTAAAATATCCCGCTTTCCCTTTAAGCAAGGACAAATTTTGAAAAAAGATTTGATAGGTTTGTATAATTTTCTCTACAATTTATCTTATATGAAATTTTTTTCAAATAATTTTATTTTTCGTATTATCAAGCAAAAGGCAAAACTTAGGAGTTGAAATATTTTTTTGCTTTTTTCTCGTTTGGAGCGAATTCTCGGAAAAAATGTCTAATATAAAAGTTGTCGAGCATTAAAAGACCTCAATATTTTCCCATATACGTAAGTGTATAAGAAAAATATTGTGATTGGTCAAAAATTGGTTGTTTTGTGAATTTACACGTTTTTTATTTATTTATTTATAATAGTACACTGTTCTACAGGTAAAGAACCCAATTACAGAACAAGAAGATAAGAAAAAAAAAAACAAAAACACTAATAAATAAGCTCTGTACAATAAGAAAGATAAAAGATAAAATATTAAACATGTCAAAATATCAACTATGCATTAATAGAACAAGAACATAGATTAAGCACGATAATATACAACATAAAGCCCGTTAAAATAAATACAAAAACTATACAGGACTCAACAAAATAGTAAGAAAAACAAAGTGAAAGAACAAAGCTCATTTTAAATAATACATTCTAATATCATTGAGACTGCAACTAAATATATCAAGACGGCTACAATTAGCATTACAGATATTGCACACTGTATAAAGCGGGGAGTGTTTAAGAACATTAGTACGAGATGTTGACAGATAAAAAGTTAGGCTATTCCTTGAGTTTACTCTGGGTACCATAAAATTTAATTTAGCCAATAATTCTTGGCAATCAATAATATTATGTATTCTTTTAAAACGGAATGCCTGAGAAAAATATTTACGCCTACTCTCAAGACTTGTCATGCCATGTTTATGAAGCAGCTCCTCTTGCGGAACACCTAAGGGTGGGTAAACACCGTCCGATTTAAAACTAAGGAATTTTAAAAATCGACGTTGGACTGATTCCAAATTATTGATATAAGTGATGTAATATGGGGACCATACAAGAGAAGCGTACTCGAGCTTAGATCTAATAAAGGTAAAGTAGACAGGTTTAATTGCGTCTAACCGAGTAAAATCACGACAATTTCGCACCAAAAACCCATACGTCTTACTGACTTCTAAGGTAATGGTGTCAAACGTGAGCGGCAAAAGAAATCTTGGTATCAAAAATTACGCCAAGATCTCGAAAGGTGGAGGGGCGGTTCAGATTGACATTATCTAGGTTGTAATCAAAACTTATATGCATGGATTTTGTAGAAAAAGACATGACATTGCATTTGCTGACATTTAATGACAACTTGTTTTCCTGACGCCAAACTTTTACACTGTCTAAGTTCCTTTGAAGACGCAGACAATCATTGAGGCTGTTAACGTTATCATAAATCTTTAAATCATCCGCATAAATAAGACCATTCACATCCAACACATCTACAATATCGTTTATAAAAATAATAAACAACAGGGGGCCAAGGATGGACCCCTGTGGAACTCCAGATGTTACGGTATATTCAGCAGACTTAGAACCATTGGATACAACATATTGAGTCCTGTCATATAGGTATGACCTAAAAAAGTTTAATAGGGAATCAGATAAGCCGAATAAATGCAGTTTGTGAAGTGGCATGCTAAAATCGAGTCTATCGAATGCTTTCGAAAAATCTGTGTAAATAACATCAGTTTGTGTCTGCGAGTCTATAGTTTCAGCTATAAATTGAGTAACACAGATCAGATTAGTTGCAGTAGATCGGCCCTTCATAAAGCCGTGTTGATAGACTAAGATTTTGTTGGACACATGATGGTATAGAAAATCATGTAGCAAGATTTCCAAAGCTTTACAACTAATGGATATAGGTCTAAAATTGCTAATATCAAACATCATTTTTTTTTATATATAGGACATACCTTCGACCGTTTCCATAATACAGGCAACTCACAATTACGAATGCACGTATTGAATATGGCTTTTAGAGGGAACGCCAGAATGTGAGCACAGTCCTTCAGAAGAAAAGCAGGTATTCCGTCAGGACCAGTAGTCAATTTGGGTTTGAGTCTTTTTAAGGCAGCCACAATTTCACTCTCATCAAATTCTTGTAGGTTAATAGTCGAGTCTACGATTTGCTCATTCAGGGATTGGTTAGTAGACTTAAATGATGGTAAAAATGATTTACAGAAAAAATCGGCGAAAGCATTTGAAACTTCGTTAGAATCCACAAGCTGTCTCCCGTTGTAAGACATTTGAGAAGGTATGCTAGGCGATCTCTTTCTACCATTAATAAAAGACCAAAATTTGCTGGGATCATTTTTAATATTTATTTCAGTTGTTCTTATATAATCCTTGTAAGATGCATCAATGTCTGATTTTATTTTAGATCTCATTGTTTTAAAATCATTTAAAGTCCTCAGATCACCATACTTATTATAATCACGCCAGTATTTGGCTTTTAGCTTGATATTCCTTATTATCTGAGAGTTAAACCAAGGAGGATATCTATTCTTTTTTGCAGCGGGAAATCTGGGTACACAGAGGTCAAAAATGAAATAAAGTTTATCATAGAAGTGAGAAGTCATATCTTCAAGATTGGAACAAGTTACAAGAAATTGCCAGTCAATACCAGCAATTAATTCATATAGCAATGAAAAATTTGCTTTACGAAAATTATAACAATAATCACTATTATATGAGGGTGTATTTTTCTTATTAATATGATCCTTCAACTGAAGAATGACATGCAAGGCCGGATGATGAATATCCTCATTAACAAACGGATCGATAGACCGATCAACGCTGCAATTTTTGTCATAGAATCAAGTAGTTTGCCGTTGTCGTTAAAAATGAAATTATGTTGGGTGAGATTGAAAACATTTAAAAAATTGTTTAATGCAAAAATTTGTCGGTCCCCCTGGGAGCCCTCTAGATAAACTGCATAATTAGATATATTAAAATCACCGATAATAAGTAGGTCAGATCCAAACAGACATTCAAATGATTCCATGATCTCAAAAAGTTTTTCGTATTCTGCAACTGTAGAGTTCGGTGGAATGTACAATACCACAATATAAATCGGACACCTGTCAGATATAACCTTAACACATAAAAAGTCCACAAACGGTAAGTCATTGAGATTGGCAGGAGGATATATCAAAGTTGAAATTAAACTATCATGTACCGCCAGTAATACGCTTCCGCCTCTGGTGCAAATTGGTGACAGAAAAATTTCTATCAGTACGAAAAACATTGTAGTTAGAGCCGAATAGTTCAGTATTGTAAATGGATGAATCAAGCCACGTCTCGGTGAAAGCGATGGCTGAATAGGTACAAAGAAGAGAGGAATTATATATATCGTATGTTTTAGTTCTAAGTCCGCGAGTATTTTGATAATAAATAGTGAAATTGAATACCGACCATCGCGCACACCAGTTTTGACAGGCTCAGGTGGGGTACTCAAGCTGATGGGAGACGTAGATGTGTTAGATGCCTCAGATCTTGATTGCCATTGAACGGATAGTATATCGTTTCGGAATTTGTCTCGCGCCCGGATATAAGCCGTACACTTCTCTTTCTCCCAAACAGCATGATTAGTGGGTACACTGATGTCAGTATTCTTCAGATATGCACAGTTAGTGCAATGAGATTCTTTGGATTTACATAGTTTAACGTCGTGATTCTGACCACAAAGTGGGCAGGAAATAGGTTTATTGCAGAATTTAGAAGAATGGTTGAATTCATTACATTTAAAACAGCGGTAGACTTCCACCGCATCAAAAACAGCACAACTGTCGAAACCTACAAATAAGTTGCCAGCCTTAACGTCTCTATCGTAAGAAAATGTATCTAATTGTAAAATACACTGAAATATGTCTTTGTTTTTCCTTAGTGGAAAAAGTTTAATTAATTTGCATTCAGCTTTAAATAAAAGGTCCGAATTACATTTTTTTATTAAATCGATTAGTTGATTTTCTGGATATTTTTCTGACATTCCGACTATGCGCACCCTGGGACTAACACCATGTAGTTCTCTGACTTCATATGATTGAGACATCTTTTCCTGAACCAACTTTTTAAATTTTTCGTTGTCCTCCCTATTCTTACAGCCAATTAGAACTCCGCCATTCTTTAGATTTTTTACTTTTGACAGCTGTATATTAGACTCGGAAGGATTTAAATTAAGCGTAATGTCAGATTTTGTTTGTTTAGTGGGCTGTTCAAGATTTTTGGGCTGTATGACAATAGCAGGCTGACTGTTATTTTTAAGAATCGCTGAGTAGCTGGGCTGCTCGGCTATGACGGGCAACTTAACTTTCGTGGTGTTGGCTAAATCAGACTGCAATGATGCTATTTTCTCATTAACGGCAGATAAAGCGTTCTCAACTTTTTCCTCCAACATCTTACTGATATCTGCGTGATTAATCGAAATACAACTTTCCAGACATTCGTTACATTTCCAGGAAAGGCCTTTTATGCTGTTTAACAGATGAAGCAAATCGACAGATTCAGTCACACATGTGGAGTGGGCTTGCTTTTTACAAACCGCACAAGAAATGCTGGGTTTTCTTTTTGTCGCTCCGGAGCAAAAAATACACACAGACATTGTTCACGGTCGGCGAAATTTTAACATATTACCATAGAAATTTGAAAAAAAAAAGAAAACACTCACAGTTAGAGGTCCAATTAACACCACAATTCAGATTTTGCACAGTATGTTGAATTAGATAACTTCACATTAGACTTCCAGCAAATAAAGTCAGATAAAAACTACTTAAAAACACAGTACTATAAGTACAGTACTATAAACACAACATCAACGGTGCGATATAAAACGACATGAAGGCCTCTGAAGCCAAGAAAGTGAAAATATCTCTCTGCCGCCTGCCGCTCAAATTTTGTATGCGTATTCAGAGTGGTCACACCTCGAGATGAAATCAAAAACAATACGTCATGTTGACGCGCACCCTAATGCCGTCATCTGTCTAACTGTTGGTAAATAAACTTCTTTGAATATTTTATAAATGAATGTTATTACAAAGTTAAGGTTTTATAATGGAAAGCAAGTGATGTTTTGTACCATGATGCAAAAATACTTCCCAGAAACTGGGACAGTTTTTGTGACAGTACAAAAACAAAAACAACATAAAATAAAGTGGTTTAAACCTGCCAAATATGATTCACCTACAACAGCATCAGTATTTTACTGCTGCGAAGATAATTTTAAAATGAATTATTTCCTTATTTTCATTTAAAATTAATACTGCAGTATATGCTTTACTTTTAGACTAGTAGGTGGTGACAAAAATACCCTACCGTCTGCAACTAATTTAGTTAGTATTATGTGTATATAATAAAGTTCAATTTGAGGTACTTTCAAGATTTGCAGGCATGCACGGGATGTAGGAGATGATCTCCGGTTTTCATAAAAAAAACAATGTTTTCAACTAATAAATTACCATCTGTAAAGTTCATAATTCGAAATTAAAGGAATAAAAAATATGTCGGAAGCGCATTTGCAGATGATTATTTACCGTCTGCAAACAGTACAGAACGATGATTCTGGTTCATGAAAACCGGTAGGGGAAAGGTGCAGACGTTTACGATATACACATCACCATATCGTGCGCATATCAACTTGTTATTTTTTTTACAACTTTGACAATTCCTTACCGTTTAATTATAGTTTTATAAGAAAATGTTGGTTACAAAACTATTGTAAAAAATATTTGCAGATAAATCGAATATGCACAGTCGACCATTGAATTCTATAAACTTGTAAAAAAATTAGGGTCACTTTTACCAATTATTTACTGTCTGCAACTTGGTACAAAGAAAGGTTATTGGTTCGAATACGTAATTGTTTAATTTGCAGACAATGCGCACAAGCACGAGAGCCGCGATATGTATCAAAAACAACTCTTTGGCATCTGTAATACGAAATTGTATAAGCTAACTTATGCAAGTATCTTTTTTTCGCATGGTTAGACAACATACACATGCACACGGCCCAGAACTAGTACTGATGGCATTTGATAAAGTTGGTCGGTAATTCGCATCGTAGTTGGAGCTTTACTATTTTATTAAAGTTATAGTAAAAATCTTCGTTCGTCCTCGGTCTCTTCTTGAACATCACCATCCTCAACCACTGGCTCCTGGAACGCTTTCCGATAATCCTCAGTGAAATCATACGTTTCTTCCTCGCTGTTATTGATATGTTCTGAAAACATGTTTTCTTCAACTGAATCATCACCAGCATTGTTGTCGGTGAGGATTATTTATTCGCTGTTCTCATCTACCACACTGTTATTCGTAATTGCGATTGTAATTTTAAAAATTAATTAACAATTGAAATTTATTAGAATTATCAAGAAAACTATAGTATTTTCGTATCGTTGTCGTTATCAGCTATAAAAATTTCTTTGACGGTTTGTGGCATTTCATCTCCATCAAACCAGTTAAATTTAATATTGGAGTCCTCCGATTTGCACCAGCCATACTTCTCAACTTTTAAGCTTGATGACTTACGCAAAGATGCGTTGCTCCATATTTTTGCAACATATATTGGCTTATGGTACTGTTGCTCCAATTCTCAAAAACATGGAGGAAGCATGCAAGATCACATTTTATAATTATTTTTTTTAATTCTTTCGTATCATTGACCAGAGAGAAGTTACCCGTGAACAGGTGCAATCTGAATGTAAAACATTATATATATTTTCTTATTCTTTACAATAATTAGGTAGTAAATTAAATTAATAAAAGTAACTAAAATACAAATCTTGCGCTGCAATCACAGAACCAATTTGTCTTGTGCTATATATTTTGCATGCGAAATCTTCAATGCTTTCCAAATTTGTATTATATTTATTGACATCGGTGATCTTGGGAGAATGCATCCTGATATATCTCAATTCTCTGTAGTAGAGCGAAACGCTTATTCTTTCTTTTTCGAAATAATGCGTCATTGTAATCTTACCCTGAAGAGGCGGCGTGAAACGCAAGTATAGCTGCGCAAACCTTTGCGCCCTGCTTTGACGCCTGAGCTACAAAAATTTTATTAATATTCATAAAGTGCTGGCTGTTGCCCACACCATTTTCAATTCAAAGATTTAAGAGAGGATTGACATTCTGTATATTCCCCAATAATATTGTTATGATGTCTACCAGCACAGCGAATGACAGTAGTAATGACGTCACTTAAAAAAGCCATGAAATATATAGCTGTCGTACATGTGCGCATTGTTTGCAAATGAAATAATTGCATATTTAAACCAGTAATCTTTCTTTGAACCAAGTTGCAGACAGTAAATAATTGGTAAAAGTTACTTCCATTTTTTTACAAGTTTAATTTATCTGCAGATAATCCTCTATCGAAGCCTCATTTTTAAATCATGTTTTCCTTTTAACTGCAGACGGTAAACAATTGTTCAAAGTTGTAAAAAAATAACAAGTTGACGTGCGCACGATAGGGTGATGTGCATATCGTAAACGTCTGCACCTTTCCCGCTTTCATGGACCACAATCATCATTTTGTGCAGTTTGCAGACAGTAAATAATCATTTTTTTTTTACTAAAATTTGATACACTTTCGGGCACCCTTTATAAGGTTTGGTGCATGACAAAACTGTCTGCAAATGCGCTTCCGATATATTTCTTATTCCTTTAATTTCGAATTATGAACTTTACATATGGTAATTCATTAGTTGAAAACATTGTTCTTTATGCAAACCGGAGATCGTTTCCTACATCCCGTGCATGCCTGCAAACCTCGAAAGTAACTCAAATTGAGCTTTATTATATGTACATAATACTAACTAAATTAGTTGCAGACGGTAGACTATCACTTCTAATTTTCTGTCACCATCTTGACTATTTGTATTTTATATTGATTTCATTTTAACTGTGCATTTCATTTAACTGTGATTATTTAACATTTAACTGTCATTTAACTCATTTAACTGTGCATATAGAATAATTTACGCTTTAATTCCACATAATCAATAGCACTGTCTCCATAACTCTCTCGTGAAGCTCTGGAATTATTAAATAAAGGCAAATGTTTTTTTAATTAAAGGTACCTACTTAAACTTGGTGTACAAAAAAGTTTAAATCGAATGTGTATTTTTCCGGTAATTCATTATTTGCATTACAAGTCCGAGCCTCATTTATAGGTGGCTATATTTACTATTTACATTGACAAACTATGATAAATATTAGGTACATCATGTCATTACAAACATAGATAACTATATACAATATAACGGGGAGGGTAGCTCAGTAGGTTCGCACGCTCTGGCGTTCCTTTTGTGCATACCTAGCGAGGTGGGTTCAAGCCCCACTTGCTACGAAGTAATTTTCAAGTATAAATTATCCCCAAGTAGTGGTTCAGATTCCACTATAAACTGTAGGGCCCCATCTCCTTCTATCAGACAAATCCAGATCTCCTTGGCTTGGTCATTCAGGTGATCTAGAAGGCGGTTAATAAACATTTATACATTATATAGAAATTAACTTACTGCCGAAGGATGGTATATTCCCTATACAACCCTCGCCTAAGGTTGTATAGCTTCCGCGCATACACCGATATACAAGCGGCTAGAAGATGTGTGAGGCGAGGACGCGGTCTTCGTTGTGAACATGAACAGGCCCTCAGTTTGGTGAAATAAAAAATCTGAAGCAGTGGGGGTTTAGAGCTGAGACCCTAGAGGGCGTTCGTGCACTTAATTTCAATGTGAGAAGCCTTTGGGTTCGATTTCTGTGGTGATAGATTGGGTCAAATGCTACACCCTGTATATTGTGGTCTGGAACTGTGGTAGCACTTTGGTTTTTTAATTTTATTTTTTAATTAACACTGGATAGTCTTTGAGTTCTGACAGAGTCAACGGCTACACCCTGTATGTGGTATTCTTGGAAAAACAACACTTGGTTTAAAACGAACGAACAATTATTTTATTTAAGATTTTTTCTGAACAGAGTTTGAAAATAAGGGGTAATTTAATTTAACAAAATTTTCTTGTTTAGTGGATGTAACTATTCGACAGCATAAATTCGGACTGTAGAATTTAGCAAAAATGTTTATTAGAGTATTTGACTTGACTATTTGTCTGAAAAAATTCACTTTGGTTTGAAACTGTGTGGGCCGTAAAGGAGAAACAAAATGGGGTCACTTAAGACGAAAGGTTTTTTATTAAAAGATAAATAGGGGCCACTTAAGGCGAAGATAAAAATTAAAAGGGGCCACTTAAGGCGAGGAGGTACCAAAACTAAATGGGGCCACTTAAGGCGATTTCCTAAAACTACTCTTTTTAACCAGGTTTCGGCCTGGGAAGCTAGTTCTGAACAGCTAGTCACGAAAAGTATGCTAGGACAGTGAGTAAGAAAGCCTTAGACGGTGCGTATCTACAATTTAAGTTAAATAGTAACCGGACCGGAAGCACTAGCAAATTAGGTTATTACACTTAAAATCACTTTTAAATAACTTTTTCCACTAAATCACTTCGCGAGTACTAAACATAGGAGTTACTGCCAAAATTGAACTTGCCTCGGGTAGGTTGTGCTCGGGTATTTATACGTTTTGAAAAGTTGCGTTTATCGCGTCCCATCGAGTCTCGCATCCCGTTTTAAAATGTCTGGAAAGGATGGAAATCGCTCCGTGCGGGCGAGGATGAGTCATTGATTGCAACATATTGCGCAACACTGGAAATTTAAGATTTCGAAAATGAAAATTACATGGAAAAATCGGTAATGAAAAGAGGAATTTATTGAAATAAGAATCAAATTTGGATCTATTTTTGTTTGGAAGTTATTAACATTTGATTGTTGAAATCTGAAACTACCCCGTAAAGTATTAACGGAGGTCCGATGTTTACGAGCTGAAATGAAATGAGAATGTTCCCGATAGGTGCGTGGTGTCTAGAAATAAGATATGAAAATGTTCCTAATGGGTACGGGTCGAGATATTGTATGCAGTTACGAAGAGCGATCAAAAATGGTGAAAATTAAAATACCAATCGGATTGCAAGAAATTGGTGAAATTAAATTTGAACTTTAAGACTCGAGGCACGGAACGTGGTTTGAAGTATACAGGGTGTGATCAAAAAGTAAGAAGAAATAAAATGCGAAGTGGTTTCAAGAAAGTTATGAAATGAGTTCGAATGTTAAGTTTTAACGTAGTTAACGTATACGAGGAGTGGTCAAGAAGTATTAAAATTTTGAATATGAAATAGTCTATAGAAAATTTACGAAATGGAATAAGACGTAGAAAATTTAGGTTTAGATAGTGACCTGGGTCTTGTTGATGAATATACGGAAGCTGTATTTTTAAGTGGCGTTTTTTTGTAATGAATCTGTTACGAATGCACTAGATTGAATGTTTGAAGTTTGGTATTAGTGATTTTATGTTATTTTTGAATTATCGAGAGCTTGTGAATTTTTCCAGATTTATTTGACCTTGGCTGTGATTTTTGGATGTAAATAGTGTCTGGTTGACTTTTTTATGTAGTTTGCCATGGTGCATGGATTGATATGATTTTTTAGGTATTTTTGGAATTTTTTGTTTTTTGTTTATGACTTGAAGGGGACATACCCTACAACAGTTGGAACGGTCACCCATCCAACTACTAACCGCGCTTTACGTTGCTTTACATCGCACATCGAAGTATGTACATAATAAAGACGCACCCACTCTCGCCCCTTTAAAATGATAGTAGGTACATGAATGCAAATGATATTAAATAGGTGGGTACTTCGTTGCAGCTTTAGATCCCCTCACCTCGGTTATGCTGGAACGGACGTCTTTTTCATATATTCGGCAATCATAAATCCACAGCTGGTAAATTACCCGAAGTGGCTCTTACAAGTCGCATGTAAAACGTAAATAATCTTGTGTTTACCACTTATTTACATACGATTTCCGCTGCAAGCGATGACGTCACACCAATCATAGAGCATTCTGCCTTCCTGTATTACTATTCAAATTTTATGTTATTTATTTGTTGAAATTTTAATTTAGTACATGATAAAATAATGCTTAAATGTTGGGAAGTGCTTTAATATAGTAAGCACTTTATTTTAATGATATCAAAGAAGCAAATTTTCGGAAAAAATTAAAATTTTTTAGTCATTACTTATTCAGAATTTAGTTAAAATTAGCGAACTATAAAATTCGCACTCCTAATGAGCGAGCTTCACCCCCTACCCCGTTTAGTGGTTTTTCAAACTCTTCAGTAAAACCTTCTCCAATGCGGAAAAACGTAAAGAGACAAAATTTTACTCACAAAACTTTCTATAAATAAAGTCATTCTTTTGATAGAGCTGAAAGATTTCTAGTTAGAGGCTGTTGAAATAACCGAAAATCGGCTTACAACTAAAATTTATAATTCTCTTTAGAACTGAATTAATAAAACAGTTTTTTCACGAAATGGTAGTTTTCTTTCTTCATGTTTTTTATATTATTTTTTAAATTAATGAACTTCTTAATCCCAATTGCGTTACGTATTTATTTATAATTCTGTAATTTCAATATTGAAAAATTTATATTTTCTGCCATTTTTCGATATTTTACGTGATGCGATCACCTATATTTCTCTCATAATTTGCACAAATAGTTTAAAAAAATGCTTAAAAGAAGTCTTATACAAATGTATCTTTATCATATACTAGATATTCAGATTCTGTTTCAGTACAATCTTATTTGCACACTGGCATTGAAAATCTTTACTTAGGCGTGTTTTTTTGAAACAGTTTATTCAGTATGTCTATTATTCACTCTTACTTTGCTATAACCGTTAGGTTTCTAATGTGAAGGGGTTACGCCTCACTTGGCTAAAATAACAATGGTAAAATCTTTACCTAAGTCCGTTTATTAGCAAATTAATTAAAAGAGGCAATATAATTTAAAATACCAAAATGGCTAAAAACAATTAAATATGAGGGCATGCACTGACTTTAAATTTTGATTGGGAAAAACTTCAATGAAAAAATCTGTTCGAAGCAGCTACTGCACGGCGAGTATTGAAACAACGCAGACTTCTGTTATGGGAGTATTAGTCAACCAATCAAATTGTCTTTAGAGTGAGATAGATATCACTTAGTCATATGGCAGGAACGAAATTCAAATTACATCACAATTATTTTTCAATAAATTGTAATAACTTCGCATTATACGAATAATTTATTATTTTAGTATTAATTTGAAAATTATTCGATTGTCATGAGAGTACCTATGGCATATGAACCTAATTTCCACATAATTAATGAAAATCTCTGACTTTCTCATTTAGTTCCGAAATTCCCTGACTTTTGAGTATGAATTTTAAAATTATTAACTTTCCCACTGAACTCTATTACAGGACAGTAAAGAGTTCAGTGGACTTTCCCCCAGTGACTATGGACCCTGGAATATTTCATTCTCATCATTAGGTTACATACTTTCCATTTTGCCATTGTTATTATTTCTCATTATTGTCATTGTCTCCGATAGCCGCGTGGGTTTAAGGCGCGAGGTGGCAATCGCGATTAATTACACGGGCATCGCGCCACCGGGTTCGAATCCCGGCTCCGGCACTGATGTTGGAGGAAATGATTATATGTCCGCGGTTTTTTTAATGTGTAACCCCTTTCCGCACATGCATCTGCCTTCTGGAATTGGGGGTTGTCTAATTTCTGTGGTATATTTATTATTTATTTAGTAGACAATAATTTCCCTTTTTTTTTAATTTTTCATGTTAAGGTTTACTATTTTTCTCCGTTATTGGAAATATAAAGTATTAAAATACATATTTTCTCATCATTTATTTATTAAAAATATATTACAAATAGCATTTAAAGTAGGTATATATAAATAAATAAATAATATTATTTATTTTCGCTATATAAATACATCATAATAAATAATAATAACAACACTATATGAATTGTTTATATCTAATTATAACCATGGAGGTATAATATACAGAGTGCCGCCATTAAGAGTATACAATATTCTTACATATTTTTTCAATTTTATTAGATATGGATCTATTTAATTTCCCTCATTATATGTTTTTTATCATAACTTGGAATATGTGATTAACTATTTTACCATTTAAAATAAATCATATTACATGAACAGAAAAAAAATGTAGAATATTGCCAAAAACATTATCTTCACTCCGCAGTTGTAGTCTTTGTGGCATTTACTATATGTTTAGAAATTTTATGAGGAGTTTTCTTTTTAATTTTACTGTTCTGACGTGGTCTTCCTCCAACATGACTACTTTTGCCTGTAATATTAGTTTTTCGTCTTGCAACTGCCGTTGGTTGCACAGGGATTCGTGCACCAAACTTGAAAAATTGAATTTCCTAACATGTTTTTCAACATCTAAAGTCCAAGAGTTATACTTTCAGCACTTTCAGATGATGTTATAATAAGACCAAGAGGCAGTCCACCACAATCGCTGTGTGTTGACAATATAAATACTTTACTACCTCCATGATCAAGAGTACCAGTTGAGTCCATAAATACAATTTCTGATGCTGAACTAATATTTTGATGTATTCTTTTAAATAAAGGAGGGCATAACCTAAAAATAAACATATGAATCCATGGTTATATAATAATCATATATATTAAGTTACGTGATAACATAATTTGTATCTTTGATCATTATTTTCGAACATTCTTCACCTACAGTTTTATTGTATTCTTTCAATTTTTCGATTAGAAATTTTTTCCATCTCCACTGAAAGAATCAATTGGCCCGTAAATACTTTTAAATTCCTTCATAAAGATGTGGTGGCAATAATTGTAATCAGGACATATGCTGCGATCAGTTGAAATATAAGACTATTTGTATTTACGAAGAATAATTTTAAACAGTGTAACAGAATAACCAAAATAATTTTAAAAATACAAACCAAGAAGTTGGTCATAATTGTCAGTGGAAAGTTGTAATTCTATCTTTATCGTCTCCAGAGCCGTAGCTGGTGAATGTCCTAAATTAAATAAATCCATTAATTTCTGTTTAGTAGTTTCAGAAACACGTCTAAATCTAAGAGTATCTGCGGAGGCAATATTGTGATTATGGGTAGGTACAAATACAATTATGCAAGGCATTTCATGGTCAGGAGCATTTTCAGGTTTTCCTCTAAATTTTTTATTTATTGCTTTTAATGCGATATTTAAACGAGATGGGCAGTTTGTATTTTTAGTACGATTTTTGGTAAAGGAGTTGTATATCTTCTTACATCTAGTGTTATGTTGACAATTCAGAAATTCTTTAAACAGAATTCGTTGTCCAGTGCAGTTTCCAGTTCTGTTTATTGAAAAAGTACATGATGTGCGCTCTTCAAGGGAACGCACCCACAATTTTATTTCTTCTGGAGAAAACAGAGCAACTTTCAAAGTTATTTCTGATATTTTAACTTTGTTTCCATATGAAGTTTTATTGATTATTCTATACTTCCAATTTTTTGGTAATATATCCTACAAATATATAATATCAGCTACAGAGGTTACATTATTAGGTTGAAATATTATAATACTACTTACTTCAAAATTATTATTATCATTTTCAGCCATTCTTAAGTTGATTAGCCTTTCTCTATTCCCATTTTATATATTTATTAGCCTAATAATTTTATAAATTGGTTGGAGGTTAGAATCATAGAAAAAGAATAGAATTTTAACAGTTTCCTTACCGTTTCCACAAATTTAAAGCGATTTCGTAAAACGTTCGGATATTGTCGAGTATGCGGCCCTCCCTATTGGTCGACTAAACATGTCATAACAGAAGTCTGCGTTATTTCAATACTCGCTACTGCACGGTTACATGCCAGACATATAATAATGATATTGCCCTGTAATTTGGTATTAGCTATTTATTATTTCTTTTGTAAATTGGTACTGACATTGCTTTGTTTAAAAGAACTGAGAAATGTGCCTTCAATAAATGAAAGATTAATTAGTTCACAAAGTGAACGCATAATAGGTTCTATAATGTGACTAAGCAGAATGCATAAATTTCCTTAAAAAATTCGCGGAATCTATTTTTGAAACCAATTTAATTATACTGGTTACATCATAATTCGTAAGGGGTGCTAAAATATAAGTTAGGATCAAAAATTCATATTACACGTCAGTTGTTTTATAGAGTACAAGAAATATCTGTTAAATCCTTGAGCGGCATCTTTAGTAGAATTTTTCTCAGCGTCATTTTCATTAATATACTTATCGAGGAAGTGTTTACTTTCACCAGTATTTATCATTTGTGGTTTGACCAGCGGTAATATTTTTATCCGATAATTCATCCATCTTTATAAAGTACTTTTTTTAGTATTACCTTTATTATTATAATTTTTTAATAAATTACGATGCTTTTCAATTTCTGGATAATCTATTATAGTTAATTTAAATATATTTCTAACAAATTTTCTTTCATTAATTAACCTAACCCATGATTTGTATTTTCTGTTTTTGTTATAATCCTGACCACTTTTTTGCTTCATTTTACATAATAGAAAAACAACATCTCATCAAGGTTAGAAAACTCTTAAAAGCTAAACCTACATGAAATAAATTGAAAGCCTATGATGGTAGAATTCAACATTTATTTCTAAATTTTTCGTTTACATAATTAACAAAATAACTAAGTTAACCTCTAAAGCTGTATAATAATAATAACTAAATAATACCTAGCCTACTAGTTGTTTTTACAGATAACGGCAGCCAAGTACGTACATGGTCGAATTTATGGGTATCTAGGCATTTCATGTTCACAGGTGTTATAGTAGAGAGCACGGCTGAGCAATTTGTGTCACTCTGTGGGCGTTTTAATAATGAAATATACGACCGATTTTATTTGATAGCTTATAATTAATTGTGTTTATGTGTAAAGTTGGACAAAAATTGGCCTGGGAAAAAGGGCGCTATTCAAAATTTTCGAGATATTGATACTGAACGACTATTACAAGTAAAGTAAATATTTTGGCACAAAAATTATCGAAAAGTCTGTAGCCGTTGCTCTAAAAAAAATATTTAACAAAAGAAATAGCATTGACGCTTATGGCAATTTAAAACTTCGAAAACCTTAACAAATCGTAATTTTCGTTGTATTTTAGCGTTCCACAACCAATATTTCGAAAACGAGCACTTAAATCGAAAAATACCTCTCTTACAATATTGTCGACTAGAGTTTCCTTCTTACAATGGTATAGTAAGATAGCTTAGGAAAATTAATAAATGTAAAACAATCCGTGAATCTATTTACATCGCGACAGCCGACCGTTGAGCTACATTCCCCGTCCCGCGCGCTGCAGTGGTCTATGTTCAGTGTAGACTATATAATAATTGTTAGGTTATATTCCTCTGTGTTCATATTAATGCCCATAGATAATATAAGTATATGCCTAAGGTGTTAGAAGCTTTATCATTTCTAAATAAATTATTTCGTGTTAAAAACTAACATTCTGAGTTTGACTTGTAGTCGGCTAGAGACTTTTCGATAATTTTTGTGCCAAAATATTTACTTTACTTGTAATAGTCGTTCAGTATCAATATCTAGAAAATTTTGAACAACGCCCTTTTTCCAGAGGCCAATTTTTTCAACTTTACACATAAATACAATAAATTATAAGCTTTCAAATAAAACCGGTCACATATTTTACTATCCAAATTCCCACAGACTTCAATTATCAGAGAAATTTTGTGGTGCGAGCTCTCTATTTGAATGCACAACGATACAAATGGTAGGGACTCGATCAAGACGACTGCAGCTTATCGCATGTAAAAGCGTCCCGACATCGCACTTGCTTTCCGCTTACTGTATTTTAAGGAGAGGTGCATCATATTTTTGTATAAGAAGCATCAAAATTGCATCTTCATTCGGGTTGCCCATATGCACCTTTAATGAATGTAACATATGAATAGACACCTTTCAATATCTGAAAATAATATTTTCAATTAGATTACTGATTAAAGGAATATTTAAATTTTTGGTCGGTCTATTTGTGATACAGATGCGAAATTTAACCGCCTCTGTATTATTAAATTCTGAAAAGATTGAGAATAAATAAAAAGTCTTTCTCTCATGAAAACTCGATTTTTTATTTATTCCCAGTTCATAGTAATTGTGAATTCACAACCGCTTCCACAATTACTTCCCTTGGTACTTTGTGTACTAAGAATTTTCAACTAAATATGGAATAAACGTATTGTATATAGTTTTCTCATTATTTTCAGTTCTTTTTTGCTGACAATATTTTTATTAAACTATGAAGAACTCAGTTACACGACTGTAATGATTCACGTTTCAAAAATTAAATTATGAACATCGGTACCGTAGGTAAATAAGAGAAGTCAAACGTACAGATTAGAACAATGGAGAATTGAAGATAAGGCCAACTTATCTCATATGGAGTTTTTATAACCCATGAAGGTAATGACTTACCCTAGAGCTATTGAGCGGTAGTATTTTTCGAAAAATGCAGATACAGTCAATTAGATACAGTTCTGCAGAAGGCAAGCAACCCACAATATACTAAAAATTGAACTAATGATATATTTTTACTGTTTTCAACACATTCTTCATTTTGGACAAAGCGACCAACTGACATCTTAGAATTTAAAAGTCAAAACCTGCCTCGATCGATAAAAATCTTTTTGTAACACAAATTAAATTATTGCAGAAAGCAACCAAGCCACATGGTCGGTTTCTGCTATGTGTGTAACAAGCGACCAAGTGGCTTGGATGCATTCTGAAACTCTAGAACCTTCGCACAACAGGCGACTGTGTGGGATGGATGTTTTCTGCAAATAAAGAATATGTCTCACAACCTCAAAAATGTTCATTAATAGTAGTGGATGTGTCACGACATGTCCTACTGTTTATTTTAATATTGTTACGTGATAAGGTGTATTTTTGGTTAAAGATATTGAATAATAATATTAGTGACAAAGTGTGCTGTAAATATGTTAAGAAATCGTGGTTCTAAAATGTTAGAAATGCTAAAAGAAAAGCAACAAGGTAAGTTACTTCTGTGGATTAAAATAATGGGAAGTAAAGTTTAATGATTTTTATTTATTTATTGCAGACTTAATATCCGACCCTGATAATAACACAGTTTCGAAGAACAATGTTAATGTTTCGGAAGTTCCTGGTTCTGCCAGTAGGAATAAAACTATAGAAGTTTATTATAGTGGTCCAGGCTATGAAGAGGTAAAACTAGAAAATTTTAAACATCAGTTTGGCTTAGGATATAAAAAAAATAATCAGTTAAAGCCAACAATAATGTCTGGTAATTTCTGGTAATTCTTTTTCAATAAATAAATTAACTTTATTTTTAGTTTGATTAATATTTAATTAAATTATTACAGATGTATTAATATCCGGCCCTGACAATGACTCAGTTATAAAGAATATTTTTCCTGTTTTGAAAGGCTTCTACCAATAAAAATGAATGCGACGGAATTAATTGGGTGAGTGCCCTTCTGAAATACAACGGGTACAAGAAGATGACATGGTCAATATAAACCTCAAGCGCAATGAGGAAAATCAGTTACAAGAACTAATTTCTGGCAATTATTTTTTGTTAACTTAATTACATATTGAAATTTTGAAAATCTTTTCATTTATTTATTACAGATGTACTCATATCTGACTCAGATGATAATACTGTTGAGAAGAAAACCTTTACAGTTATGGAAGTTGTGAAGTTTTCCACCAGTTGTAATGAAACCTATATTAATAGTGGTGAAAAAGACTCTGTGAAAGCGGAAGAACAAAATGAACCGAACACTGTTAAAATTATTGAAAGCCATGCCTTAGAGTATCACATAAAACATTTGAGGTACAAGAGGAAATTCCTGAATCTTGGTCAGATGATTTAATAGCTGATCCTTCCTATGAGCCCCTTGTTCGCCATCACGTTGTAGCTGATGATTCGTCTCATGAACCTGAGGTAGATCTAAATATGACGAAGATTAATAATGGAAGACTTCGAAAGGGGAGAAAAAGGAAATACCAAGATCAGTCTAGAGCGAAAGGTAAAAAAAGAAGAAATGACGTATTTTGACTATAAAGGACGCAAAAAAGAATCAAAGGATTTTATAGAATTTGACTGTCAGTGTAAATTAAAATGTCCATAATTTCTTTCTGCCAAACTACGAAAACGCGAATTTGAAAAATTTTGGTCACTGGATTCGTATAATTGCCAAAATAATTATATAGCTGCTGCCGTGAGCGATGTTCCAAAAAAAAAGAAATTACGGAAGAAATACTGAGAGACGCAACTTTTTCCAGATGTTATAAAATAGCCGATAAAATAGTTTGTAGGGAAATGTTTATTAAAACATTTGGTATATCCCCTTATCGGGTAAATACAGCACTAAAAAAATTTCATGGCCGCGCGCCTTTAATAGTCCAACGAGGTGTTATTCAAGGTAGCAAAAATAAAATATCTCATAATAAAGTGGAAGAAGTTATTAATCAAATTAATAAAATACCTAAATATATTTCCCACTATTCACGAAAGAAAACAGACGCTAAATTTTTGCCTCCCGATGTAACACTTAATAAAATGTATGAAATGTATTCAGGAGAATTTCAAAACCCCGTTAGCATCACAAAATACAAAAAAAAATTTATTCAAACTTTAATTTGCAAACTAAACCACTGAAGAAGGATACATGCAACATATGCGACAGTCTTAAAATGCATAATGAAAATATTAACGAAAAGAAACAGGAACTGACAGAAAAATACAGAAAGCATATTGAAGAGGCTGAAAATGCACAACACTTAAGAAGAGAGGATTTTCAAAAAATCAAAAGACCAAAAAGAATATGAATGCCTTACATTTGATCTGGAAAAAACGTTACGTTCTTCCGAGGATTCCACCTAATATAGTATTTTATAAATGACAACTTTGGGTGTACAACGCGGGAGTGCATAGTGGATCCGAAAATCGTGGCTACTGATATGTTTGGGCTGAGGGGACAGCCGGAATGGGAGCCCAATAAGTATATTCGTGTTTGATAAAGCACATGAAGTAAGAATATGTATCGTCCGATGTGAAAAATTTGATATTGTGGAGTGATTCTTGTGGTGGACAAAATCGCAACATTAAATTGACTTTAATATTAAAATACATTTTACATTCATCTGAACATCTCACACACATTACTCTTAAGTTTTTATATACTGGTCACAGTTTCTTACCAAATGCTTCAGACTTTAGTGATATTGAATCGGCTCTGAAACACCAACAATGAATGTACCTACCCTCTTACTACATAAACGTTATGAAGAACTGTAGAAAGAAAAATCCACTTGTAGTTACTGAAGTGTCATCAAAAGACTTTTTTGTTATTACCAAGGTAGAAAAAAATATTACTAACAGAAATATCAGCCGATGGTGAAAAAATGAACTGGCTTACTATTAGATCTATAAAGATAACAAAAGATAAACCTTTTCTACTGTATATCCAACAAAACACTTTCGATGACCCTATTAAAGAAATCAACATAAAGAAAAAAATAAGAGGCCGGCCAGCTCAAAATTCTCCAGAAGACATATTTTCGAATTTGGTAGAGCTGTGGCCGCAAGGGAAAGCAATAGCAGAGCTTAAGCTTAGTAATTTACGTGAAATGTATCATATTATACCATCTGATTGCTTAAATTTTTACCAAAAACTTGAAGGAAATGCCAATATTAAAGAAGACGTTGAAGGCTAAAATGTAGAAAATTTAGATTTCTGCATCGAAGAAACCTAAAGTTTAAAGATTATCTAGTTAATATTAAACATTATAACATACATGGCCCCTTTTCTCTACTTTTTGGCAAAATAACTAATAAAAATATTTGTTAACAAATTTAAGTAATCTTTATTTTTTATTTTGCAGAAAGTATCAAACCCCCAAAAATATAAGTTGTGAGTAAAAAAAATCAAATTTGTAAAAAATCTTAGTTATTTTGATTACCTGAAAATAAAGTATTTTTTTAATATTATAAATTTTTTAATTCTATAGTCATAACATTTTATTAATTATGCAAACTTAAATGCTAATTTTCCCAGAAAATATATTTTGTGGGTTGGTTGCTATCTGCAGAAATGTATCCAATTTAAATTTACTTAAACTCACTTTTACCAAGATTTTAGATATAGTGCTGGATGTATTTATTTCGCTATCTCTTTTTAAAGTCGAGTAAATATTGTTTACAATTTACGATAGTCAGAAGTATTTTAAATTGAAAAATAATGTAACGAATTCTTATTTTGCTGCAAAATTTAATTTTATAAATTGGTTTACAATATTTTTCTCTGTGCGTAGATCTCTTATAAAGGTATTACAATTAATTCAGTGATTAAGACAACCTGTACCGTAAGGGCTGTTCCTAGAGACGCCTCTCCAAAAGGTCCAATGGTAAGAGTTAAAGGTTTTTGAGCACGAAGCATCATAATTAGTATAATACTGGTTGTGCGGTTATTCAAATCAAACCATTCTATTTCATACAAAGCCTCAGATACAGCTTCGCTCTAAAACAAAAAAATATGTGACACCATAACTAAATACTAGTCCATAGTTAACATGCCTTATAATTCACAAGTTTACAAATATCGATCAACTGTTGGACCCGACCAGATGAGAACGATTCTTAACGTTATTTGATGCGCTGAATCCGGATCCTTCATCAGTTTATCAAGATTGATATTAGTTTTCGAGTTCTCGCATGATAATGTTATGTGAGAAGAGATTGATCATGTCGTGCTCTTTACGAGCCAGGATAACAAAACGTCTCCTCTGCACTACTTGTGAACACACAGGACATTTTCCTGCCACCTCTTCACATCAAACTTGGCCTTATCAAGAACTTCGTCAAAGCGCTCAACCGCGAAGACAGGTTTTCCAATACTGAATCAAGTAGTTTCCCAAATTGTCATACTCAAAAATCAAAGACGAAATATTTGTCAGATCGGATATTTGAAAATTAATGGCCGACGGAAACTTTACAAAATATTTAAATTCCAATGAAACAGCAGCATGCGCATCATTTGTTATTCACAACATTCTCGGTAACCGCAAATCCCCGGATTTCAAGCAAATCATCGGCAATTTGTTGCAAAATTACCGCAAGATTGGAGCTCAATGTCTTTCAAAATGCATTTTCTGCATTCCCATCTCGATTTTTTTCTTAAAAACTGTGACGATATGAGCGACGAGCAAGGAGAGGGGCTACACCAAGATCTTGCGAACCAAGGATTTTGGGATGAAGGCATGATGAGCGACTGCTATTGGACTTTAATGCGTGAAACGGATCTCAAATAATACAAGCCATTTAGTTCCACTGCTCCTCATTTCTGATTTATCACTTTTAATTCAATACAATGGCCATTAATTGTCAAAAATCGTAATAGATCAATTTATTTACTATCTCGAAAACTAGAACCAATCTTAAAAAAGGGAGTGAAGATTCGGATTCAGCATCCCAAATTACCTTAGGAACAACTTTTGGTTGCTCAGGTCGAAAACCATGTAATTATTATTAATATCGTTTACTTAGAGATTCATGTACAAAGGGCAATAGTAAGATAAATTTAAAAACAGCGTTTCCTCTGTCTATTCTCAGTTTACTAACTCAACGTAATAAGTTAACATTATAATTTACAAGTTATCACCTACTAAAATTCAAAAATATCTAAACCAGTATCAAATATATTAAGGAAAAACACAGTTTTCAACACCATGTATCTCAAGAGAAAGCGATTGCGGATCGCAGTTGACATGAACTTTTTTCATAACATCATCCGGTGATTAAGAGCCTCAACTATTAGTATGCAATTCTAAAACAAACTTATTTATATAATCAAATAATTAACACTTGTTCTCAAATTGTGAGTTTCCTGAATAATTAAAATTGCATTCATAAGAATTTTGTTGTTTTAAAATTAGGTAGCTATCTATTTCACTCATTTCCACAGAATGTATTTCTTAAATTACTTACGTTTATCCTAATTTCATTGACATACCAGTAAAATATCATCAATTGGATCACTATTACTAAGACATGTATTATTGAGAATATCATTAAGTCTACAGATTTACTCTAAAATGATAAGGTATATATTAGAGACTATTATATAATATAGTTAAGTGCCTATTATAACTTAGAGACTTAGGTTAGTCAGTAATAAATTACCAAAAATGAATACGCATTTTTCTATCTGTTTATTCTAATAATAGTATATATGCAAATAGATTTTCTTGGCACCTCGGATGTCTTTGTCTTAAATAATAGTATTTTAAGTATTTACAAGTATAAAGAAAGTTTGAACAAAGATCTTTGGGGGCTCACTCCCAAATTCATCCCCAAATTCCAAGAGATGTTTTTCGCGTTTTTCTCAAAACTCTTGATTTTTGTGAAAATTATCAAAGTACGAAGTACTTTGAAAACGTGTTACTTTTTGACCTCGTTTTTGAAATTTACCCAATAATGATCGTTTGAAGGAATTGCTCTTCATCTTTTCGATGAAAAATTCAATTACCTACAATCTGTTTTTTCTCCACTCCATACGACCAATATTGTTCAACTTCTGGTCAGAGACCCACTCTAAACTGTTTATTGCTAAATAATTTTTTAACAGGAAATAGTTTTTTATTACTTTTCCAGCGAGTAATTCGCTCGTTGATTCATGGAAATTTGTTATTTTATTTTATTATATAAGGATGGATACTTTTTCAGAATATCCCATTAAAGAATTATTTAAATACAATAATTCTACATGTTTTGTATTTTGTGTAAACTTTGATTAAAAATATTTCAAGCGAGTCCAAGAACTTTAATTTATCTTGATTCTAACTCATTTTATTAAACTTTATATTCATTCATACTGCGCTAAAAACTAGAAAATATCCTACCTAAATTTAAAAAAAGAAAAAACTAAAAATAAAACTAGTATGTTTTCTTAAATTACCGTAAAACGGGGTGAATCACTACACTTTGCAACTTTTCCAATGAAATATCTTGAAAACGGTTTGACATGCAAAATTCAGAAAACATGCAAAAATCTTATCTAACCTACACCATCATCCCTGAGAATTTTTTGTTGTACTTGAAACTTTTTTTTTTATAAATGTTCAGTGTTGTGATTCACCCGCCAGTCGGGGTCAATCATATCAAGCATTTAATTTATAATAATAATTTATTAGTGTCATAATACAATCGTATTTACACAAGTCACATAAAATAAAATAAGTCAAATAATACAAAATATAGAATAAGCAATGGAGATATACATATAAGTAATAAGACAAACGATAAAATACAAGTGAACGTACAGTGTATCACAATGTTACAATAAGAAATGAGCAGTATGGGCAAAAAGATGAGATAATGGTTCTTAATATAATAAGTAATTAAATTTAAATTGAAATTTAACATTTAACAACGCACAACATGTTAAAAGATTGAGGAAAAATATTCTTCAAAGTTATAGAAAGCATTGGCCAATAAAAAGGCTCTGACAGTGATTCTAAATACGTTATACTCCAGCTCTTTCACTGATGAGGGCAAATGATTAAAAAACTTTATGGCGTAATAATTTGTTCCATTCCGAGTTTTGGACAGCCTCAAAAAATTAGGATGAATATTTCTGTTATTTCGCGTGGAATATCTATGCATGTCATTGAATGATATATAATTTGTTTCATGTTCTTTTATGTATAATAAACATTGCAGAATATACAAGCTAGGTAAAGTTAATATCTGTAAATCTTTAAAGTTTTTTCTACAATCGTCTCTATAATGTAAGCCTTCCATAATCCGTATGGCTCTTCTCTGTAAAGCAAAAACATTATCTCTATGAGTTGAATGTCCCCATGTTAAAATAGCATATGACATTGAAGAGTGGATAAGACCATGGTAGGCTGTAATTAGTGTTTTATAACAAACATTATTTACGAAGTTTCTCAATAGGTAAATGTTAACTGAAACTTTATTGCAGAGAAAATGGATATGTTGTTCCCACGATAATTTCTTATCCAGATATACCCCAAGAAATTTAACACTATCGTTATTGTTTATATCGGGTACATTTCTTAAACTGAAAACCCTTGTTTCAGTGTTGGACTGATTTAGGCTAAGTTGGTTAGCTGTGAACCATTCCTGAGCTTCTGATAATGTGTCATTCACGTTTGTTCGTGATATGTCAATATTTTTATGAGACTGAACGATGGTTGTGTCGTCTGCAAATAGAACGAAATGTGAATCTATACCTGTCAAATCATTAATATAAATTAGGAAAAAGATTGGTCCCAATACGGACCCCTGCGGGACACCATATTCCATATTTAGTAAGCTAGAGTTTTTATTTTGACATGTCACATACTGACATCTATTCGTCAGATACGACTGTATTAAATTTATATTTTCTATATTGAAATTATAAAAACCCAACTTATCTATTAAGATATGATGTGAGACACAATCAAGAGCCTTAGAAAGGTCCAAAAACTGAGCATACACATGTTTACCATCTTCAAAACCATTATTTATTATTTCTGTTAATTTATTTATGGCTAGTGTTGTGGACGATTTGGATCTAAAACCAAACTGACTTGAGCTAAAAAGGTTATTTGATTCAAAGTGATGGGTTATCTGCATTCTTAGCAAAGTTTCAAAAATTTTTGCAAGTAAAGGTAAGATTGAGATTGGTCTGTAGTTTTCAGCTACATGTACTGAGTCCTTTTTATGTAATGGTATAACCTTTGCTAGTTTAAAAATGTCGGGGAATGTACCTGTACGTATGCAAATATTTATTAAGTTGGTTAATGGTATCAGTATTACATATCTAATAGCATATAAAATCCTTATATTTAATAAATAAGCATCATTTGATTTGGTTTCTTTTGGATTGGATATAACGTTATTGACCTCATTAAAAGTGACCTCCTTAAAGCAAAACTGAATTTGACTTATTTTTGTTTTTTTATCTAAGAAATATTTGTGAGTTTTATCGGTCACCGGTAAATCTTTTATTATGTTTTAGCGACATTTGAAAAATATGTATTAAACCCATGAGCTGAAATGTCAGATACAATTTCTTGCTGTTTTTTACCACTCTTGATTAGTTGCCACATGGCTTTTTGTGCGTTACTTGAGTCTGCAATATATTTGTCATTCGCTTCTTTTCTTGCTTTGGACAGTTCTAACCTATATTTAAATTTGGTCGTTTTTATTAAGTTTTTTAAATGTTCTGTGGGATTTCTCTTATAAACATCCTCCAAAAAATGTAAAGTGTCCCTATTATGGCGTAGTCTGTTGTTAAACCAATTAATTTTAGGTCTGTCACTCTCTATTTTTAATTTAGATTTTTCGGGAAATGATTTTACAATAGCTTCAGATATAATATGGACAAATCTTTGGGAAATAGTTTCTACATTTAAATTGTTGTTGCCAATAAAACTCCACTCTATCTCTTGTAAGTAATTGTTTATATAATACAGTCCCTCATCAGTTATTGGTCTATAAGTTATTCTGTTACATGAAACTTTAGGTTTATGGTCATTAACGGTCAACAAAATTCCTATATGATCTGACAGTTCGGGGTCTAATATCATGGAATTGAAATTTTCACGAGGGAAATTTATAAATATATTGTCTAAGCAATGATTGTTTCTGGTATTACTATTATTTATGGGAGGTGAAAACATTTAAGACTAATATAGTGCTTTTTTCATTAGTATTAAAATGAACGTTAAAATCCCCAGTTACAACCATTTTTTTATGTTTATTGTTATTTAAGAGTATTTCCAAAGCGAGCGACAGTTTTTCTAGGAATAGATTAAAATCACCATTCGGTGATCTATATACAGTTAGAATTTGTAAGTCATTGAAATTAATTCCCACTATCTCACAATGGATTTCAGTCGACAGACTATTTACCTGTTTAATGGGTGTGCACCTATACCTAGTTAAGCAATATATTGCAACCCCTCCATGTATAGAATGTGTTCTACAAAAACTTGCCACCAAGTTATAGCCACTTGGACACATACAAGAAATCTCATTATTTATTAGCCAATGCTCATTTACACATAAAACATCTACCTTATTTTCTCCTAAAAACACTTCAAGTTCATTCATCTTATTGCGCATACATTGCACGTTCAAATGAAATATATTAAGAAAGTTACTGTTAACAGCTATACTATCATTAAATACTAATCTATTTCTAATATTTCGCTGGGATGTATGTAAAAATCCTGATGAATATGTTGGTGACTTTCATCTTTCTCTATCAGAGTAGTAACTATTTGAGCAGGGGGTGATGTTAATGCAATGTCATCATGCAATGTTATGAAAGTTAAATTCTTGGCATAAGTACTCGATAAGATGAATTGTGATAGAAGGTCAGCTAACGCAGAATCATTTAGTTTCCTATCTTTTTTGCTGTTTATATCCACGTATTCCACTTTTCCTTCTGTGCAATTATTAAACCTGTGCAAGAATTCTTTTAATTTCGAGTTGTATTTGAGTACATGTTTTTTTCCCATATGCGCCTGAACTATTGTAAGGAATTGAGGAGAAGAGGACATTTGTGTTCGCGCACAGTTTTAGTTTATTACAAATAAATCTAAATGAGGGAGTTTTCTTATTATAAATATCATTTGATCCACCTACTATTATCACAAAGTCGTTTAAAGTAAATTTTTTAGTTAAAAGTTCAATGTTCTCCATTACCTGATGCAGGAGTGCTCCTGGTTTAAATATTGTCAATACGGCATAGGTATTGTCGTCTAAGTTTTCCCTAAATTTTGTGATTGGTCCTTTTCCATGATCGTCAGATAATATAAGTACTTGCCGTTTGGAAATATTATTGCATATTTCTTTTGGTCCATTGTCAATATTAGGTTTATTTGTAGTTGAATCTTTTCTAATGCGAATCCCAAAATCTTTAACGTTTGACTGGACTATTTCTTCCATGTCGTTCATCGTGATATCTGTAGAGGTCGAGATGTTTTTATTGATACTTTTTACAGTTTGAGTGGTAGTGGTTTTTGTTTCTACCTTTTGATTTGACTAGATTATTTTTTTTTTTTTTTGTAAATCGGCTATAATTTGTTTCAAGTCCTTGATTATTGATTTTTGTTTTTCTAACTGTTCATTCATCTCATCCTCTCGTTTTATGGCTTCAATTAGAACTAATTTATTTTCACTTTTTAGTTTGTTTATGTATTTATCTTTTAGGACACTGTCTTCACTGAGGTCATCAATGGTTTTTTCTAAGATGCTTTTTTCATCATCTTCAGTTAATACATCAGCCTCGCAGCATATTACCTCTTAGTCGCTATTTAACACAACGAAAGTTGAATGACAACGACTTTACTTAAAAAATATATACATGTAGTAAAACTTTTCGTTAAAACAAGCAAAAGAAATGAAAAAACTAGCTTTTTTTCAACGATTTATTACAAAACTGAAATACAAATTTGACTTAAAATTAATAAAAAAATTTAAAAGAGATATTGCCAAAAAACAACTTTAGAATTTAACAAAATCTCATAACACCTCTTCTTTCTATTTTTGGGGCCTCCACTGCACCAATAACTGACGTAAATGGGAATGTATATACATCTTCAACATCGGGAAAAACGTCATTATACTGCTGAATCACTTCGTTTTCTTGCTCATGCTTTTCATTTTCCTGTTCATACATTTAATTCTCCTGCTTATACTCTTCATTTTCTTGATCAAACTCTTCATTCTCCTGTTCAAACTCTTCATTCTGCTCAAATTCTTCACCACTTGAACTGTCGTCATATGAAATTTCATCATCTTCTTCATTACTGCTCCTTTCGCTATCATAACCTTTAGCGCTTTTCCCTGCTTCAACTTCTATTTTCTTTCGTTTTCTGCGAGTCTTCGGGGTATCATCATAGCGCATAGACTTTAAAAGTTCTACGACGGAATCATTCATTGTATTTTCATTATTATTGTCATCATTATTGCATTGCTGAATATCTTGGGGTAGTACTGATAAAATTCGTTCTCTTTTTATAAGTATAATGCCGCATTTACCAAATTCCGCTTTTATATTCTTTGTCGCGTTTTCTTCGAGTGCATTAAAAAGCTGTTTCAGTAGACTGTTTTTGGTATTGACGGCGCTTTCCAGCCATCCCACTTCTTCCACTTGGTCAATATATCCCTCCAAGTTATTTTTAGTGGACGGAAGAAAGCCACATCTAGTGGCTGGGTACGGTGCGTGGAATTAGACGGCAGGAACACAAATGAAATATTTTTTTCTTAGCAAAGTTTTATGCAGTCATTTGATAAGTGCAAGCTCAAATTGTCGCCTATGAGAACTATTGGTCCCACTAGTTTTTTACAAAAAGGCAATACGATGGTGGTTATCCAATCCTCGAAACAGCTTGAGTCAAACCAACCTGACGGTGTAGAATTGTACCGTGTCCTTTGGGGCCACCGACGGTCCAGGACTCGTACTTATGTAAAACTTTATAGACGACATAAATTGGCAGTAGCTTTCCTTCTCCAAAACACGCGAACATAAGAGAGGTGGCGGATTTACTATGATTTAGTACTCGCTCCGGATATTTTGTGCCTCTCTTGACGATAACTTTTTTTCGGCCCGGTTCGTCGGTAACATTAGTTTCATCATAGTTGATTATATTAGATGGGGGTACGTCCTTAAGAGATTCAGTGACGTTATCAAAATAAACGTTTATGGTAGTTGGCGACACTCCAGCACGTGCTCGCTTAATGTTTTGACACATGCGTTGCGATATTCGTACTTTGTGGCGCCGAATAAAACTTGCAGCAAATTCCTTTCCTGGCAAGTTATTTTTAAAACGCTTCTCAATAATGCCCATTTTATCCAGATATGTTTTGACCAACATTCTTAAGTCATATGTATCCAGAGGGTATCCCCAGTTACCACAAGTTATAATATTTTTTTACTAATGTCTCTTCAACAGCTGTGCATAAAACGGTCTGTCCTCCCTTCGTTTTTATATTAGCTCCCTTTTTGTAATGTCAATGTGGAACCGTATGATCTATACCATACTTTAGTCCCGCTTTTTTGAAACCCATTCCCGCTCTGATTTCCCATACGGCCGCTTGAATCCTATTTGTCATATTTTTTATGTTTCTTACCATGTGGATCGGGCTTATATATACACGTGGCATGGTGTTGTCTCCAAATTTTTACAATCCTAAAAAATATTAACCATACTGGATTAATAAACCAAATGGACTTGATCCAACTATGGCAAGACTTACCTCTATTATAACCACTTCCAACACTATGGTTGTTTTCTTTAAATAACTGGTTTTATTTAGGCACTACACAAAGTTTATGCACTGAAAATTTCCCTCCAATTTCTCGCTTACCGAATAGAAACTGAAAGGTATTGCTTATTACTGCTGGCGCCATATATTTGAATTTGAAAAAAGCGTATAGTTAAGCCACCGATCCCTGCAAAAATATTGGGCATATGCGGGACTTTGCCAGTGTAGCCAACTTATTTTTTTTTTTTTACCGAGCTTCGTTGTGATTTGCCAGGCAGTTGTGATTCACCCCGTTTTACAGTACGCTTTCTAAGCTACCCAATGCTGATGGTGCCAACTTTTTATCGTTCCTAAACTCGAAGAAATTGATAATCAAACTGACCTATTTTTATATATGTCCAGTTTTTTAATCCGTTTTCATAATTTTTAATAAATCCGTAAATAATGAAATTTAAGAAAAAAATAATAGATTCTTTTATAGTTAACAAATTTTATTCCATTTTATTTCCTTAAATTTCTGTCTACGTATATTCCAGACGGAGTTACAGTCAGTTGAAGTCATGCGTTGTCCTGTTTCAACCCCTAAAAAGACCAATTGTGAACGTTAATGACTTTTTCGCCAGGAAAAATATTCAAAATCTCTCTATCTAGAAGATGAAACCTACTACGTATTTTTGAAACTAATATTAACCGAGAAAAATAAAACAAAACGATGAAGGTTTCGAAATTTAAATCAGCTATTTTCAAGATAAAATATGATTGGTGATAAAATATAACATTTTATGGCCAATTCCAAAATATGTTGCTCTCATAAATCATGAGTTTAGTGGTTGCGATACCATGTCAAGTATCTTCCAAACGAGAAAAGTTAATATTATTAATTTGTTTCATTATAATAAACCTAAGCATGAGTATACACAAATTTCTATTGTCTATCGGCATTCAGATATTAAAGGAGCTGGTGAAAAAATTGTTTCAGCAATTTATAAAGCAAATATGGCGGAACAAATATTTAGAAGGCCTCAGGGTTAAGGTTGAAGGCTAATTAATAAGCCAAGATTAGGATATCTACAAAGCAAAACTCACGCAGCATGACAAAGAAATACAGAAGGCAAAGAGAAAATCGTGGAGGATGTTGGAATCATATCAAACACATTAGAAATCTATCTTAATTAATACGTACTGGACTCGTTGTGTTTATTATTAAAATACACTAAGCGCGGCCTATTGGTAGTAACCATATTTTTTGTGAATATGATTGGTACTAGCATACGCACCCCCATCTCACCCTAGTCATGTATTAACATTATTTCATTTGTAATGCATATTTTAGTGCTGCTCTCAAGCACTGAAAAATAATATGTCTTATTGACATCAACAGCGCCTGATTTAACGTATGCGCTGCATTGGCATCAAGTTTTTGTACATATATAGGCTGTCCATTTTATCAGGGCCCTCGAGAATATCTCACTTAATATCGGTTGTACAAAAATAAATTATTTTGACGAAATTGTGCCGATTAATATAACCTACAAAATGATTTAAAGACATTTGAAATGGCCTACTTTAAGAGTTATGGCGGAAAATATCGAAAACGTCTAGGCCAAATATCTCCGTTATTTGAAGAAATACGAAAAAAACAAGGTTTTATCTAATTTTTTTCAAAACCGCTGTATTTTGAGATTTACTCTTCAGGCTGTGTCCACCGCGATTTCTTATGCACAATCGAGAGCGGCGAGGCATTGCATTTAAAACATTACTCAGCATATCGGAGATTTCTGTAATACATGCCTGTTGAATTCGAGCTTTTAGGTCCTCTACATTTTGAGATGTCATCGAAAACACCTTATCTTTAATATACCCCCATAGAAAAAAATTCATTGGGGTTATATCTGGAGGACGAGGGGGCCACCGAATAAATCCATTGGTACCTAACCAATGTTGAGGCAAAATTTCGTCTAAATAATCTAGGCAAATCTGGGAATTGTGGGGAGGAGCTCCACGGCAAGTATAATGCTTGTTAAAAAAAAATATTGGTTTTAAAAAAATATTTTTATAATTACTAACGTAGTATCAATGAATAAAATGGCATGTTGAAAAGGGAGGAAAATACTCTATTTAATGGCACCATTTCCAGGAGAGATGGTTCTACGATGAGGTAAGAGAAGGCCTTGCACTTCTAAAATTCATAGAGTCCTTACCAAGGATGGCTGTACTGTATAGAAGTAGATTTTATGAAAAGAAAAACATTGAGGGAAATATTCAATTTCTTATGGAGGTACACTTTTCGGGATCGTTAATAATAACAGACTTTGAGGATACCCAGCACCCCGATCCAAGGTTGGAACGGCTCAAACCTGCAGACTGGAAGCGGCCCACCAAGGTAGTAATGGCTAACAAAATCAGATGGGCAAATAGTTATTGTAACTGTTATTCCAACCACTCAAAACTCCTGGGATGGATGAAATATATCCAGTTTTATTACAAAAGGGGATGGAGGCATTATTGCCCTATTTATGTAAAATATTCAGAGAGTGCTTGGTCTGGAGATTCGTATCACATATATGACGGGAGGTGAGAGTCATGTACTTACCAAAAATAGGTAGAATACCGGATCAAACGTTCGAGTCATAGGACCTATAGTATATCCTCTTTTCTACTCGAAATGTTGAAAAGGATGTTAGACAGTTACATTAGAGACGAAACACTAATAGCCCAGTAAAATGGGAAAATTTAGATAAATATTTCAGAGTGGGCTAAAATTTTGGTAACAGGCTTATTTTGTGGTAATTTTTAATATATCAAAATAGGTTTTTACTCAAAAAACTCGGAAAGTATCGATTTTACTGTAAAATATGTACACATGAAAATTATAGGTAATAAAAATCAGCAAAATTTCGTTTCTTTTTAACTTCGTACGACCTATTGGAGCTGAAATAGGTGTTTTTGAAATTTTTACAGTTTTGCGATGCAACGCAAACACGGCGTTTTTCGCTAAAATCTTGAAAATGGTCATTCGGATCGCAAAATGTTTCAAATGAAAGTTGTAGAGAATTCGATTATGAGCAGTTTTCTTTTATTTTTCATTTCCATTCAATCAATATTGGCTGATATATGAGTTTTTAAACATCTTTATAGCGGGCTATCAGAACTCTTGCTAAAATCGATAAAATCGATAAAAACTCGAAAACGATAGATCGTACGCTTATAATGTATGTATTCTAATGAATCAAATTTTGAATATATTCGTGTATGTCCAAAATTGTTTTGATAACGAGTGAATAGAGGTAAAAGGGAAAAACATGAAAAATTGTCATTTTCAAGTGCATTTTGACAAATAGCTATTTTTTATAGGCTTTAGGCAATAATGACACCAAAGGTTTTTTTAATAGAATTTAATTATCTGTAATATCATCTCCAAGTGACCTTCATACGGTGAATAGTTCACAAGTTACAGCTGTTTAAAGCTATGAGCAAACATTTCTTTTTTATTATAAATTAAGATTTTCCTGCAAGAACTACCCATACCATTTTTTTAAAATTTATTTTGCCCTATCTTTATTAGTTTATATACATATGAAAGTAATGCAATAGCGTAAGTGGTTCGCAAGGTATATTTTGGTTTAAAAAAAGGTTCTTGGAAACTGTTTTGTGTTCAGAAAAATTGAACCAATATTATTTTTTAATTCATTTTTTTTTGTATATACCGTTTCTTTCGACTATACGACAAAATTTCTTAAGACGTAGATGAAAGCTTACAAAATTTCCTACAAAAACACTTTTTCGTGTATAATATTCAATTAGTAGCGACAAGAAACTGACGATTGAAAATGCGGGTGATTTTTTATTTTTAGCAAACAGGTAATTTTCATCACGTTTGAAGTACAAAAAAGTATATTTAATAATATTTTTCACACTTTTTGAAGTGCCAGAAGTTATTCTGTGGGCATTTCTAGAATAATTATTCCTAAAAGTGATGGTAATATATATTTTAAAATTGTGTTTTTTTACGTACATGAGGAGTTCAGTACATTTTTTTTTTGTGGCCAGTCATTAGAGTATCGACCAGCAATCTGTGCATTAAAATTAAAACTCGCATTCATTATTGTTAACAACCGTGGAAATATTTTGTGCACCATAAACTGTGGTTCATCATATTACACATATCATTTATATTAACAGCGTAAGTTTTTTATTGTACTTTCTCACACCTCGCGTTTCCGTTGCGTCGCAAAACTGCAAAAATCTCAAAAAAATTTATCTCGGCTCCAATAGGTCGTACGAAGATAAAAAAAAACGAAATTTCCCAAAATTTCAGCCCGCCTTGAATTATTTCATCCAAATCGACAAATTTCGTCCCATTTTATTGGGCAATAAGGAAAATTCTACCAGGCAACCAGCCCTGAACGTCAACAGACCCTGCGCTGGGTAAATATAAAGTCCTTGGATGATAAAGATATAGCAGTAGCACATAGAAACAATTGATAACAATCGACCGTAACGTTGATAAGTTTAATAGAAGAAATCTAAAATAACACATGACTCGGAGGTATACAATCGCACTCAGAAGCTGTACAAAAAGATCTTTTGCAAAAGACAAAAGGCATCATGGAGGTCATATTACAGCGGATTAGCATCCACTTACTCAGCAGCTGGATTAAAAAAGATACTCTCCAAAGACCCTTAACATCAATCATGACTGATGAGAAAGAGGGATAGATTATTTGCATATAACATCTAAACTCCTACTAAAAACAATGTTCCCAGACAGTATTCTTTCATCCTGTCTAGACTGGTCTCAAGTATCTCTCTCGGTTCCTACGGTGGTGGATCGGAGGATTGCAAACGATGCAGCGGATTCTATAAAAATAACTTAGGCAATAAATATCTTTCATCCCTTCAAATCGTCAGATATTGACTGCGTCTTTTTAACACTAATTCAGTGGGGACACCTGATGATGGCAGATTCAGTTGTTTTTTACGAGACTTCAATGAGAAGATTAGTAAAACTTAACAAACGAAATTTTTTGAGAACGGTAGAAAATATATAGCATTATATCGATGGCGTTAGAAGGTTTTATAATATACTAGCTGACTTGACAGACGTTGTCCTGTCACAAAAAGCACTTTCAGTTTTTCCAGAACTTTCCAATTTTCCGAGCAACTTTTTCAATTTTTCTTTCCCTGAAAACCTTCAATGGACTATTACGAACATTTAAAAAGAGAGGAGGCAAATCGGTCCAGCCGTTCTCAAGTGATGCGATTACCAACGAGCAGCATTTCATTTCTATTTATATAGATAGATATGGATGTCAAATTTTAGATGTGTATTTTGACGTTCGTGCAAATCAAGCTTCTGAAATATATAAATTTTTTTCAAGCGTCAAAATAACATGACAATTATGACTAATTTCGTGAACTTAAACTGTCATTTCTCTGACACTTGATCTGAGTGGTACTGTCGTGAGCAGAAAAAATAGGACAACTTTTTTTTCTAATGTAAATCTGTCTCTATTGGAATATGTAATGAGTAGCCGAAATAAAACAGATATCACTTTCAATTTATTTTTTATGTTAATGCTGTAGTTATTGCTACAGTAAATGATGGATCGTTAATGAGACAAATTGCAGTGCATTATAACATTAACAAAAATTTGGTGTGTAACATTTTAAGAAAGTGGAGAATAAACGGTACGATTAGTAGAAATCCTGGATCAAAGGATATCCTGCTTAACAAAAAACTAACTATTAATATTTCGTTATTGAACCATTTCTATTTATAACTCCTATAAGTCTGTTTGGCATAGAATTAAATAACCTTATACAATAATCATTAGTAATAATATTTTCCCATGCATTATTTCCTATTTCCAGCAATTCTTCGGCATTCCGTGGTCTCTGGATACTTCTTACGAGTAGTCCCCACAGTTCTTCCACAGCGTTAAGATCTGGACTATGACTGGGCCAGTTAAGAACATTGATGTTGTTATCTTGAAACCAGTTAGTTACGGTATGAGCAGTATGAACGGAACAATTGTCTTGTTGATATATGAACTCATTATTAGGATATAATTGTGACACAGAAAGGAGCATAATATTGTCTAAAATCCTAATATACGTTTCATTATTAAATCGTTCCTTAATATGTCACAAAACACCAGCGTGCCAATATCCAAGCCCACATATTGACGGAAAATCTACCACTGTTATCATTGTTAGATATATATTTCTCATCGAATCGAGTATTCGGAGGGCGGTAAACACGAATATGACCGCTGTGTGTTGACTGGAAAGTTTTTTCGTCTGTAAATTACATTGTTCCAAAAATTTACATCATGTGCTAAAAATTCAAACGCAAATCCTACTCAAGCTTCTTTATGTTCAGCTTTAAGTAAGTATTTCTGTGCTGCTGCATGGCAATTGCAAATCTTATTATTGAGTTGATATCCTTCGTCGCCCTGATCCAGGATTTCTACTAATCGTACCGTTTATTCTCCACTTTCTTGAAATGCTGCACACCAAATTTTTGTCAATATTATAACGCAGTGCAATTTGTTTCATTGACCATCCATCTTCTGCTTTAGCAATAACTCCAGATTTAACTAAATCGCTTATATGAGGCATGTTAGTTTTTTGCACACTTGCAATAAATTATGACAACCAACTGACAATGTCACAAAAATAAAAGTTAGATGTACACAACTAGATTTTAGCAAAATACCGTTATAAGACTTTACTATTAAATTTTATTGAACTAGAATTATACATACATACTATTCTAATTACTCTAATTACACTAATAAAAATAATAGCCCAACTTACCGTCATTACTTCAAACAATATTAGGGCAATTTGGGCAGAATATAAAATAAATTCTAGGGCCAATGAATATTTTATGTTATTGTTTAATATCTTGGTGTACCTGTAACAAGCAAACATTACACTAAATTGCGTAAATTAGAAAAATACACGATTTCTAAGAAAATTAGAAAAGTCATTGTTTTTTTTGCAAGGTCTATGTTTAACGACCTACTTTAGTTCCTCACAAAATGAGTAAAGTTTCTATTTCTCCTTAGAAGTGAAACGACTGTACCTCGGCGCAGGCTTATAGCTTATGTGTTTATGATCCAATTATTTTGAAATTTAGAACATTTTTTCCCAATTTAGTGACGTTTAAAGTCCAAATGACCAACTTCCTGTTTTTAGGGAAATAATATCAAATATGATTTTTTAAATAGAACATCCTGTATATTTTATATATTATTTTTTGGAATCTAAAAACCAAATTTTATCTACTTTATCAGTTTACTTTTACTTTTCTCAAAAATAATTATAAAACTAATAATTCTATTTTTCAGCCGAGGAGGCCGTGACTAGGGTAAAATTGTTCTATTTTCAATCTGTCAAACACCCAAACAATAATTCTTGATAGTAAATTAATATTAATTGTTATCTGGGACAATAAATTTTAAAGTGTTGGTTTTTGACACAAAATATTATCTTTTTTATACAGAACATACAGTGTGTCCCATCTCAAGTGGACACACCTTGATATTTCGGTTATTATTAGGCAGATAGATTTAAAATTTTTCTCTGTTATGAAACTCTTCAAGGCGCATCTTTTTATGACTTTCAATATATTTTCAATTGTCACACCAACCCACTGCGTTCACTCAAAATGTGGTTTTTCTATATTCTATTTAGCGTTACAGATACAGCAAAAAATTATTAAGAAAAGTTGTTCAGAATCAAAAAACCCCTAGATACTGACTTTCATCAAAATATGCGTATTTTGATATTTTTCATAAATTTTGCAATTATTCAGCTATTTAAAGGAAAGTTTGTCGTGGAAACGGAAATAAAAACTACTCTCTAACCATAACCATAAATGCAACAATATTAACACAGTTCAAATGTGCTTTTAGAGGGCGGAATATTAAACATAATATTTTTAGTCGCAAACTCCTCTATAAATCCTTATTTTACTATAAGGAAAGTAACCAGACTGCAACCAAAGTTACAAATCTGGCGCGTTAAGTGTAATAATTGCATATTACCATCAAAACGCTAATGCTTCGATTGCAACAAACACCAGCTGAAAGACTGATCCTACTTAAAGGAGCTCCCTTGCATTAGCGTTTTGATGGTAATATGCAATTATTACACTTAACGCGCCAGATTTGTAACTTTGGTTGCAGTCTGGTTACTTTCCTTATAATAAAATAAGGATTTATAGAGGAGTTTGCGACTAAAAATATTATGTTTAATATTCCGCCCTCTAAAAGCACATTTGAACTATGCTAAGCCAAGTCAGGCTATTTATTTTTCGATTGCAACAGACACTGGACCGCCAGATGGCGCCTGCTGGCTGTTTTACATGTCGCTATTGTGAAAATACCGGGATGTACTATAGTCAAAGGATTCTCATGTCGGTCGTCGCATACCTACCTTGCACTGACGAGAGCCAACAGCTCGAAACTGCAGTCTGCAAGTGGTGTGTGACGACTGGCAAGAGAGCTCCTTTAAGTAGGATCAGTCTTTCGGCTGGTGTTTGTTGCAATCGAAGCATTAGCGTTTTGATGGTAATATGCAATTATTACACTTAACGCGCCAGATTTGTAACTTTGGTTGCAGTCTGGTTACTTTCCTTATAGTAAAATAAGGATTTATAGAGGAGTTTGCGACTAAAAATATTATGTTTAATATTAACACAGTATATACGTAGGTAATTAAATGTAGCCTTTTTCAACTAAACCACCATCAATAGTAATACATATCTCAATGCGTCTTTTATTATTCCTTGCTACTCGTCGTAGTTCTTGAATGTTAATTTCTTAACAAGCTTGCGTGATTCTATCACAAAGCTCTTGTCTAGTTCGGGACCTCGTTTTGTAAACTTTTTTTCGGATTCGGAGATCTAGGAGGCCATTTGATTAAAGAACTGTTTCGCCCTATCCATTTTTGAGGAAAGTAATGAAGTGCCCTGTATATACCCCACATATAAATTTAATTTTTTCTTATTTATTTTCCAAATTCAAGTAATTATTGCAGTTAATTCATTTCATTTTTACATTTATTTAGTCATTTAATGTTGAACAAAGTAAAGTTACCAGAATGCATTTTAAAATTACATTCTTTTAAAGCAACACTTTGACGAAAAGAATTCAACTAAAATAAATCAAGCCATTATATTTGTTTACAAAATGAGCGTGTGGTTATTATTTGTCTAACTGCGAGTCCAACAAGATTTTGATCTACTTGGTCTTTTCACTTACTTCATCTCAGTCGTAGACAACCATTCTTTGGCGTACTCTTTATGAAGTGCCATTTTAACCTCTCTGTTATGCTCGATGAATACGTTAAACATGAAGAATCTGGAGGAGAGCATTCACGGCCGATATAGCGCTATACAGGGCGCACGGGAATTCTACAGGCATAAATTTATAAATGGAATCGCTTGCTTATTTCGAGACTCTATTTTATTATTGGCAATTGCATTTATATTCTTGTTTCGTCGGGGTGTAACGGAGAAAATTGACGCATTGGTGGTACTAAGAGAATATTAGTTTTTTTTAATGAAATACTAGCTTTGATTTTTAACAAGAAAATATTATAATATTATATTGCAATTTATTCAGTTATCCCTCTTCTTTTTTGTTTGTACTTTTTTGTTTCCGTATTCAGTTTCTTTTTGTTTCTTTTTCTTTTGAAATTAAATCCTTCCTCATTACATTTCCAGAAACTAAAATTTTTCTTAAATCAAAATTTTTATATATCATAAATTAGGCAGGCCATTGCGCAGCCCGACATTTCTGCATCTTGTTGACGGATTCTGTGGTGTACGTTGAGGTACCCGCACGTTCTTCCAAATTTAAGTTCAGTGAATTACGCAATTAATGTTTTTTTAGTGTTAATTATTTTAAATCTCTTTTGATATTTCCAATTTTATTGCCTATTTTAATTTGTTTTTAACAGAAGGAATTAGGCTTAGATTAAGCTTTATTTCGCCGAACCAGCTCCGCCCCGCTCAATTCTGCAATCGCCGCAACGCTTCGCATTGCGGTTGTAGGGCCGGTCCCAAGAAGGATCCTGGGGAGGAATTTTATTGCATTTTAATGTTAAGAAGGTTGTTTCATGTCATGTCACAGGCCTGTAGCCCCCACAGCTAATGTGTAATTGCATTTTCTATTTTGCCTAATTTATAAGCAGATAGCTAGATAAGTTTTTTTTTAATTTCATCACGACGTCCAAAATATGTTAATAGTTCTTACCTTATAATCCTGATATGCTCAAAAAGACAAAATCTAACCAATACTTCCGTAGCTTCTTTGTCTTCGTCGGCTATTTCAGCGTCAGTATATGTTTCAACATATCGCCTCGCATTTCTCAAATAATTAATTACCACTTGTAATCTGAAGCTAACAAAAAGTAATAAAATATTGAAAATTTGTTGCACAGAGAAATAATACAATATAGCTATAATAGTAAAACAGAAGTTCACAGAGTAGCCCGCTATGTAATGATCATTTTCATTAAACGGCAGCCACATGAGATAAGGTAGAGGTCTTTCTACCGTCAAGGTATTTGCGTTTTCATTCCATAATATAATATATGTTAACAAAGGTGGACCGAACAATGTTATAATACCGACAAACTGAATTAAGATATAATATAGTTGGATAAATCTGCCTTGTTGCACAAATGATTCATATATTTTTAAAACACTTTTATCTTTGGTCGCCTTTAATTTATTCTCCATGAAAACCATTTCATTTATCAAATATTCTAAGCTCGTGGTCTTGCAAATAAATATCTTTATAACCAAAAGAGTGTAAGTAACTGTCACATTTACAGTTTCAATAAGTTTCCTTGTATCATTCCACAAAGATGGAATTTCAATGTAAAAAAGAAATACCAGTAAGGTATACAATATTTGAATGGTATATCCGTAAATTCTATATAGAGTTTTATTAAGTTTAACCATATTAGGCGACAGGACTCCAGTTAAAATCATCGAATATCTAACATAATATAAGAAGGTAATATCCATTTCCTAAAAAAAAAAATGCATCAGAATATTGACAATAATTATGAAAGAGTAAGGGCAAAAACACAATATAGATAATTTGGAGAGGCACTATTAGAAAATATGATGTAGCCTCGACTGAAATAGTGATAATAATAATGTTTATTGGTGTATAGCACAGAAAATTGTTTTACACACGTCAAAGATACAAATATCAAACATATTACATAAAAAATGTAAATATATACCGGGCGTAAACGACTAGTGGACCATCCCTGTAACTTCCTTGTTTTTAAAGATATCGGGATGAAATTTTGTATGGTGAAATTAGGCAAAATTTCCAACTTTTTTTTAGACATCTGCCAAATTTGTCACTTCCGGTTTCACCGGAAATGGCCCCAATAGTCTTTTCTAAATGGACCACCCTGTATGTTTTTACATTATTGAAATAGAGATCACATTTTGGATACATTTATACTCTTTTGAACAAGTTATTCAGGGTTGCGCGAAAAATAATTCGAATTTAGTTGCCAATCTAGATGGCTGCGAATATGTTATAATTATTTTTGTTCCATTGTAATTCATATAAAAAATACTAACACGTTAATATGTCCAATAATACATCGTACAGGGTGCTCTAAACTTATTAAAATCACATTTTTCAAAGTAACTCATTTTTTAAAAATATTATGATATGGGTCACCCAGATATTCAGAAAGCTCTATTTAGTAGGGGTTAAGCGGTACCAAAAGTTCCGTAATGTGTAATCGCTACCGGCAGGAATGACAATTTTTCTCTTAAGAAATTTATGATTTATATCTAACTTCAATTTAATTTTGATCGACCCTGTATATTTGTGTTAATATGTTATGATGTGCAACAATAATGAGCCAGAGGCCCATTCTGTCTCCTGCGGAGACCTATCTGACATATTTGGCACTTCCGGTTTCACCACAAATAACCCTAAAAATAAATACAGTATTGTAGGTTAATAAATTGTTTATTACAATCCCTAATTTAACAATTGTTCAAAATGACCTCCATTTTTATCTCTGCACTTCCGAATTCTTTTAATAAAATTGTCTTGAACATTTTGCAACTCTGCAGAAGATATGTTGTCAAATGCCATCCTCACACGATTTTCTAAATCCACTCTCGCATATACAGCTGTCGAGTTCATAATATTTTTTAGATGAGCCCCTAAAAGAAATCTATACAAGTTAGATCCGGGGATCTCGCGGACCATCTAACAGGACCGTTTGTCCCAATCCATTGCTCCTCGATCCTATTATTAAGATAAGCAGCAACATTTCTGGAGTTATGAGAAGACGCTCCGCTCCGTCCTGCTGAAAGTAAAGTTGCCCCTATTGAGCTAAAGACAAATTACCTATACCAACTTCAATTTCGTTTTGAAGAAACTCCAAATACCTTTCTCCGGTGAGTGGGCCGTAAAAAATAAAAGGTCCTATAATCCGGTTATTCTTTATCTCCGTCTAGATATTAAAACTAAAACTCTCCTGAAAATTTCCCTCTCTAACTAAATGTTGATTTTCTGTGGCCCAATATCGACAATTATTTCTATTGAACGTCCCGTTATTTCTGAAGCGAGATTCGCCTGAGAACAATATGTCTCTATTTTGCCCACTCTTTTGCAGAACCCAGTTGCAAAAAATCATTCTTCTAGCACCGTCATCTTCATAGAGATGATGATATAATTGGTATTTAAAACTTTTATACTTATGCTTTTTTTAAATTTTTCATACTGCTTGATTTCTAATTACTGCTGATAATGCTAATAGCTGATTGGCTATTTCCCTTGTAGATGATGTAGGATGTACTTCTACATGAGCCAATACTTCTAATTTCAGTATTTTCATTTATAATAAATCTCTCATCATCATTGTTAGATGCTCCTCGCAGTTTCCATGTCCATATAATATTTAAAAACTACATCATGCGAGATTCTCTAACTCGGAATATATTACTGAAAATTTAATGCAAATACATGGAAAGAAATTCATATTCATTCTAAAATTTATAAAATAAATAGAATAATTCGAAGAACGCCATCCTCCGCAGGAGACAGAATGGGCCTCTGGTTCATTCGTGTTGCATATCATAGAATATTAACACAAATATACAGGGTTGATCAAAATTTAATTGAAGTTAGGTATAAATCGTAAATTTTTTAAGAAAAGTTGTCATTCCTGTTGGTAACGATTACACATTACGGAACTTTTGGTATCGTTTAACCCCTACTAAATAGAGTTCTCCGAATATCTGGGTGGTCTATATCATGATATTTTTAAAAAATGAGTTATTTTGAAAAATGTGAGTTTAATGAGTTTACAGTACCTTGCATGATGTATTGTTTTACATATTGACGTTATCGTATTTTTTATATGAATTACATTGGAACAAAAATAATTCCCATCCATCTAGATTGACAACTAAAATTAGAATTATTTTTCGTGCAACCCTATATAAACTGTTCAAAATAGTATAAATGTATCCAAAATGTAATCTTTATTTCAAAAATGTAAAAACATACAGGGTGGTCCATTTAGAAAATACCATTGGGACCGTTTCTGGTAAAACCGGAAATGACAAATACGGAGGATAGGTCTCAAAAAGTTGGAAATCTTACCTAATTTCACCATACAAAATTTCATCCCGATATCTTCATAAAGGGGTGGCCCACTATTCGTTTACACCCGGTATATATTTAAAAACAAAAATTAAATATTTTGTCCAAGAAAAGAAATGTATAACATATAACTGTTAACATATTCTTAGTCAATATAACAGGAAGTACATACATAAAAAATATATAGGTACACTAAAAAAAATTAAGTAAAATATGGAGTAAATTGTCCAAAACTGTGGGTGCAGCTAAGTCTTAATAAAAAACACAAAATTAAAGGTTAAATCGAACCGGCACTTATTTAAAGAAAAAAATCAAGCATCAATCTCATAACAATTTTGTCCAGTAATATTTTTTCAATTTTAATTAAAAAACATATAAATTCGGAGAAAGGCTTATCTCCTCGCTTAGTGCATTAAAAAATTTGCAACCATTGTAGTAAAAGCTTCTTTGGTACAAAGTACCAAACCAAAATTTTAAAAATCAAAGTTTAGGCCAGCTACGCGCAGCCTAGCATTGATATACCTCGCGGAAGGCACCTTGTACAAGTTGAGGTACCTGCGTCAGAATCAAAATTTAATCACTGACCGTGCGTGAGTTTTTAAAAGGTGTAGTTTTCCGTTTTATTAAATCTGTTTTCAGATATGTTTTAATTTAATCCATCTGCGATGGAAGGTGTGTGGGTTTAACTGTTTTTAATTGTCTTTTAGCCGAACCAGTCCCATTCCGCCCAACCCTGGAATCCTCCACCGCGAACAACGCGGTGGTTGCACGGTAGGTCCCGGGGTGGGTTCTGGTGAGGCAGATGTAAATTTTAATTGTTAATAAAGTTATATTGATTGATTGATTGATTGGTACAAATCTGTTCGGTGAGATTGTGGCTGTAAAAATCCTTTAAACCTTGTACTGTGGTTATGGCTGACTTGATTGGCAAAAAGCCTTCTTGTAAAAATGTACAGACCTCAGACCTCCAGAATATAGACACCTGCTACTTCAAGTTTTTAAAAGTAGTGTGACAGCTCTCACGAAAGCCATAAACCTCACGAAAGTCGGCAATAATTCGTATAGCCATACTTCTGCAGAATGAATACTCATTACCATATCTCAAATGTGAGTGAAAACTTGCATAACAGAGGCTCATGGGTATTCACGACTACAGTGTAATGACATAAACCTCAAGCCATAACAGTTGCTTCGCAATTTATTACACAAAACATCTATATAGGTTTTCCAATCTATGTATATATCAAATGTTATGCCTAGCATTTTGACCGATTGACAGAAAGTAATATCACTTCCATTAATAATTGACATGATTGATTTCTGTGTAAAGTAAACGATAGCATATTAGTTTTATTTTTATTTAAATTAAGCTTGTTTTCCTCTGACCAATGAACTGCCTGTGAGTAAACTAACTCAACGGAGTTTTTAATAACATTTAAGTCATTGTCAATGATTAAAATATTTGTATCATCCGCATAATAAACACAGTGAATATTGTGATAATAATGAACTTATTATATATTTTTGGAGCCAAATTATGACTTAAAAAATACGAATTGTGAATTATCTGGTCGGAGTTATTTTTTTAAGGGGTGTTGTTTAAGTTGTGTGAAAAGTCCAGTTTTGAAGTTTCGACGAGGTCGGCGTGTAGTTTATTTAAACAATTAAATTATTAAAGCGCGTTTTCCATCGGTTTTTTAAATATTTTGAGATCTGTAAGTTCTACGAGACAAACTGAAAAATGGAAAACGTCTGTTATTAGTTATATAATAAATATATGTAAACGATTATTATTTTAAAAAATGGAATATTACAAAATTAGGTATTTTTAAACAAATTACTACTTTTCTGAAGAGAACGGGCAAATTCCAATGAAATTTAAGAAAAATGTAGGTTTGCAAAATATAATCTTCAATTAAAATTTCAAGTCAGAAAAGGCACTGAAACAGCTGAAAACCGTAACTTTTGGTAAAACTTTAGACCATTGTAAAGTCCTGCCATCAAGACAGAGAAATGCGCAATTCAATTCAATTCAACAAAGATTTATTAAAATTAAAAGCATACAAACAGTTGCCTAACCAGAGCCTGCCCCGGGACCGACCATGCAACCATCGCATTGACGCGGTCGCGAATTGCAGAATCGGCCGGAACAGATCTGGGTCGGCGAAAACAAAAATGGATATAAACTAACCTAAGCATCTTTTGCAACAAGCAAATAGAATTAAGTAATACCATTTAAACATAAAACAATAAAGATTTTTAAAAACAACTTAAAACTACACATATCTTTAATAATTGAGTCACTGTAACACTTTTTTAAAAATTTTGTAGTTGACGCAGATACCTTAATCTAAATGAGGCACCTTCTGCGAAATTCATGAATGCCGAGCTGCACATGGCTGGCCTAAACTTTTGGCTTTAATAATTTTGATTTTCAGAATGTTTAATTTATTTGATATTCGTGATGAGAAGTGAATTTAGAAAAACAAAAATATACAAACAGAAAACAAGAAAAAACAACAAAAAAAAGGGACACAAACAGAAAGGAAGAGGGGGACAGGAAAGATTTAAAGATTGTCAAAAGGTATGAAATATTAGTAAAAGTGGATAGGGTAAGCGGAAGTTATAGTTGGTGAAGCTTGGCTACAGAGGTTGCCGGAAAATCGGTAACGTCTGGTATGGTAAGGGATGTTTAATCCGAAATGGGGCATTATGCTGTCTAATTTGTGTTATGAGTCTTGTTAGCGGACTATCGCCCAGCTTGAATGAATAGAAGTTTTGAGACATGCGTTGGACGTAGTCCGCTATCGGGGTTATGTCGTTGTAACGCGCATAGAGATCTCTGAGGGAGGTGTACCTTCCAGAATTTGAAATGAGGCGCATAAATTTGTGTTCAAACACTTGAAGTTTTTTCATTGTCGTGGCAGATATGTTGCACCACACCGGCGCCGCGTATGTGATGGACGGCCTAATCACCATCGTGTACAACAATTTTTTATTTTGTAGGTTAAGTCTGCTACCCCTGACCATGAGTGGATACAGATTCCTGGACAGGGAGTAGACCGTCCGTATTGTCTCATTTATATGGGTATTGAACGTCTTTCGTCGAGTCTTACCACCAAGTACTTCACGCATCTCCTGGTTGGAATTTTGTTTCCCCTGATCGAAATTGATGTTAAAATTTTGTTCTCAGTAAAACGACGCGTGAAGACTATCGCCTCCGACTTCTCAGCGTTCACCCGAATCTTCCACTGGTCGTAATAAGCCGTGGCATGAGCCATGTGCGCCTTCAGCAGCATGTTCGCCGCTTGCGCGTTGTGAGAATGCGCGTACATGGCTGTGTCGTCGGCGTACTTGGCCAGCTTCGTATTCGGGAACTCTGGGAAGTCGGAGACGTACAAGTTGTACAACTTTGGAGAGAGGCACGATCCTTGCGGGACTCCCGCGCGAATGTCCCGCCGTGTTGACAGTGTATTATTCACTCGAACCTGCAGGGATCTGCCCGTCAGGAATGAATGAATGAGTTTAGTGAAGTAAGTCGGAAAGTTGTAGTGGTGTAGTTTGTAGAGTAACCCCGGGATCCAGACGGTGTCGAACGCCTTCTCAATATCGAGGAGCACCATGGTGGTGTTCTTCCCGAGGTTGTATTGTACTTTGACGTCGTTAACTATCCTAACGACCTGTTGCACCGTGCTCTTGCCCTTTCTGAAGCCAAACTGAGACTCGTCGTCGATGTGGAGCTCCTTCTGAACAGTATTTAGTCTGATCTGATGATAGAAATGCGCAATGATGCATTTAAAAAAAATGGTTATAAACAAACTAAATTTTAGCATGCAGACCAAATATGTTTATATGATTTAAAAGTACATGACAAATAGAACAATTTTAGAAAACAAAGTTTTCTCTATCATGCACATTTACCGAGATATTTTAACTTTTGTTTTTTTCATTTTGTTAATAAACAAATTAACATTGTGTCTTGAAATTTGCACTAGTTATTTACAGTTGCTTACATTCTCATTGCTGAAAATCAAAGCTATCAAAATATTACTAGAAGTTAAAAAAATAATTATTAATAAAGAGGCGCGTGCGGGATAGCGGGACACCGATAAAATTTCATATGATATACCGGGTGTAACAGGCATAGTATACCTCCGTTTCCTCCTTTAGTTCTGAAGATAATTGATTGAAATTTAGGATATACTACATAAGCGGCACTTTTTGACATACAATTAATTTTTTTTCACTTCCGATTTAGCCGGAAGTGACACTAACTTTCGATTTTTAAACGGAACACCCTGTGTGTTATTGCATTTTTGAATATCCAACGGTGTCACATAAGTGACATTTTAAACATAATTTTTTTTTAGAATATAATTTTTAGTTTTCCATTTAAGTGTGCCATGACGGTTCCGATTTATTCTAAATGACCCTTGTAAAAATCGAAATCCCGTTAAAAACACCAAATTACGTAATTTATGAGCAAATAAAATGCACCAAAATTGTTTTTGGGGCAAAAGAAAATAAGAAAATACAATTTTATTCTAATTACCTTGTTACACATAAGGTGGTTTTGGAATACAAAAAATTAACACAAAACATTACAACAGTTGTTCAAATTGCTGTCCATTAACGTCAATGCACTTCTGAACTCGCATAGCTGTTTCTCGAAGAACGTACACCAATTGTTGGGCCGTTATGCTATTAATTGCTCGTCTTACTCGTAGCTCCAGGTTTTCACTGGTTGTAACGGCGGTTGCATAGAAAATATTTTTTAAATGACCCCAAACAAAGAAATCAAGGGGCGTTAAATCAATTGACCTTGGAGGCCACCTCACATGACCATTCGTCGAAATTACGTTTTCTCCCAATCTCCGTTAACGGTAATCAATTAGTATCCTTGAATTATGGGCAGGGGTGCCATCTTGTTGGAAATACATTCCCTGTCCTAAATCTAAAGGCACCTCATCTAAAATGTCTTCAATTTCATTTTCGAGGAATTTCAAGTATCTGGCACCAGTCACAGGTCCTTGAAATATTATTGGACCAATGATTCTATTACTGATTATTCCAAGCCAAACGTTGAAACCGAACCGCACTTGAAAGTTACCCTCCCGTAATAAATTTTGATTTTCTTGTGGCCAATATTTTGTATTTTGTCGGTTAAATAATCCCAAATTTGTAAACCTAGACTCGTCTGAAAATAAAATCAGTTCCAAAAAATCATTGTTTGGCTACACGTTATTATACAAAATCAAATAATTGCAATATTCCATCCTACGTTCGTAATCACTTTCGTACAAATGCTGGTGCAATTAGTATAAAGGATTTATAGTGGTATTTGTGCAAAATTCGACTTACTGTTTGGTGGCTGATGTCCAATTCAAACTCAACTTGCCTTAAAGAAACAGTTTTATTAACTTCTATTCGAGCCAATACATTAATTTCCGTTCCTTCGTCAATAATGAAGTTTTCTTCGGGATCATTGTTGGGCTCTCTTCGGAATTGGTTTTCAACATCTTTAAAATAATTTTTCGCTGGACATTGTCTATCAGGATATCGTTGGGCATAAAGGTCGCCGCAACTGCATTTCTTATATATTCCCCATAAATAATTAACATGTCCACTTTTTCATGTCTCGTATAAATTTGCGGCATTTTGAACACAATTAACAAGAATTTTAAACAATTTTTAAAGACGCAATAAAAACACCGTTAAACCAACAAATGCTTGACATGCTAAATATTTCATTGTTTTCAAAACCACCTTAGTTACTTCTTAACATATAATTAAAATAAAATTGTATTTTCTTATTTTCTTTTAGCTGTAATTTTGTTTGTATTTATCGCATATTTTAATACGGCATATGAATAAATTCCTTATTAATAGTACTCATAAATGGTACCACGGTACCGATACGGTTCCATTTGAAAAAAATGAGTTTTGCAAAATTCAAAAATGCAGTAATATACAGGGTGTTCTATTTAAAAATCGAAAGTTAGTGTCACTTCCGGAGAAACCGGAAGTAAAAAAACCAATTGTATATAAAAAGTGCCGCTTATTATGTATGTAGTATATCCTAAATTTCAATCAATTATCTTCATAACTAAAGGAGAAAATGGGGGTATACCATGATCCTGTTACACCCGGTATACGGGGTTTTGGGAACTGTAGCATTTGTTGACATTTAGCTGAGTCAAGGCGGATCTTACCCGCGCAGTCTCCATCTCCGCTTTTTTTGGACGAAACGAGTCATGTCATACTCCTACTAATGGAGTAATAGTGCGTTAAATTTGATCATAATCATTAGAACTATTTTTGAGCAAAAGAATATTTAATCTTTTAAATCACATCTGTGGGGTACTACGCCCCTGTCCAATATTTTGTACATCATGGTGCCATCTCTCGGCATGTGAAGAAACAATAGTAAAAAGTAGTGCGGATCTTAAGGGTAGACAACGCGCAGAGGACAGTGAGAGTGAGACATTGAGTAGACACTAGACAGCGTCAAAGTTTATATGCAATTATTCATTTCTTTATTTTAATGTAACAATCTTGTTTGGGACTTCAAGGGACTAATATAACACTGTACAAAATTCTTATTTTCTATTAATCGCCAAAGGTGGGACGTGTGTGTTAAAAACAGATTTTAACACCTCGAGCCCACAACATCCCCTGTAATATATTCGAGTCAGTAGGGAATTTTTTACAAGTACTTTGCCTCGCCACCCAGTGAGGATGTATCGAAGTGTCTTTAATCAAAATCATTAAAACCATTTTAGAGAAAGAAAAATAATGATCCTTTCAACCTGTGCGTGCCAGCTTTAGCTGGTTTCGACAAATTAACAGTAACATGTATGAATCAATTCGATCAATTCACCCATTCAGTGACAGATATTACCACGCTCTAATTTCCTACCCAAATTACCACCTTTAAGCTTTCCGCCAACAGATGGCTTCCATTAGGAAAATATACCAATTTATTAAATAGATGTGTATATCATAGGAAATCTAAAATATAAACTATTCTCATAATTAGTGTATAATAATTGTCTACGAAATGATAGTGTAAAGATAGGTAATAACCGAAAAAGTCCATAACAATCGATTTAATTTTGAAATTTCTCAAGTTGGTACTCTGACTGTCGATTGTCGAACTGTTAGTTGAAGTCATATCCTCATGTTTTTGTGAATTAAAATGGTTATAAATATTACTCAGGTACCGTCAAACCTAACCTTTTTAAATCAAGAAATTGAGCCGAAAGCTTTGCTAGTGATTAATTTAGTTAAAAGACACACGGGGTTGCTAGTCGGTTTGATACCGGATCATTGAAATTTCGATTTATTCGAATTAATTAGTGAATATCGTCCAGAAGTAGTATTCTGGGTAAGTTTTAATTTCTTTAGATTTATTATAGATATATGATGCTCACGTTAGAGGTTAATTTTGGGACTAATTTTGTAAATTTAATTATAGACGATTTTGGCAAGGCCAGATTTCGATTTGGGATGGCTATATTTTGGGTACAGAACTTTCCAACTGTTCTATTTTTGGATTATTTGGATTTTGGATCATTTGGATCATCATGGTACATTTGGATCATCATGGTACAGGATGCTTGCTATATGATTTTGCCCTCCACGATAAACAACCTTCAAATCTGGTGCGCCTGGAAATCTCTAAATGTTTGTAAAACCTAAGTAATTTCTGTATATTGTTTTCATTGTAAAATTGCTTAAATTAATAATTCCTTTCCCTAGCGTTAACTTAACAACCCTAGACTGATATATATTGATTTGTTTTGTATTTTTTTAACTTTAAATCTTTGTAGTGTACTTTGCCTATTTTTATAACAAATTGTGTTTGTTTTTACTTGTTCTTTTTACTGTTCGCTCTCACTACAAGGATTCGTAAGATCTGGGGCCTTGTTTGCTTGACCTGACTTAGGTCATAATAAACCTTCGCCCCACACCATCTGTTCCTGTATTTTTAGAGCGTAATGGATTATATCATCTCATACTAATATTAAATGAGCATCCATGTGTTAATTTTGAGCAAAATCATTGGAGCAATTATAGATAAAAACATTATTTAATTTTTTAAACCACAAATTACGCAACATCCCCCTGAATTTTCTAGAAGCAACTAGGCTCGCCATCTTATGTTGATCCTAAGAAAGTATCCATGTGCCAAATGTAATCCAAATCAGTAAAACCGTTTTACGGAAAAAAAATATTTGATTATTTTAGTCTTATCCCTCACAGCCTCCTACTCTACATTTTTAAGGAGTAACGGGTTATGTCATCTCATACTAGTGCCATAGATGTGCCCAGTAAGTATCCATGTGTTAAATTTAATCAAAATCGTCAGAGCCGTTTTTGAAGAAAAAATTGTTTTAGAAAATATTTATATATTTTGTAATGACTTATGCCAACACAAAGTGGATAAATGATTACAAAAATAATAAACGTGTAGTAAAGTAAAAATACCTACTACGAAAGGCCAGTATTCAACTTTTCCTATGAAAGGAAATCGATTCATTGCCACCAATCAAGATGCACAATGTGCGTTTCCAAATCAATTAAAAAAAAAAGCCTATAATTTGCGACATACTATGTCTTCAATTGGAAAACGCAAAACAAAATCTGATTGCAATAAGCCCAGAGCAGGCAGATTAATCCTAAAGAAAGGACTACAGTGCAGGGCTGTTGTGCATCGCCAGCTGTAGAGTAGATTCGAGCTTGTTAGCTCTCATCAGTACGACATACAATGCACAACATTTCACTGTTTCTCTAGTCATCAAATTATAGATAAGCGGTGTCCGCAACTTGTCGAATAGCTCCATTTTTTTACGTTTTCAAATTGAAGGCGTATTACGTCGCAGAAATAATTTAGGTCACTTGTTGGTTAATAATAAAGAAAAGACAGAAGATACTAAAAAATCGAGGGTATATGAAATAAAGTGTGAAGACTGTGATGCCGTATATATTGGTCAGAATGGCCGTAGCATAAATGTGAGGTTAACAGAACACAAACGGTCTATTTTAGAACAGAAACAAAATTTATGAACAACCCTGTACTAGACACAGACAATAAAATTAAAATTAAGTTCGTAGTTCCGGCCTGTATTACTAAATTTAAAGAAATAGCAAATCAAGTCATTATCCCCCTTTAAGTAGGTAGAAGATTTCTAAGATATATACTGTGAACCACCACTTTCAGGTCAGTTTTTAAGAGTCTTTGATAATGGTCGCAAGGCCGAAACATATGTCAGAGAAATCTGAACAAAACTAATGAAACAATAAACCAAGTGCGTATTGTAATTATTCTTTTGAATATTTATAATTATTCTATTGAATATGTTTTATCAAGAACCTACCGCAGATTAAATCCAATTAATTTTAAATAAGAACCTATCAACTTCTAGATATTAATTTCATTCCAAGAAATATAATTAAAAATCATATCTATCACATCTATTAAACGTCACGGGCGCAGAGGCTTTTTTTCCAACAATTCTATTATTTTGTAGATTCGGTGATTTGTTTTGAAGAGGATAATAATACATGTGGTAGAAAACCCAAATAATAGGAAAGAATATCTATTTGATATTAAAATTTATATTTATTACTATAAATCCTTGTTTTATTTCACTTAATGGTAGTAATTTTGGCATTAGTTTGGTGATTTTGATATATAATGAGGGGAATGTATCTTTAAAGCATTGGCGCACTTAACTAATAATATTATAGTAAAATAACAAATAACATCTAACTGAACCACCCCGACTCCACTGAGTTTAATTTAGCCGGAGCATACCATTCGTTACCAGCACTAAAAATTACGAACAATTTACTAAAACCTAAAACGATGGTACTCAAATGTTGAAACGAATTTCTAAAAGAAGAATATTTTTCTTATCGATGTTCCTTTTATCGAAACTTCTTTACTTAATGCACGGATACGATTTTAATTTTTTCTTAAATCTTTGTTTCTATAAATGCTATCCACTGGCTTTTGACGCAATTGTTTGCGATAACTATTTGCCGATAGTTTCAAATTTATTTGTAGCAAGAAAATAAAAAATTGTAAATAAATACGTTTTACAGTTATAAAAATCTAATTTTTTGCAAACATTTATATTTGATGGGACCAATTCGAGTAATGCAAACCAGGATCCAGTAACATGATAACCTATATTCGAATTCGAAGTTTAGCCATTTATTATCAAACACTGAAATAGTTTAAATAATATCGATATCAAATTATAATCGCAAGATTGTGAAGTGACACATTTTTACCAGAAAACTAAGTTCTTATGTCCGTTAAGAAACTATCTATAGTTTACAGCTTTTAAAGGAGTGATCATACGAAATAATTCAAAACTAAAACTCATGTAATTGTCTATTATTTACTCAGATTGTTAGTTTTTAGAGGAAAAGATGAAACAAAAATTTTAGTATAGATTCATAGTTGCCCAATAATTGTTTCAACCCCTCCAGTGACCTAAATACAAAACATCCGCATTTTCGTAACAGTTTTAGCGTATATAGTTAAAAAAATTTATTGTGTAAGATTTTGATTTTGATTCTGCAAAATATAATATTTTAGTGCCAAATCTTTTTATGTGTGCTTTTAAGATATAAATTCTTTCTACCTTAGAAAATTGAAACAACCGTCCACTGCAGATAAATGACCACAGGTATATTGTAACTATGTAACGCGATTATCCAGAATGCGAATGCGCATTGTTAGTGAATCCAATAATCTTAATGGGAATTAAAGAAATTATATTCTTAAATAATATATAAAGTAAGTAATGATTTTAAGAAAAATTCTTAATATCAGTTTATTAAATTTAAACTTACTTTGCTTACATTGATGCCGTTTCCTTTATGTGTTTTCTTAACTTAAGAGCCAATCTAACAAAAATCCAAACTAATTTTAAAATAATTTGCATTGTTCTAAATATAAACTAATGGTATCGGTAAAATATTGAGATGTACCAGATAGCAGAATATATTTGAAGATGAACTTAGGCAAGGTTTCAATTAGGACATATCTAGTTTTTTGTTTAAAGGCCCCTATACTCTCAAAAATATGCCATTTTTAAATTAATAGTTTAAGTATTAAAACTACTAATCCAGTCTGCAGGGTATTTCTTACCGTGGGATCCGCAGTTGGTGAAATTTTAGAATGCTGGTTTTCACGGCCGTTGTCTAATGAAGTAGATTCTTCCGGGTCTTGCCGTGGTCGTCGAACTTGACTTGACGTTTCGCTGATCATCCTGTCAGCTTCTTCAGAAGGACTCTAAAGACTGAATTTGTTGTGTTACACTCCTCGTTATATACCTAGGCGCCGCTTCGCTTCGTTGGTCATTGGTTGTGCTTGGTTCGCTTCACTGCTCATTCGTTGTGTTTGGTTGACCGTGACTTACTACTCTGCTGGTACTTGGCAATACCAGTCTCCACGTGTTACTAAGTCGATACCCATCCTCTCTGTTAAAGTTGTTCACGTTTTTCATAATTTCCACTGATTCCCTAATGATTCGCGGATAATAGCGCGTATTCCTGTCTAATATATTGACGTTCTCGTAGTCGATTTTATGGTTCTCGTTATTGTGGACATGTTCTGCTATCGCCGACCTATCCGTGTATCCAAATCTGGTATATCTCTGGTGTTCTTTGATTCTGCACTGGATACTCCGTCCTGTTTGTCCGATGTAGCTCTTACCACATGTGCACTTCAACTGGTAAACACCTTTTGATAACAGTTTGGGGACAGGGTCTTTGACTGAGGGAAGCATCTGCTGTATTTTCTTCACTGTTCGAAACCGTACACCTACTTTCTTTTTGAATAAAATATTCTTCAGCCTATCTGTGACTCCCGCGACGTAGGATAGGCATGCATACGTTGTTGGTTGTTGCTGTTCTCCTCTGGTTATTTACTACTCGTTGTATATTGCTTTGACTGTATCTGTTCTTCTCTAAAGCTTGTTGGACATTCTATAGTTCCTCGGGTTTGTTATCGTCGTCGCATATTGTGTTGGTTCTGTGGACCAAGGTTCTAATTAACGCTCTCTTCTGTTGTGGATGGTGGTGAGATGTCGCATGCAGGTAACGATCGGTGTGCGTTTTCTTTCTGTAGACACCGTGGGCCAGCTTGCCATTGTGTGACCTTTTCACTAATACATCTAAGAAAGGTAAAGCTCCATCTTGCTCAGTCTCCATTGTAAATTTGATACTTGGATGCTGTTTATTCAAACGGTCGAAGAAAACAGATAAAGATAATTCTCCTAATGTGGCCATATGATGAACGTATCGTCTACGTAGCGTAGCCAGCACTTTGGTTTATTCTCATTGCAGCGTATAGCTTCCTCTTCAAAAGCTTCCATGAATAGGTTGGCTATCACAGGTGAAAGTGGTGATAAGGTATGTCTTCTCTTAATCCTTTAGGTACAAGTTGTTGACGAATCAAGTTAACTGTTTCCTCAATTGGTACATTGGTGAACAAAGATTCGACGTCAAAACTAACCATGATATCATTACTTGTTATTTCCAAGTTTTCCAAAATTTCTACGAAGTGTCCGGAGTTCTTTACCTGGCTACTAGTCTTACCTATATAGGGTTGTAGTGTGTCTGCGACGTATCTGGCCAACTCATAAGTTGGTGATCCACATGTGCTGATGATTGGTCTTAAAGCATTACCTGGTTTATGAATCTTAGGGAGGCCGTAGAGTCACTAAGAAGCAGATTAAGAAATTTGAGAAACTTCAGGCGAAACATACATCAACTACACCCAAACTGGACGTCGGGAAGACCGCAATTAATTTAACGGACCAACCACTACCAGAAGAATGGACAACTGTATTAGCCAAAGGAATGAACTTCGCTGTTGCGCCGAATAAAGTACCTAAGGAAGACATTATCACTGAAGTTGAGAGCGCCATTAGAGGATTGCCAGTTGAAGAAGCTGAGGAAGTGAGACACGAAACATGCCGAATACTGCGTAAATCAAAACCACCTAGGAGGAACATTACTAGAGAAGAAAGTGAAGCTCTCAGAGATATTCGGAGTAATAAAGATATCATCGTTTTAAGAGCAGATAAAGGCAATGCCACGGTGGTAATGAAGAAAGAAGAATATGAGGAAAAAAATACAATCATTATTAGCTCCAGAACAGTACATAAAATTTAAAAAGGATCCGACATCAAGAGTTGAAAGACAAACGAGAACAGCTATCAAGAATTCATTAATTCCAGTAGAAGAACAAAGCCGCCTGCTACCAAGTGCAACCTTACCACCACGACTCTACGGCCTCCCTAAGATTCATAAACCAGGTAATCCTTTAAGACCAATCGTCAGCACATGTGGAGCACCAACTTACGAGTTGGCCAGATACGTCGCAGACACACTACAACCCTATATAGGTAAGACTAGTAGCCACGTAAAGAACTCCGGATACTTCGTAGAAATTTTGGAAAACTTGGAAATAACAAGTAATGATATCATGGTTAGTTTTGACGTCAAATCTTTGTTTACCAATGTACCAATTGAGGAAACAATTAACCTGATTCGTCAACAACTTGTACCTAAAGGATTAAGAGAAGACATACCTGATCTGGCCCGATTGTGCCTTTCTACAACATACTTTCTATGGAATGAAGACTTCTACGAGCAGAAGCAAGGAGCAGCCATGGGATCACCACTTTCACCTGTGATAGCCAAACTATTCATGGAAGCTTTTGAAGAGGAAGCTATAAGCTGCAGTGAGAATAAACCAAAGTGCTGGCTACACTACATAGACGATACGTTCATCATATAGCCACATGGAGAATTATCTTTATCTGTTTTCTTCGACCGTTTGAATAAACAGTATCCAAGTATCAAATTTACAATGGAGACCGAGCAAGATGGAGCTTTACCTTTCTTAGATGTATTAGTGGAAAGGTCACACAATGGCAAGCTGGCCCACGGTATCTACAGAAAGAAAACGCACACAGATCGTTACCTGCATGCGACATCTCACCACCATCCACAACAGAAGAGAGCGTTAATTAGAACCTTGGTCCACAGAACCAACACAATATGCGACGACGATAACAAACCCGAGGAACTACAGAATGTCCAACAAGCTTTAGAGAAGAACGGATACAGTCAAAGCAATATACGACGAGTAGTAAATAACCAGGGGAAAACTACAGAAGAAGAACAGCAACAACCAACAACGTATGCATGCCTACCCTACGTTGCGGGAGTCACAGATAGGCTGAAGAAGATTTTATTGAAAAAGAAATCTACTTCATTGGTGAAATTTTGTTTTTAAAATATTTTGCTTCCCCGTTGAGCTAGATCAATATTAGTATATTAGATGTGATCGATTTCTATATTGTATACAATTTATCTTATGTGAACCTTTTTCAAAAAGTTTATATTTTTCGCATTATGTCGAGCAGGAAACAAAATAATCTAGGTGTTGAAAATGTTTGCTTGCATTTTTCTACCTTTACAGAAAATTTTTGCAAAATAATGTCTGAATTAAACATATCTATAAACTATGGAAAAGTTTACAAATCTTCCTTAAATTTAGGCAGTTTAATGCGAGGTAAATTAATATGAGATAACTGGTTTAAAGTAGGTGCTTGAGCATCGCCGTCGGTGTCCCGCGAAGTACTCTCTGTAGCATTCTCTGGAGTACCCTGCGGGACACTCGTTGGGGGCACTATCTGAAGCACTCACTATATTTTCAAATAATTCCGAATAAATGACTTTAATATCAAAATACTCATTATCAAAAGATTTGTGAATTTTAGACTCGATATCCGTCGATTACGGCTAACAGAGAAAGAATAGAAATAAGCTGTTTCTCAAACTCCTTTTTTATGTGTCCTATAACTTCATATCGAACTTTAAAATATCTACGGGAAATTTGACTGTCCATTGTCATTTGTTCAATGTTATACAATTCATGCATTTTTGTAACTTGATTCTGTCGAAAAGTACGTAATTTTCTTAATTTATCATCTATTATAAGAAATCAAGTTGATAAATTATCAACACAAAATAAAAAAATGTTTACTATTTTGAGCGCGTCTTAAAAAACTGTCCTTGACCGACAAGAGCTGTGTGTCCAAGTCACTAGCAATGTAAATTATTATAATTTAAACCTAATTCTAATTGGTAAAAATGATTTTATAAAGAAATTAGGTTCAGTTAGCAGAATAACTTTAAATTGAAATAAAATACACTTATGCCGAAATTATAATATGAAATGAATGACAATAATGAATTTAATTTAAATGCAATGCAAAAAACATGAAATTGAAATTTTAAAGATAATTTTATTGTTATATAGTGAATAATGCAAAAAATGTAATTATCAAAAAGAATGAGAATATCCGGCTCGAAGGACAAAAAAAATGTTCACGAACGGCAAAGAATATGGAAAAAAACAGAGTGGACTATATAGCGGCGATAAAAAAGATTAATGGATCCCTACCTTTGCCAGATGTTGTCTGCTTCCAGGTCCAGCTTCCTTCTGGAGGCCTCCAGATCCAGATAGATCGTTTTCGATCATTGCATACACAAAAATTAGGTGAGAAAGTTAATAATTATGAGCGGGTGATTAAAACCATTAAAAGCGGGTAGGAATAAACGTTTAAGCGACGGCGTTTTCAACACTATGGTTTTACGAATAATAATGGCTTCGAGCAGTGGTGCGGTATGATCACAAAAAATCTCATTCTGGGAATCGAAAAGTTACACGGTGAGCCAAAGAAAAATAAAAATAATTGAGTGTATTTTAATTTCAACTTATAATGCGGTGAATTTAAATTAAGAAAAAAAGCAAATAAAAAAAATTAAAAAAATTAAATTAAGTAAGAACGCAACAATTTTATTTAGTTGCTTCAGTAGTCAATCAGATGTATAAAAGTGTTCAAACAATTTCCTCTGTCTGATCACTGCATCTCTACCCTTTTGAAATAGGATTGAATATTTATATTTGTGCTGAATCAGGTCACGAAAAGTTATATACAATAACTTCTAAAGAACTGAAGGGTAATAAATGTCTTCATGAAAGAAGTTCAAAGTTTATGATGCTGGAATTCAAATATTTATTTCTAAATTTTTCCTTTACATAATTTAACAAAATCGCTAAGCTCTAACAATAATATATAATAATAATAATCATAAGTAAACAATACTTGGTGTAATTCTTAGTGTACTAGTTACTTATATTAGCGCAGGTCTATTATGTTTGCACATACGAAGAATCGAAATTGCAACTTCATTCGGGTTGACCATACGTACGTTGGAGGAACGTAACGTATGAATAGGCACCTTTCAATATCTGAAAACAATATTTGTGATTAATTAATTAATTGAGGAAATATTTATTATTTAGTTTTCGTAGAATTATTTTTGTTAATTATACTAATCACGGTTGAGATGCCATAAATTCATATATCATCACACCCCTTCTCAAAGTTGATATCAGAGCAGATTAAATTGTCCGATTCAAGTTCCACATGAACATATAAGTAGATAGATAGATAGATATCTTTATTTGACTATTTTACATAACACGTTACATTTGCGGCTAGTCCGAATTTGTAGACTACAGATAGATAAAAAATTACATATTAATGGAATGAATATTCTAAAATAAAATTTACTTAAAAAATATACATAACAAATGTAATAAAAAATGCATATAAAAAATCGGCAGCTACTGGAAGCGGCTGGAACCTCCCCACTCGGTGGATCTTTGAAGCCGAAAAGAGCATTAAATTGTGTGACAAAACGGCATTAAACGTAATCCGATCTCATCCAAAACTTTTTCAGATCTTCTGGGGTACTAAAAAAACCCTCAACTTAATGAATTTACAATCATCTATGCGAGTTATTACCTACATTATCGCTCGTTGAATAATATACTATTAGGATATTAACAACTTTAACATCACTTGAACGACTAAGAAAGTCTAGTTATCCTAAATACTACAGATTTGTAAAGCAACAAACTGAAAATTGGTAAAGTGATAATCTATAATAAATTTACCAACGAAGCTACAGAAAGCATATGATATTGATATTGTTACATCTACCTTTAAAGTTTGTGAGAATTCACTAAAAGTTACAAATATGCCGAAATCTTATTAACATGACATGACACCAACGTTATCGGATGACAAACGATGACAATGACAGTCGTCAAAATTTGCTCAGTGCAATCCGATCGCTCGCGGTTGTCTTTGTTAAATGAAACATTAGCATTTCAGTAATTTTACTAGATTTTAGAGGAGTTTCACGACGTAACGGCTACGCGCATCAATTATGTCATGCGAAATGCGATCTATGCCATATTTGCTTTGTTTTTAATTTTTTTCACGGAAACCAAATCGAAAGAGTGGAAGTGTGATATATCGTTGAAATCAAAATTTTAACTGCTTTTCAATGGTTCCATTGCAAATTGAAATTAATTATAAAATAAACAACTTGTTGCGTCAAAATGGCACTAAACGTAATCCGATCTCAACCAAAACCTTTTCAGATCTTCTGGGGCACTAAAGAAATGCACACGCAAAGTTTCATTCAAATCCGTTCAGTAGTTTCAGCGCTATCGTGCTAACACACATACACACACACAGACATTTCTCAAAAACCACTTTTATTGGGTTCCTAGGACCTCAAAACGTAAAGATTTGATGTTATCTCAATTTTCGTTTTTGAACCAATTTTAGTAACCTCTGACAATTTTATTGTGGAGAGGTTAAAATATATAAACAATATGGACATAATACGAATGTACGCACATGCATACAAATAAAGGTACAACACGGTTAATGATTTAATATGCTATAATATATTAAATACAGGGTGGACCATTAATAATAGGCTATAGTTCAGGGGTAGATTCTTTGGACCAAAATATGAGGGTGTAACCAAATATGCTTTAGTAAAATGTTGCTATGGAAAAAGATACAAAGTGTCAAAATTCAAATTATTTTTTCGTTTCTGTGCAATAACTCAACAGCCTCTTGACTGATCTTCACCAAATTTGCTAGAGGAACTTTTTTATTCTAAGAAACAATAATTTATGTATTACATCACGTTAGATCATAGAGGGCGCCGCAGGACCTATATCTGATGATGAATTTTTTCATATTTTTTTTGACGAAACGTTGTGGTACTTCTGATCAGAAAATCCGACGAGGGCGTCATTTTCACATATAAAAGGTACACTTGGTAGAAATTCATAACTCCAACCATTTTTGAGCAAAGTGCCATTAAATATTTTAATAAGTCTTTGAAAGACAAATTCGAATTTAATGAAACAAAGTGTATTTATTGAAAAGTGTGCTTTGGTTTCGTTTTAGTTCTGTCATTTAATCATTTTATTTTGTTCTTGTGTTTCTCGAGCTAATTTCTTTAACTTCTTTATTTACAATGCCTAGACATAATAATTTTTCAAATAGGGAAATTAGGATATGATGTGTGTTTACGCACAAAATAATTTTAGCAGTAAGCAAAAATGTACATTGCATTCGAAAACTTGACTAAAGCGTTTGACTCTGAGATGCGCTTTGGATCATCATGAAATATTTTGGTATTCCATTAAAATTCATTAGTTTATGCCAGGATAACTACTAAAGTCCTGCACAATGGGAAACTTTCAGAACCATTCTTTACTCAAACCTGCGTCAGTTAGGGGTGCGCCAACACTGTTCAACATCTTCATGACAGCCCTAACTTTCATCGCGGACAGAAAATTACTGGAACCTGGTCTGCGCCTCTTTAAACTCGGTCGTCTACGCGCCAAAACTCAAATACGTTTCATCATAGACCTACAGTATGCTGATGATTGCACTCTCGCAGCAGAGTCTGCTAACAAACTACAGGAGATTCTAAATACGTACAACTGGGCTTATTATGTCCTTAGCCTGAAACTGAATGTATCCAAGACAAAAGTACTCATAATTCCCTCGGAAGAACTGCACCAAAATATTTACACTAATAATGAACCCCTTGAATACCTCGATAGGTTTAATTATCTAGGAAGTGTAAATAATGAAAAGGGCACCCATAGATGAGGAAGTTCAGAACAGAATAAGTGCTGCTTCAAGAGTATCCTGGTCTTCTATAACCATGGTCTAAATATAAAGACAATAGCAGCTGTATACCATGCGATAATACGTCCAACGTTGTTGTATGGATGCGAGTTATGGGTTCCATATAGACGACATGTAATTGGAGATGTTTCAACAAAGACAGCTGAGACAACTCATAGGATTTAGATGGTATCACCATCGTAAGGTGAAGATGGAATCACTAATTCCTCTGTTTGGGCTTTGAGATTCGGGCAGTATCTTCTCCATGATCGTCATTACACACTCAGCCAGTGTTCAGAAACACATGCAACGTCAATATCATTTATGTCCAACTCTACCTCCAATCCGTCTATCTTATTTCTTAGACATTGCTATTTTGATAGAAAATTTTTACGTATATTTTATCACCATCAATGGTTTGCGATAATTGCTATTCTGGTACATCGATTTCTATTTTTTGCTTTTCTACAAAAATTTTTCATTGCATGACTGGACAAGAATGATTAAAATTGGAATGATTTATATAAAATTCAGTATTAATTTTTTTGTTTGCCTCGCTACAGATATTACATTTTACACTCTCGCTTGTACATCTATCTTTACTATGTTCACTATCGCCAAAGATTAAACATAACTTGGTTTTGCACTATTCAGCTTGGTAATTAAATCCGCCACATTGGAAACAACGAAAAACTCCTACATACTCAAATACTCGACAAGATAAATAATTTATTTAATAAAGAGCTAACAAAATAAATCTAGAAATTTCCACTATTTTCCCACACAAGCCGTTTGGCATATGCTTAGAAAAGGTGATTCTAAGACTATTGTAACAAAAGGCTATCGGATATGGAGCATATTATTCATCTAAGAAAGAGCTGATAAAAAAAGTCCAGAAACGTTTATGCAGAGTTATTATTATTTATTATTCGTATTATTATTCGGTTATTATTCGTATAATACCTTAAGTTTCTCTAATATTATAATTTCAATAACCTTGAATATATAATAATAATACTCAAGGAAAATGGTACCTGTCTTTTTTATATTTGAAGTGTAAATTTTAACATGAATTTTGTCCGTAAGTAAACAATATATTTAATTTATAGAAAAATTTATATATTCTTCCAAGGGGCTGTAATGATCATCTAAAAACATGTATAACAAGGGAGGGTGGATTATATCAAATTTAAATACAAATATCATTGAGAAGAAAATCTTTGGTATTATTTGATTTTATATGGTTTTCACTTTTAACACAACTTTAAAATAACTGTTAAATAATTTTAACAGATTTGTTATGTATGTTGGTTTGGTGCATTTTTTAATTTTTATAAAAGTAATGTGTGTATAAAACAATACTGCCGCTACTAAGCATTTAATAATAGATATCCTATTATTAAATTACACTGCAATAAATCAAACGGAATAATTTAAAAAAAAACTATTGAACTTTGACGCTTGCAAGTTGCCACCTTGTAAGTGCGAATTGCATCAGCAGATTTAAGATCGTCCTATATAGGCCATTTATGGCCAAATTCCTTTGCATCCATACCGTCCACTTTAGATGCACTGTAGTATGGTTGAAAAGTAGAAGATGGTTCGTATACCTTCCTGTGGTTCGAAGGTGTTGAGCTACCAGAATGCGTTGGTGACATTCTAATAGATGCGAACCAAAGTGAAGGTAAAAATATATTTTTTTTTATATCCACATCAGTTATATTATATGTAAAGAATTTTATAAAACTTTTATTTTAATTTTGCAGCTTCAGAGGACAATGATGACGATGAAAATAATGTAGATGACGCTGTCGAAGATGATAATGACAATGAAGATGAGGAAGAAGATGAAAATGGCATAAATATCGACGTCCTAGAGTCAGAGGAAGATGAAGCCGGAGGCGTAGAAGAGGAAATAAGTGATGTCGATGATGACAATGATGAATGAGTTATACATGTAAATTTAGCTCGTTATAAGATATTGTAAAACCACTTTTTACTATAATTCAGTTTGTAAAATTATTCATAAAATTAACTTATTTCATTATCAATATTTTTTAAATAAATTGTATATTTTTAATATGAAGGCCATATCCATATTTTCGTAATATAAAATATTATTATATAGAAGGAAATGTATGCTAAATTAAACAATCAAAATAATAACCCTGCATAAAGAGCTCTTTTTTACATAAATAATATGATCCATGTCCGACACTCAAGCCTTTTGTTACAATAGTCTTAGAATCACCTTTTCTAGGCATATGCCAAATGGCTTGTGTGGGAAAATGGTGGAACTTGCATACAATTTCCCTGCAACTTTCCGACGTAAGTCTTCGTTCCGCCCACATTCGATAGTCATGCCAATTTTATTATAATGTCTAACACATCAATAACATTATATTGTTTCAAAGGTTTGTATCGACAAGTAACTGAAAAATCGAAAATAATTTTCGTTAAATTTTCCGACCCCAAAATGTACTTATCCATTCGTGTCACTCAAGCCAATATGTTTTTTGGGCTATTGACGATGTACGTTTTTATACTGTCGATCGGCTTGTATGGAAAAATCGGTCAAAATCTCAATTTTTCCTTGCAAGATTACGCCCTTATTTCAACCCTTTAGCCACCTGTAACACTCAAGCCGTTGGTTTCCCGAAGCCAGGTTCAATTAATTAATCATTTAGTGAACACGGCTTGCGTGAAAATATGGGCAACAGACACTTTTTATTTCTGTTAAGCAAAATCGAATGTTATCTCCAGGGACCACTCGTAAATTTCCGCTCATTCTACTCAACATCGATGTACTTTTCAACCCTCTTCGAGGCATGTATGCGAAAATGGGGCACCTAAATCTATCACTATCTGATGGTCTATTAGGTTAAAACAGAAGGAATACAAAGCTAACCTATATATTGATATTATATCTATCAAAACATCAATGATATGTCCATAGATTTTTTGGTACCTATATCAATGAAACTGAGTACGTTGAATGGAGCCATCATATTGCAGCATGAGGATATATTTTTAATAAGTGCATCTGTAGCGGTTTTGTGCTTATCGCAAGCGAAGAAAAGGTGATTATCGTGAAATTAAAAAACATAACTTAATGTTTCTGTACAGGACCTGTGTCTGAACTTAATTAATTTAATCAGTTCTTAAAGCGGTATTAGTATTTGAGTGAAAAAATATATAAAACTATATATTTACTAGAGGTTTTATTTATGTTTCAGTTTTTCAGTAATTATTTTATATTTAAATTATGATGAACTTAGATCTCGCATTAATCGCATTTTCGTTTGTGGTTTCTTTTCAGTTCCCAAGTGTTCTAATAGACGCAGAATTTTTGAACTTATGGCCGAGTGTTCAAACCAACAAGAGATCGGGTAATATTGGTAATCCTAAATGCTACATTTGGGGTATCCAAACTTAAACGCAATCAAAACGAAAGTATTTAAAATATTTTGACATTATTTCCCAAAAAATTTTATTAAAGTACGTCACATTTTTCCAAAACTGCTTTGTTTCTTATACAACGGCCTCAGGTGGCGGCATAAATTTGTCAAAACATTTTTGTATTTAGAATTTCAACTTTTAATCTAATCTCATGTAACAATCCTGACCCTGAATATTTGTGCCGTTCACCCTTCAAGTCCACCCCCAACACTGCTAGAGTTTTTGAAATATTTGTCCTGTTCCAGAATTTTGACTACAAAGATATCTTTATTTTTTAAGACCTAAACTTTGTAGTCCATCCGTACTTGATAAACATCACTTGTTGACACATATATTCCAGTTTTAGGAGAAATGGCAGCAACTTTTGATTTTCAAATAGTTACTGCATATTATTACATTTTTGAATTCTAAATTATCTTCTAAATAGAACGATACCACATAAATGACAATTCAAATAAACAGTGTTTTTAGTTACAATGCAACAGGGGTAAGTCAACATATAATTTTGGCAAACTATATGACTCATTTCATCTTAATTACTTTTTACTATTCGTTTACGAGAAAATATTTTTATTTTTGATAGGTAGTCTTTAATTTCGGCTACATTTGTCCCAAATATCAAAAGATTCTTTTTTAAACCTTATAAACGATAGGGTTGAATGGTACCTTGGATAATTTTTGTTTACTGATAAATTACATAAGTTAATATTTTCGACGTGACTTCAATTTTTCTAGCATTGCCTGTGACACACTTAAACTAAAAAAGGAAATATTGTATTAAGAGAATTTGCCGATGTATTAAAGAGAATTTGACATTTATCATGTCATTTATATGGTATCATTGTATACATAAAATCATGTCGAATTACAAAATGTGTGTTTCCATCGAAATTCAAAAATTGGTAGGTACCACTTCGACCGAAACCAAAAGTAAAAAAAAAATAAGTTTATCGAGTATAGACGATTTATCCAGTTCCATAATTTATCTGCAAAAATAAAGAAAACATTGGGCGGTTATATCGTGTTTGTGTTACACACCGTATATGTCTTTTATTGCTCTCTGCGCATAATATCGTAGCTTCCCAATTTCACGCAAATTACTTCTAGATAATATAAGTGGAAGCTGTAAAGAAAATAATTTTATATTCAATTATTTTCGAATATTTACCGGAGGCGCCGGGATAATATAGTTCTATCCATATCCGTTAATTTCTGTTGGCGACAACTCTTGAAAGGAAAATGTGTTATTAATTCTTAAGTATTTTGATCCGCTCATTAGGATAATAATGGGTTTCTCAAAAACTCAAGTGTTACTTTTAGAATATTAAAGCCAACTTATTTGGTAAATGTTAATATCTTGTAACACCCCTTGGCTTAAAGCCAGGAAGTGTTTCAATTGTGCGAACGGCAGCTCTGGGTTATGGGAAAGCGAGGTCGTGGTTCGATTTTTACTCAATTTGATAACTTGCTGTATATATAAAAAAATATAAAATAGTGAATATAAATATACATAAAAAAAATAGATGTTCAGGGCGCCACCTTAATTATATGAACCAGGAGTATTGTAAAAGCTAAGGAAAACAATACTGAGTACCTAAGTTATGTAATAAACTCACCAATAATATATATCCAGCTAAATGAGTAAAAGAACACACACATGTTAATAATAAGTTGACTTTAATATTTGATAATGGGACAGTTGAATAAATTTAATAAGGAATAGTAAAAAAATTGAGTTAAGGTTAAAATTTGAATGATTGATAGTAAAAAAAATATATTAATTTATGACCAAGATTTAACAAGTATTATTTAAAAAAAATTACAGGTAAAAATATTAATGTGAAAATTTGTATGAATATTTGAAAACGTTAAATTTAATTAAAATGGTACCATTTCTTACAAGACTAAAAAAATATCTAAAAAGTGAAATTTTAAATCAAAAAAATGTTATAAACAATACCACCAAACAGAAGGCCCTGGTGTAGCTTCGTTTCAAAACCAGGTATTACTGCAAGGACCCCTCTGCAACACGCTGCCTCCACTCTCAAATTCGTCTCCACTGTCTACGTGGTAAAAAAATCGACTCGACTCAGATTCCTTCAATTATTGACCTCTCTTCTTAAAACATGACCATGCATATGTGGCCGTTACATCAGAAAGATGATATACCAATTATCTCACACCAAAAAAATTGCCTCATATGAGGGATACTCGCAAACCCCAAGTGACCTGTGGGGGCTCAATTTCGACAATAAGCCTAAGCTTATGGCGTGAATTAAAAAAAATTACGGATTAACAAAATAGACTACAGCCCAAAGCCTAAGCACAACCTGCTCCTTCAATGGATTACGCCTGAAAGGGACGCCAAGATGGCTAGGCTTCCTAACGCGGTCTTCTGAATTAAAAAAAAACTAAACGATCCGACACGCAGGTCTTAATTACAAGCTCAAGTCACAAACTTGTGCACTTGGCAAAATCGAAAGATAAGAAGAAGAAGAGGAGACAATAAATTGAAATTTATAACAACAACATAACCTTAAAATAGAGTGTGCTACTATGTGTTTCTGAAAGAATAAATAAAACATGTACATAAAAAAAACATGCTGTTAAACCAGCCAGGAAGGGAAGACGTCGTGTGTTTACCATATTTCGGTGTTAACCCAAAATAAGGTGTCAAGTGCTTTTCAACCTGAACAAGTTTTAAGTGCAGTGTTAATTGTCTGAAACGGTGCCGCATTATTTTCATTATTATTTTTTAGATATTTACTGCATGTGAAGCATGCTTTTGCAGGAAAGAAAGAATAAAAAAATATTTATGTTTGTCTAATGAATTCCTTTTCATGAGATTTTTCACGGCAACCAGTAATACATTTATCCACATACTGGGTGGCCTAACTTACTATGCACTAATTTAATTTTTAAATTTATTATAAATCAAAAATGTAGCATATGCAATGCTACAATCTCAAATAATTCAAAGAACCATATAAGTACTTATGTTTTATCTTTGTTGGCAAAAAAAATTATTTTGCAAAATTTATAATGAAACCATCAACGGCAATTTCTGACTTACTCTTGACTTAAGGCATTTGGGGTTAATCGGGCAGAATGGTGTATAACCTCACTCCAAAACGCCGCTGATATTTTTATAAAATACACATATTTCCAAAAATAGAACAGATTTTATTTGAAGGGAAAACCCTATCCATGGTAATTTGTATACTGAGAATTATCACGCTATCACGCTAATAACGTAAGCGCCTCGTGTTTAATTTATCCAATTACTTCCAGTTCCAGTCTCTTGATCTGAATAACTTTATAAACTACAATGAATCCAGTAATACAGTCATTGTGTATTAATCCACAACATGGTTTCAACAACCAATTAAGCAGTTAAATGAGGGAAATGAAACATTTAATTTAAGTAGAAAGAGATAAGAACAATTCGTCTCATATCAATTCTTTATAACCCCTGCAGTAATTTATCCCAGCTACTTTCGAAAATCTGATAAAAATAAAACAATATTTAAAACTCTTTCTAGGCACCATGATTAAGTTTTTAGACAAAATGTTAAATGCATTTACTATTCTACCACTTTTCCAAACAAAGTACTTACAAATTGTTTATTGTTTACAATAGGGACATAAATTACACATAAAATAACGATGTAGTGATTTCTTTTTTTTTGGTTACAATATTTTATGTTATAAATTCATTTATAAAAAATGTTTTTCTGTGTATCTTTCTATTTCCAAAAATAGTAAGCACATACATTCCAATTAATCAGTAATTAAAATATTCTGTACCGTTAGAGCTGTTCGTAGAGACGCTTCACCAAAGGGGCCAATGGTAAGAGCCAATGGCTTTTGTGCACGAAGCATCATGATTCGCATAGTACTCTTCGTGCGGTTATTAAAATCAAACCATTCCATTTCATATAAAGCCTCTGATATTGCTTCGCTCTGAAACAAAATATACGCAACATCACAGTTAAATACCAATGTACAATTAACTTTATACATTATTTTTTATATCGTTTATTTTATATACAAAGGGCAAAAGTGATATAGATTAAGAAAAGCTTTGTTCTCTTTAATTGTTTATTTACAGTTTGGAAACCAAAGTTATTTACAAAGCCAGACTATAAATAGTACGGAAATTGTTAACAAGTGACCATAAGAATAAGAACAAAATAATAAGAATAAAAAATAATTAATGTAACAAGTATGCAAATAAAAATTCAACTAGGTATTATCTCAAAAGGTACATTGAAGCATATGTTATAGAATTTAATAAAGTAGTAGAACTGCAGCCGGGAGTGGTCAAATACTAGTGCCTATTTGGTTAATACTTCGATTAATTACGACAAATGACTTTTAAATGGTGCCAATGACATTAAGCACAAAGTCAATATCTTTATTTTTATTTTACAAATCATTATTTGCAATCGTAAAAAAACTCTCACTCGTTTCGTGCTAGTCTATCAAAATGCCTTAGTTAAATTTTAGAATAAAATTGAGTACTAAATTAGGTAAAGTTCGTTCGAACATTACGCAGTGCATATTACAGAGTCGATATATTGTTTATTTTCGTATTTTTGACGTTCTTAAGCGAAAACTCTAAAATTATAATAAAATTTACCTTATGTAAATCGTGATAATTTTAAGTCAGAAGAAACGGAAAGGAAAAAGGAACGAGAAAAGGAAAGGGAAAAGAAAAGGAAAAAGGGAAATGAAAGGGAAAGGAAAATTTAAAAAATACAAATAGTTTTTTAAACCTGGCATTAATGGTCTCTCTCTCTTGGTCTCTCCTATGTAAACTTGTCCAAACGAACATGCTATAAACTCCTGGTGAATTGAGCTCTTCTGGTAGATCGTATTTAGGAAAATGTTGTCCCATTTTTTGTTGTGCGTTGTAAATCACTTTGATGTTCTTCTTTGTTAGCACTCTTCCAATTCTCTCCGTGCAACCTTGTATATATGGTAGATAAATGGTGGCTATTAAGAATCGCAATTTTTTGAAATACCTGTATCTCCGTGAAAAAAAGATATTTTTTAACAAAACTCAGTGAACGCGTAGTCCAATGTAAGTCGAATAAGAGCGTTTTTACGGATTTGCAAAATATTGCAAATTTTTTGCAGAAATCGATTTTTCCAAAAAAAAAAACACGTTTTATCCATGTCCTTTTTTTACTCAAAATAACCTTTAATATCTTTGAGATTTTAAATTATATTGGAATGCCATTACTGCCAATCGATCGATCACTAGTATTTTTCTACTAATTTACGAAAAAAAAATTTGCTCTCCGACCTTCTGGAGCCGAGATCATTATTTTTTTTTAAATCGTGTGACGCCATTTTTTAATATAAAGGACTGAAATTTTCAGAGGTTATTTCTGAATACTTATATCTTCAATAAAGAATTTCCGGAACTTGATCGGCCGTTGCTGAGCATTGCAAAATCAGTTAAACTCGGAGCTCCATGCTACGGCGCGCGTTATCTAGCGCTAGCGGTGAAGTGGGAGAAAGTCAGCTCTCAGCGTAGCCTTGTGTAAAACTGATGTTGGGCGTTTAAAATCGATTGCGCTTGAAAAATGTTCATTATGTTGACTTCTGCTCAACTGATTGCTTTAATTTTTTTATTGGGGTAGCTCGACGAGACAGGAATTAATGACGGTGGTAAGGTTAATAAATACAAAAAATGTATACCAAAGAAATATTAAAATTTTATTATTTCACATTTATGTATTCTAATTGTTTTTGTGGGGCGAGCGTAGGTGCGTCTTTACTATGTACATACTTCGGTATGCGATGTAAAGCAACGACAGGCGCGGTTAGTACTTGGATTGGTGACCATTCCAACGGAAACCGCGTTCTCGCCTCACACATCTTCCAGCGGCTTGTATATCAGTGTATGCGCGGAAGCTATACAACCTTAGGCGAGGGTTGTATAGGAGATATACCATCCTTCGGAGGGGATGTAAAGCCGTCGGTCCCTTGTCTATTAAATGTTAGGCAAGTAAAAGATCCCTACTCTTCTTAAGGGAAGAGGGTCGGCAAAATTCCTGGTTGGGGGTAGCTCGTCTACAGGCGTCGGTGTTAGGCCTCAGTAGCGGAAATAGGCCGACGTTAAATAAATGTATAAAAAAAATAAAAAAAATTGTTTTTGTAGAATCCGTTGCAATACATAATTTCTTTTTTGCTTTTTAATACGAGACTCGTCTTCATTACTAGTACTACGATCACTGTAAATGTTATTCAATACTATGTCTGATGTGTCGGCATTATCGTCATCACAGTCATCATTATCGTTATCATCATTTGAATATTCAACTCTTTTTAGCTAAGTCTCTGTGATATTTCGCTCTTCTATTTCTTCGTCGATATCATCAGTGATGACTATGTTCTCTTCATTTGAGCAACTTTCATCGTCACACGTTGAACACACGTTTGAACATTTTATGCCGTGTTTTCGGCAGCTGCAGAACTCAATTTTGGCAGCACTTATTGTAAATATGGCGATTGCTACTATTAATCATTTGGTTAACTCTTGCTGAGAAGCAAGAGTTTTAACTTCTTACAAGTTTGCTCTTGCCCTTATAAGAATTTGTACATCTAAATACAAAGCGCAGTTAATTTTTTTCTTTCAAAGAGAGTACTTTTGCAACTTTTTCTATATTTAAATTAAATCATTTTTAGTATCACAAATATTCAACACAATTTGCTAAGCCTTCCCCAGGTACAGATATTTAATGATAATGCTTAAAACATCGTCACATAAAGCGTATTTAAGTTAGAATATCGCAAAATGTGCCTCAATAATCTGCTGCGCGCTTGACCGTTCCCACATTAGTGAACTCTCCAATGGGTACCCAATTATTTTGAAGCGGTGGTTGTTGGTAGAGAATTTAATGTGATGATTTTTTTGGGTTGAAATTTAGAAATACGATATTCATCTAAATTTAGTATAAATTTATTAATCCTTAAAATACTCACGTTTATCCTAATCTCATTAGCGTACCAATAAAATATCATTAATTGAACCACTATCAATAAAACATGTACTGATGAAAAAACCATTAAGCCTACAGATGTGCTCTAAAATAATAAGATGTATATTAGATACCATTATAGACTATAGATAATTGAAATCAGTTATAGATTAGTAAGATTGCGTAAACACATCTTTCTCTTTGTTTAGCAGGTTTTTTAAATAACTTCTCAAGTCTTTAATGCTCAGACTTGTATTGGATTTTCTGGAATATATCCAAAAAAAGGCAAACTTAGAAGTCATTTTGGATTAAAATATTCAAATTCAGTCCTAGAAAAATGACAGATAACAGAACATTGAAGGAATAGAGAAAACATAAAATCTGGAAAATCTCCGCATCGAATAAACAGTTGAATTATTGGATATTAGGAACAGATATAAACCAAAAATACTCTCTACGTAGTAGTTTTATTAATTGAAAAAATGAATTCGTAACACAAAAAGCTTTCACCCAATGTAAACATTTTTACAAAGAATAGACATGTCAAAATAGACATGATAACAGTGCGCTACGAATACTAGAACAAAATCGTTCGTTGTAGAAACTAAAAAAAAAAAAATACATTATGCATATTGTGTGCATCACACTGAAAAGAAAAATAGTGAGTAAACAAAATGAAATGAGATATGTATGTGTATATATATATATATATATATATATATATATATACGGGTAGGTACTATATTGATTGTTATTCTAATTAACCGTTAAATATACACTAATAAAAAATAATAACACAACTTACTGTCATTATTTCAAACAAAATTAATGCAATTTGTCCAGAGTACAAAATAAATTCCAGGGTAATTAAATGCCTTATGTTGATATTTAATAGCTCGGTATACCTAAAATATTACAATAAATTGTTTAAAATAAGGAAATGCATAATTTTAAACTTAACCAGTTATTCTAAGAAGATTCAGTTACTCAGAGAGGCAGTAAAGTTTCTGTTTTACTCCTTAGCAATATAATAAATACGCTTCGGAATACAAGGTGCAAGGGCTATAATAGTTTTCTCACTCGTGATGTTTATATAGTTATTTTTATTATTAACAATTAACGGTAAATGAGGATATTTTTGAACAATTGTATGGCCGTTTAAATGACGTTTTCAAACTTGGCTTAGCTATTTACATTATCGAGATGTTCTCAAAAAACTAAACTCATGCGTTTTAAAAGACTTCTCGTATCTGCTCAGTAAAGAAAGTCCAACCAAGCTCAATTTTTGTGGAGATCTTCATATTGATTTCGTATTGAAATCCTGAAAAGTACCCTTAATTTGACTCTTGGGTTTTTTATGGGGCGAAAAGTGTGTAATTTTATTTTTTTTTCCATTTTCTCAAAAACTATCACCGTTCCACCGCAACAGACGTGCCCGGTTGTAACCACAGGAAGTAAGTAAACTGATGTATTAGCCAAGTTCTGTTTATATCTTCTCTATAATTTGGCCTATGTAGGGTATCCCATAAATCAACGTCATCCCTTAGAGAGCTGATAGGCCAACGCATAACTGACCAGAATGTCAAAATATGACCTTGTTAAAAAGTTCTTTTGAGATATTGGCACTTTTATGAATTTCGTGAAAATCTACAACTTAGATCAGTTCTTCGAATGCCACAGCTACAAAATTCTATATTTTAAGATTCTAATTTTTGTTACGCAACTCTGAATAGCCGTGCTGTTGATCACAATTCAGAATAAAATTACTAGTGCCATATCTTTGGAAGAAAATACATTTTTGCTCAATTTATGAGTTAATTGCCGAATTATACGAAAAAATATTAAAATTTTGGTCGGAACAAGTTTTAACAAATTATTCGCTGTGTGTGTATTACTACTAATTAATAAGATTTATTTTGCAATTATTTAGACAAGGGATGTACTGCAACGACACAACCACCAAATATTGATTATAGTTATACAGGGTGTATTTTATACTAGCGTTAATTCAGGACACTTCAAAGTGAGTTTTCTCAATTTTTAAACATGGAACACTCTGTATATTATTATATTTTTGAATTGGCACGTTAATTCTCTACCATTTTTGTGAATAATGTCCTATACCTAAAATCGATATTTCCAGAGAAATTTTTTTACTTTTTCATTAAAAACCGTTAAATTATAATAGGAATAGAAAATATGGTATTAGGTAATACAAAAATTGGCAGTATTTTAAAAATTCAAAGTTATTTTGAACCTAATTTAATGAAATAAATAATACCTAGTGTTTATAGGAACTGTTCAAAGTGGCCTCCCAGTACATCTATGCATTACTGCAGACGATTTTCGAATGATCTACCAACATTTTTTAAAATATATACAGCAATTTCCTGAAAAACATCCCATCTTCTTTATTTCATATTTTCTGTTGTAGTTATAGGAGCTTTGTACACTTGCTGCTTAAACATAGCCCCACAAAAGAAGTCTATTTTGGTCAAATCAAAGCTTCTGGCAGTCCAACTACGAAGTCCTCGTCTTCCTATCCAACCATTTGAAAAAGAGTCATTCAAATATTCATGAGTAGCTGCAGTATGGTCCATCATGGAGGTACCACATTCTCTCCCTAATATCCCTGGAGACATACTCCAGTAATTTTTCCAACCTGTCTTGCAAAAATTCCAAATAAATTTGACCATTCACACGTCCATCAAAAAAATGTGGTCCTATCACATAATCCCCAACAATTCCTCCCCAAAAATTCAACGACCATCTTGTTTGGCTATTTGTTCGTGAAATGTAAGGATTGGTTGTGTCGTAATAATGAAAATTATGATGATTAACATGTCCAATTTTATGAAATGATAATATAATAATAATAATATTTATTGCATAATTAATACCGATACAAGACTGTATAATATTACACAAAAGGACAAAATTCAATAAATTGATCTTCCACCTTGCCTATATATAAATGAATTATTGTGCTATGGAAGAAAAAGAGGGATGAATATATTTATTTAATACTCATACAATGGTATAGAATACGTCAACTACTAAATTATATGTATACGAGACATTAAAATTTTACACATTTACACATTAAAATAATTTTGTTAAGTAAACATTAGTTTTAAAATAGTCTTAAATTTTATAAAATATTTATATTTAAAATACATTTAGATGGAGTGACATAATTGATTTAACTATTTTCATCTTTTAAAAGTAGCTTTACTGATCTTTTAAACTGGTTTCTGACAATAATGAAATAACAGTATTTAGCAGATTTGGTGCCATATATGAAAATTAATTCTTGAATTTAGATGTGATATGCTGTGGTACTGGATAATAATTTCTAATCCTTAGGTTAACATCTTGTATTTGTGATTGACATAAATATTCTGGAGCGAACAAATTTATACAGAAATATATAATATATATACTTGAATATATTATTTAATTTAAATTCATTATTAAAATATGGTGTCACATGCTCTCTAATAGGTATGCAGTATATATATCTCATACATGCGTTCTGCATGCTTTATATTTCGTTTTTATTATTTTGTATTAAGTATGGATAATACACAGCAGAACAATAGTCTAGTCCAGGATAGATTAATCTCTGCACTAGCTATAATCTTGTTTCGCAGTTTAGTGAATATTTGCGTCTATTAAGTATTTTCAATTTCATAAAAGATATACCAAACAGTTTGTCTACATGCGGTTCAAAATTGAGCGATTCATCTATAATTAATCCTAAACTCTTTGAAGATTTTGTCCATGTTATATTTACTTTGTCAAGTAGAATATTTATGGTACCTAAATTTATATTATTTTTAATGTCATGGTTCCCTATACAAATTGCTACTGTTTTATTAGGATTAAGTTTGAGTCCATTACCTTTACACCAATCTGACAATTTTTCCAAGTCATGATTTACATATTGTTTTACTGTGTCAATTTCTTTAACTGTACCAGAATGAAATAATAAGATATAATCTGCATATAAATGGTAAGAGCGGTAGCTGAAACAATCGGTTATATGAAAAATTAACGTTGAAATTAGTATAGGCCCTATTACACTTCCCTGCGGAACACCTTTAGTTTTTTCAGAATCTGAGGAAGAGTCATTATATTTTACAATTTGCATCCCGTTTCTAATATAGCTTGTGAACCACTTAAGTACTGCACTATCTAACCCTGTATATTTTAATTTTGCTATTAATAGATCAAAGTTGAGTAAATAAAATGCTTTACTTTGATCGAGTAAAATAAGAAATGTAATTTGAGACTTATGTATTGCTTTATTTATGTCGTCAACAACTTTAAGTAATGCTGTTGTGTGCTATGTTTTCTTCTGAATCCAGCCTGTATTCTGGGTAGTATATTATTTTCTTCCAAGTAATATTTTAGTTGATACGTAACAACTTTTTCAATAAATTTAGAGAATGCAGGCAATATACTGTGTGGGCGTAAATCTGTTAGTTTATCAAATTTTTTTACTTAGGACATGGAGTTATTAATGCATTTTTCCATAACTCAGGAAATATTCCAGTGCTCAATGACTCATTTTTGTCATTCTTAGATTTATTATCTACACCTAATGCGTCTGATTTTAAAGTGCTGAGTACTCTATAGATATCATGGGAGGTGATGCTTTTAAATGTAAACTTATCTGTTACATTATGTAATATATTATTTTCATAGTAAGTAATTAAATTCCAGTTAACGTTATTATCTCCTGCTACATTTATAAAGAAATTGATAATCATCACTGAATAAGCAATTTTATAGCAGAAGGAAATTTTATAAAAATATAAAATATAGGAATTATAACGATTCCAACCTGTCTGCAAGTGCCTTATATAAATAAGGACTCAACAAATTAAACCAAAACAGCTATTCTCTTTACGAGCGCTGCATTATATGGTAAAATTTGCGTATTTTGTCTAAACACAGTTAGCACTCAAATACAATGACTTGGAAATGCTCGAATGCTACGAGGAAGATGCAAGGCCTAATTCATCTCAGGATGTTACTAACTGCAGACCGGTTTCGATCTATTTTTGGTGTCGTCAGTGCAGTGCAAGTGATACCTTCAATACTGGAGTTCACATCTCATAGACACTGTTAAGTTCCACCGCAGTAAAGCGTAACTAGCGCCATCTCTCAGTAGTCTAGAAACAATCCAAATCGAAAATAAAATTGATAATCATCATTGAATAAGCAATTTTATGGCAGAAGGAAATTTTATAAAAATATAAAATATAAGAACTATAATCCAACCTGTCTGCAAGTGCCGTATATAAATAAGGACTCAACAAATTAAACCATTATTAACCAAATCAAACTATTATATCAAATTTTATCATATAATTTAGCGCTCATAAGGGGGAATAGCTGTTTCGGTTAGAGGTATAAAAGTGCGAGTACTGTATACTGTATTTTCCTACTTTTAATAGTTTTGCTCACCTAAGATATATTCGCTAAGCTACGCTACGCTGATGAGAAACAATAACTCCGAAGCACGTGTTCGTAGCTGCATTGTTGTTTCTTTCTGAGGAATAAGGCACTAACTCACTTCCTTTAAAGGAAACAAAGTTAAAAAAATTTCTTTGTTGTCCTATTTTTTGTTTTGCGCATTGACAAAATTGTATTCGGTTCTCATAATCCCCATCAATCAGTTCCTGCATTAGCTGAACGTGGTAGGGATGAGATTTGTTTTGTTGTAGGATTCGATGGACTAAAATCGGCTTATATCGTTTTCTCCTGCCAATTCTCTTATACTCCTATGAGAATCGTCAATCAAAGTATAACTGTTTCATTTTCTTCATTTATTACATTTTTTGTTTATTCCTTTTTCGCATATTCCATTTTCCCCGGATTCTCAAATCATTCACCTTTCAATTTTTTAGACTTTGTCACAATAGTTAATAATTAAACGTCAAGATAACTTTCAATTATTCTCACTTTATGTCAAAATCATGGCTTCTAAGTCAGATTGAAATGAAAAGTATTGTAATTTAACAGTTTTTAATGAAAAAGTAAAAATATCTCTGGAAATATCGATTTTAGGTATAGAACATTATTCACAAAAATTAATCTGCCAATTCAAAAATACAATAATATGTAGTGTTCCATTTGAAAAAAATTGAGAAAATTCACTTTGAAATAGCGCTAGTATAAAATACACCCTGTATAATTATAATCAATATTTGGTGGTTGTGTCGTTGTAGTACATCCCTTGTCTTGTTGTACGGTATCTCCCCTACAAGTCAAAAAACAAAAACAAAAAATTTTAAAATTAATCAAAAATCATATCGATTCATGCACCATGGCAAACTATATAAAAAAAAGTCAACCAGACACAATTTACACCAGAAAACTACATTCAAGGTTATAGAAATCTAAAAAAATTCACAAACACTCGATAATTCTAAAGTAACGTAAATTAACCGATATCTAACTTTAAACATTCATACTAGTCATTTTACAAAAGATTCATTACAAAAAACACCCCCTAAAAATACAACCCCCATATATTCATCTACAAGACTAAAATTACTATCCGTACCTAAAATTTCAACGTTTTACTTCATTTCGTTAACTTTCTATAAACCATTTCACATTCAAAAATTTTGTTACTTTTTGACAACCCCTTGTATACTTTAAACTACGTTCCGTACCTTAAAACTTAACATTCTAATTGATTCCATAAAAATCTTGTAATTAATTCGCATTTCAAATTTTATTACTTTTTGACAACCCCCGTATACATTAACATACGTTCTGTACCTCGAGTCTTAACGTTCTATTTAATCTCATCAATTTCTTTCAACCCAATTCACTTTTGATCACCCCTCATAATACTACATACAATATCTCGATTCACCTTGCAAACGATATCTCCGCTCAAATTAGGAACATTCTCATATCGTATTTCCAGCCGCCTCGCATCTATCGGAAACATTCTCATGTCATTTCAACTAATAAACATCGGGCCTTCGTTATTAATTTATGGGGTCGTTTCAGACTATTTCAATCAAACTTCAGTAACTCCCAAACCCGATTAGATATCAACTTCGTTCTTATTTCAAAATATCCCCCTATTCATTTCCGATTTTCCCATATAACTTTCGTCTTCGAAATTTCAAATTTTCAGTATTGCGCAATGTTTCGCATTCAATGACTCATCCTTGCCCGCACGGAGCGATTTCCAGTTTTTCCAGACGTTTTAAAACGGGACATGAGACTCAATGGGGCACGAAAAACGCAACCTTTATAAACTTATAAATACCCGAGCATAGCAAGTCCAAGGCAAGTTCAGTTTTGACGATGACTCCTGTGTTAAGTACTCGCGAAGTGGTTTAGTGGAAAAAGTTATTTAAAAGTGATTTTAGTGTAATAAGCTGATTTTGCTAGTGCATCGGTCCGGTTACTATATAACTAAAGTTGTAGATACCCACCGTCTAGTTAGGCTTTCTTATTCTCTTATACCTTCCGTGACTAGCCGTTCAGATCTAGCTTCCCAAGCCGAAACCTGGTTAAAAAGAGTTAGTTTTAGGTATTCGCTTTAAGTGGCCCCATTTAGGTTTAAGAAAATACTTCGCCTTAAGTGGCCCCCTGATTCTTCATTCGCCTTCGTGGCTCAACTTTTTCGACTGAATTTTTTCAGATTTAATTTCAAAAAGACCTTTTCTAAAAAAAAATTTTACAGAAGTTTTAAAGACAGAATTTCTGTTGTTGATTAGTTTTTTATTTCCGAAACGGAAACCTGTTAAATCAATTAATCCCCTTTTCAAACGCTGTTCAATTTAAATATAACTAATAATTTTGTACTTTCGTTTAAACAAAAGTGTTTTAATTTCAAGAAAACCATTCACAGGATGTAGCCGTTGACCCTGCCAGAATTATAAAAAGACAAATCAGTGGTAAATAAAACAGACTTTTAATTAAATGTTAAAAAACAGTGCAAAAGACAATATACAGCGTGTAGCAATTGACCCTAACATCACTACCAGAAACCGAACCCAAAGGTTTCTCACATCAAAATTAAGTGCACGAACGACCTCTAGGGTCTCAGCTCTAACTCACCACTGCTCCAAATTTTTTATTTTCCAACGCAGAGGGCTTGATCGTATTCAGTCTACATATTGCAAAATAAATCTTCTTAATTATTAGTAACACACACATAGCGAATTAATTTGTTACACCTTGTTCCTACAAAAATTTTCATATTTTTCCGAATAACTCGGCAACACCACGCAAGGAGGTTGGAAAAGTAATTTTAAGTTGAATTCATAAATGAAAATATATAATATATAAGGTATTCCATTAAAAAAAAGGACCTCTAAGATGATCCGCTGTAGCGAGTCACCCTGTATATTTCAAAATATTATTAAAATATGTGCATTTTGATGCTATACCACGTCCATAAAAAATAATTTTCCGAAGTCTTCTAATAAGGCCTATAATGGACTTTGACGTACTATTGGAACGCTCTGTATATTTTCGGACACAACTCGAACCGACTTCGATAAAACTTCCAATTTTTAATAGTTAGATTATTATTTCGGAATGAACATAGACTAAGTTATACTGTGCTACAAATAGGAGCAGAGATATAAACGGCACCGGCGGTGTAATAAGCAAGTGAACTCCTCAGCGGCCCCTAATCCTTATTATGGAACCTACATCATTTCAGTTTTTTCTTTCAACTAATTTTTGATCCAACAGGTAGACAGATATTTCATGGAGCCCATTGTAAGTGAAATTTCACTATAACAGCCGTAATGTATTAATAGCACTTACCTTATGATCCTGATATGCTCAAAGAGACAAAATCTAACCACCGCTTCAGCAGCTTCTTTCTTTTCATGGGCTAGTCCTGCGTCAATATATGTTTCAAGATATTGCTTAGCATTTCTCAAATAATTAATTACCACTTGTAATCTGAAGCTAATAAAAAGTGACAAAATACTAAAAATTTGTTGTGCGTGAAAATAATACAGTACAGTTACAACGGCAAAATAAGCATTCACAGAGAAACCCGCTATATAATGATTATTTTCATTAAACGGCAGCCACATGAGGAATGGTAGAGGTCTTTCTACGGTGGAGTTATTTGCGTCTTCATCCCATAGTATAATATACTTCAACAAAAATGGCGTCAATAATGTGTTAGTGCCGGCAATGGAAATCAATATGTAGTATATCTGGATAAACTTGCTTTGCCGAACAAACGATTCATATATTTTCAATACACTTTTATCCTTGGTAGCTTTTAGTTTATACTCCATAAACACCATTTCATTTATCAAGCATTCGAAACTGGTGGTCTTGCAGATAAATATTTTTATAATCAAAACAGTATAAGTAAGTGTCACATTTACAGTCTCGATAAGTTTGCTTTTATCGTACCATAAAGCTGGAATTTCAATATATAAAAGAAATACGAGTAAGATATACACTACTTGAATAGTATATCCATAAATTCTATACAGAGTTTTATTGAGTTTAACCAAATTAGGTGACAAAGTTCCAGTTAAAATCATTGAATATCTAGCATAATATAGAAAGGTGAGATCCATTTCCTAAAATATACAAATGTATTAGAATATTAAAATAATTTTGATAAGCACTATTAGAGTAAGAGTAATGAAAGTTTCTAGTTCTTGAAACTAGAGTTGAGTATTGAGCTGCTTTTTTAAGTATGGTTTTTCTCATCTGGTGTGTGGGAAAAATAAAACTAACTCCTGCAACTGAAAAGGAATCAATGTTTTATAAATAGGTGTTATGCAAACTGTCTTGAAAGTGGTTGGATAATTGAAATTCTACCATGATGCCTTGAGGTGATCTTTCCTAAATAGAAAAATATATTTAACAAAGAAAGTAGAAAGAGTGTATAGAAGATGCTTATAAAATGTTAAATATTTCAGTTGTTTTTATTTCATACGATGAATAGTGTTAAAGGTATGGGAATTTGAGAATGGGGCTCGAACAGTTATAAATCGGGATATGTTTATTAAATATGAAATAACTCAGGAACTATAATTTTGCCGTTAACAATGAATATACAAGGTAATCGTAATCCAAAATTGTTTCCCGATATATAACATATGGATATATTTGAGTATATGGAAATATATTATTAATATCATAGGAGTATGTAAAATGTTAATCTTATGAAGTAGATTCTTCGGTGTCTTGCCGTGGTCGTCGAACTTGACTTGACGTTTCGCTAATCATCCTGTCAGCTTCTTCAGAAGGATTCTAAAGACTGAATCTATTGTGTTACACTCCTCGTTATATACCTAGGCGCAGCTTCGCTTCGTTAGTCATTGGTCGCGCTTGGTTCGCTTCGCTGCTCATTCGTCGTGTTTGGTTGACCGTGACTTACTACGGTGCTGGTACTTGGCAATACCAGTCTCCACGTGTTACTAAGTCGATACCCATCCTCTCTGTTAAAGTTGTTCACGTTTTTCATAATTTCCAGTGATTCCCTAATGATTCGCGGATAATAGTGCGTATTCCTGTCTAATATATTGACGTCCTCGTAGTCGATTTTATGGTTCTCGTTATTATGGACATATTCTGCTATCGCCGACCTATCCGTGTATCCAAATCTGGTATTTCTCTGGTGTTCTTTGATTCTGCACTGGATACTCCGTCCTGTTTTTCCGATGTAGCTCTTACCATACGTGCACTTCAACTGGTAAACACCTTTTGATAACAGTTTGGGGACAGGGTCTTTGACTGAGGGAAGCATCTGCTGTATTTTCTTCACTATTCGAAACCGTACACCTATTTTCTTTTTGAATAAAATCTTCTTCAGCCTATCTGTGACTCCCGCGACGTAGGGTTATTCAAAAAGAAAATAGGTGTACGGTTTCGAACAGTGAAGAAAATACAGCAGATGCTTCCCTCAGTCAAAGACCCTGTCCCCAAACTGTTATCAAAAGGTGTTTACCAGTTGAAGTGCATATGTGGTAAGAGCTACATCGGACAAACAGGACGGAGTATCCAGTGCAGAATCAAAGAACACCAGAGAAATACCAGATTTGGATACACGGATAGGTCGGCGATAGCAGAATATGTCCATAATAACGAGAACCATAAAATCGACTACGAGGTCGTCAATATATTAGACAGGAATACGCGCTATTATCCGCGAATCATTAGGGAATCACTGGAAATTATGAAAAACGTGAACAACTTTAACAGAGAGGATGGGTATCGACTTAGTAACACGTGGAGACTGGTATTGCCAAGTACCAGCACCGTAGTAAGTCACGGTCAACCAAACACGACGAATGAGCAGCGAAGCGAACCAAGCGCGACCAATGACCAACGAAGCGAAGCGGCGCCTAGGTATATAACGAGGAGTGTAACACAACAGATTCAGTCTTTAGAATCCTTCTGAAGAAGCTGACAGGATGATCAGCGAAACGTCAAGTCAAGTTCGACGATCACGGCAAGACCCGGAAGAATCTACTTCATTAGACAACGGCCGTGAAAACCTGCATTCTACTAATGTTAATCTTAGTTATAAATTCTAGTTTTGTGAAAAAGAAACTCCACAAACAAGCTATTGTGGAAATTAAATTAAGATATAATTATTTACATGTACTTTATTTATATTGAACTAGTTTAAATATTGTGCAGTCTGTAAATAAATAATAATAATAATAATTATTATTATCACATCTATTACATATGTTGTATATGTAATATGTATATATGTATAGATAAGACAGGTTACAATTTTAAAGATGTTTTGAATGTCTTATTGATGATAATTTTACATAGTACATTATTTGTCACAGTCAAAGCTTTACCCAAACCTTTTGTGATCTTTCATGTTTATTCTGCATTTATTTGGCATTACCTATTGTAATATTGTATTTTTTTTTGTAATAGACATTATTATTATTTAATTAATTTCCTCGACCATGACTGTGTCGGTTTACTGCCGCGGAGCTCAACAAGAGTCCCAAAAGGTTCCATCTAAGTTATCACTCTGCGAAATATGTGTGCGGATCCTAGCAGTGCAATCTTCTGCACTTCGTAGAGAGTTAGTTTTCCCGGGATCTGTTCCAGATGTTTATGAAACCCTTTTTTATAGTTTCCAGTGAGCCTATCACCACTGGTATGACTTTGGCTCTCACATTCCACACTCGTTGTATCTCTATCTGGAGGTCTTTGTATTTCATTATCTTCTCGGCGTCTTTGATTGTGATATTTCGGTCGTCAGGAATGGCGATGTCAATGAGAAGACATGTTCTCTTTGCTCTGTCATGGAACACGATATTGGGCCGATTTGCACCAATAGTCCGATCCGTCCTAATGCTGTGGTCCCACATGACGGTGCAATCCTGAGAATTAGTGACAGGTTCCGGTTCGTGATCATACCATTTGTCTGGCACATCGATTCCAAGTTCTTTACAGATCGACCAGTGTACATAACTGGCTACTTTGTTGTGGCGGTGAGTATATTCGGTAGCAGTAAGTGTAGTGCATCCAGCTAGTATGTGATAGATAGATAGATTTATTTTCGTACTAGGGACAACATACATTGTATTGTACAGGTCAGTGGATGTGTGCTTCGGCTTTCAGTAGAAGCCCACTTTTACAAATTACAATAGTAAAAATATAGTAAAAAAAAAATAGAAAAGTAAAATATTATAAAAGAACAATGTACAATTCAAAGAGCCTTGATACTACATTAATGTGAAATATGAAAAATAAAAAACAGATTAAAATCAAAGAATTATATTAGCACAGAATTTTTTCGCACCCCAGAACCGCCGAACCCCTCACAGGAAGGCAGCGACATTTATCTCATCCATACTATATGGTTCTAACTGAATTAATACCTTCTTGACTGTTTTTTTGAATAGGTGTAGACTTTTTATTTCTTTTATGTGTCTGGGTAAGCAGTTATATCATAGCAGGCATTTATAATAACAGCCCTTTTCAAGTAAGGTACTCTTATGGAGTGGGTAGCAGAAATTATCTTTATGCCTTGTGTGATGTTGATGTTCTATAAGGGCATCTTTAAAGATGAATCTGTTGATATAGACAAAACACAGACTTTCATATACATATACCCTGGACAAAGTTAATACATTAAGTGTTGTTGCTGTCAAGTGTTATATGTGGCTTATGGTTTCTTCTATGGCGTTGTACATTCTACACTTGCTGTCGACTTGCATTCCAATGATGTTCCGCTGATGGTACCTGGTATTTAGTGCCTGGTCCTGGGTTGCTACGATTATTCTTTCGGTCTCTGCTTTCAGGACAGAGCTGCGTAGCCACGCTATACTGGCTTCTTTATCCACAAATGACTTGTCCAGGTGTTGGAGAAACCATGCAACGGTTTGTTCTTCACAAGCTCGACTTCTTGTTTTTCTATGCCATCCTTAAGTTGTCGAGGATTCATCGCTGTGTTGCCGCCCCTGATATTGGATATCTGATCCCGCGGTAAATACCGCTTGCGGATGTTGTTCGCAGTACCAGTCAGGGAGTATTTAGCCTTGCTGGCTTCATGTTTTTTACCATTCTCATATATTTGTCCTTGTCCTGGTCGATGTAGTTACTCAGATCAACGATAGCGACGTCATATGTGGCTTCGATTTCGATTAGCCTGCGGCCACCGTTCTTTCGTTTGATGTATAGTCTGTCAGCATCGGCCTTTGGATGGTGAATTCCGTGCATTGTTTTTTTTTTAAACCAGTCACCCTACTCTGTGGCTCCGACCCTCACAGAAGGGAGCTGATAATAAATACCAATAGACACTCCCCACGCCCGTGGGGTGAGTGACTATCGGGCCCTGAGTGGACGCAATGAACCGAGGATGACAGCCTTCTGCATTCTGCCGGCTAAGATCTTTGCCGGATCTCGGCATTCCGGTATGATCTTTAGTTCTGAAAACAGGGTCTGTCTCATTCCACCGAGGGTCAGTACCAATATTTTAACAGAATGGCCTGGATAAAGCCTGCGGAGTTCGAAGAGAAAATCTGGATATTTTGTCCGTTTTTCCTCCTCTTTCAAGACAATGTTGCTCTCAGCGGGGGCTGAAAATTCCACGACATACATTGTCTTGAGTTGGTGGTCGAGGAGTACTATGTCAGGCTTGTTGGCTTGTATTTACCTGACGGTGGGAAACGAGTAGTTCCAATAAATTAAACACTTCTCATTCCCTACAACGGACTCAATAGCCCCCGAAACGTAAGGCAGCACTAGTGTTTCGTCTATCCAATACGAGTGCCTTAGATGATAGTAAAGCACTCGTAATGCTGCGTCGTGTCTATGAATATAGGCCGAGACTGCGTATGTCGGGCAAACCGACAGTAAGTGCAATATAGTCTATGGCGCCCTGCGGCAGGCCTTGCAGCTGACATCAGGGACCTCCATACCCATGACACGACGTCGATAGACGAGGGTGTTAAATACACCATCCTAGCAAGCCATTATGAATCCTTCGGTCTCGGACTTCAGCCCGGCTGACCTTAAAAAGGCGAAGGTCAGCCTTTTGGATAAACCGAGGTCTTCTATATTTTTATAGAAAACTCCGTGCAATGGCTTATCCTTATGGAGCTGCAGAAGGATGTTGTGTTCTGCAGCTCTTATGTGGGCTTTTAGTCGAACGGATTCCAACTCGATGACAGAGTCGGGGTTTACTCGCCCGACGTCGAAGATGAGACCAAGTTCATTGGCTACTTGCCGTGCTGCCTTAAAGAGAGAAGCTCCTACTTCTGCATTTTCACGGTCTCGGACCATGAAGAGGAGGGGATCCGAACTCCTGATGGCTTTACAGGCTCTATCCAGAACCATCCTGATATAGGGACTCTCTAAGCTCAAGAGTCCAAGGCCTCTCCGATGTCGTGGGAGATATAACCGTGGAACGGACGATTTAGGATGCAAGCTCCTATTGAGGTGCATTTTCTTTCGGGTTACTACATCGAGTTGACGCAGCTCTTCTTTAGTCCAATTCACTACTCCCAAAGAATGAAGAAGAATCGGAACGGTAAGCATATTTGTAGCAGACACTTTGTTCTTCTCCGACAGTTCTGAAGACCAAATCTGCCAGAGTAGGTGCTGATACTTGCCGCGGAGAGCGTTTTTCACTACACTCACTTCTTGGGTGGAGCGTTGCTCGACACCCAAGTAAGTGTACGACTCTCCGGCATCTAGATGGTGTAAGATGCTTCCATCCACGAGCTGCGCATCCTCTCCGTAGTCACAGCATCGTCCTCTCTTGAGATGGACCAGTGCGCAATTGTCCAACCCGAACTTTATACCGACAGCCTGCGTGTACTCCTGTACCACCCTAAGGGACTGTTGGAGATCCCTATCTCCAGAGGCACATCATCCATATAAAATAGATGAGAGACTTGTATATTATGGAATTTGCCAGCAGCGTCCTAAAATTATGCCAATCTTTTATATTCTCCGGTTTCAGACAAGCAGTGCAAGGTGGAACTATCCCGTCTCCTAACTGATAAATTTCGATACCATAAAAGGATGTAATTCGGTGGGACTCTGGCCCTATAAAATAATAATATTGTTTTTTAGGTTTTCGCGGGTGTTAAATGAAGTGTTATTGTACTTCCGGGTGCTCTCCCGCGTCGATGGTCGACTTCTCCAGGAGTCACGGTTGTCTAAATGACTTTTCGGCAGAATCTCATCTGCCATCTTCAGATTCTCACTGAAAGCTGCCTACTGCTGCTTCTCGTTGCTCGAACTGAACTCAATAAATTGTTTGCATACAATTATCCATATAAAGGGGAATGTAACTCCAAAATATAACTTCGTACTTACGGTTTATTGTAATTAATCCTCATTAAAAATAAGATAGTGCTTCATATCTAAAACAAAGTGTTCTCCGCATCTAGTTTCTACACGAGATTCTACAAGAATTTCACTGGAGTAAAAACAACAACACACCGGAGACCATTTTGAAGGAAAACAGCTGACTGGAAGGACCGATACGTCTGTGCACAGGTACCCAATTTACGAACCATTTGAATAAAAAGATATCGGTATAAAATATTTATTTTTAGATCGATTGTTCGATCAATATTTATCTGGTCAATTTCGTATTTTTAGTTAAAGATTTGGTATTTTGCAAATGTTTTTTCTCATACCCGAATGCCAAATAAATTGTTATGCGCACCACTCAGTTGCAGAACTTGCTCTTGAGATTAAGATTCTTTGCTCTACTGAACTGAGTAATTTTTCTTATTTTACATAGGTGGCACCCAGGAAAAGAATTGAACAACTTTGTTCAACATTTATTTTCATTTCGTCAATATTTCATTCAAAATAACTTAACATAACTTTTCAATTGCTCAAATATTTTTTATCTTAAATTCACACTGCATTAAACATTTCAAAATTCAATTGCATATTTAGGACCGCAAACTTTGGAACAACTAAAATATGATAATCGGACAGAAATTAACGCAATCCCAATTGAAATGGTGGAGCAAGTGATGGAACACTTTTATGCTAGGCTTCAAGAGTATTAGCAGCGAGTAGGAGGTTACTTGACTGGTGTAATATTTTAAAAATAAATTTTCCGTGGTTCCTTAAGAACGTTGTGTTTAATTTTTGAAAATAAATTTAGCAATTATTAAAAAGAACTTAATTTAAAATCATTCTGCCGAACATGGTTACATATTTTATAATATATCGTGAATTATTCTTTAGCATAAGTTAACACTCCATCATTTAAATTAACTTGCCACGTTTCTGTAAGCATCATTATATCAAAGCTACCATTAAAGTTTTGAATATAAGCCAGTAATTCAACTATTCATTATTATATTGATATTTTCAATTGTAATATTAATGTTATAAAAAATTATATTCCTTCTCATGACTATAATAATAGTGTTATTTCCACTCAGAGTTCTTGTATTGTTTATTACAACGAATGCAGGTTGTTAATTATATTTCTTATGTCCTTGTCCCACTTCATATGTCTATCTAGTGTTACTTCTAAATATTTGATTTGTTCTGTTGATTTTCTTACTGCCAATATGTTATTATTGTTATTGATTTTTAATAAGTATGCAGTATGATAGTAATTTTCTATTTGTAACAGCTGAAAGGCGTCAACAATGTTTTTTAAAATTATTTGTTGTACTAGCAGCTGGTGTCTACTTCATTAGGTGTCATTTCTGCGTAACAGACCTAAAGAACATTTTGTAGCACTTATCAGAGTTTTTAAATAAATGTTGGGACGTGTTTCGTACAATTTCAGAAGCACATCGGGTTTTTTATGTGCCAAAGATAATTTTTCTCCGGCTAACTACACATATTGTCAATGACTCAGTAGAGCGGGGTCTCAAATTAATTAATGTCTACTGATCATATAGTCTAGTATACTTTAACTTGGCGTGTGTATGTATGAGTTAATATTTCCGTACGATTTCATTTTCTCTTGTACACAAAGATCCAGAAATATTGTCCACGTAGACAATGTTTCTGGACTATTGCTTTAACTTTGTGTACAATATGGGAGAAAATGAAATCGTACGGAAATATTAACTCATACATACACACGCCAAGTTAAAGTATACTAGACTATACCTAAGCTATGTTGTCTGATACTATAGACTTCTTTATGCATTGGCAAGTTCGGCACATTTAGACCCATATTTTAACTTTCATTTAGATCTATGATAGATGATCTTTCCTTTATCTCAAAACCACGTTCAAAATATTTTGCCCCCTTGGATGGATGCAAACACTAACGCAGAATCCAAATCATGTTTATATTTAATAAAGTTTATAGGTGGCATTTCATCCTACTATAATTAGTAATAAAATAACGCTAACATCAAGAAGCACTTTTGTAAAATATTTATAGTTACAGAGCAGAGCATACATGCATCGAATTTTGTTACTTTAAACTGTTCATGTCATCGAACTCCTGAACTTTCGTTGCAGAAGTTAATCAGAAGTGAAGTGAATCAGAAAGTTACCAAATAATGCATTAGAGTCATATAGTTATACTTAAAATGTAGTAAAAGAAATATTTTACATTTTATTTTGTTCCTCACAGCGCATAATCAAGTTTCATTACAGTTACCATTTTCAAAATTTAGAATACTTTCTAATAACCGCGTTCTCAGTCACACATTTTCATTGCAGTTAGAAAACTTACTCTTAGTATATTTACTAATATTATAGGTATAATCATTTTTATAATTTATGCAATTATAATTTTAAATGAAAAATCAGTCCAGGTAAATTCGGACAAACATTTTTATTTTAAATTGTTGCAAATCTCCTGTTGTCGTAATAATTTTTACTTCTTCAAATTTCCTTTATTTTTCAACCGACCTTGATAAAATATTAAACTCACAAGTTTAAAAAGGCACCAAATTGAATCCCTGCAGACACTACAGTTTCTTTTTATTAATTTTATTTTCAATAATTTTTTAACCCTTTCCCACACCAATTCTCTTCCTGCATTTTCTAGGAGGAATTAGTCAGTACCACTGTGAGTTAGTGGTACTAGTGGAGTACATATGTGTCAAATTTAATGAAAATTGCTATTGCGCTTTACTAGAAAATAGAGCAATTTTAGAGAAAAATATTATTAAATTCTTAAACCACATCCCCTTGCAACATCCCTTCTTCGATTTTCTAGAAACAACTAGTCTTGCCATCTCACATTGGCAAGGATGTATTTGTGTGCCAAATTTGATCATTATAAACAGCTTTAGAAAAATATATTTAACACCGCCTCTACATATTTTGGCCGAAACAAGTAATTTCATCTCATACTGGTACTAATAGAGGATCAGTGTGTTAAATTTGATCAATACCATTAGAGCCGCTTTTGAACAAAAAAATATTTAATTATTTAAATCATATCCCCTGCAACATCGTATTTTGAATTTTCTAGAAGTAATCAGTCTCGCCATTATACTGATACTAAGGAAGTATCATTATGTAAAATGTAATCAAAATATTCTTTTCTTCTTCTTTTTCTTCTTATTTTTTCTTGTTGTTTTAACCTTACCCCACAGCTTCCATCCCTGTATTTTTAGGGTGTGACGGATTATGGCATCTCATACTAGTATTAAGTCAATATCTATGTATTAAATTCAAAATCGTTAATGCCGTTTTCGAGAAAAAATTATTTTACGTTTTTTTAACGGTTTTTAGGGGATAACTCTCCCCACATTTGAGCTAGTAGTTTGGGCTTTAGATGCGACCACGCAGACAGACAGAGAATTATTAAAAACTACTTTTTTGGCTTCAGTGGACCTGAAAAACCTGTAAATACGGAGAAATTTCAAATTCAATATTTGCACAGTCACAATACTTTCCAATATCTATCCCATATGTGGGAGAGTAAAAATTTTTCATGTAAAGACATTTTTCATTACAGTTTCCAAATGGTATTTTACTCGTAAAAAATAACGTCTTAATTTAACTGATAAATATATATTTTCGTCTTTCTTAATTAATATGACCAATATATTTACTTTACAACGCTTAGACTAACTTTTCGATGCAGTCCCGAAATTTAGTTTCCATTGCAGTTACAGAAAACGTAAAATCTCTTGTAAATATACCTGGAAGATGTGGTATATTCTTAAATCTAGCTAAAAAATAATTGAGTTCTCATGGTATTTAAATAAAGCATATATTATGTTACTCTTTTATCTACCATTATTAAATCAAATTATATAAAATCGTTGAGATAAAGCTAACGTTAGTTGAATATATGTACCACGCCTTTCGACCATATCCGATATTCATATGTTATAACGTACATTGTTATGTTCGATTATCTACAGACACAACGTAAGTTTTATACACTTTAACCTTCATCAAGATGTAGAAAGTGATGATATTCGTATTTTTCAATTTAAAACATTCAAACAGACAGGCAAATATAAATATAATAATAAATAAATAAATAACACCACAGAAATTAGACAACCCCCAATTCCGGAAACCAGAGCTTGTGCGGAAGAAGGTTACACGTTGAAAAAACGCATTTCACACAACCATTTCCTCCGACAATGCCGGAGCCAGGATTCGAACCCGGTGGTGCGATGTCCGTGTGATTAATCGCGATTGCCACCTCGCGCTTTAACCCACTTGGCTATCGACCAGACAATATAACAATATGTCATTTTATACAGTGTGCTAACGTTTATAGATGGAATTAGTTTAAATTATATTCTACTTCATATTTAAAATTTTTATTTCCGGTTGAACCGAAGTAATGTAGAAAGTGACTTTCGGACTCTAATTACCTCAATACTTCTAATGGAACCTTAAATTTACATTCTACTAATATTTTTAGATTTTTCTTTGTTCCTACTTAATTCAGGTCAGATAGTTTATTTTTTAGAAAAATTCAGTGCATTTTGTGAACGTGATAATTAGGAGAAAAATAGTGGGAATTAGATATATATGTTTTGGAAAGCAAATTTTATTTGAAACCTGTTGAAAAAAGGGCATGAAAGTGCTGAAAACAGGTTTATTCACGTTTTCGATGCGAAACAAAAATAGCTCGTAAAAAGACAAAAAAAAAATGAGTTTTGACAATTGAAATCGGCCAATAACTTTTTGCACAAAAAATTAGAAACAGCTAAATATGGCCGTTATTTGCCATTTAATTACAGGGACTGTAATTATCGTAGGAAGTTGTTCGGAGCTTAAATTGTAGCTTTTGTTGGTACCTCTACTCTAAAAATTTTATCGCGCCAATATCCATTGGCTTGATGACGGTCTCGATAACTAGGGCCGAGTAGGACTACTACTCTTTGCTCCTAGATTATCTCTGTAGACCTGGACCGGCCTTCGTGATAGGTGGGCCCGCTTACTTCTACCAGACCCAGCCCGCAAATGCGAGATGTGTCGTGGTATTTTCTGCGGACCTCCCCTGGTCCTGGCTCTTCAACCTCGCTGGCAGAGGTCTCTTCTGGCGCTCTTCTTGTCTTGATATTTTCTTTCTTCGCCAGCTTGTCACCCCCGTGGGTAGTCATCGGTCTAGTTGGGTTTTAGGAAGTTTTGGCTGGGATTGACTGCCGGTACGTAGGACACAGTAAAGGTGTGTCCTACCCCGGATCATCGGAAAGGTAAGGATATGAGCTGTGTAGCTCGGGAGTGTGGAGACCCTAAGTGCTTTTTTAGCACTTTCGGACTCCACGGAGCAGGTAGGACAACGGGCGTTGGACGGTATGTTGTCCGACGCCCGCAAGGAGGTTGGGTTTGGGTAGAAAAACGTCATGTCTCTGGTAGTGGTGGTCCGTCCTGGGGTATCTGAAACAGATCGGTTAGCGGGAAATATAAGTTATACTCACCCGTTGTCCAGAAGCTGTACCCTCGGCCGTTTGTGCCTCGGGGCGTCGGCAGGGTCGTAATCAGTGGCCTGTCTGATTAGCGGGTTCCCGTGCTCCTCTGCTTGGGCGTACAGCTTCTTCGCTCGTTCCCGGATGACTTCAGTGACCGTGGTGTACTCCAGGTCTCTGACGATGTCTGCGTTTCTCACGTACCATGGTGCGTCGACCGCCGTCCTGAGGGCGATGTTTTCCACCGCCTGGATTTTCTTCATGTAGGACTTTGCCTGGTAACCCCACGCTACCGAGGCGTACGTCAGCTGCGGCCTGATGAGGGTTTTGATAAGCGTGAGCTTATTGCTCAGGTTGAGACGGCTACCGTTTCCCATCATCGGGTAGATGAGGGCTCTTGTGCGCCGCGCCTTGGCTGTAATAGCGTCCGTGTTCTGTCTCCACGTTAGGCTTTTGTCCATGACCACGCCAAGGTATTTGACGGTGTCGTGCCATTGGATGTCCTCGCCGTTCATGGAGACGTGTCCTGTGGGAATTTCTTTCCGCACTCGTCTGAAGAGTATGGCTTGGCTTTTGTCGGCGTTGACGGCGACTTTCCACTTCGTGCACCATTCTTCCAGGAGTGTGGCCATTTCCTGGAGTTTTCTGGTTGCGTTCCTGGCTTTCCAGGATCTGGCAATTATTGCTGTGTCGTCTGCATACAGGGCCAGGGCTGTGTGGTCGGTCCTGGGGAGGTCTGAGGTGTAGATAGCGAACAGGTGCGGTGACAGCACCGAACCTTGCGGGACTCCCGCCTCCACGGTCCTGTAAGTGGAGAGTTGGTCCGAGATTTTGACCCTTAGCTGTCTGCGGTGCAGGTAGGACCTCACTAGTTTGACGAGTTCGATGGGGTAACCCATACTCATCATTTTAGCTAGGAGGCCGTCGTGCCAGACCCTGTCGAACGCTTTGGCAACATCTAGGAACAGCGCCGCGGTGACTTGCCGCTAGTTGAACCCCTTAGTAATCTCCTCGGTGAGGCGAAGTACTTGGAGTTCGGTGGAATGTCCTGTTCGGTACGCGAACTGTTCATCCGGGATGATATTCAGCTCTTCTGTCTTTTCTGTGAGCCTCTTCAAGATGACCCGTTCTGCAACCCTGCTCATGGCTGGGAGGAGGCTGATGGGCCTGTAAGAAGACGGGAAAATTAGTTCTTTCCCTGGTTTAGGGATCATAATGACGTCGGCCTTTTTCCACCTGGCTGGAAAATGCCGTAACCTTAACATTGCGTTTACGATGTTGACTAGCGCCGCTACTCCTTTCCTGGGTAGCTTTTTGAGAGCGATGTTTCCTATCTTGTCACATCCCGGAGCCTTTCTCGGCTTTAGGCTCCTAAGGATTTCCTTGACTTCCTCGGGGGTAGTCGGGCGGATGTGGTCGTCATCAGGCAGGCGGTGGATCCTACGTACTCTGCGCTCGACATCGTCCACCCAGTCCTCGTCCTCGTCATCGAGCTCGTTCTCTCTACACTGCAGTTCTAAGCTGTCGGCAAACGCCTCGGCTTTTTCCTGGTTAGTGTAGACGATCCTCCCTCGCTCTCCGTGAATCGGGGGTATAGGTTTCCTCCGGTTTCGCAGGGCACGTTGGGTATTCCACATACTTCTGTCCTGTGGATCGAGTGACTCAAGGTGGCGTTGCCACCCCTCCTGACGGTGTTCTTGGAGGGCGGCTTTCACTCTTCGGCTGAGGACGTTATACTCCCTTCTGTCGGCGGGGAGCCTCGTCCTCTGAGCCCGTCTCTTGGCGCTTCTTCTATCCCTTATCAGCTGCCTGGTGACCTCTGGTAGGTTCGCCATCGGTGCTGGGTGTCTTCTTACTTCTGTTTCTGTCGTGCTGGCCCTTATTGCTCCCAGGATCTGCTCCTCTAGGGTAATGACGGCCCTCTCAACGTCCCCCACGGTATCTAGCCTGGAATTTTGTGCAATGTACTGCTGCAGGTGCAGCCGGTACGATTCCCAGTCCGTTCGTCGCTTCGTTCGGATTGACTGCCGGTACGTAGGACACAGTAAAGGTGTGTCCTACCCCGGATCATCGGAAAGGTAAGGATATGAGCTGTGTAGCTCGGGAGTGTGGAGACCCTAAGTGCTTTTTTAGCACTTTCGGACTCCACGGAGCAGGTAGGACAACGGGCGTTGGACGGTATGTTGTCCGACGCCCGCAAGGAGGTTGGGTTTGGGTAGAAAAACGTCATGTCTCTGGTAGTGGTGGTCCGTCCTGGGGTATCTGAAACAGATCGGTTAGCGGGAAATATAAGTTATACTCACCCGTTGTCCAGAAGCTGTACCCTCGGCCGTTTGTGCCTCGGGGCGTCGGCAGGGTCGTAATCAGTGGCCTGTCTGATTAGCGGGTTCCCGTGCTCCTCTGCTTGGGCGTACAGCTTCTTCGCTCGTTCCCGGATGACTTCAGTGACCGTGGTGTACTCCAGGTCTCTGACGATGTCTGCGTTTCTCACGTACCATGGTGCGTCGACCGCCGTCCTGAGGGCGATGTTTTCCACCGCCTGGATTTTCTTCATGTAGGACTTTGCCTGGTAACCCCACGCTACCGAGGCGTACGTCAGCTGCGGCCTGATGAGGGTTTTGATAAGCGTGAGCTTATTGCTCAGGTTGAGACGGCTACCGTTTCCCATCATCGGGTAGATGAGGGCTCTTGTGCGCCGCGCCTTGGCTGTAATAGCGTCCGTGTTCTGTCTCCACGTTAGGCTTTTGTCCATGACCACGCCAAGGTATTTGACGGTGTCGTGCCATTGGATGTCCTCGCCGTTCATGGAGACGTGTCCTGTGGGAATTTCTTTCCGCACTCGTCTGAAGAGTATGGCTTGGCTTTTGTCGGCGTTGACGGCGACTTTCCACTTCGTGCACCATTCTTCCAGGAGTGTGGCCATTTCCTGGAGTTTTCTGGTTGCGTTCCTGGCTTTCCAGGATCTGGCAATTATTGCTGTGTCGTCTGCATACAGGGCCAGGGCTGTGTGGTCGGTCCTGGGGAGGTCTGAGGTGTAGATAGCGAACAGGTGCGGTGACAGCACCGAACCTTGCGGGACTCCCGCCTCCACGGTCCTGTAAGTGGAGAGTTGGTCCGAGATTTTGACCCTTAGCTGTCTGCGGTGCAGGTAGGACCTCACTAGTTTGACGAGTTCGATGGGGTAACCCATACTCATCATTTTAGCTAGGAGGCCGTCGTGCCAGACCCTGTCGAACGCTTTGGCAACATCTAGGAACAGCGCCGCGGTGACTTGCCGCTGGTTGAACCCCTTAGTAATCTCCTCGGTGAGGCGAAGTACTTGGAGTTCGGTGGAATGTCCTGTTCGGTACGCTAACTGTTCATCCGGGATGATATTCAGCTCTTCTGTCTTTTCTGTGAGCCTCTTCAAGATGACCCGTTCTGCAACCCTGCTCATGGCTGGGAGGAGGCTGATGGGCCTGTAAGAAGACGGGAAAATTAGTTCTTTCCCTGGTTTAGGGATCATAATGACGTCGGCCTTTTTCCACCTGGCTGGAAAATGCCGTAACCTTAACATTGCGTTTACGATGTTGACTAGCGCCGCTACTCCTTTCCTGGGTAGCTTTTTGAGAGCGATGTTTCCTATCTTGTCACATCCCGGAGCCTTTCTCGGCTTTAGGCTCCTAAGGATTTCCTTGACTTCCTCGGGGGTAGTCGGGCGGATGTGGTCGTCATCAGGCAGGCGGTGGATCCTACGTACTCTGCGCTCGACATCGTCCACCCAGTCCTCGTCCTCGTCATCGAGCTCGTTCTCTCTACACTGCAGTTCTAAGCTGTCGGCAAACGCCTCGGCTTTTTCCTGGTTAGTGTAGACGATCCTCCCTCGCTCTCCGTGAATCGGGGGTATAGGTTTCCTCCGGTTTCGCAGGGCACGTTGGGTATTCCACATACTTCTGTTCTGTGGATCGAGTGACTCAAGGTGGCGTTGCCACCCCTCCTGACGGTGTTCTTGGAGGGAGGCTTTCACTCTTCGGCTGAGGACGTTATACTCCCTTCTGTCGGCGGGGAGCCTCGTCCTCTGAGCCCGTCTCTTGGCGCTTCTTCTATCCCTTATCAGCTGCCTGGTGACCTCTGGTAGGTTCGCCATCGGTGCTGGGTGTCTTCTTACTTCTGTTTCTGTCGTGCTGGCCCTTATTGCTCCCAGGATCTGCTCCTCTAGGGTAATGACGGCCCTCTCAACGTCCCCCACGGTATCTAGCCTGGAATTTTGTGCAATGTACTGCTGCAGGTGCAGCCGGTACGATTCCCAGTCCGTTCGTCGCTTCGTGAAGGTAGCGTTGTCGTCACCCGCCTGTCCTCCTAGAGTTAGGAAGATCGGGTTGTGCTCGGTAGATCCCTCCGTTCTGGTGGAGATCTCCGCTTCGAGGGTCATCTCCTTTAGGATGGCTATGTCCAGTACGTCTGGCCTGTTTCTACCGTTGTCAAAGGTGGGCTGGACTGGTCCTACCACCAGCAGTTCGCCGGCGTGCTGTCCCAGGAACCGCAGCAGTTCTCGTCCTCGAGTGTTGGTTACGCCGCTGTTCCATTGCTGGGATTTGGCGTTAAAATCGCCAATTGCGACGACCTGTGTCCTAGCGGGTAGAATTGCGTCCAGATCCCCCTCGGTTAGCGTGCTGTGGGGTGGCTGGTAACATGAAACCACTTGGACGTCGCCGTTTCGTGCTGTGGACACTACTACGGCGGTGGCATTCATATTTTCTAGCTCAGGTAGTACCGTCGGATGGTGGGCTATGGTCTTTTTAACGAGTAGAGCCACTCCTCTTGCGGGTCGCCGAGGTATGTTTACCCAGTCCATCCTGTACGTGTGGTATCCTGGGAAGTTGATCTCCTTGGCCGGGGTCATCTTGGTTTCCTGTAGTGCCATGACGTCTATATCGTACCTGGTCAGGAGCTCTTCGACTTCAAGTCTCCTTTGTTGCAGGCCGTTTACATTCCAGGCCGCCATCTGCAGGAATTCCGGTTTAATCTGTAAAGGCATTACAGATTAGTAAAGTTTGGCATTTGAGCAAAAAATGCACTCATCGCTGAGCACATTTGTTGCATTTGTGCTAGCACCGCTGTGAGGTTTTTGGCCTCTGGCGATGCTTGTTGTTTTGAGGCAGGGACGGTGTTCTGTCCTGCCTTGCTCTGGGCTACTTTTGCGTAGCTAGTGCCTGGCGCTACGCCGCCCTTCTTTGTTGAGGTCGTCGTCGGCCTCTGTACCGGCCTTTGAGTGGCGCTGGCTGATTGCTTGGGGTATTTTGGACACCCCTTGTAGCTGGCCGGGTGGGCCCCTTGGCAGTTCGCACACTTGGCCGGTTCGTCTGCCTTCTTCTTGCAGTCAGTCGTCCGGTGTGCCTCGCCGCAGTTCACGCATTTCGGCTGCGCGGTACACCTGGATTGTCCGTGGCCGAAACGCTGGCAGCGGTGGCATTGGGATGCCGCTACCTTGGCTCTCTGTCTCTCTGTCCTTACGACTAGAGAGCAGCACCTCGTGACTTGGAGTATCTTGTCCTGGTCCTGTGGGACTAGGACAAGTACGAGTGGCACCCCCTGTTTCGTCCGTCTGGACGTCATCCGTTGCACTGCGGTAGGTGCGAAACCTTGGTCTTGGAGGTCTTCTGCCACCTCTGTACAAGTAACGCCGCTCGGGATCCCCCTGATGACTACACGTAGCAGCCGTTCCTCTGGCAAGGTGTACGTGTGGTACTCCCTTTTCTCGTTTGCGAACATCCTAGTCATCTTGCGATAATCTTCGGATGTCGCGGGCTCGATGGAGATTCCCTCCGCGGTAACTTTAGCCTTGCTAAAGTTAATGCCGGTTTCGGTTAGACGACGGCTCACCGTTGTCCATGTCTCCTTGTTTCTCAGCACTACCGGCGGTATGCGCTGGCTTCTTGTTTTTGTTTGAGGGGCCGCAGTCTCCTCTGTCCTGGCGTTTTGTCTGGGGACGTTAGCCTCCTGCTGGGGAGCTCTAGATCCCGATCTGCTTCGTCTGGATGGCTCTGGGGGGCACTTGAGGGGCTCTTCAGCCACCTTCTTTGCCGCCTTAGGGGCCTCTTCGTCGGAGTCCGTATTAGTGGCGGGTGGGTTTTTCCGCTTCCGCGTTTGCGATTCTCCTCGAATCGCACGCAGAAGTTCTTCGTGCTGGGACTTTTGCTCCCTCTGCATTAGCTCCAACCTCTCGGTGAGCTCCTCTATTTTCTTTCTGAGGGTTTTGTTCTCCTCTGTGAGATGTTTTATCGTCTCTTTGTCATCCCTTGGGGTTGGGGTACCCCCTCGGGAGCTACCGCTCTGGGACGTTTTGTCTTCGCTGTAGTCCATGCTACCGTCCTCCACGGTAACGTCGCTGTGGGTGTCCTGCAAGGGAATACCTATAATATTATGGGAAAAAGTTATGATTAATAACAGTAAAAATGGTGTCTCCAAGGGAAGGAGACTTTATTTATCTTTTATAGTACACCGTCTTGAAAAAGACGTGTGTACTTCCTCTTCTTAGAACTGTCGACGACGACACTAACTGTGGGGCTGCCACTTCACTGTGCACTTTCTTGGCTCGGTACGTCTGCACTCGGTCACCTCTCGATGCACACTGAAAAAATTTTTTTATCGGAGATAGCGAAAATGTAAAAACGGTATTTCCTAAGAACGGCGTGGAATTGGTCAAAAATGGTCATAGAACAATTTTTCAAAAAGCTATTTGTTCCTGATGAAATTTTGGACGTTCGGGCGCCCAAGCGGAGGGGAAGTGACGCCTGGTGGGGGAAGTTTATCCCGCAGCTGAACTTGGAGCGCCACTAAATGATCGCGCTTCCCCCACCACGCGTCACTTCCCCTCCGCTCGAGCGCCCGAACGTCCAAAATTTAGAAATAGACCGATTTTCAAATGCGTTTTTATGGTACTGAACGAAACTTTACGAAAATTTTAAAATAATAGGGTTGTAGAGAATTTCATCAGGGACAAATAGGTTTTTGAAAAATTGTTCTATGACCATTTTTAACCATTTCCACGCCATTTTTCGCAAACACTTTTTTACATTTTCGCTATTTCGCTAAAGTTTGCATAAAATTTTTAGAGTAGGTAAGTATCAATAAAGGCTACAATTTAAGCTATGAAACAACTTCCTACGATTAGTACAGTCCCTGTAATTAAATGGCAAAAAATTGCTATATTTAGCGGTTTTTAATTTCTTGCGCAAATAGTTATTGGCCGATTTCAATTGTGAAATACTCATTTTTTTCGTCTTTTTACGAGCTGTTTTATAGTATTTTTTGTACAAAAAAATTTTCTTTCGCATAGAAATCGAGGAAAAACCTGTTTTCGGCACTTTCATCTCCTTTTCAATAGGTTCCAAATAAAATTTGCTTTCCAAAACATATACATCTAATTTCCATTATTTTTCTTCTAATTATCACGTTCACAAAATGCACTGAGGAATTTTTCGACAAAATGCATTCTCCTTTGTTATCTGACCTGGATTAAGCGTCCTGGCTCCAAAGTCTAAAAATTTTTGAGATATCGGCAACTGAAAGAGCACCTGTAACTATCACAAAGGCTAATATCAGATATGTCAAGACATTTTAAGTTTAGCCGCAGGGCACTAGGAGCAAAGAATATCTATAAATGTTAGTAGAATATAAATTTAAAGTTCAATACAGGTTGTTCTATTAAAAGTATCGAAGTAATTAGAATCTGAAAGTCACTTTTTGTGATACTACCAGTTCAGCTGGAAATGATATTATTATAACTCTATCAAATTTTAGCCGTCAAAAGGCTAAATTAAGGGTTAATATATTTTTTCTACATTCACTTATTTTATGTAAAAATGGAATAGTTTATGATAAATATCACATTTTCAATCTCCACTTTCAATCTCCATTTTCACTGTCAAGTTAGAGGTGGGGTATGCTACATGTTTTGTACTTGAAATTTCCTGAACAATCTAAATTTCCAATAATATATGCCCAGTTTATACCGTTTCATGTTAAACCGGAAATAAAATCAAATATTAGAGCAACCAAAATGTACGTCTTGTCATATAACTTCTCGAAATATGAAATCGATATATTTTTTTATATAGTTATAGGTTAGCTCGTAATATCTTAAGTCCCCAGTATATCATGTTATCTATGATATCTGCAGTGAATAAGATATTTATTTACGTCAGCTCTATAACGAAATGTTTGTTCATCATTGTCGAATCTCATTAACACGGGACTAATTAAATGGACGCGATTATTATGTACCTATATAATACGGCACTTTCTAGTTAATCTTTTGTTCGTCATTTGTCTGTCACTGCTCGAGTACACCTCATTTGCTCGTCGTTTTTTAATTATAAAAATAGGTAGAAACAATAGGATTAATTGAAAACAAAAAATTATTTGGCAAGAGTCTGGTAAAGCGCGAGGTGGCAATCGCTATTAATCACACGAATATCGCGCCACCGGTTTCGAATCCCGGCTCCGGCACTGACACTGTCAGAGGGAATGATTGTATGTCCGCGTTTTTTCAATGTGTAATCCCCTTCCGCACAAACCTCTGGCTTCTGTGTGTTTAACGAGGTTCTTGTAGATATCAATCAACCAATCAAAATATTATTTATTGTCCAAAAGGAGATTTTTCTCATTGACAAAGCAAAAACAGAGAAACTAAATACATAGAAAGTTATATGAATGGGTTAAAGAAATACAGAATAAAAACACTACAATAAATAACAACTTAAAGGTAATAATAAATAAATATCACAACATTTACATTACAACTCAAAATATTATTGTAACTTGTAATAAGATTTTACAATTAGCATACTTTCAACTTCCTTTACAACATTTTATTAATAAAGTCTTTTACATATAGAAAATGCTTTGAAATATAATTAAACGTAAGTTTTTTTTAAGGAACGTTGAATACTCTGTAAAATTTCCTCCGCATTCTGTAGCACTGTAAACTCGATTCCCTAGAGTTGCTGCCCATATACATGCAACAATTTACATAAATCAGCTCTTATTTGCATATATTTAGGTAAAAATTCTTGAGTTTTTTGATAATGGAGTCTGTGTAATTGTTGGTCATGTAGTACTCTTAAAGCGCTTTGGTGAGATAAATGCATTTTTAACCCTACTTCCAGTACTTATTGTAGAATCTTCCATTACAATATCTAATATTTCTTTTTTAACTTCAACTGTTCTTGCGTTTCTTGGATGGCTAACGTCTCTGCTTTTCACTTGAAGACTTCCCCTAAGTCCATGTTTTGTACTTAAAAATGTGTTGGCATCAAGAATATTTTTGTTCCGGAATTTATTTTTATAACATTTTACAACTGCAGCAGCATTACCAAAACATTCTCCCATAGTCAAAACTACGTCTATTAATTCAGAGAACGTGTGATCGCCCATGTTGAAACAATATTAACAATTAAACTGGAATTATTTTAAAAAGAAAGAATCAAAGTCTAATAAGAAATGCCAAAGTAATATTTGAAAGCATTCTGTATGTGTAAAAGAATTTATCAACAAAATGTTGTAAATGCACGTTGTTTTTTAAACTTAAATTACTCGAGAACGACTTGATTTATCGAAATGCAATAAAAATAAGTTTTCTACTTCTAATGATCTGAAAATTAGTTATTTAGAACAATTTTTAGAGATATAAAAAAAAAATTAAGAGGAAAATACTGACGGTCACCCCCTAAAACTACCCCTTGAGCAGAAGAGAGGGTTTGATTGATACCATGTAACCTAGTGTCCAGATGACCTATGACTAAGTTTAAAAGTTGGAAGATATTTAAGACAAACTGAAATTTATTATCCCCCTTTTAACAGGGGTATAATAATAATAAAATATGGCTTTATTTTTTGTTGATATAAGTTATTTACAATAATGGTTTATAAAGGGGGCGACGTTCAACTAGGCTGCTCTTCCACGTAACCCCCTATAATTCACCAAAACAAGCAGTACATTATAAAATAAAACAATATAATATTCTAAGTACAAAATGTAAGATATATTACAGTACACGTAAATAAACCAAATATAACTATAAAAACAAAATTAATTTCTTTGTGATATTAGGTAATTTTGATATGGGTTTTCAGAGTATGGAAACTAGAATTTGAGCTAATTTTACAATTCAGGTTATTATAAATATAAGTTGCATTACATGTAAAAGATCTTCTAAATTGGACTGTATTATGCTTAGGAACGCTGTACCTTTAATTAATTTTCCAAGCAAATATATTAGATATTTATTTATGTTCATATTGTGGATGAGGCACGCCATATGCAACTTAAAACGTTCATTAGGCGTTAACCATTTACTTTGCTGAAGTATCTCGGAGATATGGTAAAATTTGGGGAGGTTATAACAGAATCTTAAACAATTATTCTGAATTTTTTGCAAACTTTTTTGGTCCGTTTTAAGCAAAGCGGGCAAGTATACCACATCACAGTAAGCTAAAGTAAACAAAATTAAAGATTCACATAACTTAAGTTTCACATCGCTTGATAAATACTCCTTATGCATGTATAATGTCTTTAATTTAAAATAAGATTTTTTAACAAGTGTGTTAACGAGTTCATTAAATTTTAATTGCACATCTAAAATTACTCCGAGATTTTTGCAACGTTCACTAAAAGTTAAAGATTCATTATCAATTAGTATTTTAAAATCAGGTATTTCACAGAGTTCTTTATTGTTTTTCCCAAACAACAATACCTCAGTTTTTTCTTGTTAAAAATAAGACCATGCGCACTTGATACTCCCACCACCTGTGCTAAATCTTCGTTGACATTTTCAGCAGCTACTTTACATTCACGTTGTAAAAAGTTTAAATAAATCTATGTGTCATCTGCATTTTGGTGCATAGAACTAAATTTAAGGTAGCTGTAAAAATCAGCGGTATATATCGAAAATAATAGTGGACCTAGAACACTCCGTTGTGGAACACCTTTTGCGTTAAATATAAAATTTGAAAAAAATCCATTTAGTAGCACCCTTTGCCGTCTATCTGAGAGATAGTTTTTTAGAAACAATACAGCAGAATGACTAAAACCAAAATATTTAAGTTTTTTACATAAAATCTTATGATCAAGAGTATCAAGAGCTTTGCTGTGGTCCAACAAAATTAAAATTGTATTTTTACTTTGATCATTTGCTCTAGAGATATCATCCGTTACATGTAACAACGCAGTTGTTGTACTATGGCCAACACGGAAACCCGATTGCGTATTAGGTAAAATTGTATGTTTGTCAAGAAATGAATTTATTTGTTCTGCAATTATTTTTTCCAAAATTTTTGATAATATTGGCAAAATACTTATTGCCCTGAAGTGAGAGGACTCGACTGGATTGGAATTTTTATGGATTGGAATTATATTCGAATTTTTCCATGCAGGAGGAAAAACGTTTAATGACATGCATTTATTAATAATAAAAGTTAAATATTCACTTACGTACGGTAGCACTAATGTTATCATTTTCAAATCTATGCCATCAGCTCCTTTTGCATTTGATTTAAGGGTTCGTACAATAGATTCTACTTTTTCAATTGTAACTTGAGTAAAATTTAATTCCGTGACGAAATCTGAATATTTTCCATCATATTTTTCTAATATTGCATTATGTTTATCTAGATCTTGTACTTGTGGTAAACTACTAATAAAAAAATTATTCAGATCATTAACGTCACTGAAATCCACAAAAGAACTTTTACGTTTTTTGTTTATATTTAAATAGTCTAATGTTTTTCAAAATTCTTTAGGTTTGCTTTTAGATTTTTGTTATAAAACGCTTTTTTCTCAATTTCACCGTAGTATTTACAATTTCGTAGTTCTTTGTAATAGCTCCATGATACCTCTGTACCAACTTTTTTGTATTTAGTATAGACTTTGTCTCTGAGCTTCATCATGAATTTTAGATTTTGAGTTAGCCAAGGAGCTGGCGGCTTAGATATTCTTACTGTTTTTTCTGGAGAATGAAAATCAAAAAGTGCATTTATATTTAGATTCCAGTATTCTATCATTTCTTCAACGGATTGAAGATCATAAATATGTGACCAATTTATAAGATATAGATAATTAAGAAATATATTAAAATTAAGTTCTGAGTAATCCCTAAACGTTCGAAATATTTGAGGTTGTTTAATTTTTTTAATTTTTAATTTACAATTTACTAATGAATGATCCGAAATACCTTCCATGTTAATGACTTCAACATTGTTCACTAAATTTATATCTGATATAACAATTAAATCTATTACTGTACTAGAGTGTTCCGTAATCCGCGTCGGCTGTGAAATTAATTGATGTAAACTATATTTACTTAAAAAACTAGTGAATTGTTTAGTATTATTGTTATTTAACTTTGAAAAGTCTACATTAAAATCCCCTCCAAATAGAATTGCATCGAAATCGGGTAACAAACTAACCAAGGTATTTTCTAAAGTTTCAAGACACACAGTTAAATTCGTATTTAGTGGCCTATACAGCGATCCTAAGCATATTCTCTTACCTGATATTTTAGTATATATCCAGAGTTGCTCCAAGAGAGAATCAATGGAAGTTGGCATTTCTAGTAAATTAAATTTAACTGATTTATGAACAAAGAATGCCACACCTCCTCCTCTTCCCACTCTGTCTTTTCTAATTATTTTATAATCTGATATACAAACACAATCATCTGATACTCCCCAGTCTAACCAACCAAATTCCCAATATAGAAAAACATTCTTTAGCTACCACATCTCCCTTACTATTCATTTTCGGCATTAAGTTCATATAAAATACTACCATTATTTTTGGATGTACTATCAGCTGCAGAAACATTGGGAGACAATTTTGGTCCACCTTGTATTTAGACACAATTTAGATGTAATAAACGATCAAACGCAATAATTGGGCGCCGAAGATTGAAAAATTGAAATTGGAAGGGCTTCGATCTGCTTCAAAAAATATTTTAATTTCGGTAATGGTGGAGCCAACTTCTCGGAGATAATCTGAATTTGATAGATTACTGAGAACATAGGAAAGTCCAGCAAACGATGAGTTAATATTTGATGATTTTTGAATAATTAGAATACTTACATATGCTCTATATGCAATAATGAATTAATTGCTAATAAATTGCCACGAAGAACGTTTCACTATAAAGTTTTACAAATGATTCTATCATGTTTACATCATTATATTTATACGTAAGGTAGAGTGGGGAGCGGACTGATAATTATTATGAATTACTTCATAAAATATTTACGTCTAAATCAATTCAACACTGAAATCAAAGAAGAAATTTATTATTTATAGTTGGTATTTTAAAGAAGTAGTCCCTGTTCATATTTCATATATCATGTATCGCTCCATAATTTTAAAGTGCCTATATTTTCTGCAATTCATCAGGTGACTATTAGTTATGATAAAGCAATGAACTTAGATTGAACTGAACGGATAGCAGTAGCAGGCCTGGATAACTTACCTGGTAACTTGCAGGTCGAAGATTCAGCAAGACACTAGAGCTGACTATACAATGTGTAACACTATCATGGTGGACCCCCTTGCTTCCTTTAGTTTTGAAGATAAAAGGTTCAAATTTAGAACGTTCTATATACTTATTAACGTACTTTTTAACATATAAATGATTTTTTGTCTATTTTCGGTTTTACCGGAAGTAATGTGAACGATCCATCTTTTCGCGTCTGAAGGACTTCTGTTATATTTTCCAAAAATGAATATTAACGTTCACAAAGAAGGGTTCAAAACGTCTGTTTCAGACGGAGAATAATACAAAATTTATACTTACTGTTCGTTTATGCTTCACTGACGGTACCAATTGGACGTCCTAACACTATAAATCTAACACAGTAAATACTAATTTAAACCTGAAAAGGAATTTTGAAAACACGATAAAAAGACAATATAAAGTTCAAAACATGTATATTAAACCTCTTTAAAAAATCATGTTTTACAAAAACTTCAAGAAAAATGTATTGACAAACTATAGTCTGGCCTGTGTACAACACATGGTGAGGGACGGAGAGACTTATAATGTACCAACTACCACCAAATATGCGGTTTATAGCTAACGATTACACAAAAAGATTCAAGAAAAGTTCAGTATTTATAAATTTTTGGTGGGCTTTTGCTTACCTGTCTGTACCAGAGCTTAAAAATGCTTGAATCGCAACGACTTTGAATTGTATTGTAGCAATTATGTATTCATACGTTCAGGCAAGGCGGTCCCATGCACATCTGAGTACATGGTAAAGATACTTTTCTGACACCGAATCGCTGAGGAACCGGCTTAGGGCAAATACCGTTAAAACACATCATTTTCCCGTCAAAATCGACTGCTAGAAAATGATAAGGCACCCTTGTCGCTAAAGGCTATTTTCGCTAAAACTCTCGATATACTTTGACTAGAGACTGGATTAACTTGTCCTCATATTTAACACAACGCATGAGTTGCAGTGCTGAACAACGTCGTCAATTTTAGTTACACTTTCTAAATTTTGGTGGTCGGGGCGACATTACGTCCCCGTGCAGCGACATTTACTACACAATCTAAAATTACACTCCTTGATGAGTTTCTAAAATTTTTGCATAAAAAAACGCTCCGTAGAGCGAAAATATGATTTAAAATATAAAAACCTCCTCCAACGGCATTTTTACGTGAAGCACGCTTTTCATGCGAAATGTCGGATTTTGTTACAGTTTCGAAAAGTTTATCGAGGGTTTTGGCGTGTTCTTTAACAGTAACACTAACTTTTTATTTTCAAATGGAACACCCTGTATATTATTTCTGCATAATTTTCAGAATCCTGTGATACCACATAAGTGACATTTTAAACGTCAGTATTTATTATAACTCAATTTTTAGTTATCCACTTAAATGTGTCACGACTGTTCCGATTTATTCTAATTGGCCCATGTAATGCTAGAAAAATCGAAATCCCATCGAAAGTACTAAATGACAACTTTCAAATGGAACCATATTGGTACCGTGGTACCATTTATTAGTACTATTAATAGGAAATTTAACGGGTGTGAAAACAGCCACGATTTTTCAGCCACGGTTTTGCGATGTGGCAACACTGCATATCAGACATACCTTTCTTGTAAATTGACGCACCTTAAAACTTCTTCATATTAATAAATGAAGCAGAAACGCATATTTTCAAAAACAATGTTTTCATGTAATTTGAGCAAATCAAACTGTCATTGGCGGCTCGTAATAAGGGGTTCAAAAAATTTATAATGTTCAATAATTTATTACTATTAAATTAATTAATGTCGATGAAGTCGACATAATCGAAAGTAACCACTGGGTCGTCCTTCAACCATTCCCGCATACAAAAGTCAGTGTCGGGCAGCAGCGAGGGGTACAGAAATATCTAAATTTGAAAAAATAAATAATACTGAATTAGTTAATGCCGATGGTTTCTACGCATTAGAAAGTAAGTACCGGTTGGTCTTTCAACTACTATGTCCCAAAAAGTCATTGTCGGGTTTTAATAAGGGGTACGGAAAATTACGTTCTTCAATAATTCATTACTATTAAATCGATCAATGTCGATGAAATCTGCATATGCAAAATTAACCATTGGGTCGTCCTGGAACTACTTCTGCATGCAAAAGTCATTGTCGGGCAGCAACGAGGGGTGCAGAAATATCTAAATTTGAAAAAAATAATAATACTGAATTAGTTAATGCCGATGGTTTCTACGCATTAGAAAGTAAGTACCGGTTGGTGTTTCAACGACTTTTATCTCAAAAAGTCATTGTCGGGTTTTAATAAGGGGTACAGAAAATTATGTTTTTCAATAATTTGTTATTACTAAATCGATCAATGTCGATGAAGTCTGCATATGCGAAAGTAACCATTGGGTCGTCCTTGAACTACTTCTGCATGCAAAAGTCATTGTCGGGCAGCAACGAGGGGTGCAGAAATATCTAAATTTGAAAAAAATAATAATACTGAATTAATTAATGCCGATGGCTTCTACGCATTAGAGAGTAACTACCGATTGGCCTTTCAACGACTTTTGTCCCAAAAAGTCATTGTCGGGTTTTAATAAGGGGTACTGAAAATTATGTTTTTCACTAATTTGTTATTACTAAATCGATCAAGGTCGATGAAGTCTGCATATGCGAAAGTAACCATTGGGTCGTCCTTGAACTACTTCTGCATGCAAAAGTCATTGTCGGGCAGCAACGAGGGGTGCAGAAATATCTAAATTTGAAAAAAATAATAATACTGGATTAATTAATGCCGATGGCTTCTACGCATTAGAAAGTAAGACTTTTATCACAAAAAGTCATTGTCGGGTTTTAATAAGGGGTACAGAAAATTATGTTTTTCAATAATTTATTATTACTAAATCGATCAATGTCGATGAAGTCTGCATATGCGAAAGTAACCATTGGGTCGTCCTTGAACTACTGCTGCATGCAAAAGTCATTGTCGGGCAGCAACGAGGGGTACAGAAGTATCTAAATTTGAAAAAAATAAAGGTACTGAATTAGTTAATGCCGATGGCTTCTACGCATTAGAAAGCAACTAACGGTTGGTCTTTCAACGACTTTTGTTCCAAAAAGTCATTGTCGGGTTTTAATAAGGGGTTGAGAAAATTATGTTTTTCAATAACTTATTATTACTAAATCGATAAATGTCGCTGAAGTCTGCATATGCGAAAGTAACCATTGGGTCGTCCTTGAACTACTTCTGCATGCAAAAGTCATTGTCGGGCAGCAACGAGGGGTGCAGAAATATCCAAATTTGAAAAAAATAATAATACTGAATTAATTAATGCCGATGGCTTCTACGCATTAGAAAGTAACTACCGGTTGGTGTTTCAACGACTTTTATCTCAAAAAGTCATTGTCGGGTTTTAATAAGGGGTACAGAAAATTAAGTTTTTCAATAATTTATTATTACTAAATCGATCAATGTCGATGAAGTCTGCATATGCGAAAGTAACCATTGGGTCGTTCTTGAACTACTTCTGCATGCAAAAGTCATTATCGGGCAGCAACGAGGGGTACAAAAGTATCTAAATTTGAAAAAAATAAAGGTACTGAATTAGTTAATGCCGATGGCTTCTACGCATTAGAAAGCAACTAACGGTTGGTCTTTCAACGACTTTTGTTCCAAAAAGTCATTGTCGGGTTTTAATAAGGGGTTGAGGAAATTATGTTTTTCAATAGCTTATTATTACTAAATCGATAAATGTCGCTGAAGTCTGCATATGCGAAAGTAACCATTGGGTCGTCCTTGAACTACTTCTGCATGCAAAAGTCATTGTCGGGCAGCAACGAGGGGTGCAGAAATATCCAAATTTGAAAAAAATAATAATACTGAATTAATTAATGCCGATGGCTTCTACGCATTAGAAAGTAACTACCGGTTGGTGTTTCAACGACTTTTATCTCAAAAAGTCATTGTCGGGTTTTAATAACGGGTACTGAAAATTAAGTTTTTCAATAATTTATTATTACTAAATCGATCAATGTCGATGAAGTCTGCATATGCGAAAGTAACCATTGGGTCGTCCTTGAACTACTTCTGCATGCAAAAGTCAATGTCGGGCAGCAATGAGGGGTGCAGAAATATCTAAATTTGAAGAAAATAATAATACTGAATTAATTAATGCCGATGGCTTCTACGCATTAGAAAGTAAGACTTTTATCTCAAAAAGTCATTGTCGGGTTTTAATAAGGGGTACAGAAAATTATATTTTTCAATAATTTATTATTGCTAAATCGATCAATGTCGATGAAGCCTGCATATGCGAAAGTAACCACTGGCTGGTCCTTGAACTACTTCTGCATGCAAAAGTCATTGTCGGGCAGCAACGAGGGGTACAGAAATATCTAAATTTGAAAAAAATAATAATACTGGATTAATTAATGCCGATGGCTTCTACGCATTAGAAAGTAAGACTTTTATCACAAAAAGTCATTGTCGGGTTTTAATAAGGGGTTGAGAAAATTATGTTTTTCAATAATTTATTATTACTAAATCGATAAATGTCGATGAAGTCTGCATATGCGAAAGTAACCATTGGGACGTCCTTGAACTACTTCTGCATGCAAAAGTCATTGTCGGGCAGCAACGAGGGGTACAAAAGTATCTAAATTTGAAAAAAATAAAAGTACTGAATTAGTTAATGCCGATGGCTTCTACGCATTAGAAAGCAACTAACGGTTGGTCTTTCGATGACTTTTGTTCCAAAAAGTCATTGTCGGGTTTTAATAAGGGGTTGAGAAAACTATGTTTTTCAATAATTTATTATTACTAAATCGATCAATGTCGATGAAGTCTGCATATGCGAAAGTAACCATTGGGTCGTCCTTGAACTACTTCTGCATGCAAAAGTCATTGTCGGGCAGCAACGAGGGGTGCAGAAATATCTAAATTTGAAAAAAATAATAATACTGGATTAATTAATGCCGATGGCTTCTACGCATTAGAAAGTAAGACTTTTATCACAAAAAGTCATTGTCGGGTTTTAATAAGGGGTACAGAAAATTATGTTTTTCAATAATTTATTATTACTAAATCGATCAATGTCGATGAAGTCTGCATATGCGAAAGTAACCATTGGGTCGTCCTTGAACTACTTCTGCATGCAAAAGTCAATGTCGGGCAGCAATGAGGGGTGCAGAAATATCTAAATTTGAAAAAAATAACAATACTGGATTAATTAATGCCGATGGCTTCTACGCATTAGAAAGTAAGACTTTTATCACAAAAAGTCATTGTCGGGTTTTAATAAGGGGTACAGAAAATTATGTTTTTCAATAATTTATTATTACTAAATCGATAAATGTCGATGAAGTCTGCATATGCGAAAGTAACCATTGGGTCGTCCTTGAACTACTTCTGCATGCAGAAGTCATTGTCGGGCAGCAACGAGGGGTGCAGAAATATCTAAATTTGAAAAAAATAATAATACTGGATTAGCTCATTCCGATGGCTTATACGCATTAGAAAGTAACTACCGGTTGATCCTTCAACAACTTCTGCCCCAGAAAGTCACTGTCGGGTTTTAATAAGGGGTTCAAAAAATTATGTTTTTCAATAAATGTATTGGTTCGTTTTTGAGTTCTTCCGCAAGACAATAATACATTCTTACGACTTAATTTTATTTATATGGCCCTGTGCACGGTTCCTTATTTATACCGTAGACATATTTCGCATGATTCGTTTTCCATTGTCGCACATTTAGCATGGCAATAACGTTGACATATGTGACAACGCTGAACTGCCGTATCGTCTCTGACATCAATGCCACAGAATAGGCATTTCCCTCTCATGTCGTCGGACGTACTTAGTAATAAAGTGCGGACGGTATTTCTAAAAGCATTCATGCACTGGGGTAAAGTAAGGGATTCTTTTTTGACGAATTGTTGAAAGAAATATATAATGTATAGTCCGCAGTTATATGTATCACTTTGTTTGATATGATCTAGGACGTGCGACTTCCAGCCTTCTGTGGGTATATTAGCTCCTGTCATATTACAATGTAGTTTTAGAAATGTTAGAAATGTCATCAGATTTAAGTCGGTCTTTTGTACTGTACTCTTGAATGGGTCTATGTATATAAAAATTTTATTACTAATGTCCGCAATTACGAGACACCAATGGTTTCTGCTTACAGAAAGAGGCAGCACTAATATATTATCTGTTTTAAATAGAGGTAGATCAAAAAAGAAGTCCTTGTGTAAATCTTTAGTCAAGTTGAAGATGGCGAACGTCTTGTCCGACGTCAATAAAACATACCTTTCTGCGTCATATTTCCAGATTAATGAGTGAAAGCTTAAATTGATGACAACATCGAATAACCATTGTCTGCCATTCAAACTCTCAAAACTCTCATACGTTAATTCGGGCCATACGGCACTTTTAAAATAACCCACTACATAATTTTCATTTATTTTTTTATAATAATTGTCGGACTGAACAAGACCGTTTCTGAAGAATTTTAAAATCGAGGAATTTACTTGTTCATTACCTGTTATATTTTTATCTTGGAACGTTTGCATCAAATTTCTTCTAATAATTTTTTTTCCCGGATGAAGCGGTTCAATAATTTCAGGCAAGACATATTCCATATAAAATTTGTCTAGTTTTTCAATCATGTGGTTGTTCCAAAAATCGTCATCTCGATTAATTCTCGATATATGAATTCCATTGTAAGTCCATATTACTAAGTCACACCATTCTCTTGTAGATATATGAAGTATTCCTTGTATTTGGAAAAAATAGTTGTGCGTGTTAAAGAGATTTCCATCTTCGTCTAGGAAGTAGGCCTCAAGTGGAGTTCCTTTTTTAATGCTAAAAGGGCACTTTACTTCCAATACGCCCTCGAAATCGACCAAACCATCAGGAGAGCATGCTAAATATGGCTTTTCTTCGTCTATGACTAATCCGCACATGGTAACGTTTGACAGAGGACGTTGGTTTTTATAGGCGTCAATAGCTGCTTTTTCGTATTTTATTCCGTGCCTAATTGCCGGCATATCGAGCGGTTCCGAATAGAGAAGTTTTTTTACTAAGTTAGCTTTGGTCTCTTCCTTCGTTAACTTGCAAATATCGCCAAAATTCGACGCCGTTAATCGTTTCTTCCGCTCGTCGTACCAAAGCTGTTTCATCCTTTGACCTCTGGTGTTTGTTTCGATGGTTTTTCGAGATTCCTGTGTCAATTTCATTTGTTGAATATACAGTGCACACTTTTCACTCAAGGATTTTCCTTTCAGTTCTTTATTTAAATTCACCTCTTCCTGTTTCTTCTGAATGTTCTGTAATATTCGATTTAATTGGCCTTTATCAAAATTGCTTTGACTCGATTGTTTCCGCTTCTTGTCCCATTCTTCGCAATATTCCAAATCGTTTTGGGTATTTGCGGCGTAACATTTTTTTGTTCGGGATGTACAAGTTTCTTTCGGTATCGACAGCATTATTTCCTTATAGTAGGATAATACTCTCTTTCTAATCAATCTTACGGATCTGCTACATCTTTGAAGATTGTTTGTATTCGTAATTGTGTTTTTGACCATTGAAAACCAATTTTCAACCGGCGCATTACTAAACCTAGTAACTTTTTCTGAGTCACTTATAGTCAATCCTGACCACAACGGAAGATAAGCGATATATTTTTTTAAAATAATTTCAAAAAATTCTTCGTTATAATAATTATTCTTTTCTCCATGTCCTTCTTCTTTTTCTTTGATACATTCTTGTATCTTATTCTGAATAACCTTAAAATGTCTGTAAAATTGACTCTGCTCGTATAAGGTGCTATCAGAAACGGACATTATAATATTATCTGCAGATGATAAATTTTTTAGGTCTTCGTCATCTATTTTAATAGAGACACAACACACATTTAGCAACTTTTCAAGAGCTTCGTCCACGTAAAAATTCTTTTCACGGGAAAGCATAACAGTTCCTAGATGCACAAACCACTTTTCTATCAGTGTCATTTCTTTAAAGTTTATACAAGCTGCTATCGCTTCTTTAAAAAAATGTTGGTTGTGTTCACTCGGTTCGTGTATTTTAACGTCTTTCGCTACCATTTTAAAGAAATGAGAGCAGCACAAACTGACTAGAATTAATTCATTAATAAGATCATCATTTTTCGATGTTGCATATTCAAATGTTATAGTTAAATATTGGGTCAGATTTAAATTATTCCAGAAATTAAGAGTGGCGTTGATCAGTGCGAAGCTGAAGTCTGTCACAACCCGTTTGAATAATGGCCATTTTTTCTTATTATGTATGCAGAATGCTTTAAATTTAGCTAGCCAAATTCCTATAGATGTTGCATCATGCTGGCAATTGTACATTTCTAAGATGGGAACTATTCTTTTGTTAAAATTGGACACTATCACACCAGCATAATAAAATGGTCGTTTTTTTACAAATTTAGGTCTACTGTGAACGTTTCCGGTTGAATCTAGATGTAAAATAATAGGCCCTTCATTTTTTAACGCTATTCTCAACTGTTCCGTGCTATATATGTATACATGAAAAGGTTGGCCGACTGATTTGATATATTCTTCGTTCTCTCTTTGCATCAAACACAGATCAAAGATGTCGTCTTTATGCCGATCATTATATCCTAGGACATCCGACCTAGCCTTACGTAAAACCGAATCTGATTTAACGTGTTGCAAATTACCAGCTTTTATCAATAACGATGAGGATTCCTGGACTCTCCTCTCTCTTGACTTGGATGCCTTAACCAATCTCAACTCTTTCTTGGAGATCTTCCGATGGTCACCTTTTAGGTATCTCGTTATAGGTTTTAGATGGTTGTAGTCCAACGACGAACTGTATACCGACACCTCGTGATGTGAATTAATCTTGAGAAAGTCTTTAATATATAATAAAAATACGTTACATCTTTTATGAGCACAGTAGCCGTATACTTTCAGCAAATTCTTTAAGGACAAGTAACGCTTTTGCTTCACGTTAAGTATACAGATGTTATTGATAGTACTAAATTTTACGCCTAATACGTACGTCCAGCGACCATCGACCAAACTCTTTGACTTGTACATTTCATTGAATTCCTCTGGCGATATTAGAAACGTGCCCAGGTAAAATTTGCATGTCACATATGACGGGCGACATAAATTGGCATCCTTCCTGTTCACGGCGTTTTTCGGTCGCAGTTCATTTGACATTTCTTTGTTTTCCATTTCTCTTATTACCTCCGGAACTTCTTCGAAACTCGACGAAACATTTTTCGGCCATTCATAGGATGGATCACGATCAGTAGATTTTTCGAAGGATTCGGTGTCAGGTCTCGTTATGGAATTTAAATGATTATCTGAACAGCATGAATCCAAACTTAAGCCTTTATTATTGCCTTCGATATATTCAGAGACTAATTCATTTGTGGACATTTGTAAATCTTCTAAGACAGTAATATTAACTACTAGTTCAGCATTTTTTATGTGTGCTTTATTGGAACTTTGCTCAGAAACCTCATCTGGTTTCAGAGGTGAGTGCTCTTCTAATCTCCTCATAATATATTTTTTAAATCGATATGATCTTTTTACCGACGGTTTGATAGAGAAATGTTTACATATATCCTCAAACACTGAATTCCAATGTTTATTTAATTTTATGCGCTCGAGCGACATTCCGTTGCTTAAAAAATATTCAAAAGCATCCTGTGAGATGTTTGGTTTCGCATAAGTTTCCGTCTGGTTATTTTGCACCGTTTGCGAAAAGCCACCCATGTCTCTTCTAATGGCCACAACAATCAAATAACATAAATTATTATTAATTTGGCCGAATAAAAATTTCGAAGCATTTTTTATTACGTCATTGTTAGCTGTTAATTTTCTTATTTCAGCCAACGACATCTTCAACATATTAAAATATGAAGATAACAGTTTTACGTCTAGTCTAGATTTCTTTGCCATCTTACTTGTTCAGTAAAATAAATGAAATATGCGATATTCTATAAGGTAAGGAGAAGAGCCAAACGAAAATTAACGCTTCTAAATAAAAATGGTTTCTCGAAATAAACTTAATAATATTAATATAACCCTAATAATATAAAAGAAAATGTTTACAAGTACCAAACATAAATTAAAACTACTAAATAAAAATAGTTTCTCAAAATAAACCGAAATAGTAATGAAATAATCCCAATAATATAAAAGAACAATCAGATAGGATGATGTATAAAATATACAAAATAAACCAAACGAAAAATAACTTCTAACAACCAAGGAAATGATATTTTTTAAAAGTACATACAACACGGAATAACTACTGTTTATTCCAAAAAGGTTTTTCAAAACTCTAAGAGTATAAATAGGTACTAAAAATTATGTTCAACACCAAAAGTAAATGATAAAAATGATAAAATTATGGAGAACAGAGCATAGCGCGTTATTGTCGATCAGACTTCGAGTTGTGCCATACCTAAAGTGTTTGAATATTGATGCTGGCTGATACCCGTAATACGCTATTAGTCTTGGTATCTCGTAGCATTTTGCTGTTTAGTTACTACTACTATACTTCTATACTTTGAATTTGTTTGTATTGATAAGTTCTCATTTTTATCATTTACTTTTGGTGTTGAACATAATTTTTAGTACCTATTTATACTCTTAGAGTTTTGAAAAACCTTTTTGGAATAAACAGTAGTTATTCCGTGTTGTATGTACTTTTAAAAAATATCATTTCCTTGGTTGTTAGAAGTTATTTTTCGTTTGGTTTATTTTGTATATTTTATACATCATCCTATCTGATTGTTCTTTTATATTATTGGGATTATTTCATTACTATTTCGGTTTATTTTGAGAAACTATTTTTATTTAGTAGTTTTAATTTATGTTTGGTACTTGTAAACATTTTCTTTTATATTATTAGGGTTATATTAATATTATTAAGTTTATTTCGAGAAACCATTTTTATTTAGAAGCGTTAATTTTCGTTTGGCTCTTCTCCTTACCTTATAGAATATCGCATATTTCATTTATTTTACTGAACAAGTAAGATGGCAAAGAAATCTAGACTAGACGTAAAACTGTTATCTTCATATTTTAATATGTTGAAGATGTCGTTGGCTGAAATAAGAAAATTAACAGCTAACAATGACGTAATAAAAAATGCTTCGAAATTTTTATTCGGCCAAATTAATAATAATTTATGTTATTTGATTGTTGTGGCCATTAGAAGAGACATGGGTGGCTTTTCGCAAACGGTGCAAAATAACCAGACGGAAACTTATGCGAAACCAAACATCTCACAGGATGCTTTTGAATATTTTTTAAGCAACGGAATGTCGCTCGAGCGCATAAAATTAAATAAACATTGGAATTCAGTGTTTGAGGATATATGTAAACATTTCTCTATCAAACCGTCGGTAAAAAGATCATATCGATTTAAAAAATATATTATGAGGAGATTAGAAGAGCACTCACCTCTGAAACCAGATGAGGTTTCTGAGCAAAGTTCCAATAAAGCACACATAAAAAATGCTGAACTAGTAGTTAATATTACTGTCTTAGAAGATTTACAAATGTCCACAAATGAATTAGTCTCTGAATATATCGAAGGCAATAATAAAGGCTTAAGTTTGGATTCATGCTGTTCAGATAATCATTTAAATTCCATAACGAGACCTGACACCGAATCCTTCGAAAAATCTACTGATCGTGATCCATCCTATGAATGGCCGAAAAATGTTTCGTCGAGTTTCGAAGAAGTTCCGGAGGTAATAAGAGAAATGGAAAACAAAGAAATGTCAAATGAACTGCGACCGAAAAACGCCGTGAACAGGAAGGATGCCAATTTATGTCGCCCGTCATATGTGACATGCAAATTTTACCTGGGCACGTTTCTAATATCGCCAGAGGAATTCAATGAAATGTACAAGTCAAAGAGTTTGGTCGATGGTCGCTGGACGTACGTATTAGGCGTAAAATTTAGTACTATCAATAACATCTGTATACTTAACGTGAAGCAAAAGCGTTACTTGTCCTTAAAGAATTTGCTGAAAGTATACGGCTACTGTGCTCATAAAAGATGTAACGTATTTTTATTATATATTAAAGACTTTCTCAAGATTAATTCACATCACGAGGTGTCGGTATACAGTTCGTCGTTGGACTACAACCATCTAAAACCTATAACGAGATACCTAAAAGGTGACCATCGGAAGATCTCCAAGAAAGAGTTGAGATTGGTTAAGGCATCCAAGTCAAGAGAGAGGAGAGTCCAGGAATCCTCATCGTTATTGATAAAAGCTGGTAATTTGCAACACGTTAAATCAGATTCGGTTTTACGTAAGGCTAGGTCGGATGTCCTAGGATATAATGATCGGCATAAAGACGACATCTTTGATCTGTGTTTGATGCAAAGAGAGAACGAAGAATATATCAAATCAGTCGGCCAACCTTTTCATGTATACATATATAGCACGGAACAGTTGAGAATAGCGTTAAAAAATGAAGGGCCTATTATTTTACATCTAGATTCAACCGGAAACGTTCACAGTAGACCTAAATTTGTAAAAAAACGACCATTTTATTATGCTGGTGTGATAGTGTCCAATTTTAACAAAAGAATAGTTCCCATCTTAGAAATGTACAATTGCCAGCATGATGCAACATCTATAGGAATTTGGCTAGCTAAATTTAAAGCATTCTGCATACATAATAAGAAAAAATGGCCATTATTCAAACGGGTTGTGACAGACTTCAGCTTCGCACTGATCAACGCCACTCTTAATTTCTGGAATAATTTAAATCTGACCCAATATTTAACTATAACATTTGAATATGCAACATCGAAAAATGATGATCTTATTAATGAATTAATTCTAGTCAGTTTGTGCTGCTCTCATTTCTTTAAAATGGTAGCGAAAGACGTTAAAATACACGAACCGAGTGAACACAACCAACATTTTTTTAAAGAAGCGATAGCAGCTTGTATAAACTTTAAAGAAATGACACTGATAGAAAAGTGGTTTGTGCATCTAGGAACTGTTATGCTTTCCCGTGAAAAGAATTTTTACGTGGACGAAGCTCTTGAAAAGTTGCTAAATGTGTGTTGTGTCTCTATTAAAATAGATGACGAAGACCTAAAAAATTTATCATCTGCAGATAATATTATAATGTCCGTTTCTGATAGCACCTTATACGAGCAGAGTCAATTTTACAGACATTTTAAGGTTATTCAGAATAAGATACAAGAATGTATCAAAGAAAAAGAAGAAGGACATGGAGAAAAGAATAATTATTATAACGAAGAATTTTTTGAAATTATTTTAAAAAAATATATCGCTTATCTTCCGTTGTGGTCAGGATTGACTATAAGTGACTCAGAAAAAGTTACTAGGTTTAGTAATGCGCCGGTTGAAAATTGGTTTTCAATGGTCAAAAACACAATTACGAATACAAACAATCTTCAAAGATGTAGCAGATCCGTAAGATTGATTAGAAAGAGAGTATTATCCTACTATAAGGAAATAATGCTGTCGATACCGAAAGAAACTTGTACATCCCGAACAAAAAAATGTTACGCCGCAAATACCCAAAACGATTTGGAATATTGCGAAGAATGGGACAAGAAGCGGAAACAATCGAGTCAAAGCAATTTTGATAAAGGCCAATTAAATCGAATATTACAGAACATTCAGAAGAAACAGGAAGAGGTGAATTTAAATAAAGAACTGAAAGGAAAATCCTTGAGTGAAAAGTGTGCACTGTATATTCAACAAATGAAATTGACACAGGAATCTCGAAAAACCATCGAAACAAACACCAGAGGTCAAAGGATGAAACAGCTTTGGTACGACGAGCGGAAGAAACGATTAACGGCGTCGAATTTTGGCGATATTTGCAAGTTAACGAAGGAAGAGACCAAAGCTAACTTAGTAAAAAAACTTCTCTATTCGGAACCGCTCGATATGCCGGCAATTAGGCACGGAATAAAATACGAAAAAGCAGCTATTGACGCCTATAAAAACCAACGTCCTCTGTCAAACGTTACCATGTGCGGATTAGTCATAGACGAAGAAAAGCCATATTTAGCATGCTCTCCTGATGGTTTGGTCGATTTCGAGGGCGTATTGGAAGTAAAGTGCCCTTTTAGCATTAAAAAAGGAACTCCACTTGAGGCCTACTTCCTAGACGAAGATGGAAATCTCTTTAACACGCACAACTATTTTTTCCAAATACAAGGAATACTTCATATATCTACAAGAGAATGGTGTGACTTAGTAATATGGACTTACAATGGAATTCATATATCGAGAATTAATCGAGATGACGATTTTTGGAACAACCACATGATTGAAAAACTAGACAAATTTTATATGGAATATGTCTTGCCTGAAATTATTGAACCGCTTCATCCGGGAAAAAAAATTATTAGAAGAAATTTGATGCAAACGTTCCAAGATAAAAATATAACAGGTAATGAACAAGTAAATTCCTCGATTTTAAAATTCTTCAGAAACGGTCTTGTTCAGTCCGACAATTATTATAAAAAAATAAATGAAAATTATGTAGTGGGTTATTTTAAAAGTGCCGTATGGCCCGAATTAACGTATGAGAGTTTTGAGAGTTTGAATGGCAGACAATGGTTATTCGATGTTGTCATCAATTTAAGCTTTCACTCATTAATCTGGAAATATGACGCAGAAAGGTATGTTTTATTGACGTCGGACAAGACGTTCGCCATCTTCAACTTGACTAAAGATTTACACAAGGACTTCTTTTTTGATCTACCTCTATTTAAAACAGATAATATATTAGTGCTGCCTCTTTCTGTAAGCAGAAACCATTGGTGTCTCGTAATTGCGGACATTAGTAATAAAATTTTTATATACATAGACCCATTCAAGAGTACAGTACAAAAGACCGACTTAAATCTGATGACATTTCTAACATTTCTAAAACTACATTGTAATATGACAGGAGCTAATATACCCACAGAAGGCTGGAAGTCGCACGTCCTAGATCATATCAAACAAAGTGATACATATAACTGCGGACTATACATTATATATTTCTTTCAACAATTCGTCAAAAAAGAATCCCTTACTTTACCCCAGTGCATGAATGCTTTTAGAAATACCGTCCGCACTTTATTACTAAGTACGTCCGACGACATGAGAGGGAAATGCCTATTCTGTGGCATTGATGTCAGAGACGATACGGCAGTTCAGCGTTGTCACATATGTCAACGTTATTGCCATGCTAAATGTGCGACAATGGAAAACGAATCATGCGAAATATGTCTACGGTATAAATAAGGAACCGTGCACAGGGCCATATAAATAAAATTAAGTCGTAAGAATGTATTATTGTCTTGCGGAAGAACTCAAAAACGAACCAATACATTTATTGAAAAACATAATTTTTTGAACCCCTTATTAAAACCCGACAGTGACTTTCTGGGGCAGAAGTTGTTGAAGGATCAACCGGTAGTTACTTTCTAATGCGTATAAGCCATCGGAATGAGCTAATCCAGTATTATTATTTTTTTCAAATTTAGATATTTCTGCACCCCTCGTTGCTGCCCGACAATGACTTCTGCATGCAGAAGTAGTTCAAGGACGACCCAATGGTTACTTTCGCATATGCAGACTTCATCGACATTTATCGATTTAGTAATAATAAATTATTGAAAAACATAATTTTCTGTACCCCTTATTAAAACCCGACAATGACTTTTTGTGATAAAAGTCTTACTTTCTAATGCGTAGAAGCCATCGGCATTAATTAATCCAGTATTGTTATTTTTTTCAAATTTAGATATTTCTGCACCCCTCATTGCTGCCCGACATTGACTTTTGCATGCAGAAGTAGTTCAAGGACGACCCAATGGTTACTTTCGCATATGCAGACTTCATCGACATTGATCGATTTAGTAATAATAAATTATTGAAAAACATAATTTTCTGTACCCCTTATTAAAACCCGACAATGACTTTTTGTGATAAAAGTCTTACTTTCTAATGCGTAGAAGCCATCGGCATTAATTAATCCAGTATTATTATTTTTTTCAAATTTAGATATTTCTGCACCCCTCGTTGCTGCCCGACAATGACTTTTGCATGCAGAAGTAGTTCAAGGACGACCCAATGGTTACTTTCGCATATGCAGACTTCATCGACATTGATCGATTTAGTAATAATAAATTATTGAAAAACATAGTTTTCTCAACCCCTTATTAAAACCCGACAATGACTTTTTGGAACAAAAGTCATCGAAAGACCAACCGTTAGTTGCTTTCTAATGCGTAGAAGCCATCGGCATTAACTAATTCAGTACTTTTATTTTTTTCAAATTTAGATACTTTTGTACCCCTCGTTGCTGCCCGACAATGACTTTTGCATGCAGAAGTAGTTCAAGGACGTCCCAATGGTTACTTTCGCATATGCAGACTTCATCGACATTTATCGATTTAGTAATAATAAATTATTGAAAAACATAATTTTCTCAACCCCTTATTAAAACCCGACAATGACTTTTTGTGATAAAAGTCTTACTTTCTAATGCGTAGAAGCCATCGGCATTAATTAATCCAGTATTATTATTTTTTTCAAATTTAGATATTTCTGTACCCCTCGTTGCTGCCCGACAATGACTTTTGCATGCAGAAGTAGTTCAAGGACCAGCCAGTGGTTACTTTCGCATATGCAGGCTTCATCGACATTGATCGATTTAGCAATAATAAATTATTGAAAAATATAATTTTCTGTACCCCTTATTAAAACCCGACAATGACTTTTTGAGATAAAAGTCTTACTTTCTAATGCGTAGAAGCCATCGGCATTAATTAATTCAGTATTATTATTTTCTTCAAATTTAGATATTTCTGCACCCCTCATTGCTGCCCGACATTGACTTTTGCATGCAGAAGTAGTTCAAGGACGACCCAATGGTTACTTTCGCATATGCAGACTTCATCGACATTGATCGATTTAGTAATAATAAATTATTGAAAAACTTAATTTTCAGTACCCGTTATTAAAACCCGACAATGACTTTTTGAGATAAAAGTCGTTGAAACACCAACCGGTAGTTACTTTCTAATGCGTAGAAGCCATCGGCATTAATTAATTCAGTATTATTATTTTTTTCAAATTTGGATATTTCTGCACCCCTCGTTGCTGCCCGACAATGACTTTTGCATGCAGAAGTAGTTCAAGGACGACCCAATGGTTACTTTCGCATATGCAGACTTCAGCGACATTTATCGATTTAGTAATAATAAGCTATTGAAAAACATAATTTCCTCAACCCCTTATTAAAACCCGACAATGACTTTTTGGAACAAAAGTCGTTGAAAGACCAACCGTTAGTTGCTTTCTAATGCGTAGAAGCCATCGGCATTAACTAATTCAGTACCTTTATTTTTTTCAAATTTAGATACTTTTGTACCCCTCGTTGCTGCCCGATAATGACTTTTGCATGCAGAAGTAGTTCAAGAACGACCCAATGGTTACTTTCGCATATGCAGACTTCATCGACATTGATCGATTTAGTAATAATAAATTATTGAAAAACTTAATTTTCTGTACCCCTTATTAAAACCCGACAATGACTTTTTGAGATAAAAGTCGTTGAAACACCAACCGGTAGTTACTTTCTAATGCGTAGAAGCCATCGGCATTAATTAATTCAGTATTATTATTTTTTTCAAATTTGGATATTTCTGCACCCCTCGTTGCTGCCCGACAATGACTTTTGCATGCAGAAGTAGTTCAAGGACGACCCAATGGTTACTTTCGCATATGCAGACTTCAGCGACATTTATCGATTTAGTAATAATAAGTTATTGAAAAACATAATTTTCTCAACCCCTTATTAAAACCCGACAATGACTTTTTGGAACAAAAGTCGTTGAAAGACCAACCGTTAGTTGCTTTCTAATGCGTAGAAGCCATCGGCATTAACTAATTCAGTACCTTTATTTTTTTCAAATTTAGATACTTCTGTACCCCTCGTTGCTGCCCGACAATGACTTTTGCATGCAGCAGTAGTTCAAGGACGACCCAATGGTTACTTTCGCATATGCAGACTTCATCGACATTGATCGATTTAGTAATAATAAATTATTGAAAAACATAATTTTCTGTACCCCTTATTAAAACCCGACAATGACTTTTTGTGATAAAAGTCTTACTTTCTAATGCGTAGAAGCCATCGGCATTAATTAATCCAGTATTATTATTTTTTTCAAATTTAGATATTTCTGCACCCCTCGTTGCTGCCCGACAATGACTTTTGCATGCAGAAGTAGTTCAAGGACGACCCAATGGTTACTTTCGCATATGCAGACTTCATCGACCTTGATCGATTTAGTAATAACAAATTAGTGAAAAACATAATTTTCAGTACCCCTTATTAAAACCCGACAATGACTTTTTGGGACAAAAGTCGTTGAAAGGCCAATCGGTAGTTACTCTCTAATGCGTAGAAGCCATCGGCATTAATTAATTCAGTATTATTATTTTTTTCAAATTTAGATATTTCTGCACCCCTCGTTGCTGCCCGACAATGACTTTTGCATGCAGAAGTAGTTCAAGGACGACCCAATGGTTACTTTCGCATATGCAGACTTCATCGACATTGATCGATTTAGTAATAACAAATTATTGAAAAACATAATTTTCTGTACCCCTTATTAAAACCCGACAATGACTTTTTGAGATAAAAGTCGTTGAAACACCAACCGGTACTTACTTTCTAATGCGTAGAAACCATCGGCATTAACTAATTCAGTATTATTATTTTTTTCAAATTTAGATATTTCTGCACCCCTCGTTGCTGCCCGACAATGACTTTTGCATGCAGAAGTAGTTCCAGGACGACCCAATGGTTAATTTTGCATATGCAGATTTCATCGACATTGATCGATTTAATAGTAATGAATTATTGAAGAACGTAATTTTCCGTACCCCTTATTAAAACCCGACAATGACTTTTTGGGACATAGTAGTTGAAAGACCAACCGGTACTTACTTTCTAATGCGTAGAAACCATCGGCATTAACTAATTCAGTATTATTTATTTTTTCAAATTTAGATATTTCTGTACCCCTCGCTGCTGCCCGACACTGACTTTTGTATGCGGGAATGGTTGAAGGACGACCCAGTGGTTACTTTCGATTATGTCGACTTCATCGACATTAATTAATTTAATAGTAATAAATTATTGAACATTATAAATTTTTTGAACCCCTTATTACGAGCCGCCAATGACAGTTTGATTTGCTCAAATTACATGAAAACATTGTTTTTGAAAATATGCGTTTCTGCTTCATTTATTAATATGAAGAAGTTTTAAGGTGCGTCAATTTACAAGAAAGGTATGTCTGATATGCAGTGTTGCCACATCGCAAAACCGTGGCTGAAAAATCGTGGCTGTTTTCACACCCGTGGAAATTTATTCATATGCCTTGTTAAAACGAGCGAGAAATACAATCAGCCAAAGGAAAATAAGAAAATACAATTTTGTTATAACTAAATGGTAAGATATAACTAAGGTGGCTTTGAAAACTATGAAATATTTAGCTTGACAAACATTTGTTGGTTTACCGGTATTTTTATTGTGGCTTTAGAAATTGTTTAAAATTCTTGTTAATTTTGTTCAAAATGTCGCAAATTTATACAAGAGATGAAAAAGTGAACATGTTTATTATTTAAAGAGAATTTAGAAAAAATACAGTTGCAGCTACCCTTTATGCCCAACGGTATCCTGCTAGACAATCTTCTGCGAGAAATTATTTTAATCGTGTTGAAAATCAATTCGGAAGATAGCCCAATAATGATTCTGAAGAAAATTTTACTATAGAAGAAGGAACGGAAATTAATGTTTCGTCTGGAGTGGAAAATGAAAAAAACTGTTTATTTAAATAGCCAAGTTGTCAGAGACTAATTTTGATGAAAAGTTAGAATTAATTGTTGCCACAAGACTAGTTTTTTGTTAGTAGGAAGTGGCTCAAAGAAGTTTACCAAAGTCTACCCCCTGAGCCCTTAAAAACAACCCTCTCAAACGGAAAAAATGTTAATATCTCGAAAAATAATAATAATAAAAAACGCATAGCACCACGTGAAAGAGCGGGAAATTTTACATAAAAATAGTATAAAAGTTTTTTTAAATAAATTTTTCCCTTAGCATGAGAAATTATTTCGCTCAATATTTCAAGCGCCTCGCACAGGCAAATGAGGCAAATGAAGCATTTCTCGACTGCCGCTACATAATAAAGACAATTTGTACCCATTATAAATTAAAAACAAAAAAAAATGGTACCATTTTAAAGAGGAAGAATTCAGCTTTCCAACGGTATACTTACTTTTAATCTTTATAATTTTTATTTCTTAAAAATTGCACGTGAAAGTTAAGTTTTATCATTTTTTTTCCACTATACGGGTTGTAACAGGATCGTGGTATACCCCCTTTTTCTCCTTTAGTTTTGAAGATAATTGATTGAAATTTAGGATATACTGAATCCAACGATACCAAATAAGTGATATTTCAAACATCATTTTTTTTATAATATAATTTTTTAGTTTTCCATTTAAGTGTGCCATGACGGTTCTGATTTATTCTAAAAGACCCGTGTAATGCTACAAAAATCGAAATCCCGTTAGAAACACTAAATTACGCGATTTGTGGGCAAATAAAATTCATCAAAATTGTTTTTGGGTCATAACTCAATTTTTTCAAACGGAACCATATCGGTACCGTGGTACCATTTGTTAGTACTATTAATAAGGCAATTTATTCATATGCCGTATTAAAATGTGCAACAAATACAAACAAAATTACAGCTAAAATAAAATAAGAAAATACAATTTTGTTCTAATTAAATGTTTAGAAGTAATTACGGTGGCTTTGAAAACAATGAAATATTTAGCTTGTCGAACATTTGTTGGTTTAACGGTATTTTTAGTGTATCTTTAAAAATTGTTTAAAATTCTTGTTAATTGTGTTCAAAATGCCGCAAATTTATACAAGAGGTGAAAAAGTGGACATGTTAATCTCTAATTTAAATTTAAAAATCCTTGTAGATATAGCTTGTTTATACCTTAAACGTCAATATAAGATTAATTTTTATGCTCTAAAGTATCCAGGGTAAAAGAAAATTAACTTTTAAATCATAGGTGTGTTTTCTCCATTTTTAAGGTTAGGAAGTTTCCACTTAAGAAATTGTCTAAAATGGTCAAAAAAGGCTTGTAGGTTAAAAAAACTACCTTTTTTACCTACAAGCTTTCTACTAGCAAAATAATAGCCTCTCATGAAAAAATTAGCGAGGTAACAATTAATTACGACTTAAAACCTCTGGCAACTGAGCTAAAAGTAAATTGAGTTTGAATTAGAAGAAATCATTGATTACACAGTAAGCCGAATTTTGCATACATGTAACTATAAATCTTTTAATTTCATTCAATAATAATGAACGGCATCTTAAATAGTATGTATAAAAAGGTAGGTTACAGCTTGATACCTTCCCTAATATATTATTAACCTTGCAAACAGAAATGTTGAATGCCATGGCTTTTAATATTTTTATTATATCGGGTAAAATTCTAAAACAGGGGGGTTAGCAATAATTTACTTACATTTTCTGTAGAAATTCGCACTATACCAAAAGATAGAAATGTTGCTACTTACGGTAGTCTGCAAAAAACTCACACAATACACGTGAAGCTGGATCGAATTGTCTCTGAAAATTCGCAATTTAATGCTATACTTATAGTAGTCTATTGAGATTTGCACTACTCACTTATCTCGTAGATATATGTATATTGTATGTTAGTTTGCATAAAGAATTATAATATAATAATACCTATATACTTTTATATAAACTAACAACAAACTGTATTCACTTAGTCGATGACATTTACTACAGAACATAAAAATTTCATTGGCTCTTAATGAAGGGTACAAGAAAAACTTGATATTATAGAAAATGTCACCGTCCAGTAAAACCAACGGGAAGGTGTAAGTAGTTTTTGCCAGGATGGGAAAGGAAAAAATAAGATAGGACGTTAGAATAAACTTAACAAACATGATAACATTAATAGCATATTTATACTATTTAAGTCTTGTTATAAACGATAAAAATAAAATAAAACATAATTTTCATTAAAATGCCGTCGTGTCTCACACAAACGGAATTAGTTGTGTTATTTTACCTCAATTAAAATAAAACTTATATTAAAGTAAAAAAGTTTAATAATAAAAGAAATTCTCATAATTTCGAGAAAGAAAAACGGTCACATGGTAACAGAGTCATCAGTAAGCTCACTACTAAAAACATTCCTCACCTTAATAACAATAGGCTCTACGGGTAGCAAAAAGGGATACACTTTTTCTTTGTTTATAACGTGATTCACGGATTTTTTTCCATATGTCGGTTTTGTCTAAATCGGATATTACAGTTCTTATATTATCTAGAATTACAGCGCTTAAAGTCGGATTCTGATTGCATTTGCACAACTCGTGTTTTACATTGCTACTAATCAATTCTATTGGATTAAATATGCAGTAATTTGATGGTAAACAAAACAAACTATGGCCGTGTGTTTCCCAGATATGGCCTACAACATATTCTTTTTTAAAATTATGTTCTTTGATAGTTTTCAATAAATCTTTTTCTACTGGAAAATTTTCAGGAATATTTATGTTTTTAGATCTCATAAACTTTAATATTTCATCCTTTTTAGTATTATTATTATTTGATACTTTATTTAATAATCGTGAATTATAATAAAAGAGTTATACATAACGATAACTGATAGTGGGGGAATATTAGATAACAGCTGTTCAGCGAACCATTTTGCAAACAAATCTGCGGTCATAAATTTTCGTGATAGTCAGCAGAACACTGTTTAATATTTTTGGCTGACAAGAGCAGTGCGTTGGGTATGAACCCATTTTACTTCCTGCATGCAGAATTATAATGCGCTTTTCCCTTGAACATGGCGCACTTAAATTACAATTTTGAGTCTTATCTACCCAACCGTAATTAACAGTATCGTGCGTATCACACCCCGTCTCTTCACAATATGTTACCGTCCTATTTGATTCACAGTACTTTTTCATTTTACGCAAATATTCCTGTCAAATTTCCACAATACGACTTGAAATTATAAACTGTTCTTCGAATAACGTCTTTTGAAGCATCGTCATTTTTTTTAATTTTTGATTTTTCCCTTTTCGTTTAACAGAGTAATATACAACTACCACTTTTTTTTATAACTGGATTAAGAGTAGAAATCGGAATCTTAGTTAATTCAAACATTCTTTTTAAAATACCTGTATCCGACATTTGATTATTTTCTATCTTTAAACAATTATAAATATTTAAAAGAAGACGCTGGGTTTGAACGTATAAATCTTAGTCCTTAAACTCCCAATTCGATTCGTTACTTCGTCTTCAACATTTTCATTATGTAAATTTTCTTCTGTATCGGTGGTCTCCAAAAAGACATTTTAAAAATATGTTTTGAAAGAAACATTACAGTTAATTATAATTATTTTAGGTAAATATAACACAAACAACTTACGCTTTTTTTTATTAGGGGAAAACCACCGCACAAAGAAAATAGTTTCGCACAACACTTTCTTGTTTCAAAACCGTCAGCTTAAATTTTTTACCGGCCGCCCGCATCGGCGTAATTGTACTTCTGCTCAACTGCATCTCATATATGAGGGGATAAATTATATTGATAACGCGGCCCTGCCTGCCGTATACCATTGTGGAGAGGCATAACCACAGATATCCCTGATAGAGACGCTGAATTTATATTTCAAACTGACATTGGTTATACTTATATACTAATTTTTCTTAACTTTTCTAATTTAATGTAAAAGAAGACATATGATATTTTAGACTCGTTTTTCAAACAAACCGTACATAACGGATGGTGAATACCATATTAGGTACATGCAAGTATATTACGACCAGAAACTTTTTTAATATTCCACATCCAGCAAAAAATGTTTTTAAGTTATAATTATGTGATGACGTAGAACGCCGTCAGATATATTCATAAAGTTTGACTGCGGTAAAAGCTAAAGAAACAAGAAGCCCAAGATCAATCTTGCCATGACCGTATACAGGGTGTACCACGTAAAACTCCTGGGGCCATTTCCTGGACGACCAAAAGAGCTCAGTAAAAGGTATTCACTAGAATATATAAATGACTTTTTTATAATATGAACAATTCTCGAAAAAAACAATAGTTTTTGAGATATTTCAATTTCCATATAATTTTATTGTAATAACAAATATTGCCATAACTTTTTAAAACCAAATTTTAGACGATAGGATATTAAACATAATATTTTTAGTCGCAAACTCCTCTATAAATCCTTATTTTACTATAAGGAAAGTAACCAGACTGCAACCAAAGTTACAAATCTGGCGCGTTAAGTGTAATAATTGCATATTACCATCAAAACGCTAATGCTTCGATTGCAACAAACACCAGCCGAAAGACTGATCCTACTTAAAGGAGCTCCCTTGCCAGTCATCACACACCACTTGCAGACTGCAGTTTCGAGCTGTTGGCTCTCGTCAGTGCAAGGTAGGTATGCGACGACCGACATGAGAATCCTTTGACTATAGTACATCCCGGTATTTTTACAATAGCGACATGTAAAACAGCCAACAGGCGCCATCTAGCGGTCCATAGGATATTGTTCATATTAAAACAGACTGATTTGGATAGTAATGAAACAAATTTATTTAAACTACCGGTTTGACCGGAAATTACATTATTTGAGTTAAAATTTAGATATCTCAAATCAGTCAATAAATGTTAAAAGGGGCATTGTAAAATGTTTATACGATAGGGCCAAAATAATTTCATCTAATAATGAAATATTAAATGACGAGAAAAAATTTATCAAAGAGGTTCTAGTACAAAATCAATATCCTGAAGCCATTGTTGATAGAGTTTTCATAAATATAGAAAATAGAGACAATCAGGTACGACAAAAACCTGAACGTCATTATACAGCAACAATTCCTTATGAGGGACCATCGAAAAAGCTACGTCGTATAGGTACAAATTTGATGCTAGGACGGTATTTCAAGCGGGGAACACTTTGAGATCGATTTTAACACAAACAAAACCGGTAAACCGGGAGCAGAATTCAAAAAACTGTATTTACAATATCCCGTGCGAATGTGATAAAGGTTATATGGGTGAGTCATCCAGACCTTTCAGTGTGAGGTTGGAAGAGCACAAGAATTACATTAGAAAGAATGAAATTCAGAAATCAAAGATTTGTGAACATGCTTGGGAAAACGGACATAGAATAAACTGGGATTCGGCAAAAATTTTAACAGAAGAGGCAGATAACATAAAAAGAAATATTAAAGAATCGGCACTAATATTATTAAATTAAGATAAATGCGTACTGAATTGTTCTGTAGATATTTGTACAACCTGGCAACCAATGTTAAAAGAAGAACTTAACTCAACATTATCTAAAAGAAAATAACATCGGTTCTATGTAAGTAGTAAGTATCTATGGAAATAACATAAACAGAATCTTTTAGCTGTGTATTTGACATACACAGCAAATAAGTGCTTTGAAAACGGAAAGAGACTGCTTTCCGAAACATCAGTAAAATACATTATTTCTGTGTTTATTCCGATTTATATTATTTGTAAAACGTAACTTCTGACTGTTCCTTTGACGTAAACGTCATAGGCGCAGAGGCGCATATTTTGTAGATTCGGTGATTTGTTTTTGAAGAGGACAATATATGTGGTAGAAACCCCAAATAAATGGAAAGAATAATAGAGTTAATAAAACAATTAGGTTGATAATTAATTTTTATTTTAAATATCCCAAATAAGTGAACAATTATTTAAAAAGGCAAACAGAAATTTAGTTGTTTTCATCGTTTTGAACACACATATTGCAAATCTTTAAGAATTCAGTTCAAATTTTAATAACATCTCTCTATTAATCGTTGCCACGGAAGCATAATGATCAGCCATATCTTCAATAGGTACTTCGTAAACAGTACCTTTCAAATACCTCGACAAAAAAGTCTAATGGAGTTAGGTCAGGTGACCAGAACACCATTAGTACCAATCAGTTTTTCTCAGTGTAAATAATTTTTAACAATTTGAGCATCATGCGGTGGCGCGATGTTGTTTAAACAAACTCAATTGGAACGTTATTTAATAAATGAGGCAAACTATTTTCTTAAAAATCTAAATATCGCTGACTATTTAATATGCCATGAATAAGGTTTGATCCTATCAGGTACACATTGATGATTCCACACTAAACACTGACTCTAAAATTGGTTTGGCTTCTTGTTTGTCCCAACCATCAAGGATTTTCCTATGGCCAGTATCTACATTCTACAGTTATGTTTAGATACTACACCATTATTGTGTAACATGCTCTTGTCGCTCCACATCATTGTATTTAACAGATTGTCTTCCTCCTCCTCTAACATAACAGTAAATTGCGATAAGAAATCCATTCACTGTCGATACAAGAGTACCTATTGATAAGTAGCCATTCAATAGTAAAAGGATATAAGGTCCGGGGGAGAAACTGTTTGGAACCTGGGAGCTAAGGGAATAAAGTCTGACAAGAGACGAAAACATAATAGTACAACTAAGGTCGTATACTCTATTTTTAAAACGTTATATTCTCTGATCAGGAATATATTTGAAATAAATTTTAATAACTGTCAAATATTTTTCTAACCTAAAAGAAAATTTATAGTGGTGTAGATCTGGAAGGAAACCAGACTCGAATAAGGAAACGTCCGTTTGTTATTTTTTCTTTTGCCAATAATTAAAGTTAGGTCTCCTCAATATTCGGACACATTTGTGCTGAAGGAGTCAAAGGGGGGAGGGGGAAATGACATGTTAAATGTCAGACCATTGATTCGCGAGATATGGCGAATCCAAGGTGCAAGAATTAAAAAAATTGAATCAATTTTTTACGCTGAAGGAGTGGAGTTGAGGACTTATTTTTTTTTTTAATAGAAGGGTATTGGCAGATACTTTGTTGGTCCGGGGACTGCGGGCGGTGAGATGATTAGAAGGGGAGAGAGAGGGGGAAAACGAAAATATTTGATATGCTGATATTTCCCCGTGTAATTGGCCTATCGCGGTTAGACTGCCGTACATTTTTAAAAAAATTTTATGTGCTATAAGATAGCACTCGCATAAAATAATTTTTTCCCAAACATATTCTTGTTGCGCGAAATAAAAATTGCACTTTTTTCAGACAAACAGTTTCTTTGGCGTCCTCTAGCTCCCTTTCTAGTCATTTTATCGCGTTCTGGCCGGGCGGAAATTAAACGTTAATAAAAAAGCCATCAAGTGGCCAAAAGGATTTTTCCCCCACCGGGCTCAAAAAACGTGCAATTTTTGTTTGCGAAAAAAATAATTTTATGCGAGTGCTATATTATAGCACATAAAAAAAATAAAAAATATACGTCGATCTGACCGCGATAGGCCAATTACTCGGGGAGTTATCAGCATGTCGAATGTTTTCGTTTTCTCCCTCTCCTTCTCCTCTTAATCATCTCACCGCACCCATCCCCAAGCCCAACAAAGTATCTGCCAATACCCTTCTATTTAAAAAAAATAAGTCCTCAACTCCACTCCTTCAGAGTAAAAAATGAATTCAATTTTTAAAATTTTTGCACCTTGGATTAGCGATATCTCGCCAATCAATGGTCTGACGTCAATAAGGTTGGAAATTTAACATATCATTTCCCTCTCCCCCCCCCCTTGTCTTCCTCAGCACAAATGTATCGAAATGTTGTTTATTGGCAAAAGAAATAATCATAATCGGACGGATCCTTATTCCAAAGCCAGATCTGATCCACTATCAGTTTTATAACTAACCTTAAAATGAAAATTTTCAGAAGTTTTACAACATTTGAAACATTTGTAAAGATTTTGTTGTTCATTATTTGTTTTTTTAGACTTGTTGGTGATAAATAGTTTTCCTTCGTCGTTTAAACAATATTATTTTAAAATTATAAAATAGAGCTTGAGCTCACCCTGAGACGGAGTAGATATATTAATTCGAATCACGAGTTAATAGACAATTTTCAGCAATCTTCCTAATCGTTTCTTCCTTCTTCTTCTCTTCTGATTTGATACATTATATATAACAGTCAGGTCAGTAAACCAAATATCATGTTTTACTATTATGTCAATAGTGACTTCGTATTGACATGCTCGTTATGTTTTAGGTCTCTATGAGATTTAACTCACACTTGTTACATATCTACCAGATTATGCAATTTACGACAAACTAAGCTTATTTAAAACTATCAATCTTTCCCATTTTTATGTGAATATCCCAATTTATAGACATATTAAGATTTAAAAATATTCATAACTGCTATTAATGCTGTAAGTAAATAAAATCCAGGAATTTTTGTATTGGAAATGAAAAGTCTCCTAGTTATTTTATTTCCTATATTTCATGCGAAACTAAATTAAAGCAGTTACAAAATAAAATTAGAAAGTCGGTGTGCTTTAAATATCAAAAATTGCAAATAGCTTACCATAATCACATACGATTATGGAAGAAACGGAGTTATAATGTATTCGTGCAGTAAAAATAGCACGAAAAATCAATATAAGGGAACTTTTTCCATAAACAATTTTATGGTTGCATCATATTGAGGAGGTGTCCGGAATACCCAAAAAATGTTTCCCCTTCGTTATCGAGGGTGAAAAAAACGATGATGATAGTTTAAGTTCTGAAACCCTTGCGTACTACCCCTATCAAGGAAAGCCACCCCAATTTTCCGACTGCCCGGTCTTGGGTTTCCGAGGGCTTGTCGGATCGGATTTATTTGGTGAGTAATAGTAAGTTCAGTTAATTTACACTAGATTGCTCCGGACCGACCCCCCGACGGTTGAACCTACCCTCGCCCGCAATAGCGACATCCCCAAGAAATTAAAAAATACGGGCTCAATAAGGTTTTTTGTGAGTTCTCGAGGACAGATATCATGATGGTGGTGTTATTTTTTACCCTACCCTCACGCAACTACCCTCAACATATAAAAACCATCCCCTGTTCCATGTTGTCGGTTCTAGGCATGCGCGAATTAGTTCGGACGGGTTTTTAAAGAGAACATCAGCTTCAAATGGAATAAGTTACCAATGGTTGCATCAATGCCGGGTGTTTTTGTTGGGTTTGTGGATTGATTTATTGGGAAAAAATATTTTTTTATTTAAATAATTATTTAAGAATCGATATGCTTCTATGATATTCTTATTTAAAAAAAATATTTATTGATGTAGTTATCGAAGGGTAGGGTGAAAAAGAAACCCATCAGAATCGTCATTAGCGCCCTCGAAAACCTGTGAGAAGCCCATTCTGAGCCCGTTTTTAGAGTGATTTCGGTGTCGTGAGCAGGGTAGTTTCACCCCCGAGGTTATGGTTTAGTAATGATCAGTTTCCCTGATATTCCCGTAAAACCCCGATCTGACGAATCCCCGCATGCATAGGACCCACAGCATGAAAGAGGAGGTCGTTTCTATACATTGGGGGTAGTTGCGGGAGGGTAGGGTGGTAGTCCGTATTTTTTCATTGCTTGGGGATACTGCTATTACGGGCGAGGGTAGGTTCAACCCCCTGGGGTCGGTCCGGGGTATTCTAGTGTAAATTAACTGAACTTATTACTACTCACCAAAAAGCCCGATCCGACGAACCCTCGCAATTGGGGTGGTTCTTCCTTCATAGGGGTAGTACGCAAGGGTTTCAGAACTCGAAACTATCACCATCGTTTTTCTCACCCTCGAAAATGGACGGGGAAATGTATCCTACAAACTTTTTGTTGTTTTGGTCTTTTTGGAACCTGGTTAAATGGACTAGTAATGGTTCTGTCTTCAACAAGTAATGGCTTGCCGTATCTTTTGAGCATTGTACCCATGAGAACTATTGTTCAGAAGGCCAAGATCTATAAAATACTAAAATTTGGTGCCATTTAATCGAGGACCATTTTCCTATCATTCCGTGCGGGGTCCTATGGTATGTGGATACTTCCTTGGTATCAGTATAAAATGGCGAGACTAGTTGCTTGTAAAACGTTCAGGGAGGGATGTTGCAGTTTAAAGAATTAAACCATGTTTCCCCTCTATAATTGCTCTAACGATTTTGATTAAAATTAACACATGGATACTCTTTTAGTACTAGTATGAGACGATATGACCTGTTATAACGAAGAAATGCAGGGACGCTGAATTCTGAATTATTTTTTTTTACCGATTTCCATCCTATTTTTTTGCTTTTTGCAGAACTAAAACATAAAATAAATACGTGTTATTTCGTTTATTCGAAGAGGCCTTTTTTATTTTGTGAGGTTATTACATTTTGAAAATATACGCACAACTGTAATGTTATGACCATGAAGAATTTCGTATCAAATAGTGGGTTAGTGGATAGAGCATTGAGGAAAATGCATGAATATTAAAAATTATTCCATGATATGTGTTATACAAGTTAAAAATATAATAGAAAAAACTCATATAGTAGAGGAAATAAATGCAAGAAGCTATAAGTTCTTAATCGTTGCTACTTCAATGTAAAGACTTAAAAGCTTTTGCATTATGTTAAGTTTTAGTAATATATGAAATGTATACCTTTGAAAATTTTGATTATGAATCCGAAGTGAAAATTGGAAAATTCAAAATGGCACACCTAAAATGACGGACTTTAAGAATTCATTCCTGATTTACGCCGTTTCTATTTATTTCACTGAAAAATATGTAGATTAAACAAGTGTTTAGAATGCCATTTTATATAAGAATACATCATTTTGGTAACCACATTATCTAACCTTTTCGCTTATCTCCGTGGAGAACTTACTACACCTTGATCCTTTTTTTTTGCAAAAATTTTTTAATTTTTTTATTATAGTTTGATAACATTGGACTACTAAAGTTGAAATAACCAAAAAAATAATCCTACTAGTTTCAACCCTTTACTGGAAGGTCAACATGGAGTGGCCTCCCATGATTTTTCCTAAAGTTTTACTACAAGCTGATGGGGGGGGGGGAATATGGAAATTTTACTAATTGTGTCTATATTATCAAATTATCAGTAATAATGGACACCCTTAAAAAATGGTTTATATCGTATTTAAAGGGCAGAAAAGCACACAATTTCGTTTTGAAAAAAGTTTTTGGCTACCAAAGGGAGGAAAATCATTTTTTAGGTCCGTAGAGTTGATATGTAATTTATGTTTTTTTTTTTATGTTTTAATGTTTTATACATTTATTTAACGTCGGCCTATTTCCGCTACTGAGGCCTAACACCGACGCCTGTAGACGAGCTACCCCCAACCAGGAATTTTGCCGAACCTCTTCCCTTTATGTAATTTATGTATTATTGTTGAATATGTCAGGGAATTTTCAACATTTTATTTGGTTTTTGGTCAATTCTGGTGAAAGTTTAAATGTGTCCTCTTAAACGTTTTTTTAGAACAAAAGATATATACGCTGTTTCTATTACTTCTTAAGAAAAATATGACTATTAAAAAATATTTAGAATACGCATAAGAATACATAATTTTAAAAGTATTAGTCTTTAACCCTTTCGTTCTGTCCTCGTAGGTAATCGTAGTAGTCAAAAAATTACATTTTCAAAACGCGAGTATCTCCGTTAGTATTGATTTTTATCTTATAAACAAAAGGAAAAGAAATGATTAGAATGCCATCTTGTATTAGAATACAAATTTTGGAACTACCATCAATTAACCCTTCCATTTTATCGTCTTAAATCACTATTTTCGTTTTTAAGGATTCATATGAAAACGCGATTTGCGCCATTTATATTGAAAAAGTGTTTATAATGAGATTTTGCATAAGAAAGAAGATATTCCCCCATCAGTTTGTAGTAAAAATTTTGAAAAAATCGTATTTTTTGGGAGGTCACTCTATGTCGAGTTCTATGTTCACCACAGAAAAGGGTTGAAACGATTAGGGTTAATTTTTTTAGTTATTTCAATTTTATTTGTTCTATATTATCAAATTTTAATAAAAAATTTAAAAGAAAAGTTTTTATCGCAATTTTAACAAAAGAAAGGATCAGGCGTAGGAAGTTTTCCTCGGAGGAGAAACGAAAGGGTGAAATAATGTGGTGACCAAAATGGTTCTTATGCAAAATGGCATTCTAAACACTTTTTACTCTACTATCAGTAAAATCAATAGAAGCGGCAAAAATCAGGAATTAATCTTAAAGTCCGCCATTTTGAATTTTTCAATTTTCACTTAGGATTCGTAATCAGCAACCATAAGAACCTCCACGATATGAATTTTAACTAATTTCTTTGAAAACTTTTTCTAATTTTCGAAGGTATATATTTCATATGTTGCCGAAACTTAAAAGGTTTCAAGTGTTTACATTCAATTAGTTTCGTCTACTAATAAGAAAATTAATTAGATAGAGAGAGAGAGAGATAATTAAGAAACTTTAATTCGTAAATATTAGACTATGAAATTTGAATTTCTATATAAATAAAACCAGTCCTTTTGATTAAATAATCAAATATTCGTGTTAATATTTTCCATTATTCCAAAAAAAATCTTTATTTTTTGCTGATAAATTTTCCTCTTGACTATTTCTCGTAATTTAATATGTAATGAAAAATTAGCAAATGATTTCAAAATTAAAATTTATTAAAAATTTTATTGTTTTTTAAATATATTAAATTAACAACGAATTTAAAAAAAATTAATTAATAATGTTTTATGTTATTATTATTTATTAATTTTTCACAGTATATACCTACATTAAATAATCAAGAATAATGAAATTTTCCAAAAATAATATGAGTTGCTTTGAAATAATTAAAATTATTGACGCAACAGAATAATTGGCAATGAAAAGAGAGATATTTCCAAAAAAAGAAAAACTTGTGGCATTTGATACCCAATTCTCAAAGCCGCTGATCTTCTTTGTTGACGCAACAGACTTCTTGGTACTTAACGGCTGTACTTCTATTCCCAAAATTTAATAAGTCACAAGCAAAAGTCCATTCTATCAAATGGAACAAGAGTATTTATGCTTAGTTGCGCAAAAAGAAAACGATTGAAACTAGCGAGTCCCCAGCTGGAAGGTCCCATTGTTGGTGCCTTTTAAAATTTTGTGCTTAATATTTTAATAAAGTAGGTTAAAAGATAACAGAGATTTGTCGAAATAAAAAATTACTGTGGGAACAGGGCATGTTAGTTCGGCAGATGTACAACAGTATGTAATAAAATATTATTTATTTCTAAATGCGAAAGTTTATCCGCGTTGTCGATTTTTTCACTTTATTTAAAATATGTCAGCCTATGAATATCGGACAGGTCTAAATTTTTTCAGAATTATATTTTTGTTATTCCTGTAGATACTATAATGCCATCAATATTTCGGCCATTTGTTGATCGATTTAGATCAAATTTGGTAGTATACTTCTTACTATGATCAAAAGAAATTGGAAAAAATTAAGAATTTATATTAGCGACTCAAATAGGATTTTTCTTTTTACAGAATCTTGTATATCAAATTTCGTTAAAAATATTCATTCCTTTAAAAATAAAATCATATCTAAGACTTCAATAATAATCACCTACTATTCGAGTTATTTATTGTCGAATATTTACATAACTTGGTAGTAGTGCAATAATGACGCTAATTAAGCATTATAGATATACCAGGTGTTAGTAAAGTATGGAAATGGTGGAAAATCTCGAACAGTTTGCATCAAATCGAAATGTAAAAAAATATGTCAAAAATTTTTCAAAAAACTATCCACTGATACCAAAATTACCTCACCACCCGCCACCTTGTGGGTGGGGCGAGGGATAACTTTAAAAAATTTCAAATTTAAGCCCCTATTTTTTATTGCGGAATCGAATTCTACGGCAAAAAATACGTAAAATTTATTCCGGACATTTTTTCGATTCTTGCATGGTGTGGCTGTAATCGCAAAAAATGAAAAGAAAACATTACTGTTTCAAGAGTAGCGTCTTGTGCCCATAAAAAAACGTCCAATTCAAAAACTGAAATGAAATCTATCCAATGACATTGGATTCGACTCTCCCACCCCTAACCCAGTGGGTGGGGCGGGGGGCAACTTTGAAATTTATAATGAAAATCCCTATTTTTTATAGCGGATTCGGATTCTACGGCCAAAAATATCTGAATTTTATATCGGGCATTTTTTTCGATTCTCGCAAGGTGTCGCTGCAATCGCACAAAATTGAAATAAACCTTAAACGTCCATAAGTTTGTAAATATTTACAAACTCTAGCTACTCGTGTTGACAAAAAATATTCAGTTTAAAAAACAATATCTGTGATATCTTGGTTTTATGAATGTTTTTTTTTAAAGTGTTCTTAATAACAGTATCTGTTTTGTGAAATTTCTACGATCCAACTTTTGTAGAGGCAGGAGCGCACTTTTGTACGGAAAAAGTTATTTCATTTTTCATTAGTTCTCGCGTTTTTTTCTGCATAATGGCTACCTTAACAGAGGATGAGAGAGTTTCTCTTTTAATGATGCGAGGGTGGGGCGATAAAGAAAGGTCCTATGATGAAGTTGTGATTTTATTCAACGAAACTTTCCGTGTAGATCAAGTGGAAATTTCGAAATCTGCTGTGTCTCGTACCATCAAACGATTCCTAGACATAAGGACAAATAAAAATCGCCCAAAATCTGGAATACCAAAATCTGAAACATCGGAAGCTCGACAAATGGAAGTGGCCCAGGCATTTGTTGAAAATCGAAGGTTATCAATCAGAAAAGCCAGTCAACAGTTTGATATGAATTTGATCCTTACAAAATTCGCCTTCACCAAGATGATTTTGATCGGTGGCTTGAATTTAGTGAATTAATGATGGAAAGAACCAAAACTCAAATTATTTGTCATCTCTACTTGTCTTCTCAGATGAAGCAACTTTCCAACTCAGTGGAAAAGTTAATCGCCATAATTTCGGATATTGGAGTGACGAAAACCCTCACTGGATGCTTGAAACACACACGCAGTATCCACAAAAATTAAATATTTGGGCAGGAGTTTTCAGGGATCGAATATGGATCGTTTTTCATACATGGAAATTTGAATGGAGAAAAATAGGTGGAAATGTTGACAAATCAAATAGTTCCCGCAATACAAGAGATTGCTGGTGATGAGTTCGATAATGTTTGGTTCCAGCAAGTTGGGGTTCCTCCACACTATCGGGATATTGTTAGGGACTATTTGAATAGTACTTTCGAAAATCGATGGATAGGTCGAAGATGAACTATTGAATGGCCAGCAAGATCTCCCGACCTCGCGCCACTTGATTATTTTGTTTGGGGCTACGTGAAGGGTAAGGTATATTTCACTTCACGTGATTTGGAAGAGCTGAGGCAACGCATAATAAATTTTTGCAGAAATACCACCTCAAATGATAAGAAGTGCTATTGAAAATTTTTACGTTCGTCTCGGACAATACCAAGAAGTCAATGTGCACCATTTTGAACACCTGCTATAATCTTGAAATTAAAACCTGCTAGTGTAGCAGTTAAGCTGTAAACTAATTGCCTCAACTAGCCGAAATCCTCACCTTGCCTTAAATGGCTGAGTTACCTCCTTCCCTTCACTGGCTGGGATCAAGAACTTGTCTGAAGTGGCTGAATTAAGAGGTAAAACCACTGTTAGTTTTTTTTAAATCGAGTTTGTTATTGCCCTGTAAAAAATGTAAATTGAAAATTACTAGCTGCTAATAAATTTACAGAATGTTAATAGTTGTTGTAATTTCCGCACGACCGTGTAAAATCACTGTTCTCAAAACAGCTCGGGAAATCATTCACTTTGAGATCAGTAGTTTTACTTTTCGCATTTTTCTAAGTATGCGTTCAAAACTTTCATGTTTCCACTCAATTTTTAGCGATTGCAGCGACACCTTGCGAGAATCGAAAAAAATTCCCGATATAATATACCTATTTTTGGCCGTAGAATCCGAATCCGCTATAAAAAATAGGGATTTTCATTACAAATTTCAAAGTTGCCCCGCTCCACCCATTTTGGTATCAGTAGATAGTTTTTTGAAAAATTTTTGACACGTATTTTTTTATTTTTCAATTTGATGCAAACTGTTCGAGATTTTCCACCATTCCCATACTTTTTTAACACCCGGTATATTGGGGTAGATTGGTGAAAAGTGAGACATACTGTTTATTACGCAGATAAGCAGGAAATTACTAACAGTGCATCAGAAGAGTGTTAACTTTTGAAGCTACACTCACACTTTTTTTAGAAAATATTTTCTTAAACAGGAGATCAAAATATAACGGAATCATCAATAAAAGTTCCCTTGGAAAGTTTTATTTTATTTTTTGTCCCACCGATCCATAAAAAATGACCTTTCTAAATTATCGGTTTGATCGTACATAATGCACCAAACTCGTTGTAAAAGGACGTATATCGACCCATTGGGTTCAGGATAAAATGCTATCGGTACTCCTTTATAATATACTGAAACTCCGCTTCTTCAATAACAATATATACAAATCGTGAAAAATAAACTAGTGTCGTTTTCTAAGAATGGCGATCCCTCCTACTTTTCTACAAAGGTATTTTGATGAGCTACAGATGTGAGCTTTCCAAATTTCATTTGTCACCATAAGTATGTTGCAGAAATGTAACATAGGTGTAAGCTGCCTTAAAAATCTGAAAAAAATAAATTACGTTAAATACTGTATTAACTTTAGGTATTGTCATATAATGAAACTATTAACATGAAAGAGACATAAGGAAGCCACATTCTAAACATATCTAACTATACGGCCGATTCCCAGTCTGGTTAATTTGAAATTATGTTTCGTTATAAATTATTCCAAAGTCCAACTGGACGACATCGACAGCGTAAAATTGCATTTCATAAGTTTTGTTGGATTTCAAGGAGGTTCAATTTTTTGCAAAAAAAATCACTCTTGATTGTGACTTGTTGGAAGATGACTTATTTTTAAGAAATTTTTTCCGCCATTGTGGTTTTATTAACAGCGGCGTCTTCGCCAAATATTCGAAAACAATCGAATACACTTTTAACTTGTTTTCAAAGTTTCTACCTGGATCATCTAGAAGAGGTATGCATAAGAGAACCAAAAACAGACCTCTTTTAAACATTAAAAAAATAGTCCAAATATATTGAGCTTTAAAATAGATTATAGTAAAGATTACAATTTATTGTGTTAACCGGGACCAACCTTTATGTGTGCGAGTTATTTCCAAAATACTAGTTATTTTAGGGAATAAAGTATAGCGACGTTTTTGATAGAGAATTTTATAAGAAATCATTTTGCATATAGGTATTTTTATTAAAAAAAGTGCACCATTCCCGAGATAATCCAGATAACCTCAAAATAAAGGTGGAAACGACGTTCTAGGGGATGATGCACACTATTTATAGACAAAGAACTTTTCGGTTTAGTACTTCTTATGCTATCCTTAATATTTCTACCAATTTTCAAAACTTTCTGAATTTTGTCCGATATAATTTGTTAATTTATTGAACTAAATTGGACGACCGCGTTTAAATTGCATTTCATGAGTTTTGCTGACTTTGAAAGGGGTTCAATTTTTTGAAAAAAATTCACTCTTGATAATAGTCCAAGAACTCGTGAACCCTCTATTCAACGGTCTTCCTGTAAGACTAGAAAATTGTATATAGTGGCAGGCATCAGCCCATCAGCCCTTATATTTTTAAAAGTCAAAAAAATTAAAAAATAAACTTGGAGTTTGATTAATATGATTTAGTTTATTCATAGTTAAGTATAAAAAAATTGACACGTGATTTTTATGAGCAGAAGCACCTTACAGGTGAGCAAAAAGGTGCGCGTTGTCGTATTCATTAAATTGTATTGGTATAGCCTAAGGTTTTTAACAGCCGTCCGTAGTGTAGAGGTTAAATTATCCGTTTCTCGCGCGTAAACTTCTTTCAGTTTTTTTTTACTACGTTTTGTGCGAAATGTATTTCGGCTCGATTAACAAGTAAAATACGTAATACGAATATTTGTTTAGGGTTAGATTGATTTAAAAACTTACAGCGACAAGTTTATTTTTCTATTTTCTTGACACTCAAAAATATAAGGGCTTATGGGCTGATGATGTGCAGGGCTGATGCCTGTCAGGTCATGATTTTCATCCTTTATTCATCGCTACACAAATTTCTAACCTTACAGGATGACCGTTATATAAAAGGATCAGGAGCTCTCCTCTATAATGATTTGTAAAATAAACCACCTTATTTTTTTACAAATTTTTTTCGTCCTTTTGTTATTTATTAACAGCGGCGCCTTCGCCAAATATTCGAAAACAATCCGCATAAAATTTTTAAACTGTTATTTTTAAAGCTAAATATTTAACTTTTACTCGCAAATTAAACTTTGTTCGCCTTAATTACAATATAAATGGCAATAATGTAGGTCTGGCTCGCCTCAACCATTTTCTTATGTTTTCTTCTATGTCATTCTTCGTTACTTTACTGTCAAAATTTTCCGAGGCCCTTGAAACAAATGAGTAATCAGAAACAAAATATCTGATTAATCGAAAAGAAAAGAATCATTCATTTATAAGAATTATGTTTTAGAGCCCACTGTGCGTGCTATTTGCAGATTTTCATCGAGAGATTGATCAGAAACCGTATCATTTTCATTCGAGTTTGTATCTACCGAATTTATGCCACTTTCATCCGAAGTATAAGTAGGTGATGGTACACTATTCAATGTCAGAATTAATATTTAAATTTTCCACGGTTGCAAGCGCACGCATATCAAAATCACATATATTAAAACATGATTCAGGTTCAGATATATTAAAAGTTTGAAATGTACTTGAAGAACTAGGAAACATTTAGATTACTTTCTAACTCTGATATAGAATAGTTATTTTTTATGACCATGTTTGAATTTAACTTTGTAATTTTGTAATATCTTTTTGACACTTTAGGCATTTTGCAGGGTGACCTATTAAAAGACAATATAAAATGTACTTACCTCTACTAAAGTGCTCCGTCAGAACAAATACGTACGTATAAGCAATTTATATAGGTACACTGAGCAGTAAAAATAAATTTATATCATACAATTAACTATTTAACAAAATCGAAGCTTTTTGGCTTTGACTAATTCCAACACATTCGACATTCGACAGATAGTAATAATTAATAATAGTACTGCAGATATCCACTAGACGTCCATTTAATGTCCATAAAATTAATTTTTTGATATACATATAATAAACAGAAATTGACCCATGTTTCTACATATGGAGATCGGCTCGTGATGAGACACATTTTACAGCAATCCGCCGGAATTAAACCTGCTTCACCGGTCAGCAAGATTCTTATAATTTTTTTTTATACATTTATTTAACGTCGGCCCATTTTCGCTACTGAGGCCTAACACCGACGCCTGTAGACGAGCTACCCCCAACCAGGAATTTTGCCGAACCTCTTCCCTTAAGAAGAGTAGGGATCTTTTACTTGCCTAACATTTAATAGACAAGGGACCGACGGCTTTACATCCCCTCCGAAGGATGGTATATCTCCTATACAACCCTCGCCTAAGGTTGTATAGCTTCCGCGCATACACTGATATACAAGCCGCTGGAAGATGTGTGAGGCGAGAACGCGGTTTCCGTTGGAATGGTCACCAATCCAAGTACTAACTGCGCCTGTCGTTGCTTTACATCGCATACCGAAGTATGTACATAGTAAAGACGCACCTACGCTCGCCCTATTCTTATAATTCTTTAGATATAAGTGTTATTTTTGAGGACGGCCGCCCGCTAATTCATTTAAACTTGGCGGGCGTATTTAGTATTAATATTATTCGTCACAAATTGGTTAGATACTAGCGCCACGATGTGCGCCCATCTGCAGTCGAATGTGTTGGAATTTGAAATTAGTCAAAGCCAAAAAGCTTCTATTTTGTTATTTAGTTAAATTGTATGATATACATTTATATTTATCGTTCAGTGTACCTATATAAAGTCATTTTACGTTCTGACGGAGCACTTTAGTAGAGGTAAGTACATTTTATATTGTCTTTTAATAAGTAACCCTGCAAAACGTCTAAAGTGATATTACAAAATTGTAAAGTTAAATTCAGACATGGTCATAAAAAATAACTATTCTGTATCAGAGTTAGAAAGTAATCTAAATGAGGTAATTCCTAATTCTTCAAGTACAATTCAAACTTTTAATCTATCTGAACCTGAACCATGTTTAATATATGTGATTTTGACACGTGTGTGCCTGTAACCGCGGGAAATTTAAAAATTGTTTCTGACATTGACTGCAATAATACCATCACCTATTTATACTTCGGATGAAAGTAGCATAAATCTGATAGATATGATATGAATGAAAATGATACGGTTTCTCATCAATTTCTCGATGAAAATCTGAAAATAACAGTGGGCTCTAAAACATAATTTTTATAAATGAATGATTTATTTTTTCGATTAATCAGATATTTTGTTTCTGACTACTCATTTGTTTCAGGGGCCTCGGAAATTTTTGACAGTAAAGTAACGAAGAAAGACATAGAAGAAAACATAGGAAAATAGTTGAGGCGAGCCAGTGAAAGGAAAAACAATATGAGCCAGAGAAAGAAAAGACAAATTGAACACAGTTGAAAGTAAAAACTAATATAGAACATAAAAATGATTTTATATTATATAAAATATATCGGTAATTACATGTGTTCTGTATTTATTGGCACTTACCTAATTAATACCTTTAGAATGTACAATTTTCAAAAAATCATCTCAATGTGATTTTTATTTTGTAACATTAGTTAAAAGTAATCACCCAAATTTCTAAATATTCTTCGTGGCAAATAATTGAAAAGAATAATTTACGTTTAGAAGGTTTTCGAATTTGCTCTATGGACATAATTTTTTATTTTGTTTTTTGTATAAAGCACCAAGAAAAATATGTAATGCACGAAATTACGTCCGTTATAATTCCTCCTTTATGAAGTTAATACATTTATTTAGCTTCCAAAAGTTATTACAAAGGTGATAATTTCATGCACTAAATTTTTTATTGATGTATATAAAAAATACATTAATGTTCATTTCTGGTCCATAGGTGGACCAGTTTTGGATGCCCATTTCATGTGGCAAACTTTTCTACTGGACATCCATTAGATGTTCATTGAGTATCCATTGTTTGTCTGCTGGACATCCATTGGATGTCCATGGTTTTAAATCGGTTAGTCCAATGGATGTCCACTGGAAGTACATTGGATCCTATTGTGCTGTTTGGGTCACGTTAATGACAATTCTACTCATGTACTTCGCGTACAAAGTTCCATTTGAATATCTACATTTGTTCAAAAGATATTTAAGGAAATATTTGTCGTTTTTGAGAACACCCTGTATCCTGTAAACATATGCTCTAATGACAAATATTTCTATGAAAAAATTTTTTAAACTTGGACAAGGAATTTGCTGTCATTTATTTCATTCCATTATGATACACCCTCGAAGGAGACGACGTTACTCGATAGCTTAGATGGAATATAAGAAAAATTATTATTATATTGATGTAGTAGTTTTTGTGTTAAAATCAAATAAACAACCGGACAGGAAACATTTCTAATACTATTTTGCACTTAAATTGCATGAAAATAATACAATCCATTGCTCAAAATGCAAATATATCGAAATCACACATAGACAGCATCGATTGGAGTCATTTCATAATTAATTTTTCTGCTACGCAATCTATAAACTGCAAATTTCGTCGAAATTGATCTAGTTATCTTTGAGTTAAAATTAAGCAAATGCGCTTAACTCTCATGAAAATAGTCAGGAAGAGTCAGAGAATTATTTAAATGTTTCAATGGTTGCTTTAAACAGCCTGGATAATATGTGTGTACGTTACAGCCTACTGGCGCAAGGCAACTTTTAACACGAGATCAAAAATAGCTTTGATGTAGGTATAAAATGTAACGTTTATTTCATACCAACTCTGTAATTATGCTCCGAAATTTGAATTGACTGAATGCCATGAAAGGCTTGTCTCTTTAATGAAAACTAGCTGAATTCCATGTATAATAATGAACTGTTATCATAAACAGGAGTACTGAATGTGTAAAAGAATTTATTCCTTGCTAGATTTACTTACTTATTTGATACGCATTCATTAACAATGCAACACATAACTTTCCCATGTATAGGCTGTGAATACCCATTTAATTAACGGTTTACTGGATTATGGCACAATTCATTTTTAATGGAGTAGTGGATTTTGTGAGTCGACGAACATGTAAGTATTTTCTGACGCGACCAGACCACCTTCCCTCCCCGTTTTCGATGATGCCAAGACCGACGTCAGCCTTGAAAGTCATCCCTGATACAAACCCACCCCCCAAACAGCAAAAAACATCCAACGCGAAGGAACGGAATTCCGTCCGACAAACATTGGTTTATCCGCATTTTCGAGGATGCTCAGGCCGACGCCAGCCTTGAAAATCATCCCCGATGCAGACTCACCCCCTCTAACAGCCAAAAATATCCCCAAATTGGGGTAAAATGCAAAGGAATGCGCTTCCGTCGGACAAACACCGGTTTATCCCTGTTTTCGAGGATGCTGAAACCGACGCCAGCCTTCAAAATCCCACCCGAGATGAGTCCACCTATCAAACGGCAAAAAACCGTTATTTTGACGAATGTCTGTGTACGCGAAGTATATGAGAAGCAAGGAGATCATCTATTCTTTCGTACTGCATGCAACTAATATGTCTCTGGATTGAATGTCAAACAGAAAAAATCGGCGTACATTGCGTCTGTAGGTTCAGCCATAACACTTTTATAAATGAACACAGTGACTTATTTACTACATATAAAATACGAAATAACTTATATAATCTATGTATTGATTAAATCAATTTAATCTACGACGCTTTCAAGTGGGGTTACAAATTTGATTTTCATCTAAGTGAACGTCACACCTCTCAACGCTACAGGATTCATCAGCCGTTTCGGTATCCGAATCGGTGAACTGAACTATGGGTTCCAATGCCATAAAATCTGCAATATCGTGCTTCTTGTAATTAAGTGATTAATAAATCAGTGGTTTATGAAGATTTTCAGATATTATTGTTCTGGCTACAAAAACACCTGGGTGTATCTTCTTGTTTACCACTACAGCATCTTGAGGAAGCTGAGTTAGACGCTTTACTCGTCTTAGTATTCGCATCTAGGCGGAATGATCAACCAATCCTCTTCCGGACCACTATAGATCGGAATAATAATGTGATTATTACCTAACCTAATAATCATTGTCCAATTAGAATAGTCCAAATTGCATTTATATTTAGATATGAAATCTCTTCCCAAAATCGCATCCGCGGGTATATGAAAATTTGAATCGACTATATGAAATTTGTGTCCTATTTTGTAGCCTTCAACAAAAATTTCAGTTTCCGTGAAGCCTAAAGGCTTAATGACGCCTTCCGTTACACCTTTAATTTTACTGGGATTAGAAATATCTAATATTTGATCTGGGTTAATTTTTCTTCTTTTAAAAATAGATATATCAGCGCCCGTGTCGAGCAAATATGTGTTTTCTGAATCCGTCATTTTTGTTGAAAATGTTACAAAATTCGAAAATAATAAATCGAAATTAAAAATGTTTACATTTCTTCCCCCAATCGAGCCTGTTGGGGGCCCGATTCGTTTCCCGAATCTATATTTACCCCGCGGCCCTTACTGCCGTTGTATGATCGATTCCTTGATAATTTCGCCTATCACTACCATTTATATTTTGCCTATTGTTATAATTCGATGCTATTTCTTATTTATGTAAATAACTTGCCCAACAGTACACCCTTAGAAAAGTTTACTCTTTTTGCAGATGACACATCATTAGCCCATACCCATAATGATAACGAAATTTTGTTATCTGGTGCACAAAATAGTCTCTCTAAAGTACATGAATTGTTTTTTAATAATCAGTTAACCTTAAATAAAGATAAGACAGATACAATGATATTTAGTTTAAAACACATTTCCTCACAGTCGAACTACCCTCACTCCGTTAAATTTTTGGGTGTAATCTTAAACAGTAAGGTTTTTGTCTGCAAGAATGTATCTCGTAACATCTTCCTACTGCGCAATCTAAAAAATTGTCTGTCACAGTCAACTGTGTTAACGGCATGGTATGCACTAGTTCACTCCTCTATAACGTATGCTATCTTGGTGTGGCGCCATTCGGCACATACTCCCACAGTTTTTTCGATGCAACGAAAAGCTGTGAGATTCATTGCTGGTTTATTATACAGAGATGATTGTAGAACTTTTTTAAAAAGCTTGGTATACTAACCCTGCCTTGCGCATATATACTGCAATGTCTTGTGCATATAAAAGCTAATTTATATAACTACACAAAAAATGAGAGCATACATAATTATGCAACGCGCAATAAGGGTAACGTATTATGCATGGATTTTTCACGTCTTTCGAAAACCAGAAATGGGATTAGCTACTACGCTATAAAGTTTTTCAATGTGTTACCGAATGCTATACAGGTACTTGATTGTACAAGTTTTAAATCCGTAATTAAACGTTTCTTACTTGAAAATGCATTTTATGATTTTGACGAATTCCTTCTGTCTGAGTTTCCTCATTTCAAATTTTAAGCATTATTAATGAAATAATTTTAAATTACAATTATTTGCACTTTTACAACTGTTATTTAATAATGTGCGTGTGTGTGTGTGTGTATATATATATATATATATATATATATATACGTGTATATGTATATATTATTTTGCTGTTGTTATTTATTGTTTACTGTTGTATTATGTTATTTACTTGCTGCTTGTATTTTATTTTTATTATTTTATGACAAATATTGTTCTTTTTTAATATGTATTACCACTATACACCTGATGACTTGTCAAAGCACAATTTTTGTGTGTATATGACCAATAAAGATCTATCTATCTAATTACCACGTCCGGGTCTGCCTCAATCGTATCGCCTTCGAGCGTTATCATTATGATTATAATTTTGTCCACCGCGAATGTTATCGTAACGTCTGCAATTTTAAATACTTTGCCTAAATTGAAAAACATTAGACGTATTGGCTTGACTGTTATTATAATATTAACAAAGTTTGTAGCAGCTTCTTGAACTGTGCCGAAAGTACCTATTATTATTATTACTATTATTAGTTGTATCGTTAAATAACTTTACAAGAGTATCTCAAATGTCTTGTTTAGTTAGTTCGCTTTCAGTACTTCCTTTTTTATAGCGCGTTTAGCTTGATTAACTACGTCCTCTTTATATTTCAGTAGATCTAGCTGAACCCGTTTCTAGTTGGTCGACATAGAAATTCAGAACAAGAAATTCAGACATTTAAAGGAAGCCTAAATATCTATCGGTACATAAACATCACTATAAATGTAAGTCTAGAAAGGAAAACTTACAGTAGTTCTAGGTTATCCTTCATTTTAATCCTAGTTTTGTTGTGTTTTTTTTAATCACCATAGTAGCGCACACATTCACTAGTCGCATAACACTCTCTTAGTTTTCCATCACAAAATCTGCTGGAAGCCGGAACTTTATTCTGGAAGCCGAAATTGGAGGTGAACCAGGGTGACTTCTTTTAAGGATCCGCACTGAATGTTGAGGCTGCTAGGTTTCGCTTCACCTGCTTTTTCAAATTTCTCCTGTATATTTTAAACGCTTTTGTGGCTAAAGAAACCACCATTAACGAAACTATAATGTACAACATGATTTTCACGTCCTTTGTTACATTGTGTTCTTGTTGTTGGACGATAAAGTTAGAATTGACTACTCCATTTTCTTTCAAACTTTGTGTAATCGACTTCGTTTGACCCATTTTGATGATTAAACATAATATTTTTAGTCGCAAACTCCTCTATAAATCCTTATTTTACTATAAGGAAAGTAACCAGACTGCAACCAAAGTTACAAATCTGGCGCGTTAAGTGTAATAATTGCATATTACCATCAAAACGCTAATGCTTCGATTGCAACAAACCCCAGCCGAAAGACTGATCCTACTTAAAGGAGCTCCCTTGCCAGTCGTCACACCACTTGCAGACTGCAGTTTCGAGCTGTTGGCTCTCGTCAGTGCAAGGTAGGTATGCGACGACCGACATGAGAATCCTTTGATTATAGTACATCCCGGTATTTTCACAATAGCGACATGTAAAACAGCCAGCAGGCGCCATCTAGCGGTCCAGTGTCTCTTGCAATCGAAAAATAAATAGCCTGACTTGGCTTAGCATAGTTCAAATGTGCTCTATAAATCCTTATTTTACTATAAGGAAAGTAACCAGACTGCAACCAAAGTTACAAATCTGGCGCGTTAAGTGTAATAATTGCATATTACCATCGAAACGCTAATGCTTCGATTGCAACAAACACCAGCCGAAAGACTGATCCTACTTAAAGGCAAGGGAGCAAGGGAGCTCCTTTAAGGTTGCAGTCTGGTTACTTTCCTTATAGTAAAATAAGGATTTATAGAGGAGTTTGCGACTAAAAATATTATGTTTAATATTCCGCCCTCTAAAAGCACATTTGAACCATTTTGATGATTGTTTAACCTTAATTTGATATAACAATATAAAGTCGGAAACAAACGATTTGGCTATTTAAAAAAAATAACTTTAAGTTCCATAATTCATTTTTTTCATCCTGGCAGGATCGCCACGTAATAAAAACGCTATAATTCTATAAATTATTTCGTTACAGAGTTTTACAAAAGTGCTGCAATGTTAATTATTGCATAATTGCTGACTCGTGTAATGTTAGTCCACATTAATATCATTACTAATCAATTATTCAAAGTGTATTCATAAAATCGACCTAATTAAATTTTTTTAAATGTGAAACAAAATTTTAACCCCGCTTTAATCTTAACAAACAATAAAAAATTCTGGTGTAAATTGTTTAAATGATTTAATAGCTAAAAAAAATATAGAATAAAACAGAAACTATTTTACCAGAGTATAGAGTAAATAAATCAATATTCTAATTTTTATTCTCCTGCTACCTATTGCGTGGTTACTTGTTGCGTCCGAACCCTGTAGCTAGTTACACCGAACAGGCATAGATGCCGCAACATGATGCCTATGAATGTTTTAATGTTTAGAGTCACTTTTATAAAATTGTTTTTGGTTTTACTGAACAGGATAATTTAAATTGAATTAAGAACGACATGGCTAACAGCTCTTTTTAGTAAGTAAGGGCATATTGTTCTTCTAAGAGATTAATATTTATCGGGGCATATAGCCGAGAAATTCATTTTTGAGAGTTACATGTTTGTACTTATATGCGCTAAGTTTTTTAATTGTTCAAATGCTTACTGGCATATTCTGATAAAATATTTCACTTTAAATCTATAGATCTAGTAGGACTGTTACGGAAGTGGAATAAAATTTAATTCATTTTGTTAAATAATATTCCTTATTCTTATTTGAATGGATATTTCTATAGTGTGATACTCCTTACCTTCACAGCCATTCCCAGAGACATTTCTCCAAAGGGGCCTATAGTAAGTGACAACGGCTTCTGTGCACGTACCATCATAATCTGAATAGTGTTATTTATATTTCTATTATACTTGTACCACTCGACCTCATAAAGAGCTGAAGATATTGCAACACTCTAAAATATGCATTTTGTTAAAAAAATAAAAAATGACTTTTTAGTTGTTAGTTAAGATTTTAAAATTTTTATAAGTACACGAAGAATACCAAGAAAATATAATGTTTATTTGATATATTTTGTGGTGGTATAGTTTTAATAGAACCCAGTACAGTAACGCACAGTAAGAGTCCATTATTTTGAGTGCGGTAAGCAGTAGTATTTCACCGCACTCAGTGCGGTAAAGCCAGCTTTGCTGCACCACTTAGTATCGATATTGACATGTACATAAGTGATTAGTATAAAAATTGCCATATTGACAAAAAATTTAACTAGAAACGGCTCTTATAGATTGTTACGTAACTTTTATTTTAAATTATACTAAAAGGAAACCATTTAGGTAATTTGTACCAACCGAGTTCAACGTCGGTTTATCGTCAATCCGAATTTAAGTGGTAAACTTTCTTTGCAGTAACTTACATAAAAATATCATGGAATGAACTGATCTGGAGGATCAGAAATTAAAATCTTGGTATAAGTTATTCGGGATATTGAGACATTCTGGAGTAGCTGACAATGAAAATGTAATGATGTACTTCTAGGCGTTGAATAGCTTAGAATTCGTACAGGAAATTATCAAAGTCTCAGCTAGAATTATTATCAAAGACTGGGTTAAGAACAAATCAAACTCAATGAAGAGATTATGTAACGGCGCCCCTTTACGAGAAGTCAATAATAATCTCAAAGAAATATAGTAAAACTTTCGTACTGTGTATTAAATTATATTATTATTGATTTCTTCTACGGTAAGGATGTATTTATATAATTCCTTTATGATGTAGCTTTATTAGTATACTAACTAATCAGAATTAGATCAGCAGTATATTCTACTATTGCCATTATTAATAACTTACCTGTACTCTAATCTCATTGGCATGCCAGTATAAAATCCACAATTGAGTCATCAGCAAAAAGAAGTGACATAATGAGAAAATTAATATATGGGTTGATTTCGTCTAAAATTAGATAATATTTATTGACATACATACTTTATGCTTCTCTACTTTTTCAAGTATGTTTTCAATAATATAGGATCACATTTGGTCCTTGATATATTGAAAAAATAACTGTATCCGCGACTATTTTGTAATATACTGAACTGAGTTTGTGGTTGGTTCCTTGTGAAACATCATAGCAATAATTGTTTTTAAGTAAACACTGCTTTTAGATGTAACTTCTAACAAGTAATTTGTTACTTTGTTTAAAATTCTTTACAGATGTTTTGGCTTATTAGGCCTTTTTCAAGAGAGTACAAAGTGTATAATAAAGTACAGAAATGGTTGTTCTGAAATATAGGTACCTAAAAACATTTATGACTTAATATCTTTATGACTTAAACTTTAGTTGTGGGAATCATTCGGGTAATGTAAATCAACAAATAATTGTTAACATTTTATCTAGTATGGGAGTATTTAAGAAATTTTACTGGTCATTTGTGGTAAAAGAATTTTTTTTAAGAGGTTTTCTAATTTCTAATGTTTCAAGAAAATTTAGACGTTTATCTTTTCCTTCTGTATAAAGCAAATTTATATTGACTGTGTCTATGAAATGGTTATTTTCAATCTAGTGTATTGACATTGTAAGATTGAAAGATTGTAATGCCGTCTATATAAGTCATAGTGGAAGTTTCAGTCATAAATCTTTTTAGGTACCTATATTTTAGAACAACCACTTCTGTTACTTTAGTATACACTTTGTACTCTCTTGATAAAGGTCTAATAAGCCAAAACATTTGTAGAGAATTTTAAACAAAGTAATTTGATACATCCGAAAGCAGTGTTTACTTAAACACAATTATTTTGTAACATATCAATTATAGTTTTGTGTCTTCAATTATAATTATATACATTATTCACTACTAGTGATTAGTTATTAGTCACTATTAGCAGGTACTTCTTCAGTTTCAGTGCAATCTCATAACTTTTTGCTAGCATTTAAGGCCAGTTTCTAAAACGTTAAATGGAGTTATAGTTACAATTATGGGTACTATGAAATATAGATAACTTTATTGTATTTTTTATTCATTTATAAAATGATATTTATCAAGACTGTCTCCGGCCAGTCAGTGTAAACATTTTACACTACCCAAGTAACATTTCTTGAACTACCGACTATTTTTTTAATTATACCAACGTCAGAATTAGTTAAATAGTAGTTGGATAGTAACTAAATTAATTGTGAATTAACGTCGAAGCAATGTTGCTTGGACGTCGTAAACATGCCACTTAGATCTGAAACGTTTGTTTGACGTCGGAAAGTGACTTAATTAAGTACGGTGTGTTTTAAATTATTTCCAAAAGTCTATTACACGTTGGCAACTAACTAAATGAGACTGGTCAACTTTTAGGTAACCTACCAACGTCGGTTGAACGTTGGAAAGCAGCTAAGCAGGTTTAGTGTGGTTATTAACCATCGTTGATTAAATTTTGACTAAGTGAATACGTTAATAGTTAATTTACATAAACCTGCTTTTCACCTAACGGCTCGCCAGTCATTTCCTCCTATCTCCAGTAAAAATCATTCTATCTTGCTTGCAAGGTAAAATATTATAACGTTTCAGAAACAGATCCTTTTTGCCATACAATTTCGTTTTAAAATGTCATTGAATAAGCCTTTATGTGTCAAAAGAACGGGTTGTCATAAATTAAATTTAAACGTCAAGGTTGTTTACAATTTTACATAATGCTTAAAGTAGTTTAGTTTCATATTCCCAAAATACTACTTATAAATTTCTTCAGTAATAAATTTGGACAAAAATATTTAATAGTCGTGGACAAAGTATTGTTATGTGCTGCCTTCTGACGGATAGAGATGTGATTAGTCTCTGGAACAGAGTGAAGGAAGATTTGTTTAGTTGGTTGCTGGTATCACAGCGCCATCTGTGACCCAACTGACGAACCGATATTTAGGACCTAAAAAACTATAGAAATTTTCACCATATTCCAAACAAGTGCTGGAAGGAGATTCGAGTACGTTCCACGTGTAAATATAAGAGATATACACTATCCTTTATATTAGACGAACAAGTGATTCGATGAAAAAGAACAGTAACACGTTGTGATTTAAAGTAGTGAATTTATCTTATATTGAAGTTATTATTAGTAGTTATTTTTTAGGACCAATTATTGTAATTTAAGTGAAAAATAAAGTAGTGGTTTGTAAAGACTCTTGTTGCGATTTGTTGAACCTACGTTCAAGGTGTTTACTGGAGGGCGTAAACACGTAACAATTGGTGTCAGAAGGGAATTTCAACAGGATTTCTGGAGTATTCGACGAGTTCCAGAGAGTTCTATTGTTATATTTGGAAACCACTGCAGATATTAAGGTGTTTTGAATTGGACAGCGATATAGACACTAAATACGACCTATTTGTGGCATTTTGAGAACATTTCTAGAACATTCTATTTAGAAATTAGTGTAGCTATTGAAGTGCTTTCCACTGAGAAGTGATATAGACACTAAATAAGACCTATTTGTGACATTTAGAGAAAATTTCTAAAACATTATATCCCGGATTTTGTGGAAGTATTTGACTTGTACCTTATATAAACTCTAAATAAGACTTATTAGTGCTGTTTCGATAACTTTTTAATGGAAACAAGAAGTGGCTTCGGAAAAACAAACACAGGACTTACTTGCAGAACTAAGAAATATGATTATAGACCAGGAAAAGAGACACCAGGAAGAAAAAGACAAACAAGAAAGACGTAAAGAAGAGAAAGAAAGAAAACGTCAAGAAGAAAAAAACTCGAGAGTGACAGACGACATCAAAAAGCAAAGGAATAACAAGAAAGACGTGAAGAAGAAAAAGAAAGAAAACGTCAAGAAGAAAAGGAAGAGCAAGAGCAACGACGTCAGGAAGAGTTGAGGAAAATGATGCTTGAATTAAGAAAGGAAGAAATGATACACCAGGAAGAATTGAGAAGAATTATACGAGTGCAACATGATGCTCTCCTGTCAGCAACTGATGAAATATGGCGCACGTAGACAGTTCAGTTCAGTGTACAGTACAGTTCTGATATTCAGAGTTTTATATTAGACGAACAAGTGATCAGATGAAAAAGAACTGTAACAAGTTGCGATTTAAAGTAGTGAATTTATCTTATATGAGAGTAATTATTAGTTGTGTTATTTTTAAGGATTAATTATTATGATTTAAGTGATAAATAAAGTAGTAGATTGTGAAGATTCTTATTGCGATTTATTGAACCTACGTTCAAGGTGTTTACTGGAGAGTGTAAACATGTACTACTCGCTCAGGTGATTTAATAATAATAGCCATCATTATATGCTCGTTGAACAATATACTATTAGAATCATTCTTTAAAGAAATCTTGTTTGTTGTAATACACAGCCTGAAGATTAAGTAGTAAGTATCTATGGATGTAACGTAAACAAAATCTTAAGGTTTTGTATTTATAGTTCACAGCAAACATACACATCAAACGAGGGTTCTTTGTGAAAATTTTGTGGAAGGAAACAGATTTCGTTTCCGGAGCGTCGGGAAAACACAATATTTTTATTTTTATTAGAATGCAGCTGTACAATGAATAGTGTTTTCCTCGTTTTGTCGTAGTAGTGCCAACCTATTCACTATAAGGGTGTCCAGGAATTCTCCTGACAAAAGGAAACTATAAATTCTATGTCGATTTGATGTAAATCGCATTATCGAAAAATGCCTCCTAAAGGAGGTACAGCACCTTAAAGATGAAGTTATCACTTTTTTTAAATCTTTCCTTGGTACATTTATTAACCTAAAAATTACCCGACGTTTGCTGTAAATGTGATTTTTCCATTGCAATCGTAAGTGTATAATTTGTAGGAGGGGGGGGGGGGGGGGTAGGTCAGCAACGTAAATTTTGAATTATTCTTTATAATTGTCAGCTTCTTCAGATGGATTCGAGAGAAATTGTGGTATTCTGCTCCACGTTATGTGCCTTGGCACTGCTTCGCCTCATAGCTCATTGGTCATGCTCTGTTAACTGTGTTTAAACCACTGTTAAAACCATTCTCCTTGAGTTACTCAGTCGATACTTATCTCTATAGAAATTGTTCTTGTTTTTCATCATTTCCAGAGATACTCTAATATATAGTTCTTGGACAATATGGTATTCTTTATGGCCCGCATCGTACTGGTGATATTCAGAATCAAGGAACAACAAAGAACACCAAATTCCGATGCACAAATAAGTCGGCAGTGAAGAACATGGTCATTATTTTTGTTCAGAAATATTTACAATAAATTATTACAAAATTTGATGTAATTTGTTTACGTCCTAAAATTTGTATACTCCATATTTTCAATATTATTATATGGTATATCAATAGTTGGTATAACATATTTAGCTTATTTGGGAACAAATATGGTTATTACATATCTTACCGAAATTATTTCAAAGAGCACTGAAGAAATTTCAGCAGATGACAATAAGAATTCCAATAACATCACATATCTTACTACAGCATTTAAATTTGTAACAGTCCTAAAATAAAAACGAAATACATCATCGGAACATAACACATGAATATAAATAGGTCCTACCGTATTATATCAATATGTTCTTCTACGCAAAACCTAAAGATATATTCAATATGATTATCACCTTCCTGGTAATTATACAGTTTCCTCAAATATTGTTTGTTATTTTCTATGTAATTTTTTAATACTTTTAATCGAAAGCTGGCATAAATTGATAGTGTAATAAAAATACTTTGCGTAAAACAATAATAGCCCATAGCTAAAATGGCACAATAGCAACTTAAACCAAAACCTGTTAAATAATGTTCCGTTTGATCGAAGGGTAACCAAAAATTATAGGGTAGGGGTCTGACAACAATAGAACTGGAATTATATGTCTCTCCATTCCAGAGTACGTAATATTTAACGAACGGCGTAAGAAGAAAAGGGAATATAAAAGCATAAATCTCTATTATGGTGAACCATTGCACATATTTTACTCTTTGAAGTGTATGCTGATATATGCGCAAAATTTTTTTATCATTATTGGTCTTAATGTTTTCTTCGGTGGCAACCATTTCATATATCAATTGCCTTACATTTCTTGATAAGCACACCACTACTTTTATACACATAATTGTATAAGTAAATAAGATATTCAAACTTCCAAGCAACTTATTTCTGTCGTCCAGAAGAGATGGAACACTCGCACACATTGAAATTAAAAAGAGAAAGGAACACGTTTGAACCACATATCTATATATCGTATATATGTGCTGTTTAGATTTAACCAATTTAAGAGGAAGTGTTCCTGTATATAGCATTATGAAGGTCAAATAGTGTAGGAAAGAATTACCCATTTCCTGAAAAAAAAGACAACCTTAAATTAAATTTCACTTAGGTGGCAACATAAAGTAAATACGTAGAATACAATACAATAAAAGAAAATCAAATCATTTGCAAAATGTTCAAGCAAGGCACAGAACATGCCGATATCATGGAAAAGTAAATGAAAACATTCCAGTAGATGTGTGTATAAAAAATTAAGGTAAATTAGAATTTGCTTTATAAAACCACAAGATAATACATTCCAATACAATATAACAATACAACACACAACAATACAATACTATTCGATATGATATGACAGAATGCAATACAATAGAACTTAACACAACTCAGTACAATTCAAAACGTTTATTAAAAAATTAAGCAACACAACTACAACATTTTTGAAGAAAAGGAGGTGTATTAATAATATCGCTTTTCGACATTCCCGAGTACAGAAATACAAAAGAAATGTACAGACATATACGCATTTAAGAATATATGTATATAATATATATGAATGCATACATATAAACACATTTAAGCAAACGCTGTAATAAGTATCGAGTGAATACAAATGAATACATATTTCCATGTAATGTGTGGATAAGCCAACGCATAATAGGTTTTAAGTAAATAATTTTCCTCTAGCACTCTTTTAGTTGTAAAATAGGATTTATTTAATTTGTTACATACAAAGTTAATATGGATAACGAACGACAATTTCATGTCAAGCATAGTAATTGAAAGTTTACTAAATTCTGACAAAGTTAAATGATCATATGTTACACTCTCTGAAGTCCAAGGTTTATGAAAACAGTTTTCCTATCATTTAAAACAAGTCTATTTCTTTGGTACCATGCGCTTAATTCATCCATGATATTATAGACTAACTTCAGATATCGTGATTGTAGTGTCATCTGCGAAGTTGGTTACATACCCACTTTTAATATAATTTGGCATATTATTTACATAAAGTAAAGAAAGAAATGGCCCACGTACAGAACCTTGGGGAAGACCTAAATTCCCTAATAAAGAATATTCATTATTCACATTTATTTTTAGTGTCCTGCCATCCATGTACGACATAAGTCAGTTCAAAATATTTCCAAGAAAATCCAAGTTGTATAATTTTGGTTTTAATGAGTTTTCATGACCGTGTCAAGCGATTTTGACAAATCTAACATTAGTGTTATAACATATTTACCTGTATCTAATGATGAATATACATAATCCAAAAGGTCAAAGAAAGCAGTGTCCGTAGATGTGCCCAATATAAATCCATGTTGTGACATTGTCATTAGTTTATTTACCTTACAAAATGAGTCTATTCGACCGTATACTAATTACTTCCAGTGGAAGTACAGTAACGAAAAATATATATATCTATATATTGTTTTTGTTGAAATAGGCTTAAAATGTCATGAAACGTCGAGATTTTAAATTTAAGCGAAACAAAATTTCTATTTGTCGGTCGATCTGCCTGTAACTTTTTTTGTGCGCAAGTTTACTCTGAAACTGTTTATGATATTGACTTGAAATTTGGTACACTTATGTATTATAACGAGATCTGGAACTAGATTATATTTTGATCTAATTCCGTCGAAGGGTTCGCAGGTAAATGGTATAAATAAGGATAAATAGGCAAAGCAAGCAGGTAAGAGTCCATAAAATTACAATTTAGGACATGTACGAAAAGTCAAGGTTTCAAATTTTTTTTAGCATCAGTCACCCCCACCACTATCACCTCCAATACCACCTCCACGCTATTATGAAAGGGAGTAAAAAAAATAAAATATGATTTAGTGTGTACTGTCGTAAGCAGAAAAAAATAGGACAACTTTTTTTTTCTAATGTAAGTCTGTCTCTATTTGAATATGTAATGAGTATCCGAAATAAAACAGGTATCACTTTTAATTTATTTCTTATTTGAATGCTGTAGTTATTGCTATAGTAAATGATGGATAGTTAATGAGACAAATTGCACTGCATTATAACATTAACAAAAATTTGGTGTGTAACATTTTAAGAAAGTGGAGAATAAACGGTACGATTAGTAGATATCCTGGATCAAAGGACAAAGGATATCCTACTTAACAAGAAACTAACTATTAATATTTCGTTATTGCACCATTTCTATTTATAACCTCTATAAGTCTGTTTGGCATAGAATTAAATAACCTTATACAATAATCATTAGTAATAATATTTTCCCATGCATTATTTACTATGTCCAGTAATTCTTCGGTATTCCGTGGTCTCACATTTCGTTTTTAGTTACTTCTTACGAGTAGTCCCCATACGTCTTCCACAGAGTTAAGATCTGGACTATGACTGGGTCAGTTAAGAACGTTGATGTTGTTATCTTGAAACCAGTTAGTTACGGTATGAGCAGTATGAACGGAACAATTGTCTTGTTGAAATATGAACTCATTATTAGGAAATAATTGTGACACAGAATGGAGCATAATATTGTCTAAAATCCTAATATACATTTCACTATTAAATCGTTCCGCAATATGCCACGAAACACCAGGACCACGTGCCTATATCCAAGCCCACATACTGACGGGAAATCTACCACTTTTATCATTGTTAGATATATATTTCTCATCGAATCGATTATTCGGAGGGCGATAAACATGAATACGATCGTTGTGTGTTGACTGGAAATTTTTTCGTCTGTAAAGATTACATTGTTCCAAAAATTTACATCATGCGCTAAAAATTCAAGCGCAAATCCTACTCGAGCTTCTTTATGTTCAACTTTAAGAAAGTATTTCTGTGCTGCTGCGTGACAGCGTAGCTTCGATTCTCTTACTCGCCGGCGACCAGTACTACTCGATCCAGGAAAATTCGTTTCTTCAGCAACCTGAATAACTGAGTAAAATGGATTTTCTTCTAAAGCATTTACCAATTGCAAATCTTGTTGTTGAGTTGATATCCTTCGTCGCCCTGATCCAGGTTTTTTGCACACTTGCTATAAATTATGACAACTAACTGACAATGTCACAAAAATTAAAGTTAGATGTACACAACTAGATTTTAGCAAAATACCGTTATAAGACTTGTTCTATTTTTTTTTTGCTCACGACCGTACACAAGAATGAAACGTCTCAAAAAATTTTTATGACGGGAGCTACCCCTCTACCACCCCCTTTGTCACCCCCATCCCATTACTAAAGGGAGTAAAAAATTAAATTGGGATTTAGTGTGTATACGAGAACCAAGGGACTCTAAAATTTGTATGGCATTAGCTAACCCCTTTACCACCCCCATTGCCACCCCCACCCTATTAGTAAAATTTTTTATTGGGATTTAGTGTATGTACGAGAACCAAGGACCTCTAAAATTTATTTTGTCGTTAGCCACCCCCTCTATCACCCCCATTGCCACGCCCACTTTATATTAAAGGAAGTAAAAAATTACCTTAGGATTTAGTGTGGGTGTAACAGGATCATGTATACCCCCCTTTTTTCCTTTAGTTTTGAAGATGATTGATTGAAATTTAGGATACACTTCCGGTTCCGCCGAATGTGAGGATGTTACAATTTATTTAAATTCATGTATCAGAATATGAAGCTTGTAATCATTATACAAGAAGAATGTGCTGTTAATAGGGAATAATTATTGAGCTACATTAAAATATTTCCTAAATTGTTAATATGATATTTATAAGTTTTATGATTTTGATTTCTTATTTTAGATTTTATTGTATCCTATTAAGATTCGCACTGTTCATACTTTACACAGATTTACGTACCTTGCCCATTCCGTAGGACCACACAGTTGTGTTTCTCAAGTGCGTCAAGTATAATGTAAATATATGCTTTTGCCTAATGAATTGAAAAGTCTATCTTTGTTGACGTTCAAGAAAAGCTCAAACAACATTTCCTTCAACGATAAAATAAAACCGTAATATAGAGAAGTAAATAATATAGAGAAGTAAATAACATAACATTTATAAAGTAATTAGTAAAGAAATTATATTGTATATATTGATTTTAAGGTTTGTGTCTTTTTCTTTAGCTTAAATAATATAAGAATTGTGTAACAATCCATTTTTTATCGTGTGTAAATTTAGCGCATATTAGTAAAATGTCATATATAAATCGGTACAACGAACCTATAGCCGTGTGTGTAAACGGCAAGTCGGCCGTATTACGAGATGTTCACGTTCAGTTCTGTTAAATTTACGGTATTAGTCTGTATACTTACTGTACAGTTTTATCAAAGTGTAAACTTTAGAGGCTTTCTTAGTGAAATAAAAGATTTCCTTGGGGTCCAGACCCTTGTTTAGTGCGTTGAAACTTTGGTGAATTAGTGGTTAAATTGTTCATTTTTTAACAATACGCCCTCCAAGTAGGTATTTGTAAGATTTTCGTCAATGCCAAGTTATCGCCTCAAGTGACAAAGTGCATCGTAAACTGTTAGTACGTTCTAGTTAAGTTCCCTCAATGGTTTTCGGCTTTTCATCAACAAATAAAAATAATAAAATCCGTGGCGCCCAACTTTTCTTTCGAGATTTCGACTTTAAGAGTTACATTTGTGTGTTAATGTCAGAGTATCTTACTATTTTTTTGTATACTCCAGATTTTGTCATGTTTGTATATTACCTTTTGTTACCATGAAAAATTCTAGATTTTGTTCATATTTGTAAATTATCTTTTGTTGCTGTAAATTTCCATGTATTAGCTTAGTTATGACTTGATTGCGTATTCAATTAGAGTAATTTTAAAAAACCCTTGATTTGTTTTTGCCACTGATGTATTTTTTATGTTCCATCGCCTCAGGGACACACATTTTATTGTTGTAATATAGGATTAAGTTTCACATTGTTTGTGTCTCATTAATCCGGTTTTCCCTCACCTCTGATATTGAGCTAGCTAGGGCCGTTTTAAGTAGAAATATTCGTAAAGAAATTTATAGTTAAAATAAAGTTGCTTCAATTGTGTCACGCAGTACCTAGACAATTATTAGACCACCCAGTATATGATTTCATTCAGGAAAAGTTTTAGTTATAAAATTAATTTAATCCTATATCTTAAAGTAAACCAAGTTGCTGGTTACAATGCAGGGTGTAAATCCAGCAAAGTCAGCAACGTTGCACACGGCCCGATAGTTGGAGAAACGATGATTGTGCAAGTACCGGAGAAAAAGAAATGGAAAAAGTAAAGCGAGTTAGGGAGTTGTCTTCTGGGTTTTAGAAAAACAAGTTCTGATAGTGCATGGGGCAACTCCTCCCCAGAGGCCATGCCTCGGGGTGGCCATTTATTACCTTTTGTAAGTACACACTTTTATTTTTGTTTTTACTGTTTGTTTCGTTAATAAACGTTCAACATGTTCTGTTATGTTACCACTATGTTTTATTTAAGTGTTCACTTAGTAATATAATTACCCTCTCGACATGCCAAGCGAGTAAAGTGACTTTAGCCATGGCTATCGTCGGCACTTACCCTCTACAGGGTGATACTGGCGATAGCCGTGGTCGTCCTGCAAACCCCCGTCACGGTGGTCGTGACACTAGCTTAAATTGCATTTCGCCTAATTTTTATATTAAGTACTTATATTATTTACTGTTGAAGAGACGTTGGGCGAGAGGGTAATCGACAGATCGTGCACTTGCAGACGACAGCGCTTTTATCAATTATGTATCGTCTCACATTTATCACTCATACAAATTTATTATTAATGATAAAGATGTAGATATAGCTCTACAGGGTCGTAAAGAAATCTGGAGCCAGCATTACGATAGAAAAATAGCCGTAAATCACTTTTTGTGAAATCACAAATAATTTAATTCTTCAAGTAACTTTACCTTAATCCAAACATCGATATCTACAGAGATACAGGATGTCAAAGTTAAATTTTTGTTTTGGTTTTTTAAAAATAATTTCTTTAAAAATTGAAATATTTTAACAAATTTTGGTTATTGGGTTTTTTTGAGACGAGGGTTTCAAATATATTCATAGTTTTGCTGTTTTTGTAGAAGGCGCCACCTACGGTAGTTTCCATTTATACGTCATATATTTTGGCAATTTTTTTTTAAATATTTTTAAATTAGTAATTCCTGCCTTTTTTACATAAAAAGGTATGCCTTCTAAATGTCGCTACGAGTAATTTTCGAAATATTCGGTTTTGAAGTATTTAATACAACCAATTTAAATTGTGATCTAGGAATGTACAATTTTTTAAGGTAGGCTTCGATTGAAACAAAAAAAATAAGAGACGCTTTCAAAATTGATATCTGTCAAACCTACTTGTTGTTTCTCAGCATGTTGTATGTTGTCAGAAAGCGTCTAATAAAATTAAGTTTAAAATGCCAAGGCATAATTTATTTTCAAACCAAGAGATGCACAATATGGTTTGCGTATACACGCAAGAAAATTTTAATGGACGCAGAGCTCATTGTCGATATTTATAAATTTATCCAAATAGGATGCAGCCGGATTTCAAGTATTTTCATAATATTTACAGAAGATTGGAGGAAACTGGCTCCTTTCATCCCAAACGAGATATCATGGAAAGCCAAAAAATATTATTGTGGAGCAGAAGAGGAAATCTTGGCCCGGTTGCAGAAAACTCAGGAATAAGTCCAAGGCATATGGCTGCTGCTACTGGAGTAAGTAAGTCACCGATTTCAACGATTTTTCATACAAAAAAGCTTTATCTCTACCATTTTACATTTGTTCAAAATCTACTGGAGGCCGATCTTTCAGCCAGGTTACAGTTTGCTCGTTTGTCATGCCCAGCAAAACGGCGATCCAATGTTTTTAAATAAAGTGTTGTTTACGGACGAAGCCACCTTATATGTAGCGGTGTATTTAACTTTAGAAACAAACATGTGTGGGATATACAAAATCCACACTTAGTAGCTTCACCGCATTTTTTTATATCGGTGAGAAACTACCTAAACTCAAATTTTTCCTGGTCGATGGATACGTCGTTGAGCAATATGCAGAGGCCTGTGCGGAGTCCCTATTTTAATTCTTTGGATTTTTGCGTATAGGGTTACATGAAATCTTTTGTATATCAAGATCCAATAAATAATCGGGAAGAATTATTGCAGAAAGTTAGAAATAAAATTGAATTATTTCAAAACAAACACTTACTATATTTAAAATAAGGCGGTCGTTTAGTAAACACATCGCCAAATGTATTGCAGTAAAGTCACTTCGAACATTTGTTACCGAAGGCGCATCTCTCTTTTTAATAACTATTGTTATTATTTTTTTCTAATGAAATTAGTATTTAAATAACTGTTTCTCAAATTTTAAGTTACTTATTTGAAAGCCATTATTCTTCGTACCTTATTGCTAGTGTTGAAATGTAATGTATTTTAAAAATCTGAAAAAGATAATTTAATTTTATACTGTTCTCTTCACTATCAATTATTCTGTAAATCAGACAATAATAGATATTTTATTTAATTTAAATCGGTTGCATTGAATACTTTAAAATTATTATATTTCGAAAACGGTTACGCGTAGCGACATTTAGAAAGTATACCGTATTTACAACAAACAAAGAGTTTTTAGTATAAAATAACAAAATAAATTCGTCAAAGATATATGACGTATAAACGGCACGCAAACTATCGTAGGTGGCACCCTCTACAAATAACAGCATAACTATGAATAGATTTGAATCGTTCACCTCAAATAACCCCCCATCCCAAATATTGTTAAATTATTTCAATTTTCAAAGAAATTATTTAAAAAAGAAACAAAACAAAAATTTAATTTTGACACCCTGTATCTCTGTTGATATCAACTTTTGGACTAATGTAACTTTGGTTAAATCGTGATATATTTACGTAAGAATTCCGGCGTTGCTCTGTGCACCATTACTGATGGAACACCCTGTATATTCCATCCGTACTAATACGTTTGCTTATTGCTAAAATCCTAAGCGCGATTTCATGAAACACTCAAGTCATCCAGCGAAAGGTCAAACAATGTCCTCCTGTTGCCCTTGATTTTCTCCTTCGCTGATGCAATCCACTACGCACACAAAACGTTATTCTTTCTCTCTCCAATGAGGTACTGTGGAATCCTCCAGCTACCATCGTTCTGACATAATGAATGTTGAGAGATCGCATATCTGTAAACCACTTGCGAAGGTTGACTCATCATTGAGAGTATGAGAAATGAATCGTCAATACATGCGTTCCAACTATATTAACAATAAATCCCAACAAATGTACTGGATGTTGTTATGCTCATTAAACCAAATGATAGCGTATTGTTCCATAGTTTGATGGTCGAAAGGGCTACAACAAACGGCAAAACTGAACTCTTCGGTTTACAGAGACAAATATGCTTGGCAATAACTAGGGCTATAGGTACACAATCGTCAGCTGCCCTGGAAATTCTCTTGGACCTACCACCTTTACATATTTACCTAGAGAGGAGGCTAGTGGCAACATCAGACTCCAACAATCGGCAATCAATAACACTCAAGGTATGCTTTCAGATCGAATACCTACCGTGACGCGCTGCTTCTTAACATCCTATTTCCTTAAAGATGTGAGTGGAAAGTGGCAGTAAAACCGCCCTAAAAAAGGTAGTTGTTGGTTTGCACTAAACGGCTCAATAACTCCTGAAGGTACAGGATCTGAAACAAATGGCTATTGACATGAACTATTAGCTCCTTCGAAATCAAGAGCTAAGAAACTAGTAGAGTTAATCAGGTTACACCTAATCATCATCTATACAGACTTGGACTGGTGGAAAGTACTAAATGCCGTATGTATTTATAGGAGGATGAAACAGCAAGGTACATACTGTGAACTTATCTCGCTACAGAAAGAACCCGGTCCTCATTATTTGACAAAGGACAACTCTTACTCGAGGACCTGAATAACTCTGCGTTATATGTCTATATGTCTCTTAAAGATAAGTGTAAACTTTGGTAGCATTAAATTTCATACGTTTCCAGTACATATTTTAGAGCATAATTATATATCTTCTTCAAATGAATTTTCCTAGAGTTTAATCATGCAAGTCTTCAAGGAGAACTTGTTAATAACTATAAATATTTGATGATATAAATATATGAGCTACGTATTTTTTATATAAACTTTAATTCAATATCAAGCATCAGGTTTTTAAAAATGTTGCACTTAAAACAAATCCTGTTCATATTAGATACGTATTATTCAGTCTTCGTGATTTTAATTCCATTAAAGAGCTTTAACTAATATTTCTCGAATTCAGATTAAGGTTAAATTGATGAGATAAGTACTTATCGAGCGGCTAGTATTTTTACCCAATGTTCATTTAATTATTTCGTAATTTCTTTTCTCGTGAAAGAGAGTAATTTTTATTTTTTATAGCCTTCACAAGAATAATATTTTTTATTAATTTGTTAACGGAATTAAACGACATCTATTCAAGCAATTATTTGAATTTTCCATTATTCTATTTCACTTTATTTCTTAATTTCTGTTTCAACCTAACACGCGCTACTCGATATGTTCAATACAAGCTTTAGAAAGACTCTTTTTTGTGTTTTTTTTATTTCAATTGCTTTGTACAATGACAATTAAATTATTTAAATTAATCTTAGTTCTCTGAACGGGACTGTGGTGAGGAGACTTTTGATATCAAAGGAGACTAATTTTGCCTTATTAGACACTATTAAAATTTTTGATAATTTCAATAAATTGAAATGAGTTTTACATAATTTGGACTTAAAATTAGTTAGCTTCGGTAAAATGTAGTTTATTTCTTTGCAATACTTATAAGAAGTAACATTAATATAGAATACAATGCGTCATATAAAATTCAATCAAAATCAAGAGCACTTTATAACTGAATTTATTAGCAGGGTTCTTGTTAACGTTTTAAAATTCTCCACAATGTAATATTGTTAGTAACTTTTCAATATTTTCTGTTTTATCCAATCTCAATCTCGCATCTGGAAAGCACACTTACTGAAGCAACAGCGGCTATTTGGTCGTGCCGTAGGCTGTTTGGTAAGACTTGGGGTCTGAAATCGAAAATGACACATTGGTCTTATCTTTCGATTGTCAAACCTTCGGTGACCTACGGACCATGTGTATGGTGGTCAAAAACAGAGGAAAAAATGGCACAAGGAACGATGCAGAAATTGCAGCGCCTTGCCTCTTTAGGGACTATAGGAGCAATGTACTCGTGTCCCACAGCAGTTATGGAGGCAATGCTTGACCTACTTCGTTTGCACTTGCATGTGAGGAAAGAGGCAGCCCTTGGTGCCTTAAGACTGAATCAGACAGTTAAATTTACATATTGTATTTATATTTTTGTAATGGGGGTTTCCCGTATATAAATAAATAAAATAGAACAAAAATTTAAACCATTCAATCTGGTTGGTCACTTAAGAATTCTGGAGTTAGTCCACTTTGAGGTTACCAAACCCTCTGACAAAATGCAAATCAAACAGGACTTTGACTGTCCGTTTGACGTACAGATTGAAACCCGTCAGACGAGCAAGATGGAGGCACTGCGATTGGAGCAAGGGTCACTCATCTGTATACAGATGGATCTAAAATGGCTGAAGGGGTAAGAGTGGTCGCAGCAGGGTAGCACACCAACCATCTTCCAGGCAGAAATTCATACTATAAGTCTGTGTGCCTAGGAATGCCTAAATAAAGGCATTCAAAGGGCAAAGATCTATGTACTATCAGACAGTCAGGCAGCATTAAAAACTCTAAGGTCTTATACCTTCGAGTCTAAAAGAGAGAATGTAGACAATTCCTGAAGCAACTGGCGAACAACAACAAGGTTACCTTGATTAGATTAGATTAGATTAACGAAGGAGCTGGTTGTTTAGCCTTTACCAAAGCGACCTTTTCAGGTCTATTGTGATGCTCCCAGAATATCTTCCTTATAGTACCTCATCCAGCTTTGTCCTTTGTACTAGACTCTTTGATAGAGGCCCTTTTGTATAGCTGTCCGCCCTTGGTTTTTCTTCTCCGAGTACTTGGAATCTCAGCCTCACCAGGCCTTCACAGTGGCACAATACGTGAACTGAGGTTTCCTCTTCCTCTTGGCAGAATCTGCATGTCGCGTCCTCTGCCAAGCCCATTAGACTCATGTGTCTATTGAGCCGGCAGTGGCCAGTTAGAAGGCCTACCATTACTCTGATGGCCTTCCTATTCTGGCTTAGTAGATCTTCCGTAAATTTGGCCGAACGTTCTTTAATGAACTCCTTGGCCTGTCTCTGTCTTGGGAGATTCCTCCACCATTCCACCATTATTTTGCACCCATTCCTTAATGGCTGCTCGTATGCATGGCTTTGCCACGCCACAAAAGGGCTCGGGTCCTATTGGGGCTTCAATTGCGCCTTCCTTGGCCAGTTGGTCAGCCTTTTCGTTTCCTCTGTGTCCCTCGTGTTCTGGTACCCATGCTAGGGTCACTCTGTTCTGACTTGCCAGCTCTGTAAGGGCTGTCAAGCAGTCCCACACCAATCTTGAGTTGATTTGCATGGAACTGATTGCTTTTATTGCCGCTTGGCTATCAGAGAAAATGGCAATCGACTGGTTAACAGTGCCTTGTCCTATTATCTCCCTTGCGCAACAGTGTATGGCGATCACTTCAGCCTGAAACACCGTTGCGTATTTCCCTAGACTTATCGGGATATTGGCTTTTGACCTTGCCCCGTAAATCCCGGCTCCGACTCCTTGTTCTGTCTTGGGGCCGTCAGTGTACCAGACTGTTTGTGCTGTTATGGGAGGACCGTTTTTCCAATCCTCCCTGTCTGGTATAACAGTCTGAAATTTCTTGTTGAAGTTATACCTTGGGACCATTACATCCGTGGACATGCCTAGAATGCGATCTGCCCTCATCTCCGAGTATAACTTCTGGTACTCCGTCCCGTGTTGCTACCTTGATGTAGGTGCCAGGGCATGAGGGAGTAAAAGGTAAGAAACTTGCTGACAGCCTTGCGAAAAAAGAAGCTGAAGCAGCATTTATTGGACCTGAACCGTTTTGTGGCCAGGCTAAGGGACACATAGCGGAGGAGATCCAGAAATGGGAAAAGGATCCGAAAGAGTCCTACTGGAGGAATACTCCAGGTCAATGACAAGCGAAAAAGTTTATAACTTCTTCCGCAAAGAATGCCACAAAACTTCTCGAACTTGAAAACTTCGAATTAAGACTGATAACAGGCCACTGCTCCTTGAGATATCATTTCAAGAATATGGGCAAGGCTGTAGACGACAAATGCAGATATTTCCATACTGCAACTGAAACTGCGGAACATATACTTCGTGAATGCAATGTATTAATCCGCAGTACGCTAAAGTATCTGGAGCAGGCGGAACTAACGCCTGAAGACATTGGGATATTTACCTTCCAGAAACTCACTAGCTTCGAAAAAAGTCTTGGAATCCTGGACAACAACTAGTGATTTCGGGCCCATCAGGCCCGAATTAATTTAAACAATTAATTAATTCAAACTTAAAAATTCTTCAACACGCGACCATCACCTCATACATGAGAGGACAAAATCTAACATGAGAATACAAATATGCAGAACCGCTAAACAGGACATGAAAACCAAGCCTTTCTATTTCAGTAAAATCAATCACATTCATCTCAAGTCATCTTAAACTAATTTGCATATTGCATGACTCAGACTTTGCATGACTCACGATGTTATTGCAACAACACTTTTGGCGGGAATGAGTCACCGGCAGACGCCGTGTTCAGTATATAAAGGTTGGCGAAGCCCCGCCTTCTTCTCGGACGCCGGGCCAATCAGGAGCCAGCTCGCTCCCCGTAAATCATATAAATAAAACGCAAATTTGAGAGCTCGCCAGTCGATCCAGGGCCTTCATCGAGGTAACTTCACGGCTCAGTACCTCGCGTTTCTGCATAGTTTGTTCTCATGGCTAAGTAGTCATACATCATAATTATTTAACTTCACGCATCGCCCGCTTCACGGTTTTAACCTTTGCATAATTTTACTTATTTTATTTGGCCACGCCGCTCGCATTTTGGTGGTGTACAAACCTACACACCAAAAAGCTTTTCAAAAGAAATCGTTGATACCACCTACAAACATTATTAGATGAGTCGGGAGCTCTTTTCAGAGCCCTCCCTACCGACATACGCAGTGCCATTTCTGCAGTGCTGATTTGATGACGACGACGACGTTTGGATGTGAGGAGAAGACGACGCTACGTTTTAACTTCGATATTTTATAAAGGAATCACAAAAGAAAATTTGTTAAGCACAAACTTCGCCTCATGATACCAGGTACCTGATTCCTTTATCCAAATCCAGTCCTCGAAAACCTCACCAACGTTCCGACTCCAATTCCTACGCCTGTTATGATGTCTACTCGGCAAACGAGTTAGAAGCCTGCTCCTAATTCCAAATTGATGTCTGCTTGGGAAACAAGTAGAGCCCCGACTTCCTAATTCCAAATTGATGCCTGTCTGGTAACAGACAGAAACCAACATCCGGATTCCAGTTCCTGCTCCATTCCATCATCCTAGAGGACCCTTGTGGCCTCGTTGAACGTGCTGGCCGAACACATCGTCGTCGCCGACAACGACGTCCTCATTGTCAGCCGACTGTGCTGTACACTCGCCACGTCGGGCTAAATATCGTTAACCGCGGCGACCCCACCTCTTGTGCGACAACCAGTACAGGGGGTGCTCTCCGTAGTTAACGCAGTATCCGGGCATCAGTGACTAGACGATTGTAACTTCAGACATTCGGGTGATTAGAAATTTTCAGATAGGGACGACAGGACCTAGGGGAGATTGCACACGGGCGCTCGACGTCCAGCTCCCCGGTTCACGGACTTAGTCTTTCTTTTATTAGGCAGACCCTTTTGGCTCGGGTCTGTCCTAAACCAATTTTAACTTCACGGCTGCCACCTGCGGCGAGTCCTTCGCAGGGAAGCACGCCGGGTCTTTCAGACCCCATTTCAAGAGCGCGATTTTATCTTCGAGTAGGTACCACAAAAAAAATGGATCGATTCAATCAACCCAGCGCCGAGCTGGATTTCATTTTACGGCCACCCGGCCACAGCTTAGAGTCGTCGCATCACGGCGACTCTAATATTTTTTTATCCGGAGCCACAGCTTGTGGACACTAGTTGTAGAGTAATTCACAAAAGATCTTTTAGGTCGAAGTGAAGTAAGGCTACTCAGAGCCAAGCGACCCCTGAAACAATCTACAATCTAGTGTATATATTTCATTCATAGCAGAGAGGGAGAATAAATGGTATTAAAGAAAGAAGAAAGGTACTAAAGTGTGCCAAAAATATGAACGCAATATGGTAGACATGTGGCAGTTTGTTATGTTATTAAATTTTTAAAAGAAATTAAGGGTAATGAAGTGGTAAGTTATACAAGGTAACTAATGTGCGTAAGAAATATTCATACAATGTTATTCTGCTAATTAATAGCAAAAAATAATGGGTAATAAATGAAGTAAAAGAGTTAACTGTAAAGTCTGTAAGGAGTGTGCACACAATTTGCTAAATATATAGCAATATTCTGTTACTTAGATTTCTGGCAAGAAGTGGAACATGATAAAGAAAATTATCTACCCAAATGATAGATTGGTAAGACTTATTTTTATTTATACTATTTATTTATTTAGTTTTCTTATTTTATCGCCTTATTTAGATTATCGTCCTGGTCGACACGTGCACATAGGCAATTATACAAAGACCATTCCCTACGACATTGCCATTTGCTGCTGCTGAGACTCAAACTTAGGAATGGTGCAGTGACTAATCCCACTAGTACCGATGCAGTAATACATGAAAAACGCCACTAAACAGCCCCAGCCAGGATTTGAACCTGGGATTCCTTGGTCTCAAGCCTAAAGCGTAAACGTTGTGCCAGCTAATTTCAAATTTTTGTTTTTGTGTGTCTTGCTTTTTAATGCTATTAATGTTTAATTGATAATAAATGTTGGTGCTTATTTTTTTTAAATAATATTTTTTCTTATACTGTCGTATAAAAACCTTTCCGTATTAAGTGACTTAAGTGAGCATGCATTATAAACACGTTGGTCATGGCAATGGGAGAACGCCCTAACCGTCAGGACCCGGACCCGGACCCAGGGTAGGGTTGTCTCTTTAAATACGGACCATAAAAGTTGACGGAGATTCTCAGACGCATTTTCAGAACGTCGGTCGGCAGCTCTTAGACTGTTACTGAAAATTTCATCAAAATCGTTTATTTTTGAAATCGGGAGTGTATTAATTTGTTATTTTCTAGAAAATGGCGAAGGATCTGGTGATTTTAAAAAGATTTTAAAGTTCTTCATCCTCTTATATTCACATGGCTTATCATCTTTATCAACGATATTCGTTAATAACGATTTACTTTCAAATCTGACCGGTAACTTTGGAGTTGTGAAACTACATTTACATGTAGACATAGAGACTCACTGGCATGCGCTGGCAAGACTACAGATACCAAGAGGTACGAGTCAATGTACGCCCCCAATATTTTGGTTGTTTTGTATTTAAAATTTGGTTTTTGGTACACATGAATTAGACAGTAATAGGCTACTTTTAGACTAACGGGAATGAAAATATCACTTCCGGTTGACCGGAAGTGGCATCAACTTTTTTTCTTAAATGGAATAGCTATTTTTTTATGGTTTCTCATTAAGCATAAATTTCTAAGTGCAACAGTTTATTCAGATGTAAAAAATTCCAAAAAATAAGTGAGATACGAACAATTTTTTAATTTTTTCAAAATGGCCGCGTCAGATGAATGCGATGTAAAAAAATTACTAAGTAGGCTATGGAAATTATTAGTAAGGTTGTAGACTTGTCTGTAAAGAAGAAAATAGTTGTTTGAATTACTGATAGGTACCAGTATTTTTAGGTATTTTTCAAAAAACCGAATTTAATTTTCATTTTCATTTCCGTAGGGGTTCTATGGACATTTTTTAAATGGAACTCTGCTATTTTTTTTATTAATCAGAAATAATGATTCATAAACTATAATTTTTTCGCCATTAATCATTTCTTAACAATATCCTTCGTAATAATAATAGAAATACTTTTAAAAAGTAATCACAAATTAAACAAGAAATAATTTTAATAAAACGTTACAACCATGAATAAATAGAATAACAAAACTATTTAAAGCCTAAATTATAATAAACCATTATAAAAATTGTTCAAACTGTTCACCGTTATGATTAATACACAGAGTAGCGCAACTTATCGTTGCGCGTCTAACATTATGTAATTGTTAAAGTGTTATTTGTGCAATTTCGTGTCGAACTCTTTCTTCCAGAGCTTCTCTTGTGGTTAACTCAGGCGACCTTGCAGGCCATCTAACTGAACCATGGGTTCCAATCTGACGATCTGGAAATAATTGATTTAAGTAATCCCTAACGATAATAGCATTGTGTGGTCCAGCCCCGTCTTGTTGGAAGTAAACCTCATCAATATTGGTATTGGAAATTTGATTAATCTGTAGAATTATTATATTTTGGAGAAATTCTAGATGTCTTGGTCCAGTTAGAGTTCCGTCCAAAATTATTGGACCTATGATATGATCGCCCAGCACGCCTAACCAAACATTGAAGTCAAACCGCTCCTGAAACCTCATAATATGAGGATTTTCAACTGCCCAATATCGAGTGTTGTTTCGATTAAATAACCCAAGGTTTGTAAATCTCGATTCTTCAGTGAACAAAATGTTTTTGATAAAATTCTCATTTCTTAATTGGAGTAACTGTAACCAATTACAAAGTTAAAAAATTATTCTTCGTTGATAATCATTCTCATACAAAAATTGATGAAAATGATATTTATAAGAACGATAGCCGTGTTTCTTTAAAATTTTCCTGGATGATTCTTTGGAAACTGGTAACTCATGTTCAATTTGTCTTACCGAAATGGTTGGGTTAACACGCACTAAAGCTAATACATTAATTTCCGTTCCTTCATCCACAATAAATCTTTCTTCAATGTCTATATTAGGTTCAGTTCTAAATTGATGCTCCAACCGGGCGAAATAGTTTCTCGGAGGTTGTCTTCTTTCTGGATATCTTTGTTCATACAGAGTTTGTGCTCTAGTTGCATCACGTCGAGTATCTCCATAAATAATGAACATATCAACTTTTTCATCTCTTGAATATTTTTCAGCCATTTTATATTAATTTTCTTGTTTATAACAACTTTAATACACTTACTTCAGAAAATTAGTGAGTAAGTCAAGAATAATTCAATTGTTGCGAATGTCTGTCATTTACGTGGCTATCTGCAATTTTTTATTTAAATGTAGATAGGTACTATCGTGAGCAGAAAAAATAGGACAATATTTTTTTTCTAATGTAGATCTGTCTCTATTTGAATATGTAATGAGTAGCCGAAATAAGACAGACATCACTTTTAATTTATTTTTTATTTTAATGCTGTAGTTATTGCTATAGTAAATGATGGATGGTTAATGAGACAAATTGCACTGCGTTGTAACATTACCAAAAATTTGGTGTGTAGAATAAACGGTACGATTAGTAGAAATCCTGGATCAAAGGACAAAGCATATCCTAATTAACAAGAAACTAACTATTAATATTTCGTTATTGCACCATTTCTATTTATAACTTCTATAAGTCTGTTTGGCATATAATTAAATAACCTTACTAAATAATCCCCATGCATTATTTACTATTTCCAGTAATTCTTCGGCATTCCGTGGTCTCACATTTCATTTTCGGATGCTTCTTACGAGTAGTCCCCATACTTCTTCCACAGGGTTAAGATCTGGACTATGACTGGGTCAGTTAAGAACATTGATGTTGTTATCTTGAAACCAGTTAATTACTGTATAAGCAGTATGAACGGAACAATTGTCTTGTTGAAACATGAACTCATTATTAGGAAATAATTGTGACAGAAGGGAGCATAATATTGTCTAAAATCCTAATATACGTTTCACTATTAAATCGTTCCTCAATATGCCACAAAACACCAGGACCACGTGCCGATATCCAAGCCCACATATTGACGGAAAATCTACCACTTTTATCATTATTAGATATATATTTCTCATCGAATCGAGTATTCGGAGTGCGGTAAACACGAATACGACCGCTGTGTGTTGACTGGAAAGTTTTTTCGTCTGTAAAGATTACATTGTTCAAAAAATTTACATCATGCGCTAAAAATTCAAGCGCAAGTCCTACTCGAACATCTTTATGTTCAGCTTTAAGTAAGTATTTCTGTGCTGCTGCATGACAGCGTAGCTCCGATTTTCTTACTCGCCGGCGACCAGTACTACTCGATCCAGAAAAATTCGTTTCTTCAGCAACCTGAATAACTGAGTAAAATGGATTTTCTACTAAAGCATTTACCAATTGTAAATCTTGTTGTTGAGTTGATGTCTTTCGTCGCCCTAATCCAGGATTTCTACTAATCATACCGTTTATTCTCCACTTTCTTAAAATGTTACACACCGAATTGTTATCAATATTATAACGCGGTGAAATTTGTCTCATTGACCATCCATCTTCTGCTTTAGCAATAACTCCAGATTTAACTAATTCGCTTATATGAGGCATATTAGTTTTTTGCACACTTGCAATAAATTATGACAACTAACTGACAATGTTACAAAAATTAAAGTTACAGTACACAACTAGATTTTAGCAAAATACAGTTATAAGACTTGTCCTATTTTTTTTGCTCACGACCGTACCTTGATTTGATACGAATGATTTATTACGAAGGATTTCGTTAAGAAATGGTTAATGGCGAAAAAATTATAGTTTATGAATCATTATTTCTGGTTAATAAAAAAAAATAGTACAAATCCATTAAAAAAAATTCCATAGGACCCCTACGGAAATGAAAAAAACCTAAAAATACTGGTGCCTATCAGTAATTCAAACAACTGTTTTCCTCTTTACATACAAGTCTACAAGTCTTACTAGTAATTTTCCTACATCGCATTCATCTGACGCGGCCATTTTGAAAAAAATAAAAAATTGTTCGTATCTCACTTATTTTTTGGAATTTTTTACATCTAAAAAAACTGTTGCACTTAGAAATTTATGCTTATTAACAAACCATCAAAAAAATATTGTCATTCCATTTAAGAAAAAAGTTGGTATCACTTCGGGTTCAACCGGAAGTGATATTTTTGTTCCCGTTAGTCTAAAAGTAGCCCATTATTGTCTAATTCACGTGTACCAAAAACCAAATTTTTAAATACAAAAACAACCAAAATATTGAGGGTGTACATTGACTCGTGGTGCCCTGGTTTGTTGATTACTGCAGGACATACTGTATATTACAATTTCAATACTTTCTATATCTTCGAATTTCGTGTGCTTCTCAGAAACCCTAGTAACATTTTGCTCTCAAATCTTCAAATATAGTTTACAACACTGGCCGGCACACATTTTGGTGCCTGGCATTTGTAAGTGTTACAAGGTAATTTTAGGATGCAGAATTCAAAAATGCTATTAGATTGGATATATTATATTTAGTTTTCGAGATACGATATATCTGCTCATCGAATATTCATCGAAGAGAGCAATTCTTTTCTCTATTTGTGGTCCGTGTACTCGCCATTTAATCTCGTGTACTCAGCATTTGTATTCTCATGTGGAATGTAGTTTTTGGGATTGGCAATATTCAAATGATGACTCTCTCTGTTGCGAGTTACATAGGTAAAAACGTTGGGTTTTACGGCTATAGAGAACACCTCAAAACGGCTAGTCAGGTCTATATTTTTGATTAAAAGTAATATTTGGTCTCAATACATTATTATATCATTAATTATGCCTTTAACTAGAGCTGCTATGAAAAAAACCCAAGTATAAGTTTAGAAGCACCACATCAAGAATATCCAAAATCAGTATTTACTTTTCCGGCATCAAGACATTTTTTTTTGTTGGACTGTCTAACATAAAGCATGATAGTTTATACGTCACTGACGAATATACCTCGATTTCAATTACGTATTCATGTATTGGATATCATCAAATATAGCGTATCGGATATTTTTAACGGGCGAGTGCTGAGTGCGAGAGATGCTATGCTGAGGTGACCACCATGTTTATCAATATTTCATAAATTAATTCATTTTTGATTACCAGCATTTCCTTTTGAATCAAACCCAGTCAAAAGGCAATATTTTTGCATACAATTTTGGTCGAAGTTAAAGATTTTTCACGTCAGTAGCGGAAAAATTGACGCTTAAGTAATAAGTGTCCAACTCCATTATTTGTTCATTTTTGAAGGTATTAATTGTCAGCAATTATTTAATTCTTTTTAGCTAAACTTTTTAATAACTACAAATGAACGTCATCCAATTGGCCATTCTCGTCCGACTACAATCTTTTCACATTTTGATTGAGCGATCACTAATATCGAAGAAAATTGATTGACTTTAAAAAAGGACATAAATTTGGCCAAAAAATAAACTTTCATTTTGAATAAAGAATTGATATCTCTAGTTCTACTGATCAAATTCAATTGCTTGTTTAACCTTTAATCTTTCCAGTGGCCTTTGTGACAATTATATGTGTAATATATATTTGTTTATAACAAAAAAATTAGGAAAAATAAGGTAAATTAGGAAAATAAATTAAATGTATTTCAACTATGTTGAATATGATGAAACCTATCGATTGAAGAATCGATAACAGGAACCCAATAACATTACAATAATTTCAAAGGATACATGATTTCCTACATAGAGTATTTATTAAGATAATCTGTGGGAAAAGAAACATTCTCAACGCAACTATGTAGTAAGGCAAACAATTACTTTTAGAAAAGAATAATACCTAGTGTGTATTCATATGGACATTAAATCTTCCTCGTGATGGAGCTAATGTCGTAGGAACAAATTTGGCAAGATCGGCAAACGACTTAGACAATATACCATGCATCCACAAGTCTACAAATACGTACCTGGTACAAATTTAATAAACAGTTTTATTTATTTTAAAGCGATGTACGACGTATTACCTAAATGGAGTTATATTTTTGGGGTATATATTTAAATTTTCTCCATGTTTCATTTGTAATGGTAGTAGTATAAATACGAATCCAAAGTTTCCATTTACTTTTACATAACATATTATGCAATGAAATGCTTTTGATTACTTTGCTCAGTTCTTAAATATAAACTTTACAGTTTTTAGCTACCAAAACTTATTGGGGGTAGTATAGGACAACATTCCACCAAATATTCCTGATGATCTTTGTAATGCTGATGATTATTAACAATTATTTCATAGATTCTATGAACTACAAACCCAATAAGCAACATGACGATACATTTTTAGAAAGTAAGTATAAACTCGTCCATAAGGACGACATTTTATTTACTTTCATCCCAGGTACTGTTCGAAAAATTGTAGATATCATAGCGTTATTTGTATACTCACTCTCACAGAGAGAGGTATCTGTAGACAGTCCCCTTAGTAGAGAGATGCTAGCAATATAATGATAGTTCGCCAGTCAGCCCACAGATGCCACTACTGACGGGTTTGGCGCTTCACAGTAGCTCTAGTTTAGATTACAAAGCAATCAGATCAAGAGGAAGTGATCAGGCTAATGAAAAGTACAGTGACAAGAGTGAGTTATAGTCATTTAAAGTAGTAATTACTATTGTAATTTTAAGAACTAATTATTGTAAGGTAATTAATTGTTAAATAAATCAGTGGTTAGTGTTATTCTTGCTGCAATTGTTGAATACACGTTTGGGGTGTTTAGTAAAGGGTGTAAAGACGTAACAATGAATAAAAAATCCCACACTGTAGGCCATTAACAACAAAAATGTTACTGTTTACATTACAGTGGATATCCGTCCTACTGACACATGTTAATAATATATCATTAGAACTAGATGTTCTTCCTTCTCCTATATAGCTAAAGAAAAAACCCTGACCACTTTAGGGATCTACGCCCTACTATTTAGCTTGCTTTTGGTCCACTCAGCTATATATTAACAAATTTCTGATATGTCTTCCAAAACTCAATCATTCCTTCTAATCAGTCCCAATTTCGAAGAGGCTTCAATACTTCTACCGTACACTACTCAGTAATACAACCGACTAAATTTTTGCGAGCCATTAGCAATACAAAATCAATTGGACATTACTTGATATTACTAAAGCTTTTGGCTGCTTAGATATTAGTCACCTAATTGCAAAATTAAGTTATTATGAAATATTTGGAAGTCCATTTACCTAGTTTCACAGTTTTCAAGTTTACTAATATTAATACGGAATATTCGATGCTTACATCACAAAATAGATCAGTTGTGTCCGGCATTCCGCAAGGATTTATTTTTGGATCACTTCTTTTGGCGATATTCAGCTAATATATAGATTTTCATCATTTTACATCTTTACTCTTATATGCCAATGGACACTCTAAAATACTCTTGTTTTAAATGCTAAGAAGAGTCGAAATACTGTTTTTGGATTTTCTCAACAGTTACTCAATCTTGCATTCTGTTCAAATAAATAATGAAATCATTACATCAACCAATAACGTTAACAATCTTAGTATTCATATGTATCCCTTGCTAAGCTTTCCTGGACACGTTAGTATTAATTGTAGAAAGCTGCCTTTAAAAAATATCTGCATACAAATACTGCCATAGTTCTATCGTACTTGAATTATGCAGATGTTGTAAAGGGTTCCTGTTTCCTCTTAAATATGCGTTAAAGAGAAGTCGTTCACGTAGTGGAGTTCATTTTGAATTTTCAGAACAAGCAAACCTAGTTGTATATTTCATAAAATACTGAACTGAAATTCATAGCAGAGATCTGAGACATGTTGAAAATAAAGTTATGATTTCCTTCCATAAAAATGCATTCGTCTTCCCCTTCGTAGCAGTATACATTACTAATAAACTGCCTATTCAATATCACAATATATCAACGGCAATGATAAAATGTAAGCTAAAGACATAATACTATCAAGATTAGAAAATTTCAATGTACAAATTTTCTTAAATTAGAATTCCATATTTATTTATATTCACGATACTTATATTATTACACGTGTGTACTTAATTGTGTATATGTTGATTAAACAACATTGCTGCAATGTTTGTAACTTTCATTGTTTAGTGGGCATGTAATTCGTTGATTAGAAATCCATAAAAGTATCTTATGCATTTTTGAATTTCATACTTTTAAATATGGCGCGAAGAATGCATGTGAAAATTAAATGAAAATTAATTAAGAAATTATGCCTGATTTTTAATCGAATGAGACCAAACAAGTTTCAAATTAGAGGAACTCTACTTATATTATCCGATAAATTTGCTATTTTAGAGATATCTGCAAGAGGTCTATTTTACAACACCTTCCCTTAACTTTGTGCAGCCCGATAAAGTTGTTTCTTAAAAAATATCTTTTAATTATGTAAAACAATTTTGGTGCCTTTTTATTCTACATAATATTTTCTAATTTTACTATGTACAATATATGATAGTGATAGTAATACTGTTAAAGTGATACAAAAGAAAACTCATTATCAGGATAGGCAAGTACTTATTTTAATTAAAAAACCTTAAAATCTGTGGATCTTGAAAATTTAATAAAAACATTACCTGTGTGCCAATATCTGTGTTAGACATACTTAACAAAATGTTTTTTCAACTAACATCATAAAGTTTTAGAGCTCATATTTATACGTCACACATGTAAAAGGTGTACATAATATATACACCCTTTTAATAATATACTTAGAAACTGTAGTGTTAAAGGTAGGTAATTTTGTTATAAATATTTTAACATATCTACATTACCCGGAATAAGACATTGACTTTTTTCCTGTAAAATATTCAAGCATATGGATGTTATTACATAATAAATTATACCTTTTTTGTCAACTACAGTGTCATCATCTGCGTAGAACTTCTAGGTTTACAGTAAGTACGTCCATTAAGAATAAAAATTTTGACACGTTTTAAGTTTTAAATATTGTTAAACAATTTTAATAGTAAATTGTAATTCAGCGCTCGGCGGGGCACATAGCCCGAAAAGTAGCTGGTGGTTTCAGTCTGGTTATGTTCTTTATAGTAAAATAAGGGTTTTATAGAGGAGTTTGCGACTAAAAATATTATGCTTAAAAATATTCCGCCCTCTAAGAGAATAATTGAACTATGCTAAGCCCAGTCAGGCTATTTGTTTTTCGATTACAACAGACACTGGACCGCTAGATGGCGCCTGCTTACTATTTTACATGTCGCTATACCAAAGATACCGAAATGTACTAAATAGTCAAGTGATCCTCGGGTCGGTAGTCACATGCCTACCTTGCACTAACGAGAGCCAACAGCTCGAAACTGCAGTCTGCAAGTGGTGTGTGACGACTGGCAAGAGAGCTCCTTTAAGTAGGATCAGTCTTTCGGCTGGTGTTTGTTGCAATCGAAGCATTAGCGTTTTGAGGGTAATATGCAATTATTACACTTAACGCGCCAGGCTTGTAACTAGCCCGGAGAGTAGTTGTTGGTTGCAGGTTGGTTACGTTCCTTATAGTAAAATAAGGATTTTATAGAGGAGTTTGCGACTAAAAATATTACGCTTTAATATTCCGCCCTCTAAAAGCACATTTGAACAATTTTAATAATGACTTGAAAATAATATGAAATGAAAAATAGACTTGTTCAGTTTAATAAAATGATGTCTAAAGATAGAATGTCAATGCAGTAGCCAGGGGGGTGAGGGTTCTGAGTTGTATCTAGAAAGCTCAACTTAAAATCTCGAGATGAGTTATACTAAGTGAGAAAAGAAATGATTCAAGAATGTCAGTGAAAATTATTATAGAATAGAAATTCAGTACTACTACATAAACAGAGTGACCCATTTGAAAACGGGGCACGTTTCTTGTCAAATTTTTATTTGGTGGCCGATTTAAACGATTCTTTTTTTTTTAATAGAACTGCAATAACTCTACCGTGGTGCGAAAATTTAGAATGAAATTTAAAATTTCAGGGCCCACTTCAATTTTCTTCAAGGACAAAAATTCAAAAAGCTTTTGCAATTTTTTCTCAAATCTGAATAGGCCACTGGATTTAGAATATGTTCAAATGGTTGTGACCAAAATTTAACAAAACAAATATTTATTTCTAACAGAAATATAGCATAATTATAATGTACATAAGTTATCAAAAAATCTTCACACCTTAAGAATTTGCAAAGCTTGCTAATAAAAATGAATATGGAGCATGTTTAAAGAAAACAAATATTGCCAATATGATGAATAACTGTTGGTCATAAATTTTTACAATTTAACTGATAAAGGTGAAGAGGAACATTGTAAAACATATTATGTATAGTTGTAAGAAAGATAACTGAACTCACAAAAAATTTACCAAATGACTTCTAATATAAACAAAGTTGCGGCTTGGGCCGGCCCGTCAGGCCTACGTAATGACGTATGTGTATTTGTTCCGGCTGATAAAAAACCCGACAACCGAAAAAATGTAACCGGCGGTTCTTTTCCCTTCTTAGTCCTTATTTAGAACGAAATAAATCTCAGATGTGATTTGCAAGCTGCTATCTTAAAAACTCGACCACTTATACCAGATGTCATTTATAAAAAGTTATTAATCTAATAACCTAATTTTACATGTTCGTTCCAAATTTCGCAAAATAGATCGATATTGACAATAAAATAATGTTCCTTGATACCATTGATTTTCCATTATTTTATTTATTTTATATATTTATGTGCACCATATTCACATTTGGTGCCACAATCATATTTTGAATCTTGTTCTTTGTGACATAATGAAAGCCGATATTAAAATAAAATAGTTTCATTTTTTTCCCTTTTAAATTCCATAGCAATATTTTTCAAAGAATCCTTCAGAGGATGGATATATGGACGTCAACTTGCAATGGCCCTAAGAAAAAAGACTGCAGGCCATTGGCGAGACTCGGTGGTGAGTTGAGAAGCAGCTCTAAGATTTTCGGAATGTTGGATGAACCAGACAAGGCCCTATATGTAGATTTACTACACACTCTACACACAATTCAAAATAACACTGAAATTAAAGCTGGTACTCCAGCCTCATATGAAAATATTATAACAGCTCAAATATTTTGCAAATTTTTCAGTATAACAGGCCTATTGTCAAATTACTTGCAAACAGAAGATATGGACCTTCTTAAATGTAATTGTTTAAATCAAACTGCCCTTAAAGAACTTCGATTAATTCAACGAAATATGACTCACATACAAGATTCGATAAAGGAATTCATACTTGAGCCAACGAAAAATTAGACACGCGAGAAGATCTAGATGTTGAAATTGAAGAAGACTTTCCTCTAGTCCGTCACAGGGTGAGAAAAATATTTTTCGGCGAGAATTCAATAAATCCAAACCAGATAATGCATCAGAGAAGTTCAGTATCTTCACTTATAATGTTTTGACGGACGTTGCAGTCCAATCAATGGAGCAACTGTTTTCTGTCAATCAAGAGTTATGCAGGGACTTGACAATTCTTGATCCCCAAAATTTTGGGGAGCTCATCTTCCACAAGAAGGCACTCCCCGAAAATACCATGGAAGCTCTTTCAAAAAGAAATTTGAAATTTGATCTTACAGCAACTCCAGCGCAGATAAAAGAGGAACTATTAAATTTCGCTGCTAGCTGGGACACAGTTAAGTCGATGATCAATGATATTGATTCGATAGATTCAAATAACTTAATGTATCATGTAAATGCAGATGCATCTATTAATGCCAGTGATGAGGAAGGTATTGATACTGATATGCTCAATAGTGATGATGATGAACAAGACGATGATCATCGTCATGTGAAAGTAAAGGCAATAACGACAGATGTGGGAACTGTGCTAAATGCTGTTATATGGTAATACTGAAATACAATTTATTTCAAGGAGCCTATCCTGCTTTGGACACTTCGTATAGATATCTTTTGACGTTACCAATTGCGCAAGTAAAATGTGAAAGATCATTTTCAATTTTAAGACGCATAAAGAATAAGTTGCGAAATAGAATATCTGACAATAGACTTGAGTCTTTCATGAAGATGAATATAGAAAAATATTTGTTGAATGATGTTGATAACACGGAAGTTATCAACACTCTAGGCGCTTCGAGCAGTTTACTTAAGAAAACTCTAATGTATTTATAGATTATTATATATCTACTGTTAAAATGTCTTAATATTTTATTTGTTTTTTGTTTTTCAATGTTAATAAATTTTAATAAAAAATATTGATGTTTAGTGACGTTTCTTAAAATGTTTTCGGTACGGTAACAGCCTGCTCTAGACCATGGTTGAATCAGACAACGCGGCTTGTCGCTGTTACTAGTTGTCCTGAGTTCGAGTCTCAGCTGCGGCAGATGGCATGTCGTAGGGGATGGGCGTTGTATAAGTTATTATCTGTTGCATGTGTGTATCTTGGATCAGTAATGAAACAGCTTTGGCTAAACTCCTCCAGGCCGTTAATATAAAGAAGGTGTAAAATAAAATAACAATTGAAATGGGCCGTTTCCCTACAATTGCCAGGGCCGGTTGGATCGACCTCATCCACGTGTCACGTAAGAGAGGGAGAATCGTTACTTGAGAAGGGTAGCGTGATTGCTGCTACCCAGGATATTATCCTTGCGCTTGACCCCGATAGTTCTGGAAAATGCAGGTCTAGACAGTGGATTCGGCCACGGCTTAAATGCGTGGTCTCTTTGATAGTAGTTGAGTAGATTAATGAAGAAAACACCTCTTAAGCGAGAATTTATCAAGTAACAAACACAACTAAATTTAAAAAAACAAACTGCATATACTTCCCTACTTTTCAGTGACAATTTAAGGACATTCCCAACAAAAAAGTTTTCCTTAAGATTATCTTGAAAATATATACATATATTTTTATTAATGTTCTGTATAAGTGGGAAAAATCTGAGTAGCTGTTGCGGTAATAAATTTGTAAATATTAGCACCTAAAATTCCGATTTTAACATAACAATGTCTTTATAAATGCCATATTCACGTTTTATTTAATTATAATGATAATTTTCTTACGACTTTCTTCAAAATATGAGAGCAATTAGAAGAAGGAAAGAGTAGTATTTTTCTCTAAAAAAATTACTGCAAGCGGTACCCGTTTTCTGCAAATTATGTTGAAAATTCGTGACTTTCGGTTGCTCTCGGTTTGCCTCAGGTAAGTTGGTGAGCAGTGCTGCTTTCGTTCGTGCTGATCATGGTAATCATGATTACCAAAAGGGCCAATGAAAAATGGGTATTTTAAAAAACTTATTTTCTATTGGCATATTCTGTAATCATGATTACCATGTTCAGCACGAACGAAAGCAGCTCAGGAGTTCGCGACTTAGCAACGTTGCAATTACGCGGTAATATTTAAAATGCTGTCAACGCGCGTCAACGTAAATGCGATTACGTTACAGATATTAAGAAAATATGGATTATCGTAAGAATAAAAGTTGATATTTATGGCAAATCTACCATTTCTTGTTCTCGAACACATTTTTTATACTTTATTGTTAAAAATCACAAACATATTCCTAACCTCACAAAATACGATAATGCACTCTAAACCAAAGCAATAACTCATGTTCTGATGTATAAAAACGAACCATTGCCAGATTGAATCAAGCGACGCAGTAAAGTTTATTTCTGTGCTTATGGGCAGAGGGAGTGGAGCGAAAAAGTGCAGTGCTTGTCAACAAGACTTTATTGTAAGCATGCTAGATTACATAGGAGAGATCCTTTTGTAGGTTGAGAACGACTGCCTTTTGGGAACGCCCTTAACAGGCAAAAAAAAGTAAAGAAAGGAAAGTATATACTTCCCTACTCTTCAGTAAGAATTTAACAAGCAAGAAAACAAAAGTAAAAACAGAAACTGTATATACTTCTCTACTCGTCAATGAGAATTTAGCAAACAAACAAATTATTTAGGGAGAGTGAGTCGCGTATTATCGAATCGTCCTGTAGCAATTAAGCAACTTGCATTTATATGCCTTAAAAGGACCCCCCTTGAAATGTTACTTTTTGTTATTAACTAACTACCTAAGATAAAGAAAAACTAATCGGTGTCATAGGTACTGAGAGAGAAAATAAATTCACCAAAATGATAACAAAAACGCTTATCGGTTTCCTTACAATCGCCCGCTTCTATTCGATTTTTATGCCCTGCCTCTCCTAGGTAGGTTCAACTCACGCGAGAATTAACTTGGAACTCCACCATCCAACTCACTCGAGAATTCCCCTGGAACTCGCTTTCGTTCCTTCGGCTCCTTTGGAGTTCTCCTTTTTTTGCTGATCTTTTCAAAATTTATATTGTTCTGGGCTTTTTAACAAATTTCCTTTTAGTACTCTCAGCACTCTCTCTCTTCGTTATTCTCAACTTCTCGCTTTACTTTACAGCCCCCTACAGCATACGAACTACGTAGGATATGTCAATCTAGAACAGTCATGGATTTGATCATTACATTTCAATGGTTGCTTCAGTGGTTCTCCCACAGATGCCGCCGTGTGTTCTATTCTAATAGGGTCCATATAAACTGGAATCAAGCTACTCGAGTGAGAGGCACTGATTGGTCCGTATGAAAAGTGGATGCATAATGGCGGCACCAATGGTAGTTGCTTTTGTTTTGCACAGTGTCATTAGACTAAATGTAATAGGTTAAAATTAAAATAACAGTCTGTTATGACTGATTTGGTGACGAAACAATTACTGGTAACGTTATTACTTACATATATTTTTTCACTTTTGTCAAAACAAATACTGCTTTTGACACTTGCAATACGTTGTAAACACACTGATGCATATGCGCACATACAAACCATAGCCGCCATTATGCATCCATTTGGATGGAGTGGGGGGTCGAGTGACCAGCTACTTTATGGCACTCTATATTCTAACAATTACGTAACCGACATTATACTTTCCTTCGCCAGCATGTAAATACTTACATACAATGTATCTGAAAACTTACATTGAAATATCTTCTCAAGCATAAGATAAGCTTTAAGAATGCGACCACTTCCGTAACTGAAGTCTAGACAAAAATGCTTAATTTGTAATTAATATTAAATAAATCTGATTTAATTCCACTTTCAACTACAGACAAAAAATTACATTTTGATAGCTTTCTAAACCGTGTTTTTTTCGTTTTATTTCTATTCACTCGTTATGAAAACGATTTTGTACATACAGCAACATATTCAAAATTTGATTCTCTATAACTTTTATTAGATACACTATATGCGCACGATCTATCGTTTTCGAGTTTTTATCGATTTTATCATGAAGCAAGTGTTCTGATAACGCGCTTTAAAGATGTTTAAAAATTCATATCTCTGCCAATATTGATCGAATGGAAATGAAAAATAAAAGAAAATTGTTTGTAATCAAATTCTCTACAACTTTAATTTGAAACATTTTGCGATCCGAACCTCCATTTTTGAGATTTTAGCGAAGAACGCGCGCATTTCCGTTGCGTCGCAAAACTGTCAAAATTTCAAAAAAATCAATCTCGGCTCCAATAAGTTGTACGAAGTTAAACAAAAAACGAAATTGTGGCGATTTTTATTACCTATAAGTTTTATGTGTACTTACATATTTTACATTCAAATTGGCATTTTCCGAGTTCTTTGCGAAAAATTTATTTTTTACCTATTTTCTCCCCCCCTTCCCTCCGCCGGGGTCTACGAATGGGGACTTTTGATATGTTAAAAAGTACCACAAAATAAGCCTGTTCCCAAATTTCTCCATTTTATTAATAAATATATGTACACAAAACATACATGGGGGGGGGGGGATTATTGCTACAACAGTACCTATGGCGGTTTGGTTTGCTGGATTTGAAGGTCATTAAATTACTCTTAAACGGGTAATTATTTGTGGCTAGAGGTTGTGTTGACAATTATTCGTATTATATAGTTGAAGAGTATATTAGGTTAATTAGGTTATAAAAACATTTTTTTAGGCTTTGACTTTAACATTTATTGGTAAAAATTAAAGTATTAAATTGAGAAAAAGAAAAATTTCACTAACATTACAATAACGCATTCGTAGATAACCGGACCGGTTAATCAATGCAGGGTTAACACTTAACTACAGGATAAATAATGTCAAACCGAACAATGGCGCTATTAACTAGTCTTGACGTCACCATTAAAGTGGTTCATTCCGTATAAGTACTATACACACTTTTAAATGTTTGATATATTATATTAGAGTTGACGTTTTTGTGTTTGAAATTAGATTCATTATAATTTATTTAAAACGCCATTTTCCGTTGGCAATAAGTAGAGGAACGTTATATCATTATCGCTATTCACCTCTGAAATGATTGCAGAAATGGAATCCTCAATAGTAGACCGAAAAATATTGAAGTTCAGATTTTCTTCGTAATTTCTTTAAGGGCCGCGGCTTATCAATAATACAGGGTTAACACTTAACTATAGGATAAATCTCAATATCTATTGTTTTGTTTATTGACATTTATCCTTTGGTTACGAGTTACCTTGCACTGATAAACCGGCCCTAAATTACAGTTAATAGAACGTCTCTTCTCGACTGCTTGCCTCATATTGTTTCAGTTAATCACAGTAGAGAATATTCTCTACTGTGATTAAGTTTTTTTCCTTATCCACATCGACTCCAACTCAATATACTTGATTGGGATCCCTTACAAGAATAAGATGCATTTTCATTTTCAGTGTCAAGCGCCGTAAATAAAATACGGAACTGCCAAAATATAGTTATTTCCCGCTAAATCGGTTACAGGCATAATAAAGGAATGGGCCATAATATATAAACATTTTTAATCTATGATGACGACACTGCCACCCATTGGCCCATTGATCACAACACAACCAATCAAAACTTCGGTCTGACAATTACAGTTTAAAAAGCAAAGTCCCCAGTCATGAATTAAGTGGATTTTACACAACCTGACCAGCAATGAAATATACAGAATCGGGGAATTGTAGTCCATTATATGTAAACGTGTAACAGCGCAGGTAAACCACGTCTTGTCGTGAATCAACGCAGAGCATAGGGTACATATTCACACACCACCACTTTGATGACTTCGAAATCCGAGACAAACAAGTATTCTCCTTTAGTCGAAGGAATCTAAGAGACGTGTAGGAATAAAACGCCAATAGGTTAATAAAAAATAAAACCTAATACATGAAAATCCTGAGAGTCGTACGTCTGTCTAGTCTGTACCTGTGTTCAAGAATTATGGGGGACTGGGGGTGTGGCTGATATTTCCTATATCACCAACTTCATTTTCCGAATCTGTATATGAATATATTATTTTACTCCTTTATTACAACCAAAGATTTGTAAAATCTTTGTTACAAGTAACAAACTTACTAGCGAAAATAACACGAATGATGCGTCTTGCGAAAGTTACATTGTATTATAATTACCTGAACAAATTTACCGACATTTACGGCAACCATAGTTTGGTACTTTGTGGTTGAAAATTGGGAATTATGGAATTGATTTTCCAGCGTGGCCAAGTAATCACTTAACATTTACCATCCAATAATCGTGAACATTGGTTGATCTCGTGGGGTAATTCTGGACGGTTCACTACCGTCATCTACCGACAAGAAGGTTGTGTCAACTTAAATCCCTAGAGGTGTAAACCCGCCATAACTTATTTACATTTGGTTTCATTTAAATTTTTTGAAGGTTAGTTCACTTTTAAGGGATGATGGATTTTGGTTTGAATTCGAGGAATTTTATTAAATATTTGCAATTTACCAAAGAATCCGCAGTATGTTTCCTATAATTTACTAAATATCTTTAATAAAATAAATTAATATATTTAATTTCAGAGAAATATAAATGCTTTTAAAAGTATCCACATCGTAATTGGTAATGAATCATGTGATATGGATTCGACAGTATCCTCTCTTGCATATGCTTATTTTTTGGATAAACATAAGATTTCTAAAATTGATGATTCTACATTAGTAATACCCGTTTTAAACGTGTCTTATGAAGATTTTCTACTTCGAACAGATAATTGTTTTGTCCTGGACGAATGTGGGGTTGATCTAGATATATTAATTTATAGGTGAAATTTTTATTCAGCTTTAATATATTGACAAAAATTTATAACAAAATTTATATGATTTTGTAGAGACCAGCTTGATATTGAAGAACTTTTGAAAACAAAAATTTTAACTGCTACGTTAGTCGATCATCATGTATTATCTAAAAATGATAAGGTTTTAGAAAATGCTGTGATTCAGATATTTGATCATCGACCTATAGATCCTAGTAGCGACTGGAATAAAACTAAAGTTAACCTGAAAATTGAAGAGGTCGGGTCATGTTCCACTTTAATTGCGGAAGAAATTTTACAAGTTGATGAACATTTTTTAAATAAAGAGCTAGCTTATTTAATATATGGTAATTATATTTTTAATATTCATTCATTATTTAGTCTATAAATAGTAGAACTAAAAATAATCCTATTTGCAAAAAAATGTGGATTAATACACCCTGGTTGAGATCAAAACCAGGCAAATCCTATCCTGTTCTCTATCGGGAAAGATCGTAAATGTTTCAAACTAGAAATCAAAGTTAACCTGAAGAATAAAGTGTTCAAAAGCAATTCCTGGCCAAGTCGTGTGGCCTTTCACAATCCAAATTTTACATTCAACCGACCAAGAAGTTGGCAGTACCACAGTCTTAGACAGTGATAGTAAATTTGACTCTTTAGCTGAAAATGTTAAAATCACCCAAAGCAACATTAAGTGGTTTCTCACAAACAGCTTAAACTTAAATGTCAGTAACCTACCATGTGTTTATTCTAGAATGTCTAATTTATATTAAACTAAACCTAAATAAGTTTTCCACACACTAAGAATTATACATACCTACCAAACTGACCATAGAAACAACATCCAACAGAATTATTTACATTTAACTAGCATGTCTAGTATTCACTCGGAGCATACCTAGTGTAGTGGGTTCGAGCCCCACCTAATGCAAAGTGATTTTCAATTATAAACTACCCCCAAGAAGTGGTTCGGATCCCACTATAAACTGTAGGGCCCCGTCTCCTTTACTCACACCAGTTTAGGCTTAAGATGGTCATTCAAGTGATCTGGAAGGCCATTAAAACATTTACACTATTTATTTATTTTATAACAAGGCATAGGTTTTTTTTTATCGCCTGATTTAGATTAACGTCCTGGCGGAGTTTATTCCACCACTCAACCAGGACACATACACATAGACTATTATACAATGACCATTCTCTACGACATTGTCATCTGCCGCAGCTGAGACTCGAACTCAGGGGTGGTACAGCAACTAACCATCTTGATTCTCACACAACCTCGTCCACTGCCACCAACTCGGTAACACATGAAAAACACCACTAAATATCCATACTCTAACCAGGATTCAAACCCGGGACTCATTGATTGCAAGCCTAACACGTAAACGTCTGCCATTGAGCCTGAGGTTACTATTGTATCAAATTCTTCAATAAACGCCCTACCAGCTAAACTTTCTAAAACAATTTAAAAACAAATATTTAGTAGTAGGTAATTGTAATTTGTCATACTGTCGTGCGCAAAAAAGTCTTATAACGTATTTTTACTAAAATCTAGTGATGCATATCTAACTTTAATTTTTGTGACATTGTCATTTTCGGCTACTCATTACATATTCAAATAGAGACAGATTTACATTAGCAAAAAATAGTAATATTTTTTTTTGCTCATGACTATCTATATTTTTCATATATTTTAACTCGTACTTCTTGTTAGATTATATATATTTAATTCTTAGTTGTATGCTTATTTCATAGTCAATTTTTTTTTGTACGTCCCTATGGAAGTTTCTTCTAAATTGTGTGTAAGCTGATTTATTTGCGGTAATACCAATAAACTAATAGTAATAATGGTTTTTTTTGATTATATACATACAAATGCAAGTATAAATATGTCCACAATCAAAAGGCCATCGACCGAAGTCCTTCAGCCAGTAATTTATTTTATAAATTGGAATTCAAATTAATTTAACAGTTGATGTGAAACGGATATGTTCTCACCTTTGTACGAAAGAAAAACCTATTAAGTACTGCATGTTATACATCATTTCAAAAACGATCTTGCGGTGGATAGTTTTTTCTGGTTTGAATCTTGATGCCCTATTGTTTCTTCGTAACATTAATAATGTAATAGGTTCCAAGTTTTTTTGTGCGGGAAGCAATTTTTTTTATAAAATTTTTTAGTCATCTGGTATTGGGGGAACTTTGACCAAGTGGTATAAATGCGTGTTGGTGGGGCAATAAACTATTATTATTACTATTAATTATAAAATAATTTTCAATATTTTCCATACTATTGAACTTTCTTATCCAAAGTATAACTATAACGCCTATAATTGTCCTATTTGGCAAATAAATATAAATATACATAAAAAATTATGTCAAAATTAATAAATGGTATTATAATTCCTTTAACTCATTTATTTTTTTAGAAACTATAATAAATGTGCCTACATAAAAAAAATTATGTCAAAATTAATAGATGGTATAACAATTCCTTTAACTCATTTATTTTTTTTTTAGAAACTATTGTTTATGATACAGTGGGACTACTGCCCGAATATGGACGTGCCAAAGAATTAGATCTGATAATGGCAAAGAGATTAGAAGACAAGTTCTCATTTAAAGAAAACAGAAAAGTAGTATATGAAAAACTATGGGCAGCCCATATCGATGTTTCTCATTTGACCCCAAAACAGATGCTCTCTAAGGATCTGAAAATTGTGGAAAATATCCCAGTGCCAGGTGTCCCGATGTTAGTGGAAAGTTTTTTAAAATTAGATGATGCTCATAAAGCTATTGAAAAGTTGGCTGATGAGAACAAAGTTTTCTTGTTAGTTTTAGTAGGTTTAGATGCAACTAAAGAAGTGAAAAGGGATATTGGTATATTTTGGAAAAATGAGGGTAGAGATCTGAAAGACATTTTATTAAATAAATTAAAGTGCAGTGAAAGTTTGAAAGGATACAACTTTTGTTTTAGCGAAGTATGTACAGGACACAAAGACATTGTATGTTTAAGGCAAAATAATGTAAAATTATCCAGAAAACAAATTGTACCTTTAATTAAAGATGCAGTATTAGAGAGTGTTAAAAATATAAAGTAATAGTATGAGAAATTTTCTCCAATTTCTAAACGTTTCCCTGCAATCGAAGCCCATACTTAAGGGTCATTATAAGCACACAGAAAGTAGGTAAGTACTCAACTAGCACAAATAGTCACTGGAAGTAGCGGCAACTATTGTGGGAACTTTGAAGTGTTTAGCCACTAGTCATGGGCATATAATATAGGAACATTCTTATTGCATGCTTGCTACCAAAATGGGGAATAATTATATTAGCTACTTATAGTGTACTTAGTGGTGGCAAAGTTGTGACTGCTACAAATTGCTTGTTCAAAATTGCTGTTACATTGTCACTTCACAATCCCATCTGGGATTTTATTTCAAATTTTTAATCTGACATTGGACTATAGGTTCTCTTTTCTTCAGTGTTTATATATTTAATGAAAAGTTAGGTAAGCACATTATTGCATATACGTTAAATTATGATAATAATAATATATTTTATTTCTTCCATTCAGAAGTACAAGTATATAGCAACAAAATAAACATTAAAAAAAAAATGAAACAAAAGTGTAAAAAGGTAGGTACAATAAAAAAAAAGAAATAAATATACCCAAGTAGCACAAACTGGTTGTATAATGGTTTGTTATATGTTAAAGAAACTTTTCTTAAAATGTTTGTAACTTTTACTAAAACCGTAATAAAACCAAAACATAGCTAAATTGATGTATAAACGTTTATATTAACAAAGTGGGGAATTTATAAGACTGTTATGAAACGTTGCAAAGTGGTTTTAATAACTCTTTGTAGCATCACTAAACAACTTACATTAAATCGTCTTATTTTTATTTAAAATAACGTCTCAACAACCTATGTATAAAAATATGTAAAGACTTTAATATAGTCTAGTATAATTTAACTTGGCGTGTGTATGTATGAGTTAATATTTTCGTACGATTTCATTTTCTCCCATATTGTACACAAAGTTAAAGCAATAGTCCAGAAACATTGTCTATGTGGACAATATTTCTGGATCTTTGTGTACAAGAGAAAATGAAACCGTATGGAAATATTAACTCATACATACACACGCCATGTTAAAGTATACTAGGGTATACAACTCATTTATTTAAGTCAAAAAAAAAAATATATATATATATATATGAAGGTCACCGCTCTCGGTACTTGCAAAATGGCAAGTCGCTATACATCATGGAGACATCTATGACACCTTTTACATTAGTCTGTATAAGACTAGCAGGTTGGCCACTGTCATTTGTCTATTCCATGACCTATGGCATACTGATGAGAACTAATAAGTTCGAAACCGGTCTATGTCTGGTCGGGGAATTGACAAATGACATTGGCTACCAAATGATTTGTAAGGTATAATTCAATGCAGGTCGGGGTATTTGCCCGCTGAGTAGTTGTTTCCTGCAAATCATTTATAATAACAATATATATATATATATATATGGTATAGTGGTGAGAGGTAAGTTAATCCTCTCATGTGGTCTAATGCTACTATACACCAGACATCATAGATGTCTCCATGGTATATAGCGACTTGCCATTTTGCAAGTACCGAGAGCGGTGACCTTCAGCCCTTGGTGAACTTAACCTATATACTGTTATTATACATGATTTGCAGGAAACAACTACTCAGCGGGCAAATACCCCGACCTGCATTGAATTATACCTTACAAATCATGAAAAATTGGTAGCCAATGTCATCTGTCAACTCCCCGACCAGACATAGACCGGTTTCGAACTTATTAGTTCTCATCAGTATGCCATAGGTCGTGGAACAGACAAATGACAGTGGTCAACCTGCCAGTCTTATACAGACCAATGTAAATGGTATAGTGGTGAGAGGTAAGTTAATCCTCTCATGTGGTCTAATGCTACTATACACCAGACATCATAGATGTCTCCATGGTATATAGCGACTTGCCATTTTGCAAGTACCGAGAGCGGTGACCTTCAGCCCTTGGTGGACTTAACCTATATACTGTTATTATACATGATTTGCAGGAAACAACTACTCAGCGGGCAAATACCCCGACCTGCATTGAATTATACCTTACAAATCATGAAAAATTGGTAGCCAATGTCATCTGTCAACTCCCCGACCAGACATAGACCGGTTTCGAACTTATTAGTTCTCATCAGTATGCCATAGGTCGTGGAACAGACAAATGACAGTGGTCAACCTGCCAGTCTTATACAGACCAATGTAAATGGTATAGTGGTGAGAGGTAAGTTAATCCTCTCATGTGGTCTAATGCTACTATACACCAGACATCATAGATGTCTCCATGGTATATAGCGACTTGCCATTTTGCAAGTACCGAGAGCGGTGACCTTCAGCCCTTGGTGGACTTAACCTATATACTGTTATTATACATGATTTGCAGGAAACAACTACTCAGCGGGCAAATACCCCGACCTGCATTGAATTATACCTTACAAATCATGAAAAATTGGTAGCCAATGTCATCTGTCAACTCCCCGACCAGACATAGACCGGTTTCGAACTTATTAGTTCTCATCAGTATGCCATAGGTCGTGGAACAGACAAATGACAGTGGTCAACCTGCCAGTCTTATACAGACCAATGTAAATGGTATAGTGGTGAGAGGTAAGTTAATCCTCTCATGTGGTCTAATGCTACTATACACCAGACATCATAGATGTCTCCATGGTATATAGAGACTTGCCATTTTGCAAGTACCGAGAGCGGTGACCTTCAGCCCTTGGTGGACTTAACCTATATACTGTTATTATACATGATTTGCAGGAAACAACTACTCAGCGGGCAAATACCCCGACCTGCATTGAATTATACCTTACAAATCATGAAAAATTGGTAGCCAATGTCATCTGTCAACTCCCCGACCAGACATAGACCGGTTTCGAACTTATTAGTTCTCATCAGTATGCCATAGGTCGTGGAACAGACAAATGACAGTGGTCAACCTGCCAGTCTTATACAGACCAATGTAAATGGTATAGTGGTGAGAGGTAAGTTAATCCTCTCATGTGGTCTAATGCTACTATACACCAGACATCATAGATGTCTCCATGGTATATAGCGACTTGCCATTTTGCAAGTACCGAGAGCGGTGACCTTCAGCCCTTGGTGGACTTAACCTATATACTGTTATTATACATGATTTGCAGGAAACAACTACTCAGCGGGCAAATACCCCGACCTGCATTGAATTATACCTTACAAATCATGAAAAATTGGTAGCCAATGTCATCTGTCAACTCCCCGACCAGACATAGACCGGTTTCGAACTTATTAGTTCTCATCAGTATGCCATAGGTCGTGGAATAGACAAATGACAGTGGTCAACCTGCCAGTCTTATACAGACCAATGTAAATGGTATAGTGGTGAGAGGTAAGTTAATCCTCTCATGTGGTCTAATGCTACTATACACCAGACATCATAGATGTCTCCATGGTATATAGAGACTTGCCATTTTGCAAGTACCGAGAGCGGTGACCTTCAGCCCTTGGTGGACTTAACCTATATACTGTTATTATACATGATTTGCAGGAAACAACTACTCAGCGGGCAAATACCCCGACCTGCATTGAATTATACCTTACAAATCATGAAAAATTGGTAGCCAATGTCATCTGTCAACTCCCCGACCAGACATAGACCGGTTTCGAACTTATTAGTTCTCATCAGTATGCCATAGGTCGTGGAACAGACAAATGACAGTGGTCAACCTGCCAGTCTTATACAGACCAATGTAAATGGTATAGTGGTGAGAGGTAAGTTAATCCTCTCATGTGGTCTAATGCTACTATACACCAGACATCATAGATGTCTCCATGGTATATAGCGACTTGCTATTTTGCAAGTACCGAGAGCGGTGACCTTCAGCCCTTGGTGGACTTAACCTATATACTGTTATTATACATGATTTGCAGGAAACAACTACTCAGCGGGCAAATACCCCGACCTGCATTGAATTATACCTTACAAATCATGAAAAATTGGTAGCCAATGTCATCTGTCAACTCCCCGACCAGACATAGACCGGTTTCGAACTTATTAGTTCTCATCAGTATGCCATAGGTCGTGGAACAGACAAATGACAGTGGTCAACCTGCCAGTCTTATACAGACCAATGTAAATGGTATAGTGGTGAGAGGTAAGTTAATCCTCTCATGTGGTCTAATGCTACTATACACCAGACATCATAGATGTCTCCATGGTATATAGCGACTTGCCATTTTGCAAGTACCGAGAGCGGTGACCTTCAGCCCTTGGTGGACTTAACCTATATACTGTTATTATACATGATTTGCAGGAAACAACTACTCAGCGGGCAAATACCCCGACCTGCATTGAATTATACCTTACAAATCATGAAAAATTGGTAGCCAATGTCATCTGTCAACTCCCCGACCAGACATAGACCGGTTTCGAACTTATTAGTTCTCATCAGTATGCCATAGGTCGTGGAACAGACAAATGACAGTGGTCAACCTGCCAGTCTTATACAGACCAATGTAAATGGTATAGTGGTGAGAGGTAAGTTAATCCTCTCATGTGGTCTAATGCTACTATACACCAGACATCATAGATGTCTCCATGGTATATAGAGACTTGCCATTTTGCAAGTACCGAGAGCGGTGACCTTCAGCCCTTGGTGGACTTAACCTATATACTGTTATTATACATGATTTGCAGGAAACAACTACTCAGCGGGCAAATACCCCGACCTGCATTGAATTATACCTTACAAATCATGAAAAATTGGTAGCCAATGTCATCTGTCAACTCCCCGACCAGACATAGACCGGTTTCGAACTTATTAGTTCTCATCAGTATGCCATAGGTCGTGGAACAGACAAATGACAGTGGTCAACCTGCCAGTCTTATACAGACCAATGTAAATGGTATAGTGGTGAGAGGTAAGTTAATCCTCTCATGTGGTCTAATGCTACTATACACCAGACATCATAGATGTCTCCATGGTATATAGCGACTTGCTATTTTGCAAGTACCGAGAGCGGTGACCTTCAGCCCTTGGTGGACTTAACCTATATACTGTTATTATACATGATTTGCAGGAAACAACTACTCAGCGGGCAAATACCCCGACCTGCATTGAATTATACCTTACAAATCATGAAAAATTGGTAGCCAATGTCATCTGTCATGACATTGGCTACCAATTTTTCATGATTTGTAAGGTATAATTCAATGCAGGTCGGGGTATTTGCCCGCTGAGTAGTTGTTTCCTGCAAATCATGTATAATAACAGTATATAGGTTAAGTCCACCAAGGGCTGAAGGTCACCGCTCTCGGTACTTGCAAAATGGCAAGTCGCTATATACCATGGAGACATCTATGATGTCTGGTGTATAGTAGCATTAGACCACATGAGAGGATTAACTTACCTCTCACCACTATACCATTTACATTGGTCTGTATAAGACTGGCAGGTTGACCACTGTCATTTGTCTGTTCCACGACCTATGGCATACTGATGAGAACTAATAAGTTCGAAACCGGTCTATGTCTGGTCGGGGAGTTGACAGATGACATTGGCTACCAATTTTTCATGATTTGTAAGGTATAATTCAATGCAGGTCGGGGTATTTGCCCGCTGAGTAGTTGTTTCCTGCAAATCATGTATAATAACAATATATATATATATATATATATATATATATATATATATATATATATATATATATAAGCCACGTAAATTCGCTCATAGAAGAAATATTCCACCACCTAGTGAATAACTTTTCACTACTTTCTGTTATAATTTTTCTTTATTTATAACTTGTCTAGTTGTAATGTGAACATCTTCAACTACATATATACTAACATTTGACATGATCCTTATATTTTATAGCATCTATCCATAATTAGACATACAGGTGTATAATAATAAATATAATAGGCTAATATGAATTATTTGATATTGAGAATTAGGTGCAAACAAATATTGCTTGTGAATATAATTGTTCTACCTTGATAAAAAAAACAATGGGCTTCGAAAATAAACGAAAATGAAGAAAATAAATTATTTTTTAAATTACGCCCACATTTATGTTTAACATTATTCTTAAATTATTGTAAAATGTTAAGCATACACCAAAATAAGAACGTGTAGTATTATTACTTGTCTAGTCCTAAAAAACTATTTAAAAAATTAAACTTTCTGTATTCACAAGATGGACGCTGGATTTCTTAGAATTGCAAAAAGAAAAAAAATGGCTTCTGAAATTTTCCAACCTCAAAGTTTTAATAACTACAATAAAACCGTAATACGTTACCTATTTATATGACCAAAATTTATAAAATTGGCATTAAGTATATTTTAAGAGTCTTTACAATTATTTCAGCAGCTTATTATCAATAAATGTAAAGTTGTATTTCAGTGTCATAGCAGTTAGTGAAATTACAATGAAACTTTATACAACTGGGTTTTGCAAAGTTATAGTATAGTGGTATAAGAGTCCTTAAAACTGAATTGAAACTGTTCTACAACTAATAATGTGCAGATATAAAGCATAGTTTTACAACAGTTAATAAAACAATATTACAACTTGCTTTGTCAATAAAGTTGTCGTAGTCCTGATGCTCAACGATAATTGTCGAATTCGATGAAGTTAATGGTGATAACACCATAAATAAATATAATCAAAATGTGATAAAACATAAATTGTAGAAATATAAATTTCTACAACTACAACAAATGGCATGAATCGTGCTATTGTTCAGAAAATTAATTAAGTTATCAACAAGATTTGGGCACTATTAGAATTAATATTTCACTAATTATTTCAATATTAAATAAACTACTAAAAACTTATTGATTGCATGCATTATTAGTAATATAAATGAGACATCCTCTATAGGTCAAAAAGAAAAACCTACTCCAACCTACCCACATACAAGAAAAAAAAGACATGATGGAATAATCAGCTAAACAAAGTATATAACAAGGGTCACAAACTTCTCGTCCAGGGGCCCTTCAGGACATTTTTTTCAGCACGCACAAAACTAGACCACGGATAGAAGGGTATAATAACACACAGGTATAAAACAAAGGAAACAAAGCTAGCCTATAACTTAATTTTCGTCTCTTGCAAGTACGCAATTAGGTGATTAAATATATCCTTCCTGTTTAAGGATAAAAGGTGAAGTAAATTGAAGGGTGTCGAAATGTTACTCTCTTTTATTATATTATTGTACAGATTATCAGTGGCTACTACATAATTTTTACGTCCAAAAAATATGTGATCAAGATCATCAGGGACATTGCAGTATTCACAGATATCTGAGTTAACAATTTTAATTTTAAACAAATGTGCAGGATAACATGCATGACCAAATTTAATTCATATAATTGTGGTGATATACTTCCTTGAGCAGTTATAATTATCATGCCAAAACTTGTACGGTGTAATTCACAATGAATTCGCGAGTATCTAGTCGGGTTTATGAAAGCCGATTCTTTCCATATATATTCCCACTTATTTCTCAGTTTAGCTCTAAGAAAATTAACTGCATCAGTAAGACATATTTTGTAGCTCATATTTCTTCCTGTATCGATGCTTTCCTTAGCTTAACAATCCACACGTTCATGGTGCTTTAAACCTATATGTGTGCCTTTACCCATATAAAGACTACCTCTCTCCCTTCCTCTAATAGGTCATATCATATCTATAACTTACTAATCAATGCATGAATCCTAGCTACCAGATATGATGCAATCTCGGTTGATGATAAATACAATAATTTCATAACTATACTGTTAAAACATTATGATATTTTCCCTGAAAAAGGTAAAAATTCCAACAAAAAAGAAACCAAAACGGATAACGAGAAATATTCTTGATGCCAAAGAAATATTAAACTTTTTATCAGAGTTAATGAACATAATAGAATAGAAAAACGAGTATATACGAAATATAAAACCTTTTACTCCAATCTGCTGCTAAGTGAAAAAAAGATATATTATGGGAGAAAATAGCCCACACAGAGAATAAATCCAAAACTGTCTGGAACATTATAAATACTGAAAATTATAAAACCAATAAAAAAACAATAATTTTCAAGGAATCGTAGTAACTAATGAAAGCATTACTTCCCTGTAGAAGCATCCAGCACATTTAATAATTTTTTCGTAACAGCAGCTCCAAACCTTGTTGGCAACCAACCAACAAATCCTAATTTGGCTCTTATAACATCAAATAAAGACTCTATTTACCTGTCGGAAGTAACACAAAATGAAGTGATACAAATTATTGTTATGTGCTGCCCTCTAATGGGGAGAGATGTAATTAAGTCCCTGGGCAAAGTAAAGGGAAACCTGTTATTCTGTTACTCCCTGGCTAGTAGGGTGGCGCCGTCTATGAGCCAATTGACGAACAATCATCTAACACATAGTAGAAAACTATGGAGGATTCTAGAATAGGATTCTGGTACATTCCAAGTGTGTATATAAAGAGGTAAATCCAGCAGACAAGAGTTGACAAGTTTAGTGAAGTACATAGTGTTTTAAAAGTAGTGAATTTATATTAGATTAAGTTATTATTAATTGTGTGATTTTTAAGTATTTACTACTATTTGAACCCACAGAGCGTTTACTGAAGACTGTAAACACGTAACATTATAGACAACTTAAAAAGTAAATACTCAGCCGGAGAGGACAATATTTCTAATGTGTTACTGAAAAAGTAACTCTTATAGTTGAACCATTGACTTACATTATTAATGATTCCCTATTAAAAGGTGTTTTTCTGGAGAGATTGAAAGTTGCAATCATTAAACACATTTATAAGAAGGGTGATCCTCTTCAAATGGGAAATCATCGACCAATAAGTATGCTTTTAAGCTTATCAAAAGTATTTGAGATTAGCATGAGTACAAGGCTAATATCCTTTCTTGATCGCCACAGTATCCTTGCTTCTAGTCAACATGGTTTTCAGAGAGGCAGATCAACGACGACTGCAACTTTCAGTTTTATTCAAAAAATCTTAGAATTTCTGGATGAGGGTGATCTGGCGCTTGGCGTTTTTCTAGATATCTCTAAGGCCTTTGACTGTGTTTTTTTTTTTTTTTTTTTTTTTTAATGGTGGAGGGGAAATCCTACATGGACACCCGGCGCTAGTGTCTGCCCACGCCGGGTAGTGTCGGACTCCTACCGACTAAAACCCCTCCTGGATCAGTGTTTCCACGTAACCTGGAACTGCTTTCGCTTTCCATCAGGCCACGGGTCATTCGTCTTTTATTGGTGTTAGTAAAAACGTCCCACGTGTTCCCTTACATCCCCCATCTGTTAAAGCAATTAGGGGTTCGGGGCTAGATTTCTTCTATCCTCTTCCTTTGTCCTCATTATTCTATTTAGAGCATGTGCTACATTTTCCCAATTCTCCTCCGATTCCAGCATATACCTAATTAAGTTATCAGGGTTCCAATAGTCTCCTGATCTCTCGGTCCTCCACCGGTTGCAGTAGAATAAGGTATGTTCTGCGTCGTCGTTCTCCCCACAGTACACACACTCCCGTGTATCAACCTTTCCTATATCAAAGAGATATTCCACAAAGCAACCATGTCCCGTGAGAGCCTGGGTGAGGTGGAAGCTCATTTCTCCATGCCCCCTCTCCATCCACGTTCTTATATTTGGAATAAGTCGTCTTGTCCACCTCCCTTTAGTTGAGTTGTTCCAACTAGTCTGCCATCTCTCGAGGAGTCTCTCCCTTGCCTCTTGCCTCCCCGTCCCTTCATACACCTCTCTTCTCTCCTTGGCCAGTAGATCTATCGGGGGGACCCCCGCTAGCACCAGGACTGCTTCATACGACACAGTTCTGTAAGCACTGCAAACTCTGAGTGCAGCACTCCGCTGTACTCTCTCAAGCCTCCTTCTGGTGCTCTGTACCGCCATCGAGCTCTCCCATACTGGGGCTGCATACAGTAAGATGGAATACACCACACTGCATAATACCCTTCTTTTGCTAGCCTTGGGTCCATACGTGTTACTCATAAGCCTCCCTAAGGCAGAGGCGGTTTTCCCCGCCTTTTCTGCTGTCTTCAGTGCATGTAACCCATAGGTTAGCCGCGGGTCTAACCATATTCCTAGATATTTTAAGCCCCTGCTAGGTCTAATCTCCACCTGCCCTACTCTTACTGTGAAGGGTGGTAGAATTCTTTTCCTCGTAATGATGATGCACTCTGTTTTCTCTGGGGCTAGTTCTAATTGCACCCCATTTAACCACCGCTCTATTCTCCTGATGGTTTCATTTACCCCTGCCTCTACTCTAGCCACCCAGTTTCCTGTAGCTGTTATGGCTAAGTCGTCGGCGTACCCTGTCACCGTAACACCGCCCTCCAGGGGCAGCTGTAAGACGTCATTGAACATTAAATTCCACAAGGTCGGACCCAGGACCGATCCCTGTGGGACCCCGCAGGTCACCTTCTTCCAGTGTGCTCCGTTTTCTGCCTCCCATCCAATTCTTCTGTTCTCTAGATAGCTCTTAATGATTCTGAGTAGATAAGGAGCTACTCTCACTCTCCTCAGGCTACTGACAATCTCAGCCCATCCCGCCGTGTTAAACGCATTTCTGACATCCAGGGTCACTACTGCACAGATCCTTTTAGAGTTCATGGCCTCCCTCGCAATCTCCGTAATCCTCCTTACAGCATCCACCGTCGATTTGCCTTTCCTAAAACCGTACTGATTATCCGCCAATCCTCCTTTCTGCTCTATTTCAGTCTCTAGTCTTCCCAATACAAGGTATTCTAGCAACTTGCTCCATGCGTCCAACAAACACAATGGCCTGTAAGAAGACAATTCCTCTGGCGGTTTATTCCTTTTTGGTATCAATACCAGCCTTGCTTTCCTCCATCTGTCCGGAAAAACCCCACTCTCCAGCGCCTGGTTCATAATTCTCAGGGTGACCACGGGATACTCCTCTGCAACTATCTTCACTATCTCGGGTGGGATATCATCTGGGCCCGGAGCTTTACCACTTTTAAGCCTGCTACAAGCAGCCTTAAGCTCTTCCTCTGTAAAGGGGGGCACGTCCCCCACTTCCGTGGCTCCCCATCTGACTTCTTCCCTCGCAGGAAATAAAACGCCCACTATTTCCTCTATCCTTTCTCCTGGGATTGCGGGAGGGGTGGCTCTCATACTTCGGGTCGCAATTTTATACCCGTCACCCCACACGTTCCTGTCAATATCCTCACACATCTCCCTCCATTTATTCCTTTTGGAGTCTTTTATCGCATCTCTGAGTCTTTTCCTTGCTTCTCGGTAGTCTTGGGTAGCTAGGTTTTCAGCCTCTCTTCCTTGCCTCCTATTTTCCCTAACACACCTTCTTCTGGCTGCCACACATTGCCTCCTGAGATTGTTGATATCGTCTGTCCACCAATACACTCCCCTTTTGGTCCTCGCCGTTCTTCTTCTGGGCATTGCTTGGTCACAAGCTCTAGAGACCACCCTTATCAGGGTTTCATCCGTCGTCACCATGCCACCTCTCACCTGTTCTTCTAGTGAGCCTTTGAAGGCCTCTCTGTCTAGTAGACCCAGCTTCCATCCACTCACCCGTATCACCGGCGTTCTCTCCTGCTGCCCCACCACGTACCCGATGTAGCGGTGGTCGCTCAGCGTCTCTTCCTCTCGCAAGACTCTCCATCCGCTTGTTCTCCTAGCAGCGCCCGCTGAGGCCAATGTTATATCCGGAATGGACCCACCCTCCCCTCGCACGAATGTGAACACCGAACCTTCGTTGAGCACCTGCAGATCATTCTGCGCCATCCAGTCCACAACGAGGTTGCCCCTAGCATCCACCTCCTCCATCCCCCACTCTGGGGCCCTAGCATTGAAGTCGCCAGCGACAATGATATCTTTTCCCGATCTCCTGCCCTCTTCCATGATCGTGTCCTGCAGCTCTTGCAGGGACCATTCTAAGTCTCCTAAACCTGCATTGGGTGAGAAGTAGCAGCTGAATACTATCTCTTCTTTCAGCTCCACCCATACAAATCCATGTCCTCTCCCACTTCGGTATACACTAATAGTCCTATTCAGAATTCCTATAGCTGCATCCACATTCTCATCAGTATACCATCCAGGTCTGTTATTACCTATCATTGCCTTATTTGGCTCACTTACTATGAGGACCTCATCTCCCGTTTGCCTACCCACAGCCCACAACAGGTCTTGAGCGGCCCGGCATCTGTTTAAGTTAACCTGCCTCACTTTGAAGGCAGCAGGCTACCCTCTTCCCCACGCTCTGCCCCGTTCAGCGCTTTCCTATATAGCGGACATTCCGCTGAATCCGCACGATGCCCACTTTTATCGCATTTAGGGCAGTATGCCGTGCCTTTGCATTCTCGGACTTGATGTCCCTCCTTCCCACATTTAAGGCAAGCCTTCGTCCTGTCTGGGCCCTTGCAGTTCACTTTAGTGTGTCCGTACTCCCAACACTTATAGCACATATGTACATCCACTCTCTCACGTACTCTGCACTTAATCCATCCCACTCTGACACTTCCTTTTTGGAGCAGCTCTATCGCGGCATTCTCCGGCAGTCTCACATCAGCAGTCTGGTTTTCTCCAAATGCTGGTCTCAGTCTTTCCACGACTATTTGTTCTTCCTTTAGCTTCGTTTCTTCTGCTATCACCTTCCCAACTTCCTCTATACTAGTGGTGGCGTCCAGATCTCTTATGGTTACAACCCTTCCCGCTTTTTTCATTCTTACCGTCACCCCGCCTACTTTTTCAATTGCATCCTTTAGTGGGTTTGCGGCACCACTACCACCCTTTACTTCAATTAACATCTCGCCATTTCTTGTTTTCCTCAGGGCTGTCACGTCCACTCCCGTGGCTTTTAAGTCTACCCCTTTGATTTTCATTAGGAGGTCTTTATATGACACTCCTTCTTCCCTAAGAAATAGAACATCCCTATCTTTTCTTGCTCTATTTCCTCCGGTATTTCTGACCCTTGCAATAGGAGTATCTTGTACCCCTCCCATTTTGTACGGCATTTCCTCCTTGTTACTTCCTCCCTTATTTTGAGGGGAGTACACCACCACATTTATCTCCGTGCCATTCATGGCAATTTCTACCATTTTCTTTACTCTTTCCCAGTTCTTTTCTGTTCTAGGAAGCGCCACTCTGTTTCGGTTGTTCGCCACCAACCATTCTTTCCATTTCTTTATATTTTTGTAGGTGTCTTCTTCTGTATCTTCCATCGTTATTAGATAAACAAAGCGTTTAACTACTTCACTCGTCTTCCCTGCCATTTCAGAGCTTGTCTCGTACTTAACGTACGTGAAGCCTTCCTTATTTCCTCTGTCGTGCTCGATGTTGGCCAGCTCAGGAAATCTTAGTTTAAATTGCCTACCTATCCCCTTTTCCAGGAGATCACTTCCATCGGCGCATAATGCCAAGTCCTTTTCCTCCGTTTCCCAAACCGGATTTCCTACTTTATCTGACACCCTCTCATAGACCTGTGGGTGCCATTCTCGATCAGCCAGCTTTTTGTACTCGCTATAGTTCTTAATTTCGCCGATAGCATCCCTGATCTCTTTGATCGAGGGTATCTGGCGAGGGTGCGGAGTAGGACAGAAATTCTGTTCCCTACCTGCTTGTGTTGCCACATCGACCCTGGTGACCTGTCTGTCAGCATTTTCCTGATCCGTTTGACATTCTGTGTCGTACGTCTGTTTTTCTATCGTCTCCCATTTATTTTCATCTAACCATTCTCTAACGGTTTTTCTATTAATAGTCTCTACATTACACTTTAGCCTACTTACGGCCTCTTTGATCTCCTTGTTGATGTTAGGACTGTTCTCCACAAGCTTCCCCAAGATATTTTGGTTTTTCGTTATACAGTCCAGTGCCTCCAGCAAAACAAACACTACCGGATTCTCCTTTTTCTTGTAAGGATTTGCACTATCATCTGTAAACTCTATCGAAGTGTCAAATTGCTTCCTCTTTCTGAGGGTGTCTTCTGACACAGAGTTACTCCTTCTTGTTTGACTAGTGGTCATCAACCGCAAGGTACCCCTTGTTGTATTGTTGATACTAGTCTGCCCTGTTACATTTTGTTTCAATTTACTACTCATAGCCATTCCCACGAGTCGGGACGTAATCTCGGTCGGCCCTCGGGTGACGCCCGTTCCGAGGACAAGGCTACATACTGTGAAGGTCGCCCTGTATCCACAGGTTTTAACGACTTCGCTGTCGGTTTGTTATAGAGGTTTTCTCCTCGTGGTCCGGCCAGTTAAGGCAAGTCCCCCGGTCACAGTTTCAACACGACATTTCCCTGTGGTGCCATTTTTTTCATTTCCACAGAGGTCGTTGAAGTGTGAGCTGTAATTACGGTATTTAGCGAGTAAGTGGCACAGCTCACTCGTAGCTCGGCTTAACCCCGGGTGCGCCATTTCCCGTTACCCCACTTCTCAGTGTGGATCCTGAGGTTGAGCTGTCCTTAGTTTTCGCTGCTCTCCTTCGACCTTACCGGCTTGGGTGACCCTACCGGGAGCCATTTGCAAGACTTCCGCCGGCATTGCTCTCAGGGTCATTGCAGCTACTTGAGCCCCTCCACCAACGACAAGGTCTCACAGCTCCCTGGAGGGGACTGTGTTAATCATGACATACTTTTTAATAAACTGGAAAAAATGGGTATACGCGGCCCAGCATTAAGGACAACTTTGTAGATTACTGCTTCGAACCAAAATTAATAAGCACGGGAGTCCCACAAGGCAGCGTACTTGATCCAATCCTGTTCATTCTGTACACAAATGACCTCCCCAGAGTAATCCCAGATGAAGTTACTATGTTAACAAAGTACGCAGATGATACAAACATCTTAGTCATTGGAAATACCTTCTCTGAAATAGAAGATAAAATTTGAGTAAACATGTCACAGATCTCCGACAGGTTTCATAACAATTCTTTATTGTTAAACGCGGCTAAAACCAACTGTATTCTATTTAGACATAGTAGAAACAACAAAAGTTATCCAGCACAAATTAAAGTTAATCACGTAGATGTAGCGCTTACAAATTCAACAAAATTCCTGGGGGTCACTATCGATCAGCATATGAGTTAGGCGAACTACGTACAGGCGCTTTGTGGGAAACTAAGTAAAGTTTGCTACTTCATAAAAGAATTGAAAAAGTTGTAGATGAGAGTACTCTCTTAACGGCTTATTATGGGTATTTTTATTCGTTAATGAGCTACGGGATTTTGTTTTGGTGTGGCTCACATAAGAGGTCTTTAAAATCCAAAAAAGGGTTATCAGGATAATAGCGGGGTATGGTGTACTTGAATCATGCCAAGGTCTATTCAGAAGATACAATATCTTAACCGTATCTGGACTTTATATATATGAAAGTCTGTTTTGTATACAAAAATAAAGACACATTTAAGGAAGCCATGACAAACCACCAACATAATACTAGGGATAGAAATAATTTTTGTTATCCATTACATACAAGTAATCTACTGGAAAAGGGCTGTTATCGCATGTGTTTGAAATAGAACGACCTTTTACCTCGACATATGAAAGAAATAAACACTCTACAGCACTTTAAGAAAATAATTAAAAATATATTAACACAATTAGAACCATACAATCTGAATGAGGTAAATGAGGCATCATTTGTTTAATGTGAATTGCACCTTCTACATGTTAAATAATGTTAGTTTTAAACGGAATTTTTACATGTGTGTAATATTTTAATTTTATATAACACTTGTATTTTATATTAGCTATATGTTTTTACTGGACAATATTGAGCTGCCCCATTGGATACAGAGGTGTTTGACTGATAGGCTCTCAATTACTGGCATATACAATACAATTTTATTTATATATACTGCTCTTGTACGAAATAAATTCTATTCTATTCTAATGGCCTCTTCGTTCTCATTTGTGATTTGATTTTTATGTCTAGCGCATTCAACACTTCACGGAGACACGCCTGGAGTTGCGTGTACACAGCTCGAAGTACTTAACATATAATGAGCACTTTTCACTCTTTTTAATTGCTGCAAATTATTGTAAAAAGCTCTTTATCGTCTAAATTTTGGTCTAAGTGGTGTTCTATTGAGGTTGTAGCTAAATCCACTAATCTAGTTTCACTAATTGTTGATCAGAGGTAAAAATTATTCAAACCAACTTTTAAAAACTGTATTTTATTTTGAAGTATTGCTCGGTCAGTGGATATTGTATAGCGTTTCTAATTCTCCAGTTCCCAATTTCGTGAGACTAAACTTTCTTACTGCTTGTATTTAGAGTGGATAGTATAGTTGGTACCCCGCCGGATCTCCTTCTCGAGTTCATCACAAGTGTTGATTGTCTTGAGGAATTGAGGGGTCCTGCGGAAGTGCCACTACATGTGGGGATAGCACAATGGGCACAACGTAAGCATAACCCCCCTCCCCCCTTCTAACAATCCAAGTCCAAAGATGAAGTTTGCCACCCCAGAAATTTGCTGCTTGCACAAATGCACCGAACGTACAATGAATTGTGTTTGCACCAAGAGATAATAATACCAAAAAGTGAACAAACATTAATTTATTATTTCTATAACAAATAAATTAACAGATTAAAATAAACTTCGCTATTATAAATATTTATAAAGTATGATGATACGGGGCTGGAGTGGGAACGCTCATTAAAGGAGAATTAATATCAATATCCATATCATTTGGTGTGTTGGCTTCCTCTTGTGAATTTATTTTATCTTGCAAGAGTTTGTACAGATTATGAACTTTTTCACTATGTTGGTGGGTGGGTTGAAGAGCTTTCATAAGCGTATGCAATCTACTGGCAGGTAATCTTTGATGAACATACCACAGTAACTTTAATAGATGTCGTGTGACATTATCACGCGATAAACCAGCGAAAAAAAATTCATCAAATAACGCCGTACAAAAATCCTCTGCTTGAAATTCCTCAGCATTGTGGATAAGAAGGCACACCTAGAAAATTAATTGACATGAGTTAATTCGTTATTACAAATGTTTTATAAATGTTTATTAACTGTCTTCTAGGTCACCCGAGTGACCCTCTTAAGTCTAGAATATCTAGATGTGTCTGAGTAAAGGAGACAGGCCCTATAGCGTATAGTGGGATTCGAACCACGTCTTGGGTATAATTTATATTTGAAAATTACTTTGCAGTAGGTAGGGTTCGAATCCACATCGCTAGACATGAACAAAGAGAAAGCTAGACATGCTAACTAACAGAATACATTAATTAGGAAAGGGCCCCGCACCAAATACATGATCTCGACGAATTTTAATGGAATAGGTGAATTTCGACAGCTCAGGTCTTGGTGGTATGTTTCAAAATGACCATTTTGACCCCTATTTTGGGATGTGAACTAGTAAAAGTGAACAAATAAATTTCCTTGCATTATTTACAAAAAAATCATTTCAGCTACCTAAGAATTTATTTTTATACATTTATTTAACGCCGGCCTATTTCCGCTACTGAGACCTATCACCGATGCCTGTAGACGAGCTACCTCCAACCAAAATTTTGCCAAACCTCTTCTCCGTCGAAAAGTAGGGATCCTTTACTTGCCTAACATTTAATAAACAAGGGACCAATAGCTTTACACCCCCACTGAAGGATGATATATCCACTACAAAATCTTCACCTAAAATTGTATAACTTTTGCACATATACTGATATACAAGTCGCTAGAAGATGGGACAAGGGCACTGCATTTCCTTGAAACAGTTACCCGGCCAAAATCGCGCTTAACGTTGCTTTACATTACATATCAAAATATGTGTACAGTATGCAAAAACGGTTAAACATGACAGATTTACCTCTATTTGGAGGTAGCAAATTGTAAATAATGATTAAATTCGTCTTTTTCGACAAAAAATTAATTTGATTTAGAGATTTTCAAAGTACGCATAAATATTAAGGTTATCTATGCTAAAATCTGCGTAAAGCGTCTGGCTAGTAAACTGAGTATGCCTAGCGAAATGGGTTCCAGGCCCGCAAGGCAAAACAATTTTTCATTATAAAAAATTGCCCCCAAGAGTGATTTTGAACTGTAGGGCCTCGTCTCTCTTTACCTAGCACGAGATCCTTGAGATCTTCCAGGGTGTTACTTTGGTAACTTGAGAGGTGGTTAAGAAAACAAAAATTTTTTGTTTAAGAAAAACATTTACGTATTATTTGTCCAGACGCTTAATAAATACTACGTATTTAGACCATGATCTGATTTCCACTAGCCTTTACTCTCTCCACATAATTAAATATAATTGTGCTAATATCAATTATATTATCAATGCATAAGTTAAATGTGTTACTACGAATCAGTTCAATAAAACGTCAGAACAAGTGAAATGCATATCTCGCTTTTCTTCACTTATGTATAGTCAAACGAAGGCTTGAAACATGCCTATGCATTTTCCGATTCATGTCATCTGCATTAATTAAAGATTAAAGTATTTAGGAAATGCCATGAAAAGGGTTAAATTTTCAAATTAGTTATGTTTGAAAATTTATACAATATTTTTGACTCGCTTTTGTGCCGCAACCCTGAGAATAATATAGTTATCGATACATTTAATATTGCTTTTTTTGTGTGATTAATATAACTTAAAAAAACGTAAGTTGTAGTGAGTAACATAACTATAATTGCCTTATTTTCTAATTGTTTTACTACCTGTCTATTAGCGGCTCAGCTACCAGTAGGGTCACCCTGCCAGACAGGTCGAGGAGAGAAGCGAGACTAAGACAGATCTAAGCACACACTCTCACACACACACATACACGTACGTACACACATTAACATTAAATACAACACATGTGCCTGGGCGGGAGTCCAATACCCTCTGTACTTATCTAGGCAGAGCTTTGAGGCAGGATTCTGGATTGGGATCATGTTTGGAGAGGTAGCAGTGAAAATCTCGGGTCATACAGTAGTGCCAGATGGCAGTGGATAGGGCCCTGCTGTTTGACTCGGGGGGGCTTCACTAGCGACTGCCAACCTTCTCTACTGGGAAAAGTCAAGCCACGGAGCGCTGCTGGGAGGAAGAGGATTGAGGGCTCCGACAATTCAGGCACACAGCCAGTTACACACCCACACACACCATCACACATACATTTAAATACACGTCCCCCCGCCCCCAAAAATATGACAGAACAAAATAAGTTCCCTCCCCCAATAATTACTACTACTACTACCTGTCTATTAATTTTCTTTCGTAATAAGCAATTTTTTGTAGTAGCAGAGTTAATAGCGTTTAAAGTAAATAAATTAAGTATAAAATCCCTAAGTATGTAAAAGATAATTAATTATATTAGCTACAAATGAAAAAAAAAAAAACTTACAAAAGAATGTAAAAATGGATCCTCGAAAGCTCTATCATCTTTGCAATTGGCTAAAACAGTCAATATTCTAAGAAGCCCAACTCTATCCTTCATTCTCGCAACATATAAAGTGTAGTACATACATAATATACTAGCAACAGTGCTGTCTTGTATGTACGCTTCGACTGCATCTGGCAGCGGTCCTGAATGTTCAATTACAGTGATTGCAGCTTCTCTTTCATCAGGAGGTAACTTTGCTGAGAGCTGACGTACCTGATCATCAACCATAAGGGACATAAGTGCAGGTAAAAATTTCGTTACAACTTGACTATCCAGTTTGGGCTCTTTGAAATCTTGAGAATCTATCATTACCCAAGCACTTAATCCCAAGGCCAACATTCGTAGAAGCAGTATCAATATCGTATTGTCCTAAAAAAAATAATACATTGAATCTAAAACAGGAAATGCAGAATATGCCACATTAATTTTATTTCCAAATGAATCATAAAAGAAGATTGTAATTTGAAATCGTTAGAGTATAGATTTTGTACTCTGTATTATAAAAAATACATGTGTTCTATATCCAGATGAAGACATCCTGATATGTTAGTTATTTTAGATTCAGTTTTATACATGGTGCATCTTATACTCCAGTCAACGAATACAATTGATCTTGCAAAAGGTCGGGCAGTTTTGAAACTTGGCACATACCTAGATCTTGAAGTCCTGATTTTGACCACACAATTAGCCATATCTTCCTTACCATACATTTTATTGGAAAGATACCTCTATTCAAAATTATTCGCAGATTCGCAAATATTTGCAGAGATATAGCTTCTTAAATTTGGATCACAGTGGCTTGATGTGCAGAAAATCCACTCGATTGGAGGTGGAAAAATCCAGAGATGGCTTGATTGCCATAACTACGCAGGAAGAACCTGTTCCAGGTAACCTTCTCAATTGCATTTCTTGCAAATGTCAAAAAAGTTGTGGTTCAGCGTGCAGCTGCCTCAAAGCGGGTTTAAAATACTCCAGAATATGTGCTGTTTGCAACGGAAATGCATGCAGCAATGTAGCCGACATATGTCTGGATGACGACCATGACGACGAACTTGACGTGCTCCAGAAAATAAATAGTGTTGCTGAGGATGTCATAGAAGATGCAGAGATGTCGGATGATGATTGCGCCGGTCCGTCGGGTCTTTGATTTAAAGTCAGAACTGTGGATTAGGCCTACTGGGGATACCATATAAAAAAAACGCGATTTCTCTACCTCAAAGGTGGCGTGGAAACGAGAGAAATATCACAATTTTTTTTCCACATATAGTGTCGCTATAGGTGATAAAACATTGTCTCGCTAACGTCGTGCAAACATTGCCAATAGTTGGTAAAACAATTGCTTTATATTTATTACACAACGGGAAAACTCTTTTTTTCCGAATTTGAGAAGCTATATCTCTGTAAATATTGATCGTACAAGAAAATGGCAAAGAGGTAAATTGTAGATAATTTTATAAGGAACAATTTTGAATAGAGGTATTTTTCCAATAAAACGTACAGTAAGGAAGATATGGCTAATCATGAGAAAATTTTTTCTTTCATTGCAAATAATACAAATTGACTACTCCTCTGTATGCAAACTTGCCTTCCTACTCTTTTAGCAGGTTGTCACATTAAGCAAAAATTTAAGCATTAGAAGCAAATGTTAATTAAGCTTACAGAAAAAAATCTGTTATTTTCCTAAAACAGACATACTTACCCTAGCCATGCCCTCATTATGTATTAAATGTTGTAAAATTTTTATAGCTGAAGTCGCTAAAAAATTTATAGCATAAGGATCACACAAAGTCATCGACAAGTCACCCAAGACCTGCTCTTGTCCTCTTTTAACATTATCCAAAAATCCTTGCAATTCCCTTGACCTTTTTATATCTACATTCTTCTCTCGAATACAAGCATCTAGGCACCAAGTAAATTTGTGACAAGGATCTATCGAAATAATGTCTTGCACTTCTAAATCATGTAAAGCCATCAGTAGTTCAGCTCTTAAGGTACAATAATGTACAATACGTGTCCGTAAAAATAAAGTTCTTAAAAATTGGAGAACCATGTCATACAATTTTACGCTATTTCCTATCATATGAGCTAATTTCTGTACTACCTCTCCTTGTCTTCGAACCTAAAAAAAATAGTTATATCTGGCACAAGAATTTCCATTAATATAAATACCTTTGGGGAGGGCCCAAAAAACTGTGTACCAAGATTTGCATGATCAAACAATACATTTTCTTTTTCACTAATATATTGACTTAATAAAGGTGATACTTCATCGCCAAATAACGATTGATTATCCTTCCATATTTGTCTCTTTACTTCGGTGTCCGTATCATTATACAACTCTCTGTCTCTTACTAACACTTTTAAATAATGATCATCAATCTGTGGGGTGTTCTTCAAAATTGCCATAACTATGGGTCTCATAGCTTTTACTTTGACGACTGGAAAACTTTTTACTAGTAGCTCCTTTAATTTATGATCGCGTTCCTTTCCTTCCTGTTTTCCAATTTCATTTATGTGGCTTATTAACTTTTCCCGCAATTCCTAAACAAACAGTAATAGGTATAATACCTTTCAATTTCTCGAAAACAACAGTTCAACCTCTACTTAATACTGTCCGCTCTCCATGGTCAACTATTATATACCACATTATTTTTATGTTAATATTATTTATACTCACGATTATGCTATTTCTGTTGCTAAAAGTTTACAAAAGGAAATATTACCTCTACAACAGACATGTGGAAATCTAATCGTCTGACCCCATGTAAATCCAGAAGCGGTAACATCGGTCTTAAAGAAGGCAGAAGTATTCCATTTGTTACCTTAAAAAAATAAAATACAACTCATAAATAAGCAATTAAACTTAGCCATATATTAACTTTACCTGAAACTCCTCTATTGCTTTCAAAGGGTCTGTACAGCTTGTCAAGGCATGTTTTAAATAATTTGGACCATGAACCTTTAGGGTTTCCAAAGGAAAATCATTATTTCCTCTGTTAAAAGACATTTTTACTAACTTCTATATTGTTCAACAATCAAACGCTAAGCACACACTAAACATCATGAACAGATAAACACAGACTGCATACAGACCGTCAATGATAAAGATAAATAAGCTTTATTATTATTGACAACTGTCAAATGTCAGACAGAGACCTCTGTCAGATGACGAGGTCTTTCACCTATTTAAAATGCTTCATTCTGATTGGTTACGGAAAGAACAATATGAAGCGGTAAACGCAATACGCTCTAATAACTTCCGGTTTTCAAAAGAAATACATATTTGAAGATTGTTGACAGTTGCTTAAATTCGTGCTAATGACTGTTTTTTAAATATTATTTTGTATGTACGGTAAATATACATTTAATTTTAGTTTGATATATCCGATATTTACTAATTTTGAACCAAAAAATGACGTCTATAGACGCTCCATTTATCAGTTAGTACCCGAATTAAGAGAAGCCTATCAAAGCTTGTTTAAGAAATGGCATTATTTTTGACAACATCTGAAGTATAATCTAATAAATGTGTTATTTACTCTGTTATATTAATTTAAAATGGGAAATCGATTGGTTTAACAGAATATTTGATGGTGGAAGTTGTATATTTACGTCGTCGTATGTATTGATCTACAAATAGGTTATGTTTCCAACTTTCATTAGCATCCTAGGTGTGTTTATAGTGATATTAGAATCATGCAACCAAAGTGTTAATTGAGTGTGATTTTCACAATGTTTTTTATTCTTTAAGATATACAATCATGGTGGGAGGTCCCAAGCATCGCTCACTTTTGTTCGCTCTTTCGAACAGCATTTAACCTTTTGGATTTTGATATTGAGGTAAGAATTGTATCTGTTACTTCTAAGATATGGTATTTAATACACTTTCATAACTTTTATATCCTAGGGAGGGAATATTAATTAGCTGCATGATTTTTATGGTTTTGACGAATACTTGACACATATCGTGCACGTTACCATTAGGTAGTGCATACAAAAGCGTAAGGATCCATTTTGTAAACTACACTTCATGCTTTCGTTCTGCTTGAAGTCTAATGGATTCTTTGAAGAAACATCCATTGTTTATAATATATATTGATTTCAGTATTGCATCTTATTGTTTCTTAGTAATCCACATAGTTATACATAGATCAAAATTTGTCCATTTAGTAATGGGGGTAAAGTAAAAATATTCAATGATGAGCTTAATAAAATTATACACATGCATATCTAACTTAATGCATGTTAGTTATGCATAAGGTATTTATTATTTACACATTCATATAAGTAAAATAAATAAACAATGCCTTATCATTTGCACCATAATGTGTAACATAAAAATGCATTACAATTACGACTTGATGTTTTACATAAATCAAAATAAATTTCTATTTAAATTCTATATAAGTTATACAAAAGTGTATCTCACTCTACACCTCAATATCTCGACCATTTGTTGATCGATTTAGATCAAATAGCTTTTTTAGAAGAAAAAATTTATAAAGTTTTTAAATTTTGGTTATGAACTCTCAGTAGGAACCCAAATACAGATCCGAAGAGTTCCCACCTCTCCGGTGGGAGCTTCATCCCCTTTTGCCCAAAAAACCACCCCCAATCGTGACCTCGCGATATTTTTCGGCGTTTTGATCGTAAACCGCAACTTCTACGAAAAAATGTTATAGGACTTTTTATATTTATTTATTTATTATTATTATACGGATTCACCATTATACAAAAAGGAAAGAAAAAGAATACATATTAAAATGAGTTAAAACAATAAAATAAAGTAATGACTAATTTAACATTGGTAAACTACTAATATTAGATTTGAACTTACTTAGTGAACACGAAAAAGGATCTATGTTATATCTATTAAAATTCCTTATGATACGAGATATAGGAGAATTAAAACCGTAATTGGTGTTGTGAAAATTAACCACAAATAAATGAGAATTTCTCGTATTATAGGGACTAACAAAAACTTTTATATCATCCAGGATTTCGGTACAGTCATGAAGTTCGTTAACAACTTTAAACATAAAAATTAAATCAATCCTAAAATGACGAACAGATAAATTGGTTAGGTGTAGACGACTTAAAATGTTTGGATAACAAAATTGTTCATGTGGAGTTAGTTTATAATGAACATAACGAGCAAATCTAATTTGTACATTTTCAATTAAATCAACATCACATTGATAGTACGGAGACCAGATAACACAAGCATAATCTATGGAAGAGCGTATTAGGGAACAATAAAGAATTTTTACGGTATTAGTTGATAGTTGTTTAGAATTTCTCATGACAAAGCCCAAGATTTTATTACAGGTTGAGGAAACTTTGTTTAAATGGCTTTTGAAATTTAACCTTTGATCAAAAATAACTCCTGAATCCTTAACTTCAACAACATTTTTTAAGATGACGTCATTGATATTATAGTCGTAATTGAGACAACTATGAGATCTATAAAAAGATATACTACAACATTTACTAATATTTAAGTTCAGATAATTATTAACTGACCAATTATATACATGATCAATATCATTCTGAAGATCCTGACTGTCCGATAAGCACCGAATTGTATGAAACAATTTAAGATCATCAGCAAAAAATAAAAATTTTGCAGAAGTAATAATCTTAGACATATCGTTTATAAATAAGTTAAAAAACAATGGTCCACAATGGGAGCCCTGTGGTACACCGGAACAAACATTAATTGGATTGGATATAAAGTTATTAATTCTAACCTGTTGTGTCCGATCAGACAGAAAACTAGACACCCACATGACAATACTATCACCAAAACCAATAGAGTTTAATTTCTCAATTAAAAGAGCATGATTGACTCTATCAAATGCCTTGGAAAAGTCAGTGTAAATAGAATCAACTTGCAAACCTTTCTCCAAGGCATTCAATATGTACTGTTGGTAAGACAATAGATTTGTAACTGTAGATCTACCTGCACTAAATCCGTGTTGCTGCGGAATGATAATATTTTTACATAACCATGATAATTGTACACTGATAATTTTATCAAAAAGTTTAGGCAAAACGGATTGAATGCAGATACCCCTGTAATTCTCCACATTACTCCTGTCACCCGATTTAAAAATGGGAGTAATGAAACTATTCTTCCAAAAACTTGGAAATTCCTTTGTATGCAATGATAAACTAAAAATGAAAAAAATAGGATGCGTTAATGTACAAATGCAGGATTTTAAAAAGACTGAAGGAATACCATCAGGACCATGCGAAAACTTATTTTTCAAACTCTCAATACCTTCAAAGACATCTATTGTACTTATGGAAATATTAGGTATATCAACTAATTTCTCCTTAGGAATAGATTGGATGGGTCCTTGATTATTAGAGTATACTGTGGAGGAATACTGAGCAAAAAGATTAACAGTATCCAAACCATTAGTTGAAGTAACATTATCTAAATACATAGAGTTAGGTATTGAATTAACGTTTCTTAAATTATTAACATATCTCCAGAAAGTATTTGAATCATTTTGAATATTTTCCTCAATCCTATTAAGATATACTCTGTAACAAGCATCACTAACCATTTTACATCTAAGACGAAGATCAGAAAACTCATTATAATAGAATTCATTACCTGTCATTTTAAAATTTCTATGAGCAATTTTTTTATGAGTAACAAGGCTTTTAAGTTCAGAAGAAAACCAGGGAGGAAAATGACTTGATTTAAATCTTTTAATAGGAACAAATATTGAAATACCATAATAAACAGTATCATAGAAAATTTGTAAAGCATAGTCGACATCTTTACATTCGTACAGTGAAGACCAGTCAACAGATGCAAAATAGTCATTGATGCCGACCCAATTGGCATTTTTATAATCATAAAAGCATATGTCATACTGCAGGGATTTAGCAGTGTTATTAATAGGTAAACAAAAGCAATAAGAAATATGATGGTAATTAGTATCTAACAAAGAATCAACTGCTGGCGTAACTTCATATTTTTGATAAGAAAACAATAGATCCAGAATCCATGAAATTCTCTATAAAAATGTTTCTTACTGTTTTTTGCGTATCTCCCACCCAACGCTCGTAGATGACCTTGGAAAATAAGCATAGTTCTCAGCGCAAAGAGGAAAATGAGCCCAGCGCCGTTTTTTGAGGCGATTATTTTGAAAAGTGTTAGTCTGAGCAACAAAATGTATAGAATCGAAATTAAAGAGCAGTTTTTTCTCTACAAGGTGCATATCAAATAAGATATTTTTGAACAAGTGTTAGTGTTCATATGATGATTTGTTTTATATTTGTGCATTCTGTACTTTAAGCCCATTTCCACAGCACCTTTGAGGTAGAGCTCTCGGCGCGTTTTTTTTTACGTGGTTTCCCCCTTAAGCCTATTCCACTAATAAAATATATCTATCATTAATTTTCCTCTGCAAAGTCGCTCTCCTCGTCCGAATTGAAACAACTTTGCCCATGACAACTAGCGCACATTGGGGAGCAGCGCAAACCAACTTTTATACAGCTACATCGCTTTCCACACCCCTTTTTACAGCCACAGAATATAAGCTGAAGATTTGAAATTGGAACTGGCGCTTCAGTCATAACCACTGGCATTAGAATGTTTTTAGTTTTTCTCCAACCCCATTCAGTTGTAGTTAAAGTTTTTCCTCGCCACATATGAATTTGATGAAAAACCCAATATGAATGTTGTGCTAATGCAGGAGATGTAGGTGGTAGTCTGGGCAACGTTACTGCTTGACTGGATTGGCCAACTAACTTCTTAAATGTAATGAACCGGTAATGATTCAAAGATGTCTCATTTCGAGGTGCCTTGTATAAGGCAAGCGTAAATTTCTCACCAGCTCTTGCTATGTCATCTTTCGCCGATGAAGGATTATTGAATATTTCAACCATTTCTTGTAAATCCTTTCTTGAATTTATTAAGTTTATAGTCTGCGATTTTCCTTTCCCAAAAAAGGCAGAAGTGGTGTCGCAGCCACTAAACGCATGGGCAAATAAAATATTATCTTTGCAACTCTTTAAAACTAAACTAAATTTGTAAGTCATGGGAACTATACGCCCTTTTCTTAATATTTCCTTGAGCATCTCTCAAAAAGCGAATGTCGATGGAGAAAGAAAGAAAGAGCGATGAGGAGTGTTAGCAAATCAATATCTTGCCCAACAACAACAGGTTTTTCATAATTGTTGGCTGCGTATAGTTCCCATGACTTACAAATTTCGGAAGTTTTAAAGGGTTGCAAAGATAATATTTTATTTGCCCATGTGTTTAGTAGCTGCGACACCACTTCTGCCTTTTTTGGGAAAGGAAAATCGCAGACTATATACTTAGTAAATTCAAGAAAGGTTTTACAAGAAGTGGTTGAAATATTCAATAATCCTTCATCGGCGAAAGATGACATAGCTGGTGAGAAATTTACGCTTGCCTTATACAAGGCACCCCGAAATGAGACATCTTTGAATCATTACCGGCTCATTTCATTTAATAAGTTAGTTGGCCAATCCAGTGACGCAGTAATTTTGCTCAGACTACCACCTACATCTGCTGCATTAGTACAACATTCATATCGGGTTTTTCATCAAATTCGTACGTGGCGAGGAAAAACTTTAACTACAACCGAATGGGGCTGGAGAAAAACTAAAAACATTCTAATGCCAGTGGTTATAACTGAAGCGCCAGCTCCAACTTCAATTCTTCAGCTTATATCCTGCGGCTGTAAGAAGGGGTGTGGAAAGCGATGTAGCTGTGTAAAAGTTGGTTTGCACTGCTCCCCAATGTGCTCTAGTTGTCATGGGCAAAGTTGTTTCAATTCGGACGAGGAGGGCGACTTTGCAGAGAAAAATTAATGATAGATGTATATTATTAGTGGAATAGGCCTAAAGGGGAAACCACGTAAAAAATAACGCGCCGAGAGCTCTACCTCAAAGGTGGTGTGGAAATGGGCTCAAAGTACAGAGTGCACAAATATAAAAAAATCATCATATGAATACTAACGCTTGTTCATAAATATCTTATTTTATATGCACCTTGTAGAGAAAAAACTGCTCTTTAATTTCGATTCTATACATTGTTTTGCTCAGACTAACACTTTTCAAAATAATCGCCTCAAAAAACGGTGCTGGGCTCATTTTTCTCTTCGCACTGAGAACTATGCTTATTTTCCAAGGTCATTTACGAGCGTTGGGTGGGAGATACGCAAAAAAGCAGTAAGAGATATTTTTATAGAGAATTTCATGGAGAATATAAAAAGTCCTATAACATTTTTTCGTAGAAGTTGCGGTTTACGATCAAAACGCCGAAAAAGATCGCGAGGTCACGATTGGGGGTGGTTTTTTTGGGCAAAAGGGGATGAAGCTCCCACCGGAGAGGTGGGAACTCTTCGGATCTGTATTTGGGTCCCTACTGAGAATTCATAACCAAAATTTAAAAACTTTATGAATTTTTTCTTCTATTCCTTGTTTTTCGAACTAACTTGCTTACACTATAATTAAAAAGTTACTTAAAGATGTTTTTTCAAAATTAAATACCTCTACCATGATCAAAAGAAATTGACAAAAATTATGAATGTATATTAGCAATTGAGACAGGATTTTTGTTTTTACAGAATATTGTTCAGCCTAAAATCAAATACCAAATTTCGTTAAAAAATATTCATTCCTTTACAAAAAAAAATCATCTAAAATTTCAGTAATAATCACCCTACTATTCGAGTTGTTGTCGTATATTTACATAACTCGGTAGTCATGTAATAATGACGCTAATTAAACATTAGGACACATTTTTTATCCAAAACACTATTATGAAGTAAATATTTGAAAATTGGTAGCTATTCTTTAAAATACTTAGAACTCGGCATATCAATATATATGTTAACATGGAATGCTTTGGAATGGATTTGACAATTGTATCGAATGTCAAATTAAACTTAAACATGGCTGCACAACAATTAAGTATTGCTGATAAAATTGAAATAATAAAAATTGTTGGTGACAGTGTGCACTCTTATCGAGATGGTTGATTCAATTAATAGAATATTCAATAGAACTGGAGATGTATCCAAACTTAGAACCAAAAAATACAATGTTGCTGATTGTCCATTGGATCAAGTAATATTAGATGCTGTTAATATTGAACCACGTATTGTTATAGATTTATCTCTAAACTTGAATGTAGACAGAAATAAAATTTGGAGGTGCCTTAAACTTAATTAAAAACCATATAAGCCCAAGTTTTTACACACTATGGAAGAATGAGATGCAGAGAGGAGATTGGAATATTGCTTCTGGGCACAAGGTTCATTTTTAAATGACACAAATTTTTTGAAAAAAATTATTTTCATTGATGAGGCTTCTTTTACAACAAATGGCATAGTCTCATCGCAAAACTCAAGGTATTGGTCAATGGTAAACTCTGGGTTATAAATTGTAAACGGCAATATTCTGAAAAAGTAACTGTCTGGTATGGAATTTTAGAGACCTTGATTGGACCATTCTTCTTTGATGACACTTTAAATAGTGTGGGATTCGTACATTTTTTAAGACATGAATTTCGAGATGTCGTTGAAAATGTACCTTTAGCCGTACAACAAAACCTCTATTTCCAACTAGATGGGGCTTCCATTCATAATGCAATAATAGTTAAAAATTGGCTGAATAACAACTTCTCTATGCTTTGGATTGGAAGAAATAATCATTTAATTGCGTGGCCACCTAGATCGCTAGACGTCACCCCTATGGATTTTAATTTCTGGGATTCCATAAAAAATAAAGTATAAAAATAGGCCATGAAATAGAACGGTACTATCTGGCAGAATTAGAGAAGCATGTAATGAAGTAACAGTTGAAGAATTGAGAAAAGTTGTTAAAAATAATAAAAATAGAACTGAAAAATGTATAAGAATTGATGGAGGACTAGTGGGAAAAAATTATATTTAATATGTACTTTTTAATTTATAAAGATAAAAGTTTAGTTATTTGATATTTTTTTAAAAGAAAAAATGTGTCCTAATGCTTAATTAGCGTCGTTATTACACAACTACAAGTTATATAAATATACGATGATAAATAACTTGAATAGTAGGGAGATTATGATTGAAATCTTAGATATGATTTTTTTTGTAAAAGAAGACACTACAAGTTTAGGTCATGTTTTTAGATACAAAGGACACATTTAGTTTTTTTAACACTCAGTGAAAACCTCTAAAAAATTTACACTATTTGTTTGTTCAACGATCAGTTTGAGTCCCATGCAGAGAGGGGTTTCGTGATATAACTTTATAGTAATATAATATTGGCTTGATACCATTATTTGAAAATAATAATATTCAAATTTACAAAATCAGTAACGATATTTATTTATTCTTCTATAGGTGACATTTTTTTTTATTCAGTTTTCAAATATTGGACACTTTGACGTCTCGTTTGACGTGGCGTCAAGTTTCAATTGGTTCTTCCATGTATAAACTCTCTTGATTTGACTAATTGGTCTTTTAGTAGAATGCAGGTTTTCACGGCCGTTGTCCAATGAAATAGTTTCTTCCGGGTCTTGCCGTGGTCGTTGGACATGACTTGATGTTTCGCTGATCATCCTGTCAGCTTCTTCAGAAAGATTCTAAAGACTGAATTTGTTGTGTTACGCTCCTCGTTATATACCTAGGCGCTGCTTCACTTTGCTGATCATTCGTCGTGCTTGGTTCGCTCATTAGTCGTGTTTGGTTGATCATGACTTACCGTGACTCTAGTACTTGGCAATGCCAGTCTCCACGTGTTATTAAGTCAACACCCATCCTTTCTGTTAAAGTTGTTGCTGTTTTTCATAATTTCCAGTGATTTCCTAATGATTCGCGAAGGAGCGTAACAGCAAATTCGGTCTTTAGAATCCTCCTGAAGAAGCTGACAGGATGATCAGCGAAACGTCAAGTCAAGTTCGACGACCACAGCAAGACCCGGAAGAAACTATTTCATTAATTGGCCTTTGACGTTGCCAAAGATTCATAGGGCATCTGCCCGTTTTTCGAGGTCATTAGTTGCAGATAAAACAAGTAACACATAACCTTACTTTAGTTAGTTGATTGCTTGCAGGTAAAACAAATCAAGGATGCGAACTTCAAAATAATAATAATAATTTATTAGTCAAAAAATTACACCGTAGTGTTTTGACAGGTCATGTATAAAATATAACATATAAATATATATAAAAGACATATACGTACATTTAGTATAAACATTAGGATAAAGTCCTAATATATAGTCAAGAACTTAGATAATAATAAACAGTTAAATATAAATGTAAATAAGCGTAAAAACATGCATTAAGACACAAATATATAAAACAAATATTACTATATGATTATAGTCAACACCACAACAAATGACCTAAGGCATACAATAGTATATGTTTATATAAAATTAAAATCTGCTAAATCATAGTAAGCATTGATCAAAAGGTGCAGTTTTATTTTTGCTTTAAATTGTCTTACAGACAATTCTTTAATACTATTTGGAAGATAATTAAATAGTCTAATTCCAAAGTTGTTTCGCTTTGTGTACTCTAATCGTTGTTGCGGAGTTTGTAATTTGTCTCGATTACGAGTGTTTATATTCGTTAGTTTCACCATTCTTGGTATATTCCCTCAAATGCTCCTTTATATGTATTAGATCACAGTAGATTATTTCTGAAGGTAGGGTCATTATTTTAAATTTGACAAACCATGGTTACAACATTCAAGTTGATTCACACCCGCTAAGGTCTTTATGGCTCTTTTTTGTACAATGAAAATGCTTTGGACGTGGTTAGATGCACCTCAGCTGATCAAACCATACGTCATTGAACTATGGAACAGTGCATGATATGTCATAAGTGCAGCGTCTAGGTTCACCTTATTTTTAATTTGTCTAATTGCATATATTTTTTTTGACAATTTTGTGATTAAGGATATGTTCGTGCCAATTCAACCTACTATCCAGTGTCAGGCCTAAGAATCTTATGGTCTCGGAGGTATTATTCTTCGTGGAGAAGAGCAAAGTATTTGTTTTATTAGTATTTAAGCATAACTTGTTAGCATTAAACCAGTCAGAGGCTTTGTTCAGCAACATTAGTCCGAGTATCTTTTAAATGTGTCGCAAAGGTGGTGTCATCCGCAAAAAGGACCGAAAAAATTGACATAACATCGAGCAAGTCATTTATATATATTAAAAATAGTAGTGGCCCCAGCACACTAACTTGTGGAATACCGTGTTGTACTGGCAGCATGTTACTAATTTTATCATTATAAAACATGCACCGATGTCTATTCGATAGGTAGGAGTCCTACAGTTTAAGTACTACACCTCTAAAACCATAGAATTCCAGCTTATGGAGTAGAATCTCTTTTGACACAGTCAAATGCCTTACTCAAGTCGAGGGAAAGTCCCAGCGTGGGGTTACCAGTTTCAAAGCCCTCACTAATAAAATGAACTAGATCCAGCACTGCCATTGATGTATTTTTACCTTTCCTGAACCCAAACTGCCTGTCTGTAAAAATATTATTAGATTCAAAAAAATTTATTATTATAGCTATAATGTTTTCAAAGATTTTGGCTAAAATGGGAAGTAGTGCTATTGGCCTATAATTTGATAAATCCTCAACATCACCAGATTTTAATACAGGAATAATTTTTGCCATTTTTAATTTTTTTGGAAATATGCCTGTCTCAAGAATAAGGTTAATGATAAAAGTCAGTGGAGCAGATAAAGATAAGAGATTTTCTTTGTATAAATCTACTTAGGTCTGTAGCTCGAGAGTTCTTTAAGGACATTCAAATATTTTGTACTTCCAATTCCTCCACAGGGTAAAGAAACATCGAAAGATTACTTGTACTACCAGTTTTATGTAAATATTCCATGTAATTTAAGTTTAATGTTGGTACTTGGCTTATTAGTTTGTCTGTTATTTGGGCAAAAAAGGCATTGTAGTTATCGGCAGATATTGAGGGTGCATCTTTTTTACTGCAATTTTTACCAGTATTTTTGTTAATAATATTCCAAATAGTTTTTTGTCTGTTATTTGAATCTAAGATTTCCTTATTTACTTGATCTTTCTTTAGTTGAATAATAAGTTTTTCATATTCGTATTTTTTTTTTTGTTTCATTTTTACTTTTGTTTCCTCACAATTGGGTAAAAGTTTTACAATATTAAAACATTTGGTTGTGGTTTGTGATATTTGACATTGTAAGGAACTAAAGTAGGGTTATGTGTTACATGTTTTCCCTCCAAGCAGCGACCTTGAATAATATGACGTCACAGGCATATGCCCTATGACAAAGTAAGCAAATATTAAAGCATTGTCCGCGAGATAAGTTTGCAACTTAGACCATTACATGGACCACTTATGCTGTAATGGACTGCTATTACATTAGTGAAACTGTTATAGAGACAGAAAATCCCAACTATCCCTTTTTAGTGGGAAATAGTAGGTATGTCGTGATAGGTCCTAACCACATTGCTGCAGACTCAGTATGGCAAGATGAAAAATGATACAAAAATAACATAATTTACAATTTCGCATTTTGACATTATTGACGTTGATACAGTGAATACATTGCCCAGTGTTCTTTATTTAGCCATTTGTAATACGTCATAATTATTTCATTAAGACCTTTATCAATAGTAGGTATTTAATTATTATATATCCCAGTATTCTACTGAAATGTTACCATTTTTTGTTGTATGACATAATTTTTTCTTTAACTTTTCAAATTATCTCTGCTTCTTTTATTTAGAGTTTATAGAAGGTATTAATTTAATGATATAAAGTTTCAAAAGGATAATATTTGTATTTCCTCAGTAGTGATATTTGCAATATATCTTCAAAAGATAAATTTGGGATTTGTGTCGGGTTTTCTCCTTGAATGCATTAGACCCCACTCCTACCCAGCTGAACTAAAACCAATTAAGGTGGGCATATCCAAGAGAGAGATCCGATAAGGAAATATTTATTATTTTTGGACAACTTTTTTTTAATAGATATAAAAAAAGTATAAGACTACCTAAGTAGAACTATGGCAGGTGTAATGGTATGGATGTTCATTCAATAATTTCAGTTGTTTACAAAACTAGTTAATTAAAAAATAGTGCCAATCTTCATATCTTGTAGTTTTAAATGAACCAATTTTGCAAACAACTGAAATTATTGAGTAAAAATTCATATCACTACAACTGTTATAGTTCTAGTTTAGGCAGTCTTATACTTTTTTTTTACTAATATACCTATGTATTTAAAAAAGTTATGACCGAAAATAATAAATATTTGCTTATCGGATCACTCTGTCTCTTAATCCAGGACAATTAGTAATCGTCTTTCAAAAATCGACCTCCCCGCAATTTTGTTTTTTTAAACTTTTTATTATGATATCAATGTACGCCTCAAAGTTACGCCACCGACGCACTGGAGCTTCGTGACATATAAGAGGTCAAAGGGCGCGGATTTTCTTATCTCGCTTCCTATCGCTCCAACATGGAAAACACCTATTACAAAAGTTGAAGGTCTCAATTTTTAATACCTAGAAAAAATATTTGACGCAAATACACCTAACTGTTCTCGTATTCGCATTTTTCTCTCTTCTTACTGCTCAAGCGGCAATGACACCTATATAATTATGTTTTTATAAATAAACGCCCTTTTTAAAAAGCCCAGTTTGGTTTTCGTACACCTACCTGTTCTCGAGATATGAGACACGAAAGATAAGTTTTGTTCAAAAAATTCTATATCTATTTGGACGCTATTATCTCGCTCTCTATGGCTCACACAAAAATGGAAAAAGTTGTTGCTGTTAGATCATGAAATTATCTAACTAAAAGGCTCCATACACTTTTCACATACGTCAAATATATATTTTTTTTTAGGTATTAAAAATTGAGATCTTCAACTTTTGTAATAGGTGTTTTTCACGTTGGAACGATAGGAAGTGAGATAATAAAATCCGCGACCTTTGACCTCTCCAGTGCGTCGGTGGCGTAACTTTCAGGCATATATTAATACATCGTAATAAACAGTTTAAAAAAACACAATTGCGGGGAGGTCGATTTTTTGAAGATTACATGATTTTCAAGCTAATGGGTTCATTTAATGAGTTTTATTTAGTAGTTGTTACTTTTTGTGGATAAAGTATTACTTAAAATTAGGCGATATTGAATATTTCAGATGAATTCGATGTGGTTCTCGAAATATACGATTTTCAAAGAGCATATTTGAAGCACGGTGCAACTAACTACATGACGTCACACAACAGTAAAAGAAACGGTCACGTAATACATCAACGGTCATGTAATCAGCTTGAGAATGTCGAGTCTTTCTCAGTCTTCTGTGCATTAAATCGGATAATTTATCTTTTATTGTTGTTTGTGGTGATTAAAAAATGTGCGATGTGAACTTTAATAAAGTAGACTCTTCGAATCCTCCAGAATAAATGTCTTAATAACAGTGTATAAAACGACCATATGAAATTTGCAATTTTCCCCTACAATCAAAATTTAATAATTATTTAAAATATATTTGCGTTGCACCCTGTATAATAGCAGCTAGCAGCTCGGTGTTGAAATATGAAGTAGCGTATTTCCCACATATTTTTAAACCAAAATGAAAAAGACATAAAAATTACTAGTATTTAAAATATATTTTACATTTAAATTTCAAAAATGCTGTATTTAATAATAAACAACATATAGATATTTACAGTGAAATGGTCTTCACAAACAATGTATGTTGATTTAGTAGTAAGCCTTTTCTCTCTTTTCATAGTTTGTTGCCATTTCCTTCGCATTTTTAAATCTCTAGGAACTGTATAGTCATTAACGTCATAAGGCCAATATGTAGCAAATAACAGACAAGATTGAAGTTTGCAAAATCGAGGCGAAGCCGAGATTTTACTATCAATCGCGTCTGATATTTGCGTATCGGCCGTGTGTCGTTCAGTATTTTTCATCATACCATAAATACTTTAATATTTAATGATGATTTGTAAGCCTTGCATTTTTCTTCAATTCAAATAATTAAATGTACTAGTCATCTGTGCCTTTACCGTAGCAAGGGTTGTTTACACAGTAAAATTATTTGAATCATTTTGACACGGTGGAAGCAAATGGAACGAACATTTGTGGAAATTCCTCAAAATATTCGCAACGAATCAGCTGCAGCAAGTTGTGAACTATTGCCCAAGAAAACCAGGGAACTGTACATAAAGGAATATGAAACTTTTAAATGTCAAAACTGTCAAAACAAATAACGGCCTTGGCTGATAAATTTTTTTGGCCTAAGCCGATATTGGTGTCATATCAATAAAGAATAGAGTACTGATAAATCATAATATCAGAATGGTGTAATGAAAATAAATGTTTTAGTAGGTGTTTTCACCGTGGTGCTTTGATACTCAGGAACAATACAATATGTATAATTCCTTTTACTGTCACTATTATACATCGTTAATATAAATCGGTGAAAATACTTGATAATCCGAATCTGCACAAACACGCATAAGTTTCAATACACACTGCTTGAGTGGTTTTTTGCAAAAAAAAGGGACTTTATATTACTGAATGGTGTGAGAACTTTTCGGATGTCTATTTCTAACCCTATCGAGAGTACACATCTCAAATATTATTTCTTTATAAATTATTTCTTCTAAAATGTCTTAATTTGCGTGGACTATTAACTCTAAATTAATTTGCAATAATTAATCCTTATAATTATACTGTACTTATACCTTTTTAACTATTGTAATTCACAACTTATCAGCGATTACTTGTACTGATCACTGTTCTTTCTCTTGATCTGTACTCTTTACTATGTGGATAAAAACTGAACTGTTCCGATGTGATGGTCCTGTTTCCTATATACTCCGTGGCGCTTATTCTAGATTCATCCAGTGCTTCTCGAAAAGCTTCTAGTAGTATGTACACATATCAATATGTTGAAAATCGGTCTAACCCTAAGGAACCGTAATTAAACAGTCACGGCAGACAAATTAGTGACTAGACTAATTGTAATTCAAAGGTTTACATGTATGAAGCTGGTAGCGATTCGAAAGGACACGTGGCAGTAAGTAAGAAGTGGTACACTCGGTGTTGCTTTAAGACTACATTACCTTTGTGTTTGAATATATACATTTCTTATCCTAACGTAGAGTGTCAGATAAACATTAAATAGAAACAGGAAAATATTTATTACTTATTGAGATAATATAAAAGTACACTGTCAAATCTATTTCAAAATAATCAGCATTCATTTTATGTATAAGAGTTTGCAAAATTTTAAGTGATAAATTGAATCCGTGCCAGATCGTATTATACCATTTAGTAATGAAATAAAAGAAAATTTTGTTTAAAACAGAAAGCGTATAATACTCATTATTTAAAAAAACAGTAAAATCTATACCTATCTAAGTAACATTTTTCTGCATGGGAGAGCTCCAACATCACATTGACATACCGAAATTCAAATATTAAATAATTTTTATTATAGGATCTAGAAGAGGCTCTTTTAACTGATGGGACAGAAGAGTCTTCATGGTTGCAAGAACTTATTGTGAGATTGCTTAGTGGTTGCCTTCCCAACAATGAAATATCTACTTTTAATTATCAGATGTTTCTGAGACGACTTTTTCGTCAAAAATGTCAGGAACATGATCAATATAATCCTTTCAACACAGATATAGATTTTCAGTTGTTACCTTTGCGTACTAAGGTGGACATCCTTCATGCACTCTGTGATTTTCGTTTAGATGCTGATGATGTTTTAGACCAGTTAAAGAACTTGGAAGCTGACAGTCTTCGTGTGGAACCCTTAGGTTATGATGGTAACGAATCAGCTTATTGGTACTTTTATGGAACCAGGTTGTATAGAGAAGATTTTAAAACAAAGAATAATAAAAAGAAGTCAATTTGGCAAGTAATTTGTTTTACAGAGGATGATTGGTTTCAGTTAACCAAAAAATTTAAGAAGTCCACTTGTAAAGCTGAAAGACAATTGCATCATACTCTTAATGAGAACTTTTTGCCTGAGCTACCTAGGTTATTTAAAGAAAAGGAGAGTCAAGCCAGGAAAAGATTGTTAGAAAATCTTCCTAGGAGGACGTCCAGTAGATTACGGAAATTGGTGAGTGTAAATTAGGCAAATTTGTGAAAGAATGTCATCTCTATTATTGATAAAAAAAATTTCATCAATTGCTCTGTTAGAAAATCGCTTTTTCCTGTAATTCATTGACAGTTGAGAGATCTAATAATCTGAAACACATAGTTATTTTTTTTTTTCAAATAAGGCATTTTTCACAAATAATGTTGCTATAAATAGTATTTTCGAAACCCGACACATTACATTTTATTCTAGGAGGTTGAATCTGAGAAGGAGGTAGAGGCACCAGTTCAGAGTGATAAAGTAAGGTTAGAAGAAGAAGAAAGACAAAAGAAAAGAGACTTAGAGAAAAGAAGGCAGGAGGCGTATGAGAGAAGGGCCAAGTTAAAAGAGCAAAGTGAAGAGGATAGTGTAAGTGAAGAATCTGAGAGGCGTTATGAAATGGCTGGTAATAAAACGAAGAAAGCTAAAGGCAGGCAGAGAAAAATATCAGCTAGTTCTTCAAGTAGCAAAGGTAAACTTTTGGAATGTACACTTTTTAAAATGTTTCTCAATATTCGCTTTAATATGTCAACGTAATATCCTGAATAAGAATACCACTAATTTCTGTGGCTTATTTTATTGCTGTTGCAGTTTGTAACTGCTCATATGTTTGGTAAGGCAATGCCGACAGGCGATAAACAGGGAGGAAAGGGGGGGGGGGGTCATTTGACACCTATATATAACCAAACATACCTAAATGAAAAATGCTACGGTTTTTTAATATTGCCGATTTTGTACTTTTTTAAAAAATCTTCATATTTCGTTATTGCACCATTTCTGTTTATAACCTCTATAAGTCTGTTTGGCGTAGAATTAAATAACTTTGTACAACAGTCACTAGTAATAGTATTTTCCCATGCATTATTTACTATTTCCAGTAATTCTTCGGCATTCCGTGGTCTCACATTTCGTTTTTGAATACTTCTTACGAGTAGTCCCCATACTTCTTCCACAGGGTTAAAATCTGGAGTATGACTGGGCCAGTTAAGAACATTGATATTGTTATCTTGAAACCAGTTAGTTACAGTATGAGCAGTATGAACGGAACAATTATCTTGTTGAAATATGAACTCATTATTAGGAAATAATTGTGATACAGAAGGGAGCATAATATTGTCTAAAATCCTAATATACGTTTCACTATTAAATCGTTCCTCAATATGCCACAAAACACCACGACCACATGCCAATATCCAAGCCCACATATTGACGGAAAATCTACCACTTTTATAATTGTTAGATATATATTTCTCATCGAATCGAGTATTTGGAGGGCGGTAAACACGAATACGACCGCTGTGTGTTGACTGGAAAGTTTTTTTGTCTGTAAAGATTACATTGTTCCAAAAATTTACATCATGCGCTAAAAATTCAAGCGCAAATTCTACTCGAGCGTCTTTATGTTCAGCTTTAAGTAAGTATTTCTGTGCTGCTGCATGACAGCATAGCTCCGATTCTTTTACTCGCCGGCGACCAGTACTACTCGATCCAGGAAAATTCGTTTCTTCAGCAGCCTGAATAACTGAGTAAAATAGATTTTCTACTAAAACATTTACCAATTGCAAATCTTGTTGAGTTGATATCCTTCGTCGCCCTGATCCAGGATTTCTACTAATCATACCGTTTATTCTCCACTTTCTTAAAATGTTACACACCGAATTTTTTTCCATATTATAACGCAATGCAATTTGTCTCATTGACCATCCATCTTCTGCTTTAGCAATAACTCCAGATTTAACTAAATCGCTTATATGAAGTATATTAGTTTTTTGCACACTTGCAATAAATTATGACAACTAACTGACAATATCACAAAAATTAAAGTTAGATGTACACAACTAGATTTTAGCAAAATACCGTTTTAAGACTTGTCCTATTTTTTTTTGCTCACAACCATACTATGTTCTATTATACATTTTTCTTCTAAAAAGTTATAAGCATGGTCACTAGGTTCACATTATTTCAGACAAATCAAAATTCTATTGTATAATGAAACATTAATTTGTTTATTAAGAAATTCTTACTCTCAGCTTAGTCTTTAATCCAGAGAAACCTTGCAAAATTGTAACTTATTTTGTAATAATGTTGATTTATTCCAGATGTTGTCACTACAAAAACTTCAAAGCGCAACAAAAAGAGTGATAAAAGTGATGATGTTCCAAAAACTTCCTCCTCCAAGCCGACAACGGTGGGTCGCCAAACCAACAATTCACTGTCCGCTGCAACTGGTCAGATACTAATTCAACCAGTTACGAATGTGAATAAGAAAAAACTGAAAACATCCCAGGTGTAAGTAGCCCTTCTTTTATTTTATTTACTTTCAATTTATTGTGAAATGATTTGTACAGAAATTGAAACTTTGTAGATGTAATTATTACTAGTACCCTAAATCAGTAGTAGTAAACATAATGAATAATGAAAATTTTCTGTAAATTTTATCTAAATAGTATTCCCATTTATAGTATTGTTTTACTGGCTATATTATCATTTGCAAATTTTCTAGCCATTTCTACAATTGCATTAGTAACAGTATGGTATATAGGTCAAGAAAATTGTATAAATTTTGACCAAACTGTAAAGAATTCTACACTAAATGGAATTTTTATAGATCAATGATAATGAGGTACCTTTAACAAGTTGTAAAAAGAGCCTCTCCCTGTTCCACTTAATATAAAATTTAACAAATTACACTTATGTTCATCTTTGACAAGGATATTAAACAGTGCAGATATCTTTTAGAATATAACATTTGTTGAAAAATGCAGAGAATCTTTCTCGCTCAAGGCATGACTAGGTAAAGGATGTAGAAATCCAAAATTATGTTTTCACATTCAGCAGTTTAGTAAAAATAGTCAGCTGATAAGAAAGTCTAGCATACGTTCTTTTGCTAATAACACTGTAATAATTTTGTCTGAATTTTTCGTCGGCCCATTTAGTTTTCTTTACTTTTTGTTAATCTAAGCTAGTACTGTCATGAGCCCAAAAAAATAGGACAACTTTTTTTTTCTAATGTAAATCTATTCTCTATTTGAATATGTAATGAGTAGCCGAAATAAAACAGATATCACTTTTAATTTATTTTTTATTTTAATGCTGTAGTTATTGTTATAATAAATGATGGATGGTTTAATGAGACAAATTGCACTGCGTTATAACATTAACAAAAATTTGGTGTGTAACATTTTAAGAAAGTGGAGAATAACGGTACCTACGATTAGTAGAAATCCTGTATCAAAGCACAAAGGATATCCTACTTAACAAGGAACTATTAATATTTAGTTATTGCATAATTTCGATTTATAACTTCTATAAGTCTGTTTGGCATATAATTAAATAACCTTATACAATAACCATTAGTAATAATATTTTCCCATGCATTATTTACTATTTCCAGTAATTCTTCGGCATTCCGTGGTCTCACATTTCGTTTTTGAATACTTCTTATGAGTAGTGCCCATACTTCTTCCACAGGGTTAAGATCTGGACTATGACTGGTCCTGTTAATAACATTGATGTTTTTATCTTGAAACCAGTTAGTTACGGTATGAGCAGTATGAACGGAAAAATTGTCTTGTTGAAATATGAACTCATTATTAGGAAATAATTGTGACACAGAAGGGAGCATAATATTGTCTAAAATCCTAATATATATTTCACTATTAAATCGTTCCTCAATATGCCACAAAACACCAGGACCACGTGCCGATATTCAAGCCCATATATTGACGGAAAATCTACCACTTTTATCATTGTTAGGTATATATTTCTCATCAAATTGAGTATTCGGAGGGCGGTAAATACGAATACGGCCGCTGTGTGTTGACTGGAAAGTTTTTTCGTTTATAAAGATTATATTGTTCCAAAAATTTACATCATGCGCTAAAAATTCAAGCGCAAATACTACTCGAACTTCTTTATGTTCAGCGTTGAGTAAGTATTTCTGTGCTGCTGCATGACAGCGTAGCTCTCCGATTCTCTTACTCGCCGGCGACCAGTACTACTCGATCCAGGAAAATTCGTTTCTTCAGCAGCCTGAATAACTGAGTAAAATGGATTTTCTACTAAAGCGTTTACCAATTGCAAATCTTGTTGTTGAGATGATATCCTTCATCGCCCTGATCCAAGATGTCTACTAATCGTACCGTTTATTCGCCACTTTCTTAAAATGTTACACACCGAATTTTTATCAATATTATAACCCAGTACAATTCGTCTCATTGACCATCCATCTTCTGCTTTAGCAATAACTCCAGATTTAACTAAATCGCTTGTATGAGGCATATTAGTTTTTTGCACACTTGCAATATATTATGACAACTAACTGACAATGTCACAAAAATTAAAGTTATAGATGTACACAACTAGATTTTAGCAAAATAGCGTTATAAGACTTGTCCTATTTTTTTTGCACACGATCGTACAATCCATTTGTGTTTGTATTTTACAGTACCCATTCCGCATAGATTAATGGTAGCTCATATTTAAATTGACACTACTTATGAAAACAGTGAAGGTGCGTATGGACTAGACGCGCGCTGGCCGTGCGTCTGTTACGCGCACGCAACGAGCGCGGTTCTCTCGCACGCCCAGTGCGAGCCATGTAGAGAGACGCGCCACACGCCCAGCAAGTTGGATCAGTGTAGGTGTGAAAGGCGTGAAAAACATGTTGAACGAGGAGAAAGCTGCAGCATGTTTATTGCTATGCGGTGATGCGTTGTTCACTGTATCTCATTTAATATTAAAATGGGGTAAAATGGGTTTTGATTTATGTAAATCTATAAGTTCTGATTGCACTTCTAAACTCCATCTCGACAACTGATTTTTCACGCGATTGCTATGCTCCTACTAGTATCTGTCCACGGTGTGCCACGCTCTCTGTTTGATCTGCCGTCGAAAAATCGACACTAGACGGGTAGCGACACGCCGCTCGCGTTCCCTGTCCATACTTAGGAATTTCGGAGCGTTGCGTGCTCGTCAAGTCCGTATTCACCTTAAGAGAATTGACAAAATAGTTACTTATAGAGCAATATTTGTGATATATTATATTTGGTATATGGCCAGTAATTTTGTATTTTTAAATTTTGCTTTGCCTTTTATCAGTAACGCATGGTAGATCAAAAGTTATAGTTTAACATTTATTTTCTGTACAAGTCTAAAAAACCTTTACAGTGAAAGTCATTTATGATACTCCGGCTTATAATGAGGAGTTGCTTTATGACAACCTAAAATTTAGTATTTCTTAGTAGCAAAAATGGTTTTTCCAGTATTTTGATTTGGTTATTTTGATAATTAAAATCACGTGCACATAGATATTGGTAGCATAGTCTCACTTGGCCACCATTCATATGCACACGTGCTTATTCTAGAAGAAACAGTCAGTGACATTTAATATAGTGGATGGTTGTAAACATTTTAAGTTGAAATGAAGTTGTTCATTGTTGTTTTTTCCTTATTTTTTTAACCTGCATCATTGTAAATTAAATTTCACTATGTAATATCTCAATATTGATACACTTTCATGATGTGTGTTTCTGTATAGTGGAGAAAATTATTAAATAATGTGACTGTCAAAAATAATGACATCCGTTGACAAAGCTTGGTCACCAACAATCCATAATTCTTTCAAAATAGTCAACTAAAATTAAGTAATTTAACGTGTGCTATGTGTTTACCTACGTTTCCTGCTGTATATCAGTTATATTAGAAGACAAAAAGTACCTTCTGGCTGTTCCTTCGACATAAATGTCTCAGGCAGAAGTTATTCCCCAATATACCGGACAATTTTTGTAGATTCTGTGATTAGTTTTAGAAGAGGATATATAATAATTGCTAATCCCAAAATGGAAAAAGACTAATATAAGGCAGTTTACAATTTGTGAGGTTTAGGTGACCTGTACTGTCGTGAGCAGAAAAAATAGGACAACTTTTTTTTTCTAATGTAAATCTGTCTCTATTTGAATATGTAATGAGTAGCTGAAATAAAACAGATATCACTTTTAACTTTTTTTTTTTATTTTACTGCTGTAGTTATTGCTATAGTAAATGATGGATGGTTAATGAGATAAATTGCACTGGGTTATAACATTAACAAAAATTTGGTGTTTAACATTTTAAGAAAGTGGAGAATAAACGGAACGATTAGTAGAAATCCTAGATCAAAGGATATTATCCTACTTAACAAGAAACTAACCATTAACATTTCGTTATTGCGCCATTTCTATTTATAACTTCTATAAGTCTGTTTGGCATAGAATTAAATAACCTTATACAATAATCGCATTAGTAATGATATTTTCCCATGCATTATTTACTATTTCCAGTAATTCTTCGGCATTCTGTGGTCTTACATTTCGTTTTTGAATACTTCTTACGAGTAGTCCCCATACTTCTTCCACAGGGTTAAGATCTGGAGTATGACTGGGCCAGTTAAGAACATTGATGTTGTTATCTTGAAACCAGTTAGTTACGGTATGAGCAGTATGAACGGAACAATTGTCTTGTTGAAATATGAACTCATTATTAGGAAATAATTGTGACACAAAGGGAGCATAATATTGTCTAAAATCTTAATATACGTTTCACTATTAAATCATTCTTCAATATGCCACAAAACACCAGGACCACGTGCCGATATCCAAGCCCATATATTGACGGAAAATCTACCACTTTTATCATTGTTAGATATATATTTCTCATCAAATCGAGTATTCAGAGGGCGGTAAACACGAATATGACCGCTGTGTGTTGACTGGAAAGTTTTTTCTTCTGTAAAGATTACATTGTTCCAAAAATTTACATCATGCGCTAAAAATTCAAACGCAAATCCTACTCGAGCTTCTTTATGTTCAGCTTTAAGTAAGTATTTCTGTGCTGCTGCATGACAGTGTCGCTCCGATTCTCTTACTCGCCGGCGACCAGTATTATAACGCAGTGCAATTTGTCTCATTGACCATCCATCTTCTGCTTTAGGAATAACTCCAGATTTAACTAAATCGCTTATATGAGGCATACTAGTTTTTTGCACACTTGCAATAAATTATGACAACTAACTGACAATGTCACAAAAATTGAAGTTAGATATACACAATTAGATTTTAACAAAATACCGTTATAAGACTTGTCCTATTTTTTTGCTCACGACTGTACTTAATAAAATAAAATTCAGTTTAATTTCTAATTTTCACTAGAATGTAATTGAATGAATATCTATTTAAAGGGTGATGTTCATTATAAGAAACTAAATTGCGACTATTGTGAGAAAACGCTAGGATTTTGCAATGTGGCGCTAACATACTAAAAGCTGTTAATAGGGACTAGAGAATGCACTGAGGGCAACACCGATTGCTCTATAAAGATTCGATCATTCAACGGGATATTTAAACGTTGATCTTATGAATTCGTTTCTTTTGTTCAATATTTTTTCAGTATATTGTGTCCAGTTTGTCCTGAAAATGTCTAACAAATATTGCACAGAAATTAATATTCGACACTATATATTTGTAACCTTATGATCAAAAGTTATGTAAATATATGTAACATTTTATAGTAAAAGAAAATATTTTTTAGAGAAAGGTGGTACAATGTAAAAATCAACAAAAATAGTAAAAATAACATAGAGATATTCTTTATAGTATAATTTTGTGTTTAAGGATTTCGTGTAAATTGGTTGCCATTAGATTTAATAGTCTTGATATACTTACTATAATTATCAGATCTCTTCGCTGACTTCATATCTGACTTTTACTGTATATGGTTCCGTCTGATTAGTTTTAGTTTACCTAACACTCATATTATTTTTAGGACCCCCTCCCCCCTTTGTCATTTACAGGCAAAATATATTGCAACTGATGGAATGAATCTGATCATTTCATATGGTAAATTCTAACTCACTTCGTACTAATATTAAATTTAAAATTGGCATATTGAAACAAAAGAATGTGTATCTAACTATTTTGCGAGGGGTAGACTGCTGCCCAGATTTTTTTACATTAGATTTCTATTTTCTGCTGATTTCCATTAAGATTTCTAATTAATTCCATTGATTTCCGTTCCGATTTTCAATGATTTCTCTCGACTTCCGATGGAAACGTGCGCATGCGCATCTATTCACGCTTCAGATTTTCAGTGATTTCAATTAATTTTCGATTGATGTCTGCTCATTTCCAGTTGTGTGTACAGTGTACATCAGATTTTCATAGCGGTATTTACCCCTCGCCATTTTGTATTATTATGAAAGTTATGCTAATTTAACTGAAAAGTGTTTAACAAACAATTTTTGTATCACTGCAGGGTTATGTTATAATTTACTATGGTGATATATGCGTACTATTTATTTAAAACATGCATATCGTTATCACTCATAAATTACCAATCATAATAATAAAAGCTTTTTATTGATATACACAATACATACACATATCCATCCATCGGCCGAGATTCTTCAGCCTGATTTTTTTTCTTATTATAAGAGTCTTATAAATTTGTTTAACTAAATACTGTTAGTAAAAAAAAATACATTTGCATTGAAATTTGAATTTTAAAAAAATTATATTTAACAAAATATAAAGCCAACACAAAGTGGATTAATTATTATGAAAATGAAAATGTAGCAAATTAAATACTATAATATACCAAAAATACCACTAATTCCTATAAAAGGAACTTCATTCATTTCCACCCTTCAAGTTGAACAATGTGTGTTTCCAAAGCGATTGAAAATAATGCCCTAAAACCTTCGACATACTTCATTTTCAATCGAAAAACACGAACAAGAATCTGATTGCGATAAGCCCCCAGCAGACAGATTAATAATAATAATAAAAGAATTTTATTGAAATGAGAATTACATTTCATTCCAAAGGGCAATTGACCGAGGTCCTTCAGCCCATTTAGTTTATAAACCTTAATATAATTTTTTTCATAGCAATGTACAGGTAATGTGTGATTTATGTAGTACATATTTTATACAAAAAAAAAATCTAGTTTTAATAGGTATACAAAAAAAAATAAAAATTTATAAATATGTGTGCAATATAGTATAAATGTCCTGTATTATTCTAGAGATACAATTATCTCCCAAAGGGAATTAGCAGGGTGTGTGCATCTCCTTATTCCGTCGATCCTCCTTATACAAAATTCATCGATTGAATTGTTGTTATGTTGCTTTTGGCAAAATCTTCGTGTAAGAGTGGAAAGTCTTTCTTGAATGGGCTGGATGTGAGTTTCAGTGTATAAGAGGTGGTTTGGCGGGTTATGTAGAGGATTGTTGGGATGCCGAATTTTTGTTATTGTTCGGGTGGCACTCGTTTCGGCTACCTTGATATTTTTAATAGCAGGATTTTTTAAGTTAGAGAAAATTACGTGTCCATACTCTATGATCGGTCTGCAAATTAATTTATAGATTTTACCCATAGTGGTTATATTAATTCCATCTCTTTTATGAGATAATCCTCTAAAATCCTCTTGAAATTATTTTTTTTTTTTTCACATTAGTTGTATGATTGTTAAAATGGATTTTATTGTCGATGGTAATCCCTAGATATTTTGCAGATACTTCTGCATGAATTGTCTGATTGTATATGTTTAATGAGGGGGAAGTTGAAGGTGTATGCTGGAATATAATTAAGTGGGACTTAGAGGGATTGGGTTTAAGCCTCCATTTGTTAAACCATAAAGATGTAGCATCTGCGAGATTTTGGAGATTTTCCATTGCTGCATTTATAGATTTGTCGTGTGCTATCAAGGTGGTATCATCTGCAAATTGAAGTATATATGCTTGATGTGAAAAATGTTATGGATTATCGTGGTAGATATCTGAACAGTAGATATTGTAGAGGAGTGGTGAAAGCGGTGATCCTTGTGGAAGGCCTTGCTCAGGGGTAAATTCATAAGATATGGCGTTCTGGACCTTCACTCTTAATTTCCAGTTGAACACAAAACAGTTAACCAAAAGTAGAAGATGTCTAGAACATCCTCATGTGTATAGTTTGTATAGTAAGCCCTTATGCCAAACACTGTAAAAAGCTTTGTTGATGATTGAAATTATTTACAAAACGTTTGCGCAGTTTGGCTAAGAGCTCCTCTCTGCTTTTATTGGTTGGGTCGTTTATCTCATTGATATAAGTATTAATTATCATGTCATGAATTGTGACAGGAGAGTGGATTCTGTGTTTTTTGTTTTTCTGTGAAATTTCGTGGGATTTTTTATTCAGTGATTTTATCTGTACATAAGGAATACCATCAATTGGTGCTTTCGGTCTATTGGGACATATGAATGACCATGCCTAGTGTTCCTCTGAGCCACAACTGGTGCATTTAGGTGGTGATGTGGAAGAGCATTTATTAGTAGAGCGAGTTCCAAGGCATTTGGAACATTTGATGGGTGTGTTACTAATTTCTGTTGTGTGGTCAAATGCTAGACATCTACTACATGGTTTTGGTGTTGGTGGTGGTGGTTTGCTTGGGTAAACCGGATAGTGACGATAATTAAAGTAAAGACCCTCGGTGAGTAGTGTTTCAAAAGAAGTCGCTTTATTTGTTGCACGTGATAAGATTCTCCTACAGTATCGATGTTCTAGTTTGTATACATTCAGAATTTCACTGATTGTTTTGTCCTCTATCTCAAGTTCAACGTTTGCTATAATAACTGAATAGCTTGCACTAACAGTAGGTATGGGGAGGGGGTTGTGTTGGGAGATGTTTTATGATAGTTGAGAACCCTTCCAACTTCAACCATTTTGTCTAGAGTTTGTATAATAGATTCTTCTGGGGTATCAGTTTTAAGTAAAAATCCTTTTTTAGTTTGAATTATTATGTCTCTCACTTTAGGATAGATCCTACTCCAAATATTTGTGAGCTCTAATCTTGTGTAACTACTTTCAGTTGTTATGTAGAATAAATGTTTATATTTTTTGTGGTGTATTTCATTCTTAATATGAGGAGAATAGTTTTTGTTTGGTATGGTCTTTTTGTTTGTCTGCGAGTTTTTACCTCCTATGTTTTTTGTGGTAGAATTTATCTCAACAGTTTTTGTTTGGCTGTTTTGTGGAATATTACCTGAAATAATATTGTTAATTTTATCCTGGGTGTACTGTTCTAATCCAATTTTCTTATTTTTACGCCTTTTCTTTTTAGCCTCTGTCCATTCTTGGGTATCATCCACAACCTCCATTTGATTTCCATCGCTTTCTGATGACATATCAATCACAATTTCAAAGATTTCAAACACCATTCTCCAGTCCCAAACGATAACATTCGCAACTTGTGAATGGCTCCATCTGGTGGCGACTTATTGCAATATAAGTCGGTGACGTACTCGGACTAAGTTATATTTAACAAAATATAAAGCCAACGCAAAGTGGATTAATTATTATTCACCTATGCCGTACTGATGAGAGCTAACAAGCTTGAAACTAGTGTGTGGCTGGTGATACACGACAGCTCTACACTGTGGTCCTTTCTATAGGATTAATCTGTCTGCTGGGGCGTATTGCAATCAGATTTTTGTTTGCGTTTTCTGATTGAAGACGTAGTAGTATGTCACAAGTTTTAGGGCATAATTTTCAGTCGTTTTGTAAACGCACATTGTGCACCTTGATGGCATGCCAGCCTCATCCCTGACAGCCAATATCCAATGTCAGTGTCCACATTACACCGAGCGCAAAGTATAATATAAATATTTGAATTTGCATTTATTTAATTTACATATTATATTATTATTATATGTTCACATCTAAAACTAAAAAAATAATATAATGTGCTGTTCTACTTTTTATTGTACTTAATAATTTGCAGTACTAATCAAACCTTAACTTGCTTATTTCCAATAGATAAAAAAAAAAAAAACTTTAAACCAAAAGATCAAATTAAAATCTCTTACCTTCTGATCCGAAAGTATGTCAAATATTTAATGGGCCGGCTAGCTTATCTTTCCCTTCAGGAGCAGGTTCAAATTCAGTTCCTATTTAAAATGAAATTTTTATTAAAGTAAAATTTTTAATCTGATATAAATAATTTATTTTCTTTGATATTTAGATAATTTAGCTTTATAACAGGTTCGAAAGTCTAATAAGTACACTATTTAAATTTTAATATACGACCTTGTCCAAAATTAAACACACAAAAACCTTCCTTCTTCGTAGCTACACACTTCTCTTTCCAAATCCAACAATTCTCCTTTCATTAATTCTTCACCTTATCTCGTCCTTATCTCCTCTGCAACTCCAAACCACAATAACACCTCTACCTTCTTATTTACAGTCTATTTTTCTCTTCTTCGCTGATCTCCGCAATTTCTGACTTTCAATTCAATTTCAAAATTCTTAATCCTTGTTTATTATTTTTCTTCTTCACTCCCTAATTTTCACTTGTTCTTTTTTTTCTTAAATTTGTTTTTCCAATTTTACAACCTCTCTTTTATCTTTTGTTTATTGTTCTATCTCACTAAATATCAAAGTATCCAAAATAAACAAAACAAAACACCATATGAATTTTGATTAATTTCATTCCAAACATAACCTAACTTAAACCTCCTTCTCTTTCTCCAGGAAAAGATTTACCAACTATAAAATAAAATTTCCCTACTTAAAAGAAATGTCATAATGACTTAAATGTCAGAAATTATTTCAACAACAACTTAATAACTACTAACATAGATGTCAGTATCAAACTTACTGTTGACATCAAATAAAAACTTTAAAACTATTAAAACAACTCTAAACAAGTATTAACATTCTAAAACACATATCTTTTGGATCTTTAGCTAATTTAAATAAATTTTGAAAACCATCTAAAGGAAATAAACAAATTCAAACCTTTATTCAGCAAATAACACAAACATGCAATCTTCGTAATCGTCCAATATGCAAATACATCGCAATAAACATTATTTTAGCGCTGTTTGGATAATATATAGAGGCATATGTGTACTAATGCATTACATTTATTTCATTTACATATTAGTATTTAATTTCATAATTTCACATTAAAAACTGCTAAAATAAAATTAAACATTTTTTGGTACTTTTTGAACAATATAAGGGTACATGTATACTAATAAGTTACACCTTAAAACACAAAGGAAAAATAGTATGTGTAACTATATGGCACCATTGACACATATTTTAACTTCTTTTTGTTCCTATTTATCAAATTGGAAATTAGTGTTCTATTTTATATTCATAAGAAACATTGATTGATTTTAACACATTAGTTATTTTTCCTGCTTGATATCTGAACGTATTCTATTCAATATTCAAATCGTGTATCAAGTTTTGCTTGCGGAGTGGCTTGCCCACTCTGGGTTGTAAATCGTTTAAACGCGCAAGAGGTACGTCTCGTTTTGATGTATATTACAGGCGTAAGATCAAAGTGAAAGACCAACATATGCTTAGACGTAGTATAATTGAAATCACGATTTCAGAGAGAGGCTCGCCTCCCCTGGCTTGGCGCATGACATTCCTAATTGGAATTCGACAGTATTACCCTCATGTGGACTTACATAAGACGGATTAATATGTAGTAAAAATAGTATCATAAATAAAATTAACTTTTTGAATTTCAATGTTACAATTAATAAACCGCAAAATTTTATTTGATAATTAAACTATAAAAATATAAATATAACTTTACAACTACGGCTTATGTGATTGGGTGGGCACTGCCTACCCTGCCATCCTTGACGAGCCGCCATTGATTACTTGTATAATCTCTCAAGTAATAACATTCTGTAATTGTTTTGTCTGATCACTCCGATTTACCCCGTTCCCAAATTTTACTACACACATTAAGGTTTTTGGTGGATACAGAAGTAAACTTAAAATATTTGTTCATTCTCAGATACCTGGCTACGATATAATTTTATAAGTGCGTTGTATGCTCCACATTTCCTTTCATCATTTAGCAATTTTAGAATAAGTTTTGCAATGGGTCCTTTGAAAAACTGTGTTAATATGCCCCTTACAATGTTGCAAATATCATGAATTGATCGCTTTAAATCTGTTGGGACAGTGTCACCCATGTTTACGATGTACTTATTGGCCAGAACTGCTATTTTCATTTACAGACATGCCTTGCTTTGAAACATTTGTACCCAAAAAACACTTTATCACCAAGTACTTGTTTCAGCATTCTGTGCTTCTACTGCTTTTTTTAAAATCTCAATGCAAATTCATGATTACTGTTTATCCAGGGTGCCCACTTTCCTGGAAAACTGGGAAAAGTCAGGGAATTTCATGTTGGTCAGGGAAAAGTCAGGGAATTTTAAGAAATAGCCAGAGAAAAACGCATATATTTTAATATATTTTTATCCTTGCTTGCAGCCAAGAATTTTTTATTTATTGCGACTTTACGCGACTCAATCGAAGTTATTTTCACCGAAAAATTGCACAACTAGGCAACACATTGGCTGATTCTCTGCGATAAATTGCATCATCCGGCAATAGTGGTTGTTTGAGCACACGGTCAAATTGTTGTGTTATGCGCATTCAGTGTAAAGCAAATGAAGCTGACCTTTAATTGTGATCTACAAAACTGCGCGATTTCATTTCATTCCACTATATACTTACTATTCGAATTCATTAGTGTTTACTTCAATTATGGAAAATTCAAATATTGCATATGTTATTAGACACTAAAAGAAAATCTAAATTTAGATATTTTATTGTACCCAAATGTCCAAGTATAACAATACAATACCAAGATAAATTATTTATTAGTTTACCTCTAATCCCAATACGTGAAACTTGTGGCAAAAAGCAATGAAGCACGATGTATTTCTTGGACCCAAAACACACAAATATGTGTGTGAAGGTCACTTTAATGTAAGTAGATATTTGTATATTATACACCACGAGAAAAAACAGAAAAAAACTGAAAAAAAGTTGTTTTAGCTGGAGTTTTTTTTGTAGGGGGACAATATTTGAAAAATAAAAAGCCTTGGTGCTTTAGTACGAACGTATTACATGTGCCAAATTTAGTTGGAATCTGTTCGGCCCTTTCGAAGTTTTTTAAAAAAACTGAAAACATTGAAAACAATTTCTTGGGGTTGCATCATTTGAGCAATTTCTAATAGACGCACGATCAGAAGATCAGGTATCTGACTGAGAAAAAACTGTAAAAAAGTTGTTTTTGATGGAATTTTTTTTGTAAGGTCGCAACCCCTATTGCTATTTGAAAAATAAAATGCGACGGTAACACCTTGGCACCAATGGATCATGTGTGTGTTAAATTTGGTTGAAATCCATTCAGCATTTAGAAGATTAATCAGGTGCATGAATTCTGCGACAACGACAGACAGACCAACGGAATTTTTTTAGACTTATGGAATGTACACATTATGAAACGTCGAGAAATGTAAAAAAAAAACGGGACCAAAAAAATTTCTGCCCGGCATGAATACAATACCTTGTGGTTGTAAGGGAAGTAAATGTTTGTATTTTTGAGAAACTAAAAAATTCTATTTTATTATTAATTTTGTAACGTAATAAACACATTTTTTTTTTAGTTACTTTGAGAAAAAAAACAGCTGCTATTAACGATTTCGTTTTAGAACTTACCGTTGCATTTTTCCACATCTCATTTCAGCACTTACAAATTGGTGATTTGTATTAAAATTCTCCTCACCATAATTAAATCTACCATTAGTAGATTAGGCGAATCCGCTTTTAAATAGCGACGTTTGCGCATTGTGAATTTTAAAAGTAATATTATGACATGTTGGGTGCCAAAAATATATGACGAGCCTATTTAGAGTAAAGTAATATTGATATCACAAAAAGAAATGAAGTGAATATGGGCTGCCGAGGGCTAGCTCAGCTCTAGTCGGTGAGGGGGTAGGTTAAGGTTCATACACACAGTTCCATACCTGTTTTCCAAAACCCCGAATCGTTGTCCAAAGTGAAAGCAAAAGGTTGTCAATAAAATTCCAATTAGGGGTCCACAAGTGGAGAACAAGAGTAGGTGACCGAAACCCAGGCCTCTCTTGCTCAGGAGATGGGTAACGCCAGGCTCAATAATTGGGGGGAATTCGTAAAATTCGGGATTGAACATTACGAAAACAACAAAAAGTAACAAAAAGTTGAATAAAACAGAAAAGAAGGAAAAGAAGAAGAAGAAATAGAAGCCCTAAAAAAATAATTTCATAAGTATACTAAAAAAAAATTAAAAAGATCTTTATTCCTTACACAAAGGTGTAGGGCGGCTTAAAATCGGCGATCCAAGAGATCAAACTTGGAAGTAATTCCTCGTGAGCCGGCTTTCTACAATTACCACAGAAAATGCGTTAGGGAGACATGTGCTTGCTTCACAAAAAAAAAAATATAATCTACTTACAATTCAAAATCCGAATTAGTCGAGTAAGGTGTGTCGTTCTAAACAACCATAACATACACAACCAACCATGAATTTCCAATATCCCATGAAAACATCAAATGGAAAGCCCCATTAACGGCAATTAATAGTCTCAGCTACAAAATTTAACAGCGCGGCAACCCTGGATACACCCCTCAATAATTACCTACTGTCTACCTAAAAGGCATAAATCAGCATTTAGCACGTAACAGTATGACCTAACAAACCCTTGCACGAGTTCAAAGTGGACGAGTTGTGGGACATAATGACATCACTGCCTCGCGATCCGGGTGAGCGTTTAATTTGATTTTGACCTCGTATATTTCAAAAACTACTTACCTGATCAACTTAAAATTTTCAGGGTTGACCCCATACACCATGAATGCTTCATAAAAATTAGGTAAATAGTGTAATTTGAGGTTTGACCAAATGACCCTATTGACTTTTGGGTTGTAAACAGGCCCGCCGAGAGGGGGAGGTAAGAGGATGATTCCCCGGCAAGGGCTCGTTTAAGGGGTCCAGTGTATACATTTTTCCCCCTTCGCTCATCAAAAAATGTTCTGCTTCCCTGGTTATAAAAATTAAGTCAGGGAAACTGAAGTCTCCCAGTCAGGGAAATCAGGGAAAGTCAGGGGATTTGGGGAGCGATATTAAGTGACCACCCTGTTATCATTAGCCATTTCAGTTAAAAACATATTTCCGAAACAGAAACGGCAAAAGCAGTTACATAAACACAGAACTGGAGAATGTATGCGCCCAACTGGCCACACATAATATAAGAATTAAGCAAACTCACAATCTATAATTGTAAGAACAATGTTACTTTAGTTAGTACTAATTATATGTGCTTCAACTCCTTTCCGCACAAAAGCAACACAGTGAATTATATAAAAAATATACCATAATAATATACAACAGACAAATTATCTCTGAAAACTTTGAAGGTAAACAACGTAATAAGCTTATTAGTATTAGCGTTTTTGTTTACCTGATTCCCACACATCTTGATATTTAATTATTTATAGACAAATAAATGCGAAGACTCTGCCGATGGTATATTCTCATCTTTCACTGCTCTTACTGTTCTTCATTAGCAGCTAATTATCCCCATAAAAATGTTAAATGTTACTAAATGTGTCCTGAATATTCTAGAAAAAGATGCTAATTAAGTCCTTGAAACCCCAATCCATTAGGTGATGAATACATTCTATCCTTACAATTTTTTTTTGATATTAGTGTTTCCATTTTGTAGAATCCACGGTACATTCCAAGCTTAGAAAGTTTTTTACAAACTGAGGTGGTAACGTTTTTGAAGCAGTATCGAAGGTGTCATGCCAACTGTTAAATAATTAATTTATGTAAATAGGAACATATAATTCGTAATACACGTATACAGGGTGTTTTGTAATAAGTAAACATAGAGCAACTACTTGTATGTCAAGTCAAAATATGAAGATTTGACCTTTCTTAAATAGCAAATAAAATTATGCTTAAGTTACATATTTGCATTTTCCTCGAAAACCTTTAGTCCATCCAGGTGCACCTCTTTGTTGTACTTAACTGATAATGCCTTTTAATTCCCTGTGGAAATACATAGAATGATACAGTACTGGGACTGCAGCAAAAGACATTCCTCCCTCCCGTTTTTGAGGGTGAGGAATTCAATGGTGACAATGGTTTACACCCCAATTTAGTGCAAATCACCCCTTTATGGGCGTATGAGAGCTTGTCGGATCGGGATTTTTTTTGCTAAACTTCAAATTGAGCAACTATCGACCACAAGCCACACCCCGCCCGACCCCAAGAGTTGTGTGGTTTCAACTCACCACCAAAAACCAAAATGCTTTCAAAAAGCTTCAAAACAAACAGAAATTGGTATGCCCCCATTTTCGAGGGTGACGATGGAGGCAATATTTTCCTTTCAGCCCTTCCACAACTACCCCCAAATGCAAAAACTTGTCACTTGTCAAAAATTGTGGTTGAAAGTTGCTTAATTTTCTGGAATTAAGCAAAAAAAAAACAAGTCACTATTATTTAGAGTTTCATATAGCTCTTGGTCCGCATTATTATTATTAGCCGTTACTCGAGTCCGAGTATAATGTTACAGTCGATAAATTGTGTACAATAAAAAACAAGTAAAAGGTGTAGTCTATTGTAATTCCCATTCATCTACGGTGCACACGACTATGGCTATAGAGGCCAATTCGGGAGAGCACATGTCGACCGCAGTCAGGACAAATATAGACCTGGTTAGGTCTTGGATTCGACCTTCTTGCAGCAACATTTCCTTGATAGCTGGCCACAACCCCTCGCCATTCGGTTCTGTCCGCTGCAAGTTGTTCCCATTGCTCGTCTGCAATACCGCAGGATTTTAGATTTTCATGGAGAGCGTCTTTGAACCTCTTTCGTTTATCGCCACGCCTTCTTCTACCGCTTAGCAATTCACCATAAAGTGTACATTTAGGAAGGCGGTTATCATGCATACGATGAACGTGACCTGCCCATCTTAGGCGTGCTCTTGAAATAAGCACCTCAATTGGAAGGTTGTTTGCTCTCCTGAGTACTTCCACGTTTGATATGTGATGGAACCAACGGATTTTCATCATACTTCTGAGGTGTCTTTGCTGAAAACGTTCTAATTCTTTCACATGGCGACGGTAAGTGACCCAGCTTTCACATCCATATAGCAGTGTTGGAATGACAACTGCTCTGTAGACAGCCATTTTCGTTGATAAAGTAAGGTCGTGGTTGTCAAATACTCTCTCTCTAAGTCCCCAGAGTGCTCTAGATGCAGCGTTAATTCTATTGCGAATCTCGCTGTCCATGTTTGCTTTGTCATTAACAACGTTGCCTAAGTAATTGAACTGATCCACCACTTCAAGAGAATTTCCGTTAAGTGTAATGTCTATTTGGTTCACTTGATGAGGAGTTGACATAATCTTAGTCTTTCCAATGTTGATTTTAAGTCCCAAGGAATCATAGCTCTGGGCATACACATCTAAAAGTTCTTGAAGCTCTTCCGGCATAGAGGCTAAAAGTGCACAGTCATCCGCATACTGGAGATCACAAATGAATCGTGTGCGTGTCTTCGTGAAAGCTCTAAAGCGCCCTATGTTAAAGAGACCACCATCAAAACGGTATCTGAGACCTATTCCTCTGACTGTCAGTTTGTTGTCAGCAATAATTGTTAGAGCAGTGGTAAACAAATTAAAGAGTAGGGGTGCCAGGACACATCCCTGCCTAACTCCAGTGAGGGTTTGGAAAGGTTCGGTTGCCTCATTATTATACATCACCTGGGCGTTGTTGTTTGAATGTAGACTGCGACATACTTCCACAATTTTTCTAGGGATACCTAAGCGGAACATAATTTTCCAGAGCACTTCCCTGTCCACCGAGTCAAACGCCTTGGTTAAATCAATGAAGGCCGTGTGAATTTCTCCTTGATGTTCGAGTGCTTTTTCTTGAAGCTGTTTAAGTGTGAAGATTAAATCCGATGTGCCTCGGTTTGGTCTAAAGCCACTCTGTGTTTCAGGAAGTAACTTTTCCATAACAGGTGTTAGCCTATTTGCCATCGCTTTAGTGAGTATCTTCCCTCCAACAGCCAGGAGAGCTATACCCCTGTAATTTCCACAGTCCGCAGCGCTCCCTTTGTTTTTGAAGAGGTTGATTAAAATTGTATCACGAAACTCCTGCGGAGCTTGACCACTTTCCCACACGACATCAAACAGTTTTTTGAGGTAGGGTATGAGCTCTGACGACACAGCTTTAAAGATCTCAGCTGGGAGTGAGTCGGCGCCGGAAGATTTGTTATTTTTTAACTGCCCAATGGCGGTTAAGATCTCTTCCGTTGTTAGTGGTTTATCTAAGTCTCCGAAGGTGTCATATTGAGGGATAAGATTTATAATATCGTGATCGGCTTGACTTTGCTGGTTAAGAATGTTAGAGTAGTGTTCTTTCCATCGGGCTCTTATTTCCTGGTCTTCTTTGAGGAGATTTCCATTTAAATCTTTAATAGGGCACATATTTTTCCGACTGGGGCCGTACACTGCTTTTACTCCTTGAAAGAAATTCCTGTAGTCGTGGGAATCGGCGTACCTTTGAATTTCTCTGGCCTTGCTTGCCCACCACTCATTCTTTATTCTTCTGATTTCGCGTTGCGTTTCATACTTAGATTGGGTAAAAGCTTCTGCTTTTGATGAGTCGTTGGGGTGGTTGATAGCGTTTTGGAAGGCAGTATGTTTGCGGTCAAGAAGTTCTTGTATAAAAGCTTCATTATCATTGAACCAGTCCTCCTATTTTTTACTTGCTTCAGTGCCAAGAATTTCCTCACTCGCACTTTTTAAACTGTCTTTAATTTGTGTCCAGGTAGCAGCGACATCTACAGAATTGGTTTCTTCTAGTGCACTCAAATTCTCTTGAACTTTTTGCTTTAGCTGTTCGACGGTTTGTTGGTCACGCAAATTTACTAATACAGAGACGGAGTCTACGTTTTACTTGAGTTCTTCGGTGTTTGGGTCTTATAACAATTTTCATTTTAGAGACAACAGGACGATGATTGGTCCAACATTCACTATCAATGCGCGCCTTTGTAATTTGGACGTCCTTGAGATGCTTCCTACGTACGATAACATAGTCCAGTAGATGCCAGTGACCTGATCTGGGGTGACGCCAGGTGCCTTTAAATTTATCCTTTTGTCGGAAAATGGTGTTTGTTATAACTAGATCATGCTCGGCGCATTTAGTTAGGAGTAGTTGACCGTTAGCGTTCATGTTGCCCAAACCGTTCTTGCCTATGATGCCTGGCCAGGTGTCTGCATCTCTCCCTACTCTAGCATTAAAATCGCCAAGAATAACGAGTCGTTCCGTTTTAGGTATTCTACAGAGGGTTTCTTCCAGCTGTTGATAGAAGCTTTCCTTGGTTTCGTGACTTGCATCCAGAGTGGGAGCGTAGGCGCTAATTAGATTTACCGCGTTGCCATCTGATAGCTCATAGCGTAGCAGCATTAGATGCTCGGATAGGCCTTGTGGTACTTGTGTTAAGTTGGATACAAGTTGATTCCGAACGGCAAATCCTAGTCCATATTGTCTTCTTGGATTGGTGGGAAGACCTTTCCAATAGAAGGTGTAGTACTTTTCTGTGAGAGAGCCTTCCTCCAAAAATCGAGTTTCGCTGAGAGCTGCAACGTCAACATTGAGTCGGTGAAGTTCTCTATCTATTAAAGCAGTTCTTCTTACAGGCCGATCGGTGCGAGTGCTGTCGTTCAAAGTACGAACATTCCAAGCGCCGTAGATGAAAGAATTAGTTTTGTTGGATTTAACTTGTCGGTGTTTTTTCGACATTCGATGAGTTGTCCCTGTGGGCACCCTCCCCCGGAGATCCGATCGGGAGGGTATTTTACCTCCGGATGATTTTGTCCCACTTGAACGCTCCATCATTTTTTTAAAGCCTTAATCGACTGAAAACGAAACTGCATTTATGCAGTTTTAGCTGGAGCAGGTATGCAACTGACCAGCTCGGTTGCGGAAGGCGAGTGATGTGGCCCCATGGCACAGAAGGAGACTGCGACGATGGGGTAACCAAACGATTCCAAAAGCAACCTTTGTGTGCGGTGGGTTATTTTTACCGCACTCTTCGTGAGAAGGTGAATGTGCTCACGGCAAAAGGTAAGGGTTATTCCGCCCTTACTCGGTCGTTAGAGCCTCGTTAGTGAAAACAGGGTGCATCAAGTTCAAATTGAACTCATCGCGAAGGTGAGGTTAACAATTGAGTAGGAGAGGCTATAGCTTGCGCTTCACCACCTCATTACACCTCTCTTGGTCCGCATAATTGTTATCAGACACTCTAAAGTATTTGCATCTTATCGCAAGCACATCGGACCTAGTAATCATGTGCAAAGGTTGATCAAGTCGTTTTCCATCTCGAAGTTTAGTCTCATGTCTGTAAATTTATGCTTCCCGTACATAAGACACGATAATTTTTCCTATGCATACTCGCTTCCCAGTGCCAAAGGGTTAAATATCTTAATATGAAACTATTAATCTTACAGTAAAAGTCTATTGATATGGTACAAAGTAAAAAGTAGAAATTTGGCACATAGCCGTTCCAATTTCAACACATTTATTAATAGTTAAACAGTAAAATACACCTCCCTGAAATGTGACCCAGAATTAAGCAACCATCCACTACAAAGTGTTGTGTCAATTGAGAATATCGGTAACAATAGTCATATTTTGACCTGATCTACAAATATATGCTCTGTATACATTTACTTTTGAGACGCCTTATGTAAGCTCCAAACGGAACTTATATTAGCAATGGCAATTAATTAACATTAATTTCTAAGCTTGGTGTAAACTATACGTATTCTAGCCAGACAATGTATTTATTAAACTTTTTTGCCCAACATACCATACAACATGATTTCTTTATAGATTTTATAGAAAAAAACAGATGTTGAATAAAGCAAAAGGTTGTAGGAAAAGGAAAAAGTATGTTGGTTTATGTTATCGTATGATTGTTTTATGTTGTTTATTCGTGTCATATCTTTTAAGGTCAAACTAGTACTCATTTCTGTTTCTGGAAAATCTCAATAATGGAATTTTTTTTAAAATGTAAACTTTCTATATGTGTAAAATTTTTTGTAAACATCACATAAAATTAAAGGGAAAGAATTAGTTTGTTTAATAATGAGCTTGCAACAGTTTCATTGTGATTATAAATCCAATTATGTACAGTAAGTACATGGGTATGGTTCTTTGTTTTTACGCATGTTCCCCTCATAATATTCGGAGGTGTAGAAATCAATTACATTTTAGATGTAGGATTGTTTACAAAAATTTAATTACATAGATTTCATACCCTGCTTTGAGGTCTCATATCTCTATTGCAATAAAATTTACTGAGTTCCATATCAGCTTACTTTTTTCATTATATGGTGCAGTTTAAGATCTGCTCCCTGACATATCCTAATATAAGATTCCCAAAATTTGAGGAGACAGTATGTAAGAAATAGATTTTTTTCGCATGTTTGTTCTTTTTATTTCTAATTTGAACTACTGTATGTCAGGTTCTATTTATCGTAGAACATTATTGTTGGTCTTATTTTCTTAGTTATAAAGAATAGTGGAATAGGTGTTCTACGCTTTTTGATACATTGCATAATTTTGAAGTTATAACACGAACATTTAAAAAATGGGACCTTTTCAATATATCATTGTTTTTAATTTATCATGCACATTAATTTTATGATTGAATTTAAACTGAACAACTAAAACCCAGTTAGATGATTTTGAATGAGTTTATGTAAATTCGTTTAACTTAAACGTAAACTTTATTGTTGATTATACTTTTCTGATTTTACCAAATGTGTTAAGACCATAGTTTGACCTTAAAATTCATAGTGAAATCTTTGGTGAATGATATCATAGCATTCATTCCTTTATTCTACAATCTTCATTCTATTAGGTTTTCGTAAAATATGCCTACACAAATGTTGAATTTGCTATTCTTTAGCGAATAAGTGGTAATTACAACTCAATCCATTGAATAAATTACATGAATGTAGAAATAAAATATAATTTGGTTACTAGATGGACTTTACAGGCTTTCACTGCTTTTTATGTTTTGAATATAAATCGTGCTGCTTTTAGCTTAAAATCAAGCTAATAAAACCAGAATATAGTTCTAAAAATATTTCACTAATTTTTTATACATTACTACAGATACGTATTGTTTATGTCATTCTAAAACTAGTTATGTAAATTTCACAAATGGTCCAAAATATTTTTATTTTAAAGGATATTTTCGATTTAATGATATCAGTTGGAACTGGTGATTAGTTTTAACAAATATAAACTGTACCGTTAGAAGTTAGAAAATAAGAAGCGGGACATTATTCAAATAATTATAAAAAAATTTCATAAATTAAATTGTTCAAATTAGTTTGGTTGTCTAATTTCCTAATGTTCCTAAGGGCCGGTTTTTCAATACTCAATTAAAAGTGTCTGCTATGTAGCTAGTAGTTAAGATTAACTGTCAGCCAATGTTCTAGTTAACGTTGTGACTGTTTTTCCAAGCAATATTTAGGTTCCAGCTAGCTAACTTTTGGCTAGCGAATGTATTACGATTGGCAATCCTGACAGCTGGAAAATCAAACTTACGCATACGCTCATAGCTTATGCAATATAAGCGTTGACGCTCAGCCCTATTCTATAAAATATAAATACTGGCACGATTTGGCGGGTGACAGACAGTGACAGTATTTTTATGTAAAAAAAGATATTAATCGTTTTTATATAGTCGTGTACAAATTGAGTGAAATATAACATAAAATAGGTATCAGTTCCAAATAAATAACAAAATGTTCCTCTTTGCTAGGTAATTACACCGGGTGTAACAGGATCATGGTATACTCCCCTTTTTCCTCTAATTTTGAAGATGATTGAAATTTAGGATATACTACATACATAATAAGCGGCAATTTTTGACATACAATTGATTTTTTTTTCACTTCCGGTCTCACCTGAAGTGACACTAACTTTCGATTTTTAAATGGAACACCCTCTATATTATTGCATTTTTGAATTCTGCATAATTTTCTGAATCCAACGATGCCAAATAATAGTACGGGAGACCGTAACCAAAATTTTTGCCTGATCGCCTAATGAATAATACCCACATAGTTAATGGTAATAGTTTATTTATTGTGTGTGACAATACAATATTGTTTACACTCGTCAAGTACACAGATAATGAATATAAAACATACACTTAAATACAATGATACAAAGCAATGGCGTCAGAATGTTGGACATAAGTACAATAATTATAAAATACAGTGATTACATTAAAATAAAATAAGTATTAACAACACAGATTACTTTTTTAAAAATCATTAAAATATGTGATAAATTCGTTAATCTCATAGATTGATAGTCAAAAAAAAAAAATGTTTGTATTTATCGCACATTTTAGTATGACATATGAATAAATTCCTTATTAGTAGTACTAATTAATGGTACCACGGTACTGATATGGTTCCATTGGAAAAAATTGAGTTTTGCCTCAAAAACAATTTTGGTGGATTTTATTTACTCATAAATCACGTAATTTAATGTTTTTAACGGGATTTAGATTTTTGTAGCATTACTCGGGTCATTTAGAAAAAATTGGAACCGTCATGGCACACTTAAATGGAAAACTAAAAATTATATTATAAAAAAAATTGATGTTTGAAATGTCACTTATTGGGCATCGTTGGATTCAGAAAATTATGCAGAATTCAAAAATGCAATAATATAGAGTGTTCCATTTAAAAATTGAAAGTTTGTGTCACTTCCGGCGAAACCGGAAGTGAAAAAAAATCAATTGTATGTCAAAAAGTGCCGCATTATGTATGTAGTATATCCTAAATTTCAATCAATACTCAAAACTAAAGGAGAAAAGGTACCCCCCCCTTTATCCTGTTACACCCGGGTATAATACAGAATTTATATCCATAACACAAGAAATAATACCGGTATGTGATGGTTTCAATTGTATGTTCTATATGTTTCAAAATTAATAAAACTCTTTTCTCAAACGAAATCTCATGAAAAAATCCACATCATCAAATTCCTCAAAGGGATTGTTTTGTTCCCTTACGACATACGGCCTTCACTCATATTCTATAAATTCTATAAACTCTAGTTCATCATTGCTTACAAAATCAAATGCTTCCATATTATCACCGTTTACTATTTACTTCGAATAAAACTTAAAAACAAATATGTTAGGTTAAAATCAAAGAAGGTAAACAAATTAACCTATCATTTTAATAAAAATAAAAGCATTACTGCGGCGTCACGCATACGTTAAGTATATAGCCATCGAATAGATTAATAAACAGACACATTCAAGTATCAGCTAGTTTAGCCGAGAATTTGACTAGTGGTTAGGTGAAACTGTGACTTGAAAAAACAGTTTGACTGGCGGTTAAGTTAGCTGTTGATTAGATTACCTTAACTGAGCTTTGAAAAACCGACCCTTAAACAGTAATCATTTGTTAAACAGGCTATTTAATTTTTCATATATTGAGTGCAGAATTCTATAGTCACCCACTCTAAAGCGTATGCTTACCAATTGGCAAATTTAAACACCTTTTCAAGATTCATGAAAGACAGTATCTAAATACATGACAAATATACAGGATAGACTAATACGAGGTTTACATTGCACAGTTTAGAATTATGTGTGGAATTTAATCACGACCAAGTAGCCACATCTGGTTTCCGCTTTTCCAATAGCATTTTACATTACTATTTGGCAAATTTCAAGCAATATTTTGATATAGTCCTTGAGCTAATTGGTCTGTATTTTATTTGCATACACTTTTCCCTTCAGTAAAAAGTCTGACAGTAATGATATCGGTTTGCCCAAAAAAATTCTTCTGAAAATTTCTATTGCGGCTTACGATATTGAGAATTTTTTACTTTCTTTTTTTCATCCATTATGTTTGGCATTTTATAATGTATTAGTATCCGGGTGTCTAATAGCTGGGAAATCCTGGAAAACTGGGAATTATATTGGGTTTTTATGGCAGACTTGAAAATGGGAAATATACAGGAAATTTTAGGAGCATTGAAACAGAATTTGATTAACCCGGAATTTTAGCAAAATTCATATCCGCATTAGTATATAAATGTGACCTAAAAGGAATGAGTGCAGGTGCTTTCACTGCCATTCTTATCATCGCTTAAAAATATTTTGGTGGTTTGCTTTATAGCTTCGTCAAGGAAGCTGCAGAAGGGTGGGTGATCACTGTCATTTTATTTTTCTGATGTTTGATGTTTTTACAAAAAATATGTACTGGGAATATGTGGGAAGTATATGAGATTTTTTAGGTTAGGATTTGCCAGACACCTTGAATATCTATTAGTACTTCAAACACATGTCAATCACTATATGGAAATGTAAAAGCCACAACTGTTGTTACTTAGCATTTAATCACTCATCAAATGAAATTCAATTTATTATCAAAAATTGTATGTAGATCGAAAAGACAATACATGGTTTTTGAACAAACAAGGATAGACTTCCCTATAACTGGCTCTGAGACAGGTTTAATGAAAACAAGAAAAAAAGTTGAAGAGAACCGTGTTTTACCTACAACAGTTAGAATTGCCATTAATCATTTCATGCTTATTTTAACATTGTTAATTTAAAAGCACCTTTTAAATGTTTAAAAGATGCAATTAAATACCTTTCCAATTTGTAATAATTGTTCAATGTTACATATCACATACAAATATATTGATAACTATGTTGCAATAAATTATGATGGCACCATCTAATTTTAACCAATAATAGATCGATTTTAGCAAAGTAATGATCTCGGGTCTGGCATCCCTTTTTTCCATATTAACTGTGGTAGCATTGACACAGCTTGAGCTAAATTCTCAGAACCGCAATTTTCCATAAGAATAATTGTTGCAAAGTGGTGGGCATAACATTCATGTATTATTATTAGTATTCTGAGGCAATAAATTTAAAACGAAATTTTTTTGAGATTATGTCTCGGATGGTTTTCCTTTAAATACAGAATTCGCAAAAAATTATATTTTCGATTTTTAACCATCAATGATAATGATGATGATGATAATTAAAATCTGAAGTGTTCCCGCTTGTCCAGTATGTCAATTTCTCATTTTGAAGAAAACTATATTGAACAGATACCCAGTTTTTTCATTTATTTCCTAAGCAATCAGTTGGAGAAAAATTTATTATAAGCAAGGGCATTTAGAGTTTAGAGCCTTTGATAGGATAATTTTTAATCTAAATGTAATGAAAAAAAAATTGTCAGTGTATTGTTTTGCCCTTCTAATTTGTAATTAGCTACTACTAACTAAAGAGAATTATAACAATTTTTCAAAAGTTACTTTAGAATAATTTGAAGAAATCATTTCCCTACAAAAGATTTTCTAGCACTAACAATAAATTTGTTTTGTTGCAGAATAATTTTATTACAGCGTTTACCACTACATCAGAACAGTGAATAGCATAATCTTTAAATTCTTAGCAATGTTGTTTAGGCATATTATACTTAAGTAAATAAATTATAGTTTGATATTTATTTGCTTATAAAATATAATGTTAAAATTTAGATGAATAAAACATTGGCTGATACTTTTTGGCTTTCTTTACGTGCATGTTCCTGCATCCATTTCCTCGAGACTTTAATGACTTTTGCTGTTTTGTGGTCATGGTAATGTCAAAGAATACACTACTACTAAGTAGCGTCACTTTATATGGAAAAATATTTTTACAGATTTCGTCAAACTGACGAAGATTTGCAAACAGGAATGCATAAGATATTAGATTACGTTAAGAATCATGAAGATGCGTGGCCTTTTGCTGACCCAGTTGAGGAAGAATATGCCCCGAACTATTATACAGTCATCAGGAAGCCAATGGATTTGCAGAGGATGGAGGAGCGGTTAGAGTCTGGATATTATAAAAATTATTCGAAATTTCGGGCAGATTTTCAGTTGATTGTGGATAATTGTAGGCTGTACAATGGTGCTGAAAATGGTAAGTAACAAATGTATATCTTTAAATTATTTATCGCACTTAATACAACAGTGACTTAAGGAAACATTATAATTTAGTCACCAATAAAATAAACAGCTAGTGCTATAGTGCAATTGGTATATTTCCCTGTTTATATCTAATTTTTTTGAATCATTAAATATCTGTTGAACATGGAAACATGAATAGGTTGTCCTAAAATTTGCTTAAAATTAAAATGTCTATTTGCTAAAAGATTTAAGTAAGACCATTGTACATATGTTCGTTCATATTTTTTTGCAGAATATACTGAGATGGTTGGCAATTTACTTCTAGTTTTTGAGAAAGCAACTGAAAAGTATTTGGACCAAATATCATCATCCGATGATGATATTGCAGTAGAGTTTTTAGATGCCGAGACTGACAATAAAAATTCAAAGAAAAAAAGAGAGGAGGATATTCCTGCCACTTCTAAGCGAAAGCCAATGCTAGCGGCTCAGACAGATAGAAAACGTGATAGATCTCTCTCAGAAGAATCTTTAGGCAGTAAACGAAGTGATTCTTATGCGTCATTAGAAGATATCAGTGTGAAAACAATAAAGTCAAAGAAGACTGAAAAAGCAGAAAAAGTTACCAAGAAACAAGCCAAAACCACTAAAGGAAAAAAAGATAAATCTGATTCTAAGAAAGATAAATTTGAAACAAAGAAAGAAAAAACTGAAAGTAGAAAAGATAAATCTGAAACAAAAAAAGAAAAACCAGAAAATAAGAAAGAGAAATCTGATATAAAAAGGGATAAAACTGAAAGCAAAAAGTTAACAAAAGAAAATAAATATAATAGAACGAAAAAATCTTTTAGAAAACAAAAAAAGAAAAGTCCAGTTAGAAGTAGAAGTTCCAGTAGAAGTCCTAGCAGGAGTCCTCCAAGAAGTGATAGAAGCAGCCCACCTCCTTCGAGTCCTGATAGTCGATTTGATTTTGCTCCAAAGAAAAATCCCAAAAAGAGACAGTCACCGGATGTTAGTGAATCAGAAGATTCACTACCAAAGGGTAAGCTATTTACAACTCTAATGTATTGCCTAGATAATCTTTCAGTGAATATGCTTAGTTTATTTCTTGTTTTTTTTTCTTATCGACTTTTAGGTAAACAGAAAAAACATAGTAAATTTAATGAATTATTTGAAGAAAAATTAGATCACTCGGACAAAAAGCTAAAAAAGGAATATACTCCACCGTTATCTCCAAAACCCAAGGATAAACATAATAAATTACGAGAAACAATAGAAAAATTGAAAGCAAAGAGCGAAATCGCAAAGATAAAAAGTTGTGAATATGACTTTGAATTAGATGATCATCTAAAAGAGAACAAAGATAAAAACAAGAAACATGAAAAAGATGATAAAAATTGGGCCAAAGCTAAAGATAAGTCAGCGCATAAAACAACAAAGAAAGATTTTGATCTGGATTTGGATAATAATAGCACAATGGATAGTATACAGTCAGAAAGCAAAAAGTCAAAGAAGATTTCCTCAAAGAACAACAGCTCCATTAATAAAAATCCATCAACTATGGATGCACTCAGCATTGCCACAGAACAAACATTAAAAGATATTAATAAATGGTTGGATGATACGCCAAAATTTTCAGAATTTAGTTCAGCGAGCAATTCACCTTCTTATACAGGTTTAGATGAATTTGATACTCTTACCAGTAAGATAGAACAAGTTCCAGGTAAAAAAGTAGATAAACCTGCCGGTCTTAAAAAAGAAGGCGCAAAGGATTTCAAGAGGAGGCCATTTAGAGATCCCGCCAAATTCTTTAAAAGACGCGAAGTACAAAGAACTATAGATAGATTACAGCCAGGAAAAAGCAAAGGAAATCTTATTTCAAATGTACAAAGTACAAATAAGGTAGATGAAATTTTTCCCTTGGGGCCTTTATCTAAAATGAAAGATACTAAAAACTCTTTAATAGTGAAAACTGATAACAATGCACCAAAACTTAGTTTAGGATCAGTTCTAGATAGTTTTGGTAAACATAAATTTGTAGATGATCAAAAGAAGGAGGAAGTGAAGAACCCAGTGGAAACTCCGAAGGAAGAAGTATTACCGGTACTGCCTAGTAAAGATATTGCAGAGGATACTAATAAAAAGAATATTGTCAAAGAAATAACGGAAGTAAAAGAGGACAGCAAAGAAAAATCACCTTCAATTATAGAGGATAACTCGGGAGGAGCTACACCAAATCTAAGCGCTTGGTTTAAAGCATTTGGCGCACCTAAAATGCAACCACCTCCAAAGAAGTGTGATTCAAAAGCAGATGGCAAGGAGAATGAAAAATGTGAGGATAGCGTTAAATCAGTAGATGCTCGAAAAGTTTCAGTTCCTGCCTCTTCCCCAAATACTGATAGCTCCATTCTGGGCCAGGGGCAACCTATACCAAGGCAAAGAAAAATCAGTACCGGTAGTAGTATGTCTGAACGGTCGTCATTCAGCCAAGACATGGATTCTCCAAGAGTTGGTATGGATGAGAGAGGTGCATATCCTGCACCATATCCTTCTCCTCTCCATAGATCTCCGTCTGGAGCCTCTCCTGTTATGGCATCTCCTCGTCCAGATATTTCACCAAAAGCAGCGGCATATCCCACAATTAACGGTCAAATGAGGGTCGGTTTTTATCAGGATACTGTGTCTAATAAAAGTAGTCCTGATAAATCGTGCAGCCCAAGAGAAGTTCCTCAATCTCCATATCCACAATATTCTGAGCACGTGTATACACCTAATACCACTGAAAATGCACATTATTCTTATACCAACTCTCCATACTATAGTCACGCCCCTAATTACTCGAGCACTAACCCCACACCTCCGTATAATATGGAAGTATCCAATTCTTCATATTATGATACCAGTAAATCTCTTACAGATCAGTATCAGGCCAAAACAGTGCAAAATTATACTGCCAACTCTCCTGCCAGTAGTCAGTCATCCCCTGTTCCACATCCTCATCATTCCCCAAATATTCTCTCACAGCACTCGCCGGGTATGCATGTTCAACATTCTCCTGGCGTATATTCACAACAGTCACCCGGTATTCATTCACCACGTTCTCCGCAGCATTCTCCCAGTGTACATCCTCAGCATTCGCCTGGGGTACATTCTCAGCATTCACCTGGTGTGCATGCTCAACATTCGCCTGGTGTGCATTCTCAGCATTCGCCTGGGGTGCATTCTCAACATTCGCCTGGGGTGCATGCTCAGCATTCACCTGGTGTACATCCCCAGTCTTCACCTGGCATACACCAGCCGCATTCTCCAAATGTACTTCCTCAAAATTCTCCTAATATACATCCCCAACTTTCACCAAACATTCAGCATCCGAATTCGCCAATCGTTAATTCCCAACATTCTCCCAGCATGTATCCACAACATTCTCCGAATGTCCATCCCCAACATTCGCCTATTGTTCATCCTAATTCACCTAATCTAAATCCCAATTCGCCAAATGTTCATCCTCAATCGCCAAGCGTTCACCCAGATTCTCCGTCTGTAAATCCTCATTCACCCAGTGTGGACACATTCCATCAAGGAGAACAAAATAAAATTCCTGATAAAGCTCTACTACCTTCTCAAAGTGCCATGTTTCCAGTTAAGAAGAGAGCTTATAATGAAATTGATAGTATGCCAATTAATGTTGAACGATTTGAAGTTGACTCGAGATTATCGCAAAGAAATTTACAAATGAGTGAACAAGCTAACCTGGAAACAATGGGTATCCAAGAACCTTCAGCCAAACAGGAAAATAAAGAAGTTCCTAAGCCATACGTTCATCAAAATATCCCTGATCCTAAGCCGTTATCAGTACAAACATCAATGGAATCATTTAACAAAGGACCTAATGTATCCTCTCCGATATCTCAACAACTCCAGCAACAATCATTGCAGATGCAAAAGGAACTGGCGAATATTAGAAATATAAATTACACCACACCTTCTGTAACAAGTGCTTATGGTTCCTCGTTCAGCAACGACTCTAATTATCCTTTAAATATTCCCACTGCTAGGACTCTTACAGCAGCACAAGAAAATAAAGTGGACATGTCAAAGTATACGAACATGGGATATACAGGCCCAGACGCGAATTATAACCGAACATTGCAGCAATTTAATAGACCTGATGCTGCAAATTATACACGTACTACAGTTCCATTGTCTGTGCCTCAGAAGCAACATCCTCAGCAAACAGTGACTGCGCCTAATCAAGGTACAGCTTTGCCGCAGATGGGATTTAAAACTCTAGAAATGATCCCCCCTACCACAAATCCTCAACAAGCCCATACTAACTTTAATGCGTCTGTCCATCCAAGTACACGAACATCAGAAAGCATTACGGATAGACTATCCCAAATTCCAGAAGTACCCAGTGGATACAAGTCGGAAGTGGGGTTATCCAGGCCTTCGTATAATGCACCTATCGATGTGGACCAACCTTTGGGGTTAGGAAGGAACATAACGAATTTGTCTCATATTGTTGACCGCTTTAACAATGACGAATGTATGATAACGGGTTTGCAAAGTTCCGCTTCATATTATTCCGACAAAGGCTTGGGAACATCCCATGTGTTTAATAAACCCATTTCCACTAGTGCGTCTGGCTTGCCAATGTTCAGTCAGGCTAACATGGCAGCTATGCAGTCGTATAACCAAAACGTACAGGGTACGGCATCGACTATGTATAATAGGCAAGTGACGGAACTGCAGAATCCTGGTATAATGCAGAGCGACTCGAAACCAAACTTGCAATCTCAACCGACACAAGAGAAGAAGACAAAGAAGAGAAAGAGCAGTAAAAATGGTAAGTTTTTTCTTTTAAGTAGTACTGTTATCAAAGTAACGAAATGATGATTTTTCTTCAAATCTCGCCATTTCATGCATTATAAAAGAAAATAGAATATAAAAATGCATGTCAATTAGTAATATCATTTTGCTTTATTTGTATATAAACCAAGGAAATAAGATTAACATTCCAGAATTTTGACAAACAGCTCGTATCGAGATGCAGTTTTCGGCATCGTATTCGGAAAAATACCAGGAGAGTAGTCTACATATAGTGCACGCGCCATTTTTAGAAAATTGCATATGGGGTGCAAAAAGTGCATTTAATATTGCATAATTATTTACAAAATTATAATAATTATAAAAAACCGGAAAAATCTCTCGAAAATTGTCGCTCGGGGGGTTTTCGAGGGCGCCGAGTCCAGATCTGCCCTCGAAGCCAGCCGGGAGTGCTCAGGGGTGGCGCTATGGGGGTGAATTTTGAGTCAAAACCGCTACCCAAGGAGTCACTACTTCCACATCCAGATTTTGTATCCAAATCTTATACACATTAAGTCTCAATGTAATATTTTACTCTCTTTAATATTAGGGTAGGGGTGGTAGAGGGGATAGATAACGCCAAAAAATTATTTGAGACGATTCGTTCTTGTATGCACACTAAATCACATTTTAATTTTTTTTACTTCCTTTCATAATAGTGTGGGGGTGGCTGATGCCAAAAAAATTTTGAGACTGACTTTTCATACATGTTCTAAATTGCAATTTTATGGACTCTTACCTGCTTTCTTTGCCTATTTACCCCATCTACCCCCAAACCCTTCAACGGAATTAGATCAAATATAATCTAGTTCCAGATCTCGTTCTAATAAGTGTACCAAATTTCAAGTCAATATCATAGACGGTTCTAGAGTAAACGTACGCACAAAAAAAGTTACAGACAGGGAATTTTTTTCGCTCAAATTTAATATCTCGACGTTTCATAACACTTGAAGCCTATTTCAACAACAAAAAAATATATATAATTTTGTAAATAATTATTCAATATTAAATGCACTTTTTGCACCCCACATGAAATTTTCTAAAAATGGCGCGTGTACTATATATAGACTTTTTTCCTGGTATTTTTCCGAACATGATGCCGAAAACCGCATCACGATACGAGCTGTTTGTCAAAATTTTGGAATTTCGTGCAAAATAGTTCTAATTTCCCTGGTCTAATATGTAAGAAAATTTTTGACACTTCACATATACAGCGTGTCCCATTTTGCTTGGAACCACCCCTATAAAAGTTTATTCTAATTACCCTGTTTACACATAAGGTGGTTTTGGAATACAAAACATTACAACAGTTGTTCAAATTGCCGTCCATTAATATCAATGCACTTCTGAAATCGCATAGCTGTGTCTCGAAGAACGTTCTCCAATTGCTGGGCGGTTATGCTATTAATTGCTCGTCTTACTCGTAGTAGCTCAAAGTCTTCATATGTTGTAATGGCGGTTGCATAGACAATATTTTTTAAATGACCCCAAACAAGGGGCGTTAAATCAGCCAAATCAGATTTTTAAAATGTCGAATCTTAAAAACTAAATTTTTGTAATTTTTTGTATTCTGTAATGAATTTATACGGGAAAGTTAATTATAAAATTAATTGTTTATTTAATTGCGTATTGTTTAATTTCATAATAGTCGCATGTGAAAAACTATCACTTTTCGATAGGCACTTTGTTTAATTAAAATATTCCAATTTAAACAAGAGTTATGATGTTATAACAAAGCGCGCACGTGTCTCCACTCGCTAGCCTTGCTCCCCACCACGTCAGAGTTATACGTTATAAACATTTACATTTTCCGCGCTTGTTTTTGCTCCCACAAAAATGTTTCTGTAATGAAATTTGTGTAGAATTTCCTCAGCTTCAAAATTGAATTCTTGTAAAATTATGGCTATGGGCAAAATTAGAGAGATATGAGCAAAAAAGTGGACTTTTTTTTTTGTTTATAACTATTTTTCCCAGACACCACTGGCAGGTGATTCGACAAAAAACGTTTATATACATTATAAACAACAACTCCTCAAAGACGAGGTCACTTAGATTTAGTTCTTTCTCAGGCTTCTTTGGACAGTTTTCCTGTACTAAAAGATGCGCTTTTCACAGATCTATGTTTAAAAAAAAAAAACTTCTTTATAAAGTGTGAGATGTACAATATTAATCTAAATTCGCAAAAACTTCATTTTCGATATAATAAATGTTCAAAATGTGCACTGTAAACAGTTTGACAATGATCGATACGATATTGCAAAGTATTAATTACTAATTTTGAATTACAGGGTTATATTTTGTATTTCACCTCGGATTCGTTGTTTTGATCCACCTATTGCACTCTACTTTTAAGATAAACCCACAAGAAAAAATCCAATGTGATTAATCCAGGCAAACTTGATGGCCACTCAACAAACCCTTTCTTGGCTACCCATCTCTCTGGAAATATTTCAGAGAGATAATTTCATGCGGCAACTCCATAATGGAGTGAACCGCCATCTTGTTGAAATAAACTATTATTAGCAGATATTGTCAGATAATAATTATAATTAGAAAATAATTTGCGAGAGCTGGAACAACTTCTGTATATAAAAAATCTAAGTAAATATTGGCCGTTAAATTACTGTTGAAAAAATAAAGGCCGACTATTCTATTTGAAATCATGCCAACCCAAACATATTTACCTTCTGTGGTCTTTGTGTATAACCTTGTATCCACTATAGATTTTGAGGCTCTAGAATCGTGAATTTTGGTTATTAACAGTTCCATTTCATTGCCCCCAGTGTGATAGACTCTTTTCCAAAAGATAGAGAAAAATTACTCGGAAAATTTTTGTAGAGCGTTAAATGACATTTAATAAAGTCAGTGACAACATGTTTGTATAACCTACCATTCCATTATGAGAGTCGGTTGAATCCTCTATAAGTAGCACAGAGTGGAATATTTTCCTAAATAGCTGACTCTCACTCCTGAATGATGGGCTATACAGGCTCTCGCGCTTTGTGTAGATACCTGTACATTCTGTTGAAGTTACTTGTCTTGTAGATTTTTCGTTATAATTTTTTGCAGGTTTTTACATAACACTGTGAGTTAGAGGTAAAAATCCCACAAAAATGTGTTATCCTTTTTTTGTAGAAGAAAAACCACATTATTTATTTTCTTTTCAACATCTATGTAGGCTTGATAACCTTGAAGCATGAAAAAAAACGAATCAATCTGGTTTTATGAGAAATAAACACTTTCATGGCGAAGCAAGATACTTTATTGACAGAGTCAACATATATATACATATATATATATTAGATTAATCAAATTCTTTGGTGTTGCCTAATTTTCGATTAAAAAGTTTTTACTAGTTAATGAAAAGTTTTTCAGTTACAATGGTGTAAAATTAGCCTCTTTTAATTTTTAGTAACTTCAGCAAATCCAACTGAAACTCCGCAAACAAATCCAACAAATCAGGGCTTCCAGTCATATGCAGGCTTAAAAGGAAATCCATCAATAGAACCGAGCGCAATATCTTTGAAAACATCCAGTGTTGTGCCTGGCAGTGCATTTAATTTTGGTCCTACACCCACAGGTTTAGGTATAGGTTCTGGTTTGTACGGTGATAAAGATGCATATCCCAATTTTCTTGAGGACTTCCGTTCTGCTCCAAATTATTATATGGCGGCCGCCGCAGCTGCGCATCACAGATCTACGCCGGAATCAAGTGAAAAACAAACTAGGCCGGCACATCAAAATTCCAACCCACAAACGGCGCCTAGTTATCCCTTCTTAGGAGGGCCTCAGACTAGGCCTACTTATCCTATAGGAGGGCCATTTATACCGAATGCTCAAGCGCAATTAATGGATACTAGTTCGCCTCTTTATCAGCATTATTTGCAAGCCGGTGTTTTGAATCAAGGGTTGCTGGGTCCACCAGGAGCTTATCCTCCAGGTTACCATCCTGCTTTAGGCATGAGGCAACCGTATGACTCCATGACGAGGCCTACGTGGCTCTAGTTACAATTTTAGTTATCTCTTTTTTACGTACCAAAGACAGTTGCTATGTGTATATAATAATATTAAGTATGTAAATTATATATTTGATTTATAGTAAAGTGGACGATGTAGCTAATATGTTTTTTTTATTAGCAGTGTGTTTTTTAATGTTCTGTGATTTTATATATTTTATTAGTATTCTTATATTAATTTTCTAAAATATTTACGAATCTCGTTTAAGCGTTTTAATTTTTTTTTTATTATCGTAAATGTTTTAGGATGGACCATTATTTTACCTCATATATATTTTATACGTTATATTGAACTTAATGTTACACACTGCACTAGTTTTATGTTGTTTTACTTAATAATTTGTTATTTACATCAGATGAAACTGGCCTCAAATGTGATAGCTGCCGTGTTTCTATTTGATAACTGCAGGCAGAGATAGAAATAATTCTGGCATGTATTTATAGTGTTACATATTTTTTTTTAATAAAACTTATATTATATTGAAACTTTCATGTAGGTAAAAACATGTTTGCTGCGTGTGGGGTGTCGAAAAAGTGCAGTTTGTCAGTTAACTCGTCAGCTGTTAGATGTTTAGAAAAACGTCTTAGATAAAAATCGTGGAATTTGTTAAGTGGTAAATTCTTATGTAATTTTTAAATGTACAGGATCTCATAATGATGGTAAGCTAATATCTGAGTGTGGTGATGTTTGATTCTTATTCAGCTCAGCCATATTTTTGAATTTTTTTCTGAAGGAAAATGCATTTACAATTACTAAGAGTAAAATGTGCAGAAAACGTATTTCCATTTTACCTTGAAAGCGCTAGATCGAATCCGGTGACAGTCGATCGCTCTACCTTACAAAACTGTTTGAGCTGTTTCAATCAAAGTCATATATTAACTTTTCAGGTTTTCCATAGTCTTATCCAATTCTACAGGATGCGATTCAACTGTTTACAATTTTGAACTGTCAACATAATTTTTTCAAATAGAACACCCTGTATATTTTTATTTAAAATCTTTTTGCAATCAATTACCTACATTCTGATACATCAGTGACTTTTTTTTATTTTCCAACAGTTATTGACAAAATTAGTCCGTATGAGAGCAAATGCATTTTTTTCTAAAAAAAAGTTCATGGCAACACTGCAATGTAAGTTTAAAAATAACATATGGCTAGATGGAGTATTGTGTAACACCCTGTATATTTATTAACAATTTCAGAATATGCCGCCACTCTCAATCTTCCACAGGTTTTATCTCGGACATCTCTCTAAATTTCAAACAGTTGAGAAGATACCCTCTACATACTTATGATCAAAAATATGAATAAAAATCAAAAGTAAACAAATTTTGTATGTTAATGAACAACTTGCTAATTGATAATTTCGGTTATGCATAGAGACGTTGGAATTTTGGTTAAGAAATCTATTTTTCTTTAACTTAAATGATTTCTTTCAGACCTTGCAGAGCAATTGATGATTCTGGCATGTATTTATGTTCAAAGAACTGTCAGACTATGAGCAAATATTGTGTTGTTTTTGAAAGCATTTTGGTAAGTAGCTCTGCCTTATATAATTTACATAGAATCTAATCGTTTTTAGACATTTGTGCCACCAATTAGTCGAACAGGCTGAAACTACTATGAACAAGTAATGGTGCACAATACTTTGGAAATGGTCTACCGAATATTTTATCAGAAATAAAAAGTTAAGTTTTAAATTTTTCAGTCAACCAAAAAAAAGAAATATTTCATTAAGTTTTTTCTCTCTTGAAAAGTATACATATATGTTTTTTGTAACATATAAAATTATCCACAAAAGTGAATTTAACAATTATTCTTATAGACCTTAAGAACACATTTTATCCGGCATTCTCCATGAAAGAAAAGTCTTTCAATCCCTGTCTCTCTGTAAAATTTTGAACATTTTTGCACTTTCCTTTATTTTGAAAGCAATACCTACTTGGGTGTCAAATTTGACTTTGCCTGTTAAAATTATAAAAGTTTTAGTTTTTTCCTTTATTTGGAAACCATTTCTTACATGTGTCTTGGAGTCCAATGGACTGTTTGCTACTTAAAATTGTTTTGTGTAAGTTATGTAAAAGAGGATTAAGACATTCACTATTTGTTTGGGTTTGATCAACCCAGAAGGACGAAACATAAAATTTGTACTTACCTTCGATTTCAACTCAACTGCAGCTCTTGAAAGCGGTATTAATTGGAACTTTTCTCTACACTTTCTATAAATTATATCGCCTTATGTGATTTTCTTATTGTATAATATTCTTAAGATTATTTCTTGATAAGTAAAACACAAGTGAAAATGAAAATTTGGTAAATAAATTTTGTATATTGTTTCTTTTCAAAAATGTAAATTGTACATACAAAAGAAATATAAATCAGTTAATGTAATTTATATAGGTCTCATACCAACATGGAACCTTGAACAGTGGAAGTCTCCGTTAGAGCAATCGACTGGCACAAAAGAATTAAGTTATACATTTAGTATTTGCAACTTTGGAACTTCTGTTTGCCTGTCTATTCGTAATTATTATTATAAATTTGGGTTTGCCTATATATAGGACTTGATATGCTTGAATCGCAAGAAATTATAATTTACGTCAAGGTAAATATGATGTTTCTCATGGTCACAGAGTACTTTCGTGAACAACAACAGAAAAATATTACAACTGTTTTTTCTAATGTAAATCTCTATTTGAATATGTAATGAGTAGCTGAAAATGACAATGGCAATATCACAAGAATTAAAGTTAGATGTGCACAACTAGATTTTAGCAAAAATATGTTATAAGACTTGTCCCATTTTTTTTGCACACGATAGTACAGTAGAGTTGATGTGAAATTAATTGTCTGTGGCGACAACTTTTCAGGGGAAATGTTATTGATAATTCCTATGTATTATGAAAAAAATGTTTTCTCAGAAAAGAGTGGAGCTTCAAAAGTTATATGCACTTTTCTGATGCACTTACAGGATTTTTCTACTTATCTGCGTAATCAAGTAGTGATCAAATCAGAATAAGGAAATACTAACTTGTTCGCAAAGAAATTCTTAAGAAATCTAGACCTGTAAGATCTAAGGTGAATCCATCATCTTGGAAAAATTAAGGAACTATTTTAGGAGAAGCTGATAGTACAAGAAAACATGAAAAATGTGGCTTGAAATGCACTCAGCTGGGTTTGGTGTGCACTATTTTTTAATTTCTAACTCGCTGTGCTTTGAGTACTTACGTAGGAATATTTTTTTCAATTACATGTAATGAAAGCTAAGCACTTCTACTTCATAGCTTCTTTTCATTGAAATCGATATTGTAATTAGTATTGTCACAAAAGCCGCAAATACAGAAGTAGCTTTTGTTCAAAATTGATGAGTTCTTTAAATTGTAAATTTTGAAAAGTTATCTCACAATTCATATATTACAGTTTGTTTAGATGAAAATGAAGTAAAGTAAAGCAGGATCAAAGAAAAAGCATTTTTTAAAAGAAAAATTCATGCACATCCATGCATCCTTGGCATACCTGGCGAAGGATTCAAAATAATACTTCGTCCACAGTTTTTGACCATTCTATTTAATTTGCTCATAGATGCACCTTATTTTTATCACAAAGATATTCAATTCTGAATTTTCTAATAATTTTGAGTGTTCTTTAATTTAAAAGCTTTTATTTAACTTGCAATGTTTGTTAGTTTGTTAAAGTCAAATCTTGGAATCTAAATTTCAATTAGTTCTAATTAAGCTAGAGCTTTGAAGTTTTGCACAAGTCTATAAATCCGGTGACAATACACTTTTAACATTTTCATAAAAGAAAAAACAAGATGGCGGACGACTTTACGTTTAAGATCCGATTCAACTCAAAATCGATATCTGGGAGTTTTCTAGGTCGCGGATTATGAAGTTTTAGTCAAAATGGCGGCGCCAATATGGCTGACACTTCTGCCATTTCGGTCCAAATCGATCGAAATCGATATCTGGGGGTTTTCAGGTTCACCGATTATGAATTTCTAGTCAAAAATTTAGTTCAAGATGGCGGACGACTTTACCGTTTATGATCCGATTCGTCTCAAAATCGATATCTGGAGATTACAACATATCAGAAGACTAAAAAGTAAAAAATAAAATTATATAAAAAAATATTAGTTAGTTTTTATTTAAATGCTCTAAAAAGTAGAAAATAATCTAAGAAGTAAATCGAACCCATCATTTTGTTACATTATATAATTTTTTTATGATATAAAAGCTTGTCACAAGCAATCTCCTTTACACAGGAAAATCTTGCGACGAGCTTTTATATCATATAAAAAATTATATATGTAACAAAATGATGGGTTTGATTTACTTCAAAGTTTATTTTCTACTTTTTATTTTATTATATTTAAATAAAAGCTTTTTTTTAAATATTTTTTTATATAATTTTTTTTTCTTTAAATAGGAAATTTATTGAGAACAAGTCAGTATTTTTGCTATTCCGATTCGATTTCTAGACATGATGCATTATGCAGATAAGTAGAAAACTCATGAAACCTTATCAGAAAAGTCTATATAACTTTTGAGGCTCCAACCACTTGATAGAGAAAACACTTTTTCGTAATAAGGAGGTCAAAATACATAAAAATCAACGATGAAATTTCACCTGGAAACTCGTCACCAAAAATAATCAATTCGATTGCATTATCCATGGTATTCATGGATAGGTGGACCCCAAATCATTGAGGAATCACATATGGACAAATATGGCATAAAACATGATAAATTCCACGCAGGTTTAGAAAAATTTGACCTTGATTTTTTTTCTTTTAACATAAAACTCCCTCAAGGAGATTCATCTTTGTAAGGATAACTTGCATAAGTTGCAGTGCTCTATAAGTTCGTGAAAAAAAATTATTTTGGAAGTATGAAATTTCTTTGCAGTTTCTAAAAGAATATTTAAACTCGAATTTTGTTAAAATTTCAAACGGGACAGATTCGAAAGGGTAATGAAAATATATCTTTCGTTTCAGTTCCAAATAAAAAATACGTGACCGAACTTTTGTTGTAGTTTCAAAAAGGGTAATTTTTAATACAGTTGATTTTTATTGTACTTCCAAATATTCATGAAGACATTTTTGCATGTCATACACAGTTGCTAAATATCTGTTACGGCAGGTGTCACTATAGTTGCTCAAAATCCTTCTGAAGAAGATTCTTATGCCTTATGAATGGGCTGGCTTTTAGTGAATGATGGCAGGTTCTTTGACAATAACACACGCCTCTAAAATGATTTTCTATACTCCCACATGCAAACCTTCTGGACCTCTATTGTGTAATTATGTGGAGAGTGAGTATTCATCGTGCGAAGCGAGAGCTCACATCATGCACATCTCACCCGACCGTCCTAGATTGTATTCTGTAAGTGCAGTGAATAGGTGGTGAACGTGAAGGGATTCAGCAAGAATAGCCGAATTTACAGCCAAAAGCATCAGCTGTTCAGTGCTCAGTTGTCATGTCACATGTCATTAATTAAATTAGGTGACAGAATAAATTTTTATTGATCAAAAATTCCACAAGGATATACCCTCGTTATTGGTAATATATATATTTTTTTAAATATGACTATAATAAGCTAAAGAATTATATTATTATTACCTCATTGGCGATGAGCAAATCCGCAATGTCCATTCTGATTCACAGATTTAACAACAATAATTTTTGGCTGACGCAAACTGTCATATAAGTACGGTTAGGATCGTCGTTCTCTCGGGGAACTGGCGGATTCCCTCACAATTTACCAGTAGAAGTGAGTTCACGCATTTTCGCACGATGTGATCACTTCCATAGTTACAGAATAAACTCTTGTACATTTTCAAGTGAACTCCGCCCACTTCTCACGGGAATGTGCTTTCACGCTTTTACAGAATAGAGGTCCAGTTTTCTTCACAATTCACAGAATGGATAGTAGTAAATCTAGTTAGTTGAATGGATATAATTTCATATCCACACACATACGGATATGAAAGCCACAAGTCACTTTAATAATGTTATATACCTAGGCAACTATTCAGATATGTTAAATTAATTTTAAGAACTCATTATATATTGTCAGCTTATATTGTTAAATTTAATTTAAAATGATGATCCTAGTGATGAATCAATAAATGAAAAATACTTCACTAAATAAAATAGCACAATTTCTAAATATATGACTGTAATAGAAAACAATTATGCAGGTTTAGAAAAAGAGACTATTGTCTATAAAAACCATGCATTTTATGGTGTCGTGAACAAATTTCATACTTGTGATATATGGACATCTTATCCACTCTCATTGCACAATACTGTTATCTAGTACTAAGGCACTGAAAGCTACATACTATTCCCTGCCGTACAGCCAAAATCACTTCTTGTGACTTTTAGGATACATTTAAGAAATTGTCATATTTATTGGAGCGTCTCATGCAGCAAGTTTTTTTTATAATGACTAGTTAAAATCCTTAAAAAGCTCAGTTGTTTTATAGGAATAATGTAACAGACTGTAATACCTGTAGTGTTTGTATAATTATTTTCTGCTGTTTATAATAGGCTTTACAAAATACAACAGCGACTGAAGTGTTTTATGAGATGGTGCCAATTTTATAATTATAATTGGTGTAACAACCTTTTGAAAGTCTTTCTCAGAGTAATGTAGTTTTATAACATTTGCGTCAAAAACATATCTGCAGCTTTTATAAAATACTAAATTGCTAGTTGAATGATCATGCTGTCAACCATAGACCGAAGTTACTGTGGTCTGCTCCTTTTTATATAAATACCTTGGAGAACACCGCTTTGCTGATCAGTCATTGACCGTGAATCAATACCCATTTTTCCTACTGATATTGTTGCGCTCTTTTCATAATTTCTAGTGATAATCCTTTAGTAGTAGCACATACTTCTGTCTAATATTTGTATGCTTTCTTAGTTAATTTTATGGTTTCCATTGTAATAAGCATGTTCTGCCATTGCCAACTCATCTGAGCATCCTGTTTCTGTGGCGTTCCTTAATTCTTCACTGCATACTTCATCCTGTTTGTCCTATATAACTCTTACCACATGTACACTCCAATTGACTTAGTATATAGCAGAAAGTTTGGTAAAAAGTGTCATGGTGAAAATTAGATTGCTACACGGAATCGTTACATGCTGACCAACCCAAAACCTTTCGAAAATAGTAAGAGGTCATCCTTGTAAGTCTTTCTACTCTAATTAAAAATATTTAATCTGGGGCAGTCTGCATCGCCTAATTTTCAAATTTACTAAACAGTGCTGCCAGTTTAGACGTTGGTCAACCTGTTAATAGTGTTAATTACTGTTACTAAATTATGATAAACTATTGTTTGCCATGGTTCAATGATACAAATCTACTTTTCGCCATAACACTTTTTACCAAACTTTCTTTCATCAACAGTTTAGGGATGGATTCTTGTTTAAGCAAAGTAACTGTTGTATTTCTTCACCATTTAGAAACATGCCTATATTCTTTTTTGATAATGCTAACGAATGAAAAACAGAAACATACAACATATGTGTGCTTACCATTCATTTCTGCAGTCCCAGATAAGTTAAAAAGGACTTTATTGAATGGAAAGATAGACATACGTTTCTGAACTGTGAAGAAATACAACTGTGTTTACTCTAATTAGAGTTCGCATGTGGTAAGAATTATGTTGGACGAATAGAACAGAGGTTTCTGTGTAGAATCAAAGAACATCAGAAAAACACCACTCAGTGGATAGTAGTATGTGATGATACTCAAATGAGCAGGAAACAAAGTAATGCCAATGCATTAACGACGAGTAGAACATAACAACTTCAGTCTTTGAAATCCTTTTGAAGAAGCTGACAGTAAGGTTAGCAAAGTTCAATGGCCATGGCAACTCAGAAGAAACTATTTTATTGCACAATGGCCATAAAAGCTTGAAATCTGCCATGAAAATTTCTAGTCTAAAAAAAGTAATACTTAAAGATGCTATTTTATAGATGATGAAAATCTAAAGAGTAAACTTTTGAAGTGGAAAGAAAATTAAAGTTTTACCGTTATATTTTAGGAAACACTCTTTGACAATATTTGTTACGCATAACTTTGTCGAAGAATGTTTATTGTGCAACATGTTTTTACAGCTATTAAATATCTGATGAGCATTTGCTGCCAGTTTCATCTATTAACATTCCCAAATTATAGATGTGCAACTTACATGTTTTTTTTTTTATTAATTATAAGATTTTATTTAAATTCGTCTAGTGTATAATATGTTATAATATTAATATATTTTTTTTTAATTCGAAAATGAATTATAAAAATTTATTGCATCATAAGTGCATGTTATGTTTTCTTGTAATATAAATTTTTTAAATCGATTTATAGGTCTGGTTTTGCCTTATATGTGTAAAAGCATCGACAATAGAAACCTAAATTATCACAAAAATATCAAACCATTGAAATATGACTTGAAAATGAAGTCATACTAAGCTTTAAATAATCAAATTTTATTGTACAAACATTATCAACATTATCAAATTAGATATTCATTAAAATTCTGTATATAAAGTGTAAATGGAGACATATGTATTGTTGTACAATGAAATAATAAATATTTAGTAATTTGTATTGATAAATTTTATATTAATTGGTTTATCTGGAATTCGATTCATCCTGTAGACCATTCCTATATTCGCTTCTCCCACAAGTTCCAGTTTGTAATTTTGCAGGATCTAAAAAAAATAATAATAACACTAACAAATAATCGTAAATATATCAGATTAAAACAGATCTGAAGCTGGTACTACACTATAAAAATAGCGATTTCTTTTGTGAAATATAAAATAACCAAAAGGAAACTAAGCTTTATGTGCAAATAAAAAACTTTATAACATGATTTCAAAGTATAAAGAGTTTGCAATACTTCTGAGTAGAAGCAACATAATTTTTGTTTAGGAACTAGTTTTGGCGTTTTACATCTTGTTTAAAACATCAAAGCAAGTTTACATTTAGCTTTATAAAATGATAGTCGAGAACAATTTAACAATGTGAGAAACTAGCATTTTTCTGTGGTATTTCATAAATGTCTATGATTCTAACAGTCAGATAGCTAAAATAGCTTTACAATTAATTATTGAAGTTTGAATAATAATTAAACCATGCCCCTATTTTCCCCTGAGAAGTTCAATCGATTTCACTACATCATCTCACATTACTTTGCTAGTACCGACACTTTATGCGATGTTCTTATAGAGATATCTATTTTATAAACAGCGCATCTTGGTAGAACCTTCTAGCTATTCTGTAAATTTAAAAAATTACATATTGAAAAATATTTTAATAATAATAAAAGAACTTCATTTGTCACAATTAATCAATACAAATATAACCAAAAGGTCATCGATGGATGTTCTCAAATCTGAGTTACACTCTTAATACTACAGTTTTCAACATAAAATAATTAAAAGGAGTGTGAATCTGAGAATAACAAGAAAAAAAGAATTAATTAAAAACGATTTTCTGTAAAAAGTGGTACTGTCGTGAGCAGAAAAAAAATAGGACAACTTTTTTTTTCTAATGTAATTTTTATTTGAATATGTAACGAGTAGCCGAAATAAAACAGATATCACTTTTAATTTATTTTTTATTTTAGTGCTGTAATTATTGCTATAGTAAATGATGGATGGTTAATGAGACAAATTGGACTGCGTTATAACATTAACAAAAATTTGGTGTGTAACATTTTAAGAAAGTGGAGAATAAACAGTACGATTAGTAGAAATCCTGGATCAAAGAACAGAGGATATCCTACTTAACAAGAAACTAACTATTAATATTTCGTTATTACACCATTTCTATTTATAACTTCTATAAGTCTGTTTGGCATAGAATTAAATAACCTTATATTATAATCATTAGTAATAATATTTTCCCATGCATTATTTACTATTTCCAGTAATTCTTCGGCATTCCGTGGTCTCACATTTCGTTTTTGGATACTTCTTAAGAGTAGTCCCCATAATTCTTCCACAGGGTTAAGATCTGGACTATGACTGGGCCAGTTAAGAACATTGATGTTGTTATCTTGAAACCAGTTAGTTACGGTATGAACAGTAGTATGAACGGAACAATTGTCTTATTGAAATATGAACTCATTATTAGGAAATCATTGTGACACAGAAGGAAGCATAATATTGTCTAAAATCCTCATATACGTTTCACTATTAAATCGTTCCTCAATATGCCACAAAACACCAGGACCACGTTCCGATATCCAAGCCCACATATTGACAGAAAATCTACCACTTTTATCATTGTTAGATATATATTTCTCATTGAATCGAGTATTCGGAGGGCGGTAAACAGGAATACGACGGCTGTATGTTGACTGGAAAGTTTTTTCGTCTGTAAAGATTACATTGTTCCAAAAATTTACATCATGCGCTAAAAATTCAAGCGCAAATCCTACCAAGCTTCTTTATGTTCAGCTTTAAGTAAGTATTTCTGTGCTGCTGCATGACAGCGTAGCTCCGATTCTTTTACTCGCTGGCGACCAGTACTACTCGATCCAGGAAAATTTGTTTCTTCGGCAGCCTGAATAACTGAGTAAAATGGATTTTCTACTGAAGCATTTACCAATTGCAAATCTTATTGTTGAGTTGATATTCTTTGTCGCCCTGATCCAGGATTTCTACTAATCGTACCATTTATTCTTCATTTTCTTAAAATGTTACACACCAAATTTTTGTCAATATTATAACACAGTGCAATTTGTCTCATTGACCATCCATCTTCTGCTTTGGCAATAACTCCAGATTTAACTAAATCGCTTATATGCGGCATATTAGTTTTTTGCACACTTGCAATAAATTATGACAACTAACTGACAATGTCACAAAAATTAAAGTTAGATGTACACAACTAGATTTTAGCAAAATACCGTTATAAGACTTGTCCTATTTTTCTTGCTCACGATCGTACTAAAAATTAAAAAAACATTTTTTCTCTCAGTTATCTTAAAGAACTATACTGTTTGCGGCAATAATACCGATGTCCAGCGTTGATACACAACAAAATGATACTTTTTCAAATCTTTTTACTTTCATTGTAATAAATTAAAATTTGACAGATCCGATAAGGAAATATTTATTATTTTTGGCCATAACTTTTTTTTTTAATATGCATATATTGGTTAAAAAAAGTCTACCTACCTAAGGCTAAAAGGCTACCTAAGTAGAGCTATGACAGGTGTAATGATATGGATTTAAAACTACAAGATATGAAGATTGGCACTATTTTTTAATTTAAATTAATCTTAATATCACATAATAGCGATTTATTACTGATAATTTCATTAAATAATTTCTCAGTGCAAAACCAGCGCAGCTTTACTATAATCACCACCAGGGGCTATTGAATGAAAGATGCTGCTAATGGTGAACAATATAAGGAGCAGGCAAAGGTTTTATTAACTTTTTAAACTTTTTTTTAGTTCTTTCTGAATACAAGGAATTAGAAAATGTTATTTACTACTACTGTCTGCCGCCTCTCAAATTTTTCCGCCAGGTGCTAATAGTTGTAAAATGCCCCCATAAAGCGGCACTGTGCAAAACCACTACCATCTAATAAATGAGGAAATCATTAGAGCACTTAAGAGGTAACTTAGAGTTTGACACCTAGAGTAAGCTTAGTAATATCATATAGGCAGCACTAACTGTGAGGATATTCATTAGAAGATGGTAATGTTGGAACGCTACAGTAGAAAAATAGTTCTTATATTTTTAATTAGAAAGTTAGCCTACCTAAAAATACAACCACAAGGTTTATATTACCAGTACAGGATAAATTGAGATTATACTGAGACTGCATATTGTAGTAAATAATATTTACAAATTATCAGTTATTACAAAAAACTATAATACTAAAATCCCTACCTCCTTCAACAAAATAACTATTTCATTTTCTGCTAATCGCTTCCCAGGGCACATTCGAGATCCATAACCAAATGGCAATGAGGCAAATTTATGAAATGTTTCATTATTTACTCGTAACCAGCGATCCGGATAGTAACATTGAGCATTTTTAAAATATTTTTCATAACATGATGTTACGGAACTAAAAGCTAAAACCAGAGTCTGAAAATTTTTGAAGACATAAGTAAATCGAAGTAACTAAAGTATAATGGGTTGTATATTTACTGGGCAGTCAAAAAATGCAACAAAAACTTTACGAGTTAATTATTAAACATAATATTTTTAGTCGCAAACTCCTCTATAAATCCTTATTTTACTATAAGGAAAGTGTAACCAGACTGCAACCAAAGTTACAAATCTGGCGCGTTAAGTGTAATAATTGCATATTACCATCAAAACGCTAATGCTTCGATTGCAACAAACACCAGCCAAAAGACTGATCCTACTTAAAGGAGTTCCCTTGCCAGTCGTCACACACCACTTGCAGATTGCAGTTTCGAGCTGTTGGCTCTCGTCAGTGCGAGGTAGGTATGCGACGACCGACATGAGAACCCTTTGACTATAGTATATCCCGGTATTTTCACAATAGTGACATGTAAAACAGCCAGCAGGCGCCATCTAGCAATCGAAGCATTAGCGTTTTGATGGTAATATGCAATTATTACACTTAACGCGCCAGATTTGTAACTTTGGTTGCAGTCTGGTTACTTTCCTTATAGTAAAATAAGGATTTATAGAGGAGTTTGCGACTAAAAATATTATGTTTAATATTCCGCCCTCTAAAAGCACATTTGAACTATGCTAAGCCAAGTCAGGTTATTTATTTTTCGATTGCAACAGACACTGGACCGCTGGATGGCGCCTGCTGGCTGTTTTATATGTCGCTCTTGTAAAAATACCGGGATGTACTATAGTCAAAGGATTCTCATGTCGGTCGTTGCATACCTACCTTGCACTGACGAGAGCCAACAGCTCGAAACTGCAGTCTGCAAGTGGTGTGTGACGACTGGCAAGGGAGCTCCTTTAAGTAGGATCAGTCTTTCGGCTGGTGTTTGTTGCAATCGAAACATTAGCGTTTTGATGGTAATATGCAATTATTACACTTAACGCGCCAGATTTGTAACTTTGGTTGCAGTCTGGTTACTTTCCTTATAGTAAAATAAGGATTTATAGAGGAGTTTGCGACTAAAAATATTATGTTTAATATTCCGCCCTCTAAAAGCACATTTGAACGACTTAATTATTAACGCTGGTGAACCATTCGGCATGGTCTTATCAAACAAGCCGACGTACATTAAAAACCTATGAAGATAAGTAATAATTATTATTATTATTATTATTATTTTATTTACAATAGTAAGCGGTTACAAAACCGATGAAACTATTGACTCTGCTTTGCTGTTGAATATAAATGACAATGACAATGTAAAAGACAAACGATATTGACATATATAAAAAAATGCAAACAATAAAGAAAAATTAGTATTATTGTCCATAGTGGGTGTCCATGTTCATAATTTGGGGGAACTCTCTATCTAATCGATTTTTGAACGAGTTTAAACGAGGGGCGGACACAGTATCCTCGGATAGGGCGTTCCACGTGTAGACTACTCTATTGACCAAGTAGTTTTTTTTTGGAAGCTTTGAACATTTCACTTTTTCTAGTTTTCTAGAGTGGCCTCTCAGGTTGATATTTTGATTTGGAAGAAAAATGTCTAGGTTGCAGTCGTAGTAGCCATGTAGAATTTTATATGTTTCGATAAGATCTCCTCTCAGACGTCGTTCTTTTAGTGTTGTTAACTGGAGCCTTGAAAGTCTTGTTCTATAGTCGTAGTTTGAAAGACAGTTTGGTATTTTTGTTATTTTTCTTTGGCATTGTTCGAGCATCTCAATGTCTTTAACAAAATATGGATTCCAGATGGACTGGCTATATTCAAGCTTAGGACGGATAAAAGTTTTATAGAGTTTTAATATTGAATCAGCTGAGCGATCATGAAAGGCTTTCTGCATACAGTACACAAGCGAATTGGTTTTTTTTACTATGTTGGAAATGTGTGTATCCCATTTCAGATTCGAAGATATAGTGATGCCGAGGTCCTTTTGTTCTTCAACATGTTTCAGGGTGATGTTATTCAACACATAAGGGAACTCTGTATTGGATGTTCCTATGCTAAGGACAGTACACTTTTCTTCGTTTAACTGCATTTTCCAAATTTTGGACCATGACTCCACTTCTGTTAGATCCTGTTGTAATTCGGCATGATGGGTTATTGGGTTTGCATAGAGTTTGGTGTCGTCAGCAAAGAACGTGATTTTTGATTTTATATTGAGGGCTAGGTCACTGATGAACACCAAAAACAGCAATGGGCCGAGCACCGAACCCTGGGGTACACCACTCAACACTCTATGTCTGTTCGATAGGGTGCCATTGACTCGTACTTGGAAGAATCGGTTCTCCAGGAATGCCTTGATCAGGTTTAGCAATTAGCCTCTGACTCCATGATGTTCGAGTTTGTAGAGGAGCATGTTGTGTGGCACCTTATCGAACGCTTTCTCGAAGTCTAAGTAGATAACATCTACTTGCTCGTTCCTATCAAAGCTGTTGGTCCAGTCATAAAGGCACTAGTCTTTCCTTATTTATTTATTTAAGTTTATATAAGAAAGCATATGCTACATAAGGTTATTTTATTGATCACTAGAGAGCCTGGAACTTTAGCTTTATTTTGGTACTAATTTTTTCATAAAATTAGCACTTTACACCACAAATTGAGAAGCATTCATGTTAACAAGCAATTCACTTTCACACACACTTTTTGCTATCAATCAAATCCAAAAATTGGTAGGCATAATAGTACAGAAAGTAATGGTTTTTAATGAGGTCATAAAGTTTTTATTGCATTTCTTGACTGTCCAATAAATATACACCCGACTATAATGTCAAATGTCATAACAAAACGTAATATTTTCTTACATTTTTTGGTATAAGGTAATCACCAAATACAGTATCTTGTATAAGAAATCTGCTATTAGCTCCTGCTGTAGGTGATAACCGTAAGGTCTCCTTAACACAAGCCTTAAGATATTTTTTATCTTTGCTGTGAATATCTTCTCGAGCCTGATTTTGAACTTCTTTATTTTGTGCCAGGTAGTATAGCGTTAAACCCACGGTAGTTGCAATTGTATCGATTCCCGCTAAAATGAATGCAAAATTTACTAAAGGTGATTATGAACTACTTCTATTATTATATTGATCCAATAAAATGCCTTAAATTGCTATATTCTATGCAGTGTCATTAGAAATAAAGAAGCCCAAAGCGATAAAAAGACGCAGCAGGCTCTTAACATCACACTCCCTATTCCATCTTTTGCTCAGATAAAAAACTCAATTATATATAATAGTAAAAAATATTTAATCATCTTCCTGTAAATTTGAGGCAAATTGCAAATGAAAATAAATTTATAAATGAACTCAAGAAATTATTGGTTCGCAAAGCTTATTACTCGCTGAATTAATTCTTTCAGGACACATTTCATTGACCATTGTTGTTTGTTCGTCAGATATAAGTGATTGTTTTATATACAAAATGCTTTTGTGTTTAAGGTTTGGCTTTGTGTTTTTGATGATGAAAGTTTTTAATTTTTAAAATTATTACAGAGATTAAGACCTACCTAAAAATATTTCCATTGACAACATTACAGTGTCATCTTCAGTTAGTTTAGGGTTGCTCAGTAGTGAATACATAAATGGTTGTTGACATTTTATCAGATCGGGATTTCTAATATATTGTTCTTTTATATTCTTTAAGTGGTTTTCCATTATTCTGTATATAAAAATAACTATAGAAGTAAAATCTTTAAAAAACACATGCAGTTTAACATTTCATAGTATAATAAGGCTTTAACCAATCATTTTCACTTGGTCAATTCTTCTAGTAAAGTGTGAAATTTTGAATTTTTAATATAACTACAATTATAATTATTTATGGTTTGATAAGAAAAAAATATATTTTATGCAATACTTCTTGTTTGCAAATAATAATAATAATAATAAGTCTTTATTTTCATAGGACCTTGTTACAGGTATAGAAATATAGTCAAAATTTGCTCAACTAATAAAACGATGTAAAGTATGATAAAAACACAATTAGTATACACGTAAATAATAAGTAAACAAAATACAGTACAATAAAATAATAACGATAAATGCTAATGTAGACTAAGTACAAATATGAATTTAGTGCAACTAAAATATTCATTCAAAGAATAGAAACTACAATACCTGTATATAGTTTGATGTGACAATTCCAACTTTTTATAACTTGAAGTTTTAAATATCTTCCATAATGGTGGGCCAATATAAGTTTTATACATTCCATCCATAAAATCCTTACTAGCACTCACAATTTCGTTGGTTTGTGAATTGAACTCTGATATACAACGAAATCTATGGCCAGGACAAACTAGAGAAATGGCTGAAATGTGAAAAGTATTTTTTTTAAGTTTTTAGTGTATAAAAATAAGACTTCTTCAAGTGAATACAAAATGTGATTCTTTGTGGCATTGTGGCAAATACCATACCTACTTAGCCGAATAAAATGAGAAAATTTGGATGAAATAATTCAGTGCGGGCTGAAATTTTGGGAACGGGTTTATTATGTGGTATTTTTTAACATATCAAAAGTCCCCACCCATAGATGCCGGCGGAGGGGAAGGGGGGGGAGAAAATAGGTAAATATTAGAGGTAATAAAAATTCTCTCAATTTCGTTTTTTTTTTTAACTTCGTACGACCTATTGGAGCCGAGATAGGTTTTTTGAAATTTTGACAGTTTTGCGATGCAACGTTCTTCGCTAAAATCTCAAAAACAATCGTTCGGATCGCAAAATGTTTCAAAAGAGAGTAGTAGAGAATTCGATTACGAACAATTTCCTTTTACTTCTCATTTCCCTTTGACCAATATTGGCAGAGATATGAATTTTTAAACATCTTTATAGCATGCTATCAGAACATTTGTTTCATGATAAAATCGATGAAAACTCGAAAACAATAGACCGTACGTATATAGTGTATCTAATGAAAGTTAAAGATAATCAAATTTTGAATATGTTGGTGTATGTACAATCTCATTTTGATAACGAGTCAATGGAGATAAAAGGGAAAAACATGAAAAATTGTCATTTTCAAGTGTATTTAGACAAATAGCTATTTTTTGATTGGCTTTAAGCAATAATGAAACTAAAGGTTTTTTGAACAGAATCAAATTATCTGTAAAATGAGCTCCAAGTAGCCTGCATACAATGAATGGTTTACGAGTTACAGCTGTAATCTATGAGTAGAAATTTTTTTTTATTGTAAATTAAGATTTTCCTGTTTTCGAGTTTTTATCAATTTTATGATGAAACAAGTGTTATTTCTGATAGTGTGCTATAAAGATGTTTAAAAATTCATATCTCTGCCAATACTGGTCGAATGGAAATGAGAAATAACAAGAAATTGTTCGCATAACTGTCAACATTAAAAAAATCTATCTCGGCTCCAACAGGTTGTATGAAGTTAAAAAAAAAAAAAATGAAATTGTGCGAATTTTTATTACCTATAATTTTCATGTGTACATATTTTATAGTAAAATTGATACTTTCCGAGTTTTTTGCGAAAAACTGACTTTTTTTTACATATTTTCTGCATCAATAAAGTCTTATTATAGAAGATAATTAGGTCATCAGGTTAATACAAGAGTGGGCTTATAATAGGAATGTCTACAAACAAAATTAAATCCTGTCTAAACATATAAAACCTTGAAAAACTTGAAAGAAATATTTGTATTCATTTGAATGCGCAAAACACTCTTGACGTCATTGCCTCTCTATAGAAGCATGCGCTATATTCTGATTGGTGCTCATAGCTATAATGCTTGAAAATATTCTGTATGCACATCTGTAAATAGTGACATCACAATGCAAGGCTCAAATCTGGCAGCATTTTATAGCCTCGCCGAGTTTACCGCTAGTATTTTGCTTTTATTTCCGCAGAAGCATATTTTTAAGCGATTGTTAGATATTTGTCATTAAAGATCCATCAGTGCAACAATTTGACTTGTGGCACATAATTATGTCCCATAAATAAGTCAAATGGATACAAGGAAAGGAATACAATTAGTTAATTATAATATATTACCATAATTAAAATAACGTAATTCTTTATCCAATACTACAATCTCTGTATCAATAAGAAATTTTCCTCAATTCGAATGAAACTTAAAATTACAGTAACTATCAAAATGAAATAATGAATTTTCAAATTATGATCCATTTTGGTTAAATGTGTATTAATTAGGACTACGTACTTAAATAAGTAAACATATTTTTTCATATAATTATGTTAGACGTAGTCATTATTATCACATTATTAGTCTCCAATAAACAACCCAAAAATAATTTAATGTATTATTAAAATAATATTACATTACCTTCAATTGCAAATTTAAGTAGATGCTCCGCAATATCTTCTAAAACACCATTTCCATTACTTTCCTTTTTTATATAACTTACAAATGACTTAGCTACACGTTGTTGGTTTTCAATATAAGTTTCCAACAGACTTGCTTTAAGTAATGAGTTAACTCCACTTCTAAATTTATACCATTCCTCCCCGTTACCTGGTACAACACCTACACTGTTAAAAGCTTTCTTTCGATAATGATACAAAGCGGGGAAGGGTGGTCTAATTGGCCTGGGTCCCTCATTACGAAAGAGTGTCTGTGTATGATCTGCATCGGTAGTTATCACCAAATTTGCACCTCCCAAATTTAATTTAAAAATTGGTCCTAATTGCTTGCTGATATCTTTTATTGCTTCTGTTAATCTGTCTGGCTTGTATTTACCTGAAACATTAAGGTTAGAGGTAACTTATTTTTTGTTGTATTCAGTGCCAAAGCATGTTTTTTCATGGTAAGATGTCCCTCAAGTTTAACTGTCTGTGCGTATAAGCATCTTTTTGAGACATTTAAATTGCAAAATAGAGTGTTCGCGAAATAAATTATACAGGGTGTTTGGTAAGGCGATGCCGACCTTGAACAGGGAGGTAGAGGGGGTCATTTGGCATCTACATGACCAAACATACCTATATTAAAAATGCTTCGGTTTTTTTTATATTGCCGATTTTGTACTTTTTAAAAAATCTTCATATTTCATCATTTATCTAAGTATTACATTCTAAATTTAACTTTTCATATTCTGAAAATTTTTTTTCTTTACCCGAAATACATAAACTTCCAACAAAAATAAAAAAAATAAAAAAGTGACATTTATTAGAAGAAAACTGTAATGGTAATTAAAAATATCTATTTTCGTAGTCTTACAGAATTTTAAAAAAAAGTTAAGTTACAATTACTTTTAAAACTTCTCTATTATATCCTAAGTGGCAATATCATACATACCATCAAGTTTTACCAGTCACTAAAAATAGACAAAAGGCTAATTAATCGCCAATAATTTTTCATTTAATCAAAAATTAAATGCACACGCTCTTTCAACAAAAACAAAGATATCATTTCAAAAAAATTTATTTAAAACAAAAATTATTATTTGAGAACAAATTTACTATTTTTGATGTTCAAAATGAGACAGACCCATTATTTCCAATGAATTTCCTTGCCCGTCTTCTAATTTCAACAGTAGTTGTCATAGTATTTTCTCATTGTACACAAGTTCCTTCATCATACCCCATACGCAATAGTTCAATGGCGTTAAGTCTGGAGACCTTGCAGGCCACAGAATAGGTCCACTATGCCCAATCCACCGAACAGGATATGTTCGATCTAAGAATTGGCAGACTGTTGAGCCGTAGTGAGCTAGGCATCCGTCGTTTTGGAATATGATACTGTTACGTGTTTACAGTCTTCAGTAAACACTGTGGGTTCAAATAACTTGCAACAGGAATCTTCACTAACCACTATTTTATTAATCACTAAAATTACACTAGTAAATACTTAAAAATCACACAACTAATATTAACTTAATCTAATATAAATTCACTACTTTTAAAACACTATGTACTTTACTTTTAAATCACTTGTCAACTCTTGTCTAACCTAAAAACTGTCTCTGTAACCAGAACTGTACTGTATACTCAACTGAACTGTACCCCCATCTGCTGGATTCACCTCTTTATATACACCCATAGAATGTACCAGAATTCTATTCCATAACATTCTAGAATCCTACAGAGTTTTCTACTATGTGCTGGATGACTGTTCGTCAATTGGCTCATAGATGGCGCCCACCTACTGGCGATCACAGAATAACAGGTTTCCCCTCACTTTGACCAGGGACTTAATCACATCTTTCCCCGTTAGAGGGCAGCACATAACAATACAGTGGCGAAGGTTAATTGGCAGATTTTCCAGGAGCGGAGGAAGATCGTTCTGCAAAAAGTCGAGGTAAGCATCTCCGTTCAGGTTATCTGGTAATGAAGCCCAATGACATGTCCAGCAATTACACCCATCCAAAACATTGACACTAAACTTATTCTGAAAGGAAGTTTGTTTCTTCATTTGCGGGTTGTCACCCTTGTCTGCCCGATAATGCAGATTGTAAAAATTGGTTATGCTTTCACGGGAGAATTTTGATTCATCCGTCCATAGAATAGATTTTAAGTAACGAGGGTCCTCAATATCGGCACTCAATAAAAAGAAACAAAATGCTATTCTTTGTACAGGGTCACCCTCTTTGAGGCCTTATACTGAAGTATAATAGTAAGGATGTTTTTTTCTGTATTTGTTACTGACCAAATCTTCCAAATTGACAATTCAAGTTGCTGTGCCACTTTTCTAATGCTTATTGTGGGATCTGCAGCAAATGCGGCTAGAATATTTCCATCATCTTCAGGGTGATGGCGTGCAGGTCCTACAGCAGGCCCATGATGATGTAAATTACCTGCTTCTGTCATTTGGCGATAAGTGCTGCTGAATACACGAGGATCTGGAATCTTTCTACATAGTTTAAATCGTTCATGATACAATCCTGCAGCAAGGTAAGCATTCCCATCTGCTGTGTCATAGTAAAAGAGTATGTCAGCATACTCTTGACTCTTGGTTACTATAAGTAGCCATTGAAATTAATTTTACTCAATATATCAGAAACTTAAAATAAATTATTTGTACAAAATGACACAAAACTGAGGATAGTTATAAACTTCGTTAAAAATAGAATAAAGATAAAGAAATACGAAAGTGTGCACGCGACAGCTGTCGGTGATATTACTAACAAACAAATGACTGTGGTTCTGATTGCTTTTGAAACAATAGCTTTGTTTTTGTTGAAACAACGCGCATATTTAATCATTGATTAAATGAAAAATTATTGCCGATTGATTAGTCTTATGTCTATTTTTAGTGACTGATAAAACTTGATGGTATGTATAATATTGCGACTTAAAGAGGATATAATAGAGAAGTTTTAAAAATAATTGTAATATCTAGATGACTTTTTTTTAATTTGTAAGACTATGAAAATAGACATTTTTAATTACCATTACAATTTTCTTCTAATTAATGTCATTTCTTTTTTAATAGGCGACAGAAACTTTAAATTTTTTTTTGTTTTTGTTGGACGTTTATGTATTTCAGATAAAGAAAAGAAATATTTCAGAATATCAAATGATAAATTTAGTACTTAATACTTAAATAAATGATGAAATATGGAGATTTTTTAAATTACAAAATCGGCAATATAAAAAAACCGTAGCATTTCTCATATAGGTATGTTTAGTCATATAGATGCCAAATAACCACCTCTACCTCCTTGTTCAGGATAGGCCAAACCAAACACCTTATATATTGATTTTCGTACTATTATAATATTAACAGCAAAATGTTACCAGCACTGCTTTTAGGGGTTGAGAATAATCAATATTCTGTAATACATGTACAAAAATAACCCATGTATAAACTCTTTAATTTTCACTATGCACAGAAAGTTAAGAATATTGTAAAATCGCATCTAAATGTGTCTGCAATTTTTTGTTATTTATATCACCAGTAATGGAAACAAATGTCTCAACTGTAAACCGATAATAAAATTTTTAGATAAAAGTAACATAAACAACAATGCAGATCTTGTTTATTATGCACCACACTGAAAATATGGTATGTGTTCATGGCAACATAAACTTTCGCTTGTAGCTATGAGGTTTAATTTTAATAAATTGTGAAAGATGAATTCTAAACTGTGTTGCAATTGCTCTAATGAAGGAATTGCCTCGTCTGTAAAATTAAGCACCCCCTTGAATCCTATACGCAATAAGTATGCGGAAGCAGTTTTTGGAATTTTGTGAAGTAAGAAATTACAAGTTATCAGAAAATGCAAGCATGAACAAGATGCAAGGGACATTATAATAAACTCTTCAGCATTGAATTGAATATTTTATCATCTGATATTTGGCTGACTAATAAAAGAAAGATGAAACAAAAAAAAATCAATTATTTTAACTGAAGGGGACCTATTTTTAGATATGAGCAAATTTTAATATGTCTGTATTATTTGTCTAATTATTGCCCGTGTGGGCCTGTCTGTTTTGACTGTAATTTTATTAATTTATATATTCTATTTTATAATGATAATGATAATTTAGTATTTCTCTGGGCAAAATTGTAAATATCATTTTGAAATGTACCTCGTCCTTTTTCTGTAACAATAAATGGTTTCATTATTATTATTATTATTAGTTCAGCAGGTGCACAATATTACAAAAAATGGACTATGAAATCTCTTCCAAAATTGTGCATTTTATGTTCAAAATTTTAATTGCAATGATCTTAATTAAAATATAATTTATTAATAGTTCTTGTTTCTTTTTTCTTTGTTATTGCATTTTCGTCGTTGGGATTGCCATTCATTCTATTTCTAAAAAACTTTAGATAATAAGTGAACCACATGTTATTTTGCCCCTGATAATACTCTTACAAATTCAAACGCATCTGGATACGATGGTATATCAAATATTTTGATTAAAAATAGCTAAGCTCTGTGCAGAACATTGATACACATTCTAAATTTATCTTTGGAAAATGGTGTTCTTCAACTTTTATGGTGCATAGTCTTGTTTAAGGGGATAATGCTATGCTGGGTCCAGACCCTGACGGTGAGGACGTTTACGTATGATGGCTATTTTTCATAAATCAATATCTTTGGTGCCTCAAAACCACTTTTACAAAATGCCAGAAAATTTGAACAATATGAATATTTCAAATGTGCTTTTAGAGGGCGGAATATTAAACATAATATTTTTAGTCGCAAACTCCTCTATAAATCCTTATTTTACTATAAGGAAAATAACCAGACTGCAACCAAAGTTACAAATCTGGCGCGTTAAGTGTAATAATTGCATATTACCATCAAAACGCTAATGTTTCGATTGCAACAAACACCAGCCGAAAGACTGATCCTACTTAAAGGAGCTCCCTTGCCAGTCGTCACACACCACTTGCAGACTGCAGTTTCGAGCTGTTGGCTCTCGTCAGTGCAAGGTATGTGCGTAGGTATGCGACGACCAACATGAGAATCCTTTGACTATAGTACATCCCGGTATTTTTACAATAGCGACATGTAAAACAGCCAGCAGGCGCCATCCAGTGGTCCAGTGTCTGTTGCAATCGAAAAATAAATAGCCTGACTTGGCTTAGCATAGTTCAAATGTGCTTTTAGAGGGCGGAATATTAAACATAATATTTTTAGTCGCAAACTCCTCTATAAATCCTTATTTTACTATAAGGAAAGTAACCAGACTGCAACCAAAGTTACAAATCTGGCGCGTTAAGTGTAATAATTGCATATTACCATCAAAACGCTAATGTTTCGATTGCAACAAACACCAGCCGAAAGACTGATCCTACTTAAAGGAGCTCCCTTGCCAGTCGTCACACACCACTTGCAGACTGCAGTTTCGAGCTGTTGGCTCTCGTCAGTGCAAGGTAGGTATGCAACGACCGACATGAGAATCCTTTGACTATAGTACATCCCGGTATTTTTACAAGAGCGACATATAAAACAGCCAGCAGGCGCCATCCAGCGGTCCAGTGTCTGTTGCAATCGAAAAATAAATAGCCTGACTTGGCTTAGCATAGTTCAAATGTGCTTTTAGAGGGCGGAATATTAAACATAATATTTTTAGTCGCAAACTCCTCTATAAATCCTTATTTTACTATAAGGAAAGTAACCAGACTGCAACCAAAGTTACAAATCTGGCGCGTTAAGTGTAATAATTGCATATTACCATCAAAACGCTAATGTTTCAATTGCAACAAACACCAGCCGAAAGACTGATCCTACTTAAAGGAGCTCCCTTGCCAGTCGTCACACACCACTTGCAGACTGCAGTTTCGAGCTGTTGGCTCTCGTCAGTGCAAGGTAGGTATGCGACGACCGACATGAGAATCCTTTGACTATAGTACATCCAGGTATTTTTACAATAGCGACATGTAAACCTCCAGCGCCGGGTATGGTAAAGCCACCACTAGTAATCATTGTAATCCATGCAGGAATTCTTTCAAACAACTAAACATTCTTACATTTGCTAGGACATATTCGAGGTGTGTTCATTCAGTTATAAAAATAAATCTATAGTAGTATAGTATTTTATTGACCAGAATAACATACAGAGTACAACAGGCAAGTCAAGCAATAAGGGTACAATCAGAACAACATAGAAGTATAAATACGATTAAAGTACAAACTATGTAAAAAATATATAAAATATAAATTGTCAAGAATACATAACATTAACATAAATTGTAAAAGTATAAGTACGCAATAGTAAACACATATTTGAATTAATAGGCTAGTGTAAATCTTGTTAAGATTTGTGGCCAGAGAGATATATACTTTCAGTATACAGTATGGGCACCGCTACTAGGCATATAGGGAAATTCTATACACTTCTGTACATGTGCAATATGGGTTAGAATCAAGAGCTAATATAAAATGGATGGTGGGGCATAGGCATGACAGCTGGTCGATCTACTGCAGTTAATAATAAATGTATTTGGAGTGGAATTTGTTGAAATTAATTATGGTGGTGAACAAATAACCAAAATAAACAAAAGTATCTTTCTTAACATAAGTGGGTTAGGGTTAGGTTAGGTTGAAATGTGAGTGGGTCTATACCAAACCCTCCACTGTGACCTTTAGGTCTATTGTGGCTCGCCCCTAATTTATATTTCACCCAATAGGTTCAGCTTTTTGATAAAGCTGATAACCTTGTTGGGTGAGAAATTGTGCAGGTCCTCAGGTAAGAGCTGTCTCTTATGCCAAATAATATGAACTGGGTTCTTTCTGCAGCTGGACAAGTGCACAGAACATGCCTTACCGTTTCATCTTCCTCCACACACAGACAGCGTTCGATGTTTTCCACCAGTCCAAGTCTGTGTAGGTGATGATTCAGTAAGCAGTGTCCAGTGTACAGGCCGATTAGAGTCCTGAGGTGTATAACCTATTCAACTATAGCAGTTTTTTAGCTCTTGATTTCAAAGGATATGTGATGAATTCCTTCGAATGAGCTAATCCTGGTAGTTCTTGCCAGTGGTAGAGAGTCTTGCTCGCGGCCCAGTCTAGGATATTTGTTTTGGCGTTTTGGCAATACTTGCAGATATACCAAGAACTCTGGTTCTGGTCCTATAAATTTTGATGCCGCGCCCTCTCTGGCTAGGCAATCGGCAATTTCGTTGCCCTCCAGCCCAGAGTGGCCAGGCACCCAGACCTTGAGTTAGTTTATTATTACTACCCAATTGGATTAGGGGCTTTTGGCAGTAACACACTGTTTTAGAATGACAGCGATAGGATCCAAGAGCTTTAATGGCTGCTTGGCTATCTGAGAAAATAATTTTAAAAAATAAGTGGGACTGGGTCGATTTTCGTACATTAAAATAAGTAAATTTATTATCTCACACAATGAATGCTCACCATTATTTGTACTTACTCTTCTGTTACTCTAGTAAATAATAAATAAATCCATAACATTGGCAATCACAGCGGCGCTAGCATACAGCCCATTAGTTCGCCCCACCCCAATCACACTTGTCTAGATGACATTCTCACCCGCATTGCACATGTACACAAGTGTATAGGATTTCCCTATGTCTGGTAGCAACCCCCGTACTGAATAAAATAAAGCATACTTATGATATCAAAGCATGAAGACATTATCCAATTTAATCTACATCGAACAACTATGTACCAAAAATTTTTTTTATTATTAAGTATATAATCGTTCAAGTTATGATATAAGTCATCAGGGGGTAACCACTCGTATAGTTAGTGGGAGAAGAGCAAATGTAGTCTCTTGCAGTCTTTGTATAGCGATTTCCAGTGCAAACCTACTTCATTGAACTAATTTTATTAGATGAAGAAACCTATGGTATTTTCGTGGCAAACGGTATAGTAAATGCAGTCGCAGTGAGATGGGAAGTCAGGAAACTTTTATTGGTGCGCCAATAATATACCAATCATCTGTCTCGCTTTCACGTAACTGATGTAAAGGATGGACCAGGTCCCTCCCCGCGACCGCAATCTGCTATAGTAATTTTCTCGACTATACTCGAAAATTAATCTCTGTATAGAAACTACTCCTGGCAAGACTTCTTGGTAAAAATTTATACGCCGAATAAAAGATGACACTTCTATTTATCTTCAAATTATGAAGTTGAGTTGATAAAGGACCAATGAAATAAAAATTGAAATTATCAAATATTCAACTCAGAGGTAATATATATTTTGGAGATATTTACATCTTTTCTCTGTTTGTGGCTTCATATAGCCATCGTGTAGTCTCTTGTAGTCAGCATGTAGTTTAGGATTGTCACCCGTCCCGTAATTCAAGGAACAGTCGCCTATTTAAACAAAATGTCCCGGATAGAGACTACATTATCATGGGGGACGGTAGCACAGTGGTGAGCGCATCTAGCAATCAATTTAAGCATACCTAGCGAAGTGGGTTCGAGCTCCACCTACTGCGAAGTAATTTTCAATTATAAATTACTCCTCAAGAAGTGGTTCGGATCCCACTATGAACTGTAGGGCCCCTTCTCCATTATGCACACAAGTCAAGGCTTAAGAGGATGACTCACATGATTTGGAAGGGCGGTTAAAACGTTTATAACATTTATTTATTAATCCATATTTTATGCCACGTCAAACGCAAATTTCTAATTTTTCTTCTTCTTTGGATATAGTTATTAATTAAATTTTAAATGCTTGAAAAATGAGTGGCCCTGAACATTTTCAAAGATGGGATAAATAGGCCCAACATTAACACAGTGTGTAGTCATTGGGACGGGTAATTCCCAAATGGTAACTTCCTCAGTCATCACCTAATATCTACATTTTAAAATTTATGTACTTAATATGTAAAATATTTTTTTGTTTTTTTTTTTACTTTGTCGTGTGTCATTGATTTAAAACTCTCTCATTCCCTTACTGCCTATCCTAGTGTAGTGTTCCTTTGAAACATTATATGTTCAATGTGGATATAAATTATATTTATTTTACCACAGGTCAGGCCTGGTGAGAAGGGGGCTGAGGGGAGCATTTTTGGTGGGGCTCACAAGGCCCGTAATAAAACTTTTTTGCTAAATTCATTCCCATGGGGGCAAGGGCGTATACAGGGGGGGTGATATGGGTGTTCAAACACCCCCTATAATTATCCTTCACGGAATTTTTCTTGTGGCCGTGAAAACTGGAAAGTTAGTTAATATTTAAAATTTTAATTTTAAAAAGTGATGACCGAAAATTTGAGTAGATCTCAATACAAAGCCAAAGTCGAAAACTATTATACCCCAGCAAGTTTTGATGTTACTTGAGGTGGGCCGGCATATTTTCGATTTACGTAGTAAATTGTAATAGCCAAATCTAACAACAACCTAACAGGAGCACAGAAGCAGAAAATGTGATGTGATACGTGCTTGAGGCTGCTTGAACCAGTAAGATCTTGATTTATCTATTTATCATTTAGCAAGTATGCACTCCCGCCTCCCGCGGCGCTTAAAACGTAGTAGACATAACAACCACTACAACCAGAGTTTAGAGGTTTATTCAGTTTCAACCTAACCTAAAACCTAACTTACACTACATTGAAGTACAAAACTAGATTAAATGAAATAATGGCTAAAAGGCAAACTCTGTTATCGAATTTCTTTCAACCGAAGAAGTCAAAAAATGAGAATGAAAGTAACACGAGGGAAGAAGTCGAAGAGGATACTGATATTCCTACCAGTTCAAAATTTCAGCAGATTCCTGTGACTGTCGTGACTGACACCGACATACAAGTTAACATTTACGATGTTGGCGTTTACATTAATAAGTCTTTGCAAGATAATATTAAATATAGAATTTTAACATCTCCATGGATTCCCGAGGCCAATTTTACGTTTCCTGTAAGCGAAAAAAGAAGTTTAAAATTTCAAGTTAACTGGTTACAACGGTTCCCGTGGCTAGTGTATACACATCAATGTGCGGGTGGCGGTGCGTTATGTAAGTTGTGTGTTGTTTTTTCAAGTAATTGTGACTCTGTAGCTAAAGGTCAAAATCCGATGTTACTGCCGTTTGTCGCTGTGCCGTTTAACAAATGGCATAAAGCTATAGAAAAATATAAAGATCATTCCACCACTCAATATCATATTAGTAATGTTCTGAAAGGTGATTATTTTATTCATGCCTATAAAAAAGAACTTCCTGATATAAGAAATACTCTGGACGGTTCTAGACACAAAACCGCCACCGAAAACAGACTAAGACTTATGACTGTAATTGATGTAATCAAACTAAGCGGACGACAAGAGTTGGGATTACGAGGGCATTCAGATTCGGGACCACTACAGTTTGATGCTCCAGAGCCACTTACAAATGATGGAAATTTTCGTGCTTTGTTGAGAATGCGTGTTTTGAGTGCTGAGGATAATTTAAAACGCCTTTTCAGTAGTGCGCCGAAAAATGCTATGTACACAAGTCCTCCCATACAAAATGAACTAATAAACATTTGTGGAGAAATAATTCAAAATGGTCTGTGTGAAAAAATAAATGCTGCCAAATGTTTTTCGGTATTAGCTGATGAAGCGACCGATATTTCAGGAGTAGAACAGATGACACTTCGCATACGTTATATTGAACAAGAGGTAAATAATTTTGTATTACGTGAGGATATGTACCTCTAGTAGAAACCACGGGGGGGAAAGTATAGCAAATAAAATATTGGAAACATTAAATATTTTAAATATTAATTGCTCCTACATGTTTGGACAGGGATATGATGGTGCAAATTCTATGAGCGGGCGTTTTAAAGGTGTTCAGGCCGTTATTGGTAAAAAGCATCCAGGTGCTCTTTATGTTCATTGCAGCTCCCATTCCCTAAATCTTGCGATATGTCATGCTAGCCAGGTTCAACATATACGAAATTGTTTTGGAACCATAAAATCTGTAGGTGCATTTATGAATATATCTGCCATTTTGAAAGAAAAAATAAAAAAATGTTTACCAGAAGTACGATGGAATAAATTGATTTCTATGTGTGAGACAAGATGGGTTCAAAATCATGATGGTCTTTTAAGATTTAAGGAAATCATTGTACCTGTTGTGGAAGCTTTAGAAGAGCTATCAACGGTATCAGATATGGAAACATCATCGAAAGCGAATCAATTTTTGAAATCCATCATTGCCCCAGAATTTGTCGTTAGTATTTGCACCGTACAAGTTATATTTAAACATACTCTTCAGTTATGTAAAATGCTTCAGACTGTAAATTGTGATTTGATTCAGGCTATGGATCTTGTGGGAAATATTTACAACGTAATCAATGATATGCGTCAAGATATGGACTCTTGCTTTTCCAACATTTTTCGTGAATCTGTAACCATTTTGAACGCTATAAATGGAGAAATGAAAGTGCCAAGATTAGCTACCAGACAAACGCAACGGTGTAACGTTCGTGTAGATTCCCCAGAAGATTATTATCGCATAGCAATCGCCGTGCCATTTTTTGACGATTTTTTGGACCAACTCCATTCAAGGTTTACAGCCCATAAAAATACAATCTCATCTCTACAAAAACTTCTTCCTAACAATTGCGTGGAACATAATTTTACAGAAGAAGATTATGTATCAATCAAAGAATATTACTCTAATCACATAGATGAAGACAGCTTGGAAGCCGAAATCAGTCTTTGGCAAAATAGATGGAAATCATACTCAATCAAAGATGAACTAGCTAAGAATGCAATGGAGACATTAAATCAATATGATTTTAATCTTAGTCAAATATTTCCAAGCATTTTTTTTTACTGAAGGTCTTAGCCACTCTCCCCGTGACGACTGCTATTCCAGAACGTTCGTTTTCAACACTAAAGAGATTGAAAACATATTTGAGGAATTCAATCGGTAAGGACCGCATGAATGGTCTAGCGCTTAGGAGTGTACATAAGCAAATACCTATAAAAAATGAAGATGTGTTGGAAAGATTTTCAGCTAGAACCAGACGATCAGATTTGATTTTGTAAAATTAAAATAACTTACTGTTTTTGTTTTCTGTTTTTATGTTTTTCTGTATATATAAGTATACCGTATGTTATGTTAGATATTTTATTTTTCTTTTTCTTATGTTAAAGCAGATTTTTTATTTAATTTAGTTTATGTTATATTTTATATTTTTTGTTATTGTATGATGTGTGCAATAAAGCCTTTAAAAAAAATGTATTGCATAATGTACTTGCCTGTGAAATATCAACAAAAATAAAAACTGATTAACGAATTGCGAAACCCATTTTTTACAGTTCTCCATTTTTAACTCAAAATTGTAACTTTCAATTTTAGAACGTTTGACCTTGAAAAATCAAAAATTTTCGCCTGCGGCGCATATTGTATGATTTACCTAAAACACCCCCCAAAAAAAAATCCTGGCTACGCCCCTGCATGGGGGCCTGTCAATAAATAATTTTTCCCGGAGCCCGGGCTGACTTAACGGTCCTGTATAGGTTTAAACTATTTGTTGGTTTCTATTCTTATGATTAAGCAATTCTTAAACTATTTTTTTTCCAGTTTATCATATCCAAATTATAGAAAAGATTGATAATGAACTAATGGATCTCCCAATAGAGAATTTATATATGTTTTTTATTTATTTACTTAATATATATAATATACTTACCACCAGGAAGGAATAGGTATGTATGTCCTATTAGTGGGTATGATTTTAGAGTAGGTATATCCTCAATTGTTTTTAAAGATGTTTTTAAAGCTCGTACAGACATGATTATATTTGAAAAAATTATCACCTATTTTAACAAAAAGTTAATATTTTGCAGATTCTGGAGTAAACATAACCTTTTTATAAAATTAAAATATAAACATAAGGTCAATGACCTTGAGTAATGAATTAAACATCATAATACATAAAAAGGAGATGAAAATATAAATTATACAAATAATAATAATGTGTAAAAAAACAGCGTGTACTGATGAAATGTTGGGATATCATTTTTTAAATCAATTAAAAAATAAATAATCTAATGCCCAGCTCCATCTACATTCTAGTGACTGTGCCTACAATTAATTGGGAGAGACGCTTTCTGTACAGGAGTGGCACTCTGTTCACAATTTATTTCTATCGCTTCCTGACTATAGTAGAAATCTAAAAGTAGTTGATCCAATGGCAAGAGCAGAAATTGCATAACAGAGTACCAAACCTATAGTTTCGAGTCGAACTATAGATGAGGGTGTTCTGTGATTATAGAATTCTATAATGAAACAGAGTGCCACTGCATCTTTGTAAGTACAGTAGAGTTCTCTGTAAGGAAAAAAGCAAATCTTAATAATGCATATAGGTACCGAAAGAGACCCTATACAGTATATAGTAGTTATCTATGATGCAGTTCATCGGAGTTCTTTGTAATCATAGACCTTGTAATAGATTATATATTACTGATAATTCGTTAAATAAAAAAATAAGACGAACGGAAAAGTGCATCCTTTTTTAAACCGGTGCTGCCGTTTCAAAATTCAATACAATAATACTCTACTACTCCTTGGGAGCAAGTCGTAAATCAAATACTTCAGGAAACTACTTTGTAAATTTAAAATGATACTCTGCCCTCTAGTATTAGACATCATAAATGGAATAAGGGCACTGTAAATTAAGTTTATAATGGTAATTTGCCAGGATAACGACAATGAATTTGGAGTCATAATTGTAGATGGCACAAATGTTTGTGCCGGTTAAATACACTCAAAGTAGCAGCGGCCACGACAAAAATCTACAAGAAACACGTCCAGATTTTTGGGAAAACTCCAAATACCTCAAGATTTGACATTTTTATTATAAAAGAAATATTTTTAATATTTTTACAGTGTTTTAATATACTAAAAAACATTATTTGTTTTACACACTTTCTAAAACACTTCAAAGTCTTCAAAAGAGTTAAAGACAATGCAGATTCTAAAAAAATAAGTTGAAAGTGGAGAATGAAGAAGATATTAGTGTTAAGTGGTTGGATACTTACTATAAAACTAAGGATAACAACTGTTATTTAATAGGGTTCGATAAGAAATTTTCAGACAGTATATATGATTCGAAACTGTGGCCAAAAGGGGTAGTCTATGACAGGTTCGACTTCCAAAAAGGTGAGCGGTTTTTGGATAAACCAAATCGTCATGGAAGTGGAGTAGGCGATAGTGAAAATGTGCACGAAGATGTGGCGGAGGATTTTCATATAGCATAAATGAAGAAAGTACTGAAAAGTCTAATATAATTACTAAAATGCACTCTAAGAAAGAAACTAAATATGATTCTTCTCATGTAAATGGTCAAAAATCAGTCAATATCCCCCAAAATAATTCCAGTTCCATTAAACGTAGACCTACCTCATTTTTGTGTTATTACCAAAACTGCCGTAGTGTGCTAGGTAAAACCTTAGACATATTTGTCAATTGTCGGTCATTAGACAACCAGTATAGTATCATTGCACTTACAGAAACATGGCTGAATGATACGGTGCACGATTCCGAATTATTCGACTTAACAAAATATAATGTATTTCGCAAAGACCGCGATTTCAATTCTACTAATACAACCAGAGGTGGTGGAGTTCTTTTAGCTACAAAAAAACAAATACATGTTTCTTTAATTGACATTTACAAAGTATGTGATACTATTCGTGATATTAAGTTTATTGATATTTTGGGTATCAAAATCTGTTTTAAGAAGTCTGTGATATACGTGTTTGTTTTATATGTTCCGCCTCAAACTTCTGCAACTGACTATGAAATTCTTTTTGGTGCACTTGAATCATTCTACTATCTTTATGATAGCCACCTATTAGTTATTGGTGATTTTAACATACCTGAATATGCTGGCATGCAGATAGGTACCTATGACAGAAAAGCCTTGTCGGTTAAAAATTTTTCATGTTTTTATAATCTTATTCAGTATAATAATATAACAAACTGCAACAATAAGATTCTAGATATAGTACTGGCCAATTTAAATTGTGAAGTGTCTAAACCCCTAGATACTTTTGTATCTGAAGATGCCTATCATCCGGCATTAATGATTCACATATATTGCAATGAGAAACTTATAAATTTTCCTGTAATTAATGATCACGATTATAATTTTAGAAAAGCAAATTTCCCCAACCTATATAACGACTTAACATTAACTGATTGGAGTTTTTTAAATAATATAGAGGATGTAAATGACATGGTGGAAGGATTCTACTCTAAATTGTATTTTCTTTTTGAGAAACATGTGCCAAAAAAGAAAGCATGCTCTCGCCAATACCCAGTTTGGTTTAATAAACATTTAATAGTTAAATTAAAAAATAAACATAAGGCATATGAGACTTACAAAAAATGCAGAAGTTCCGTAAATTATGATGTTTTTCAAAAACTAAGAGCTGAGTTCAAAACTGAAAACCACTTAGCATACAGGCAATATATTCACAAAATTGAAAATGAATTAAGAGGTAATCCAAACAAATTTTGGACATTTCTAAACTCTAAGAAATCTCTTCCATCTATGCCACTAAACATGAAATACAACGGTAAAGATATAGATAATCCCCTTGAAATTGCTTCAGCATTTGCCGACTTGTTTTCCAAATCCTTTTCTGAACCTGCTTTGAACTTTCGTCCGGATAATCTAGACGGTACTGCTCTAAACAGTATTTTACACATAACTGATGTTTCTTCTAACGATGTTGTAAAGGCTATTAAAAGAATTCGACCAAATATGACCATGGGACCCGATAATATACCTGCGTTTCTTATTCGCGACTGTGCCGTAATACTTGCAATTCCACTCTGTGTTATATATAATATGATTTTAAAGACCTGTTCCTTTCCGGCAGTATGGAAAATGTCCAGAATCACACCCATATTAAAAAAAGGTAGCATTAATGACATAACTAATTATAGACCTATTACGTTAATCTGCAATTTTAGTAAAATTCTTGAAATTATTTTATATGATCACCTATATGCGCATGTTAACAACAGTTTAGTACCTGAGCAACATGGTTTTGTCTCTGGTAGGTCAACAGTAACAAATCTGGTTATCAAAACACAATTTATCAGTGAAGTCTTAGACCAGAGGGGTCAAGTAGATGTTATCTACACCGACTTTTCAAAGGCTTTTGATAAATTGTATCATAACATTTTACTGCATAAGCTCCAACATTTTAGTATATCTTCAGATTTCTTAAACCTAGTAACGTCTTACTTATCTGATCGTTGGCAATATGTACAGGCTAGAGGCCATAAATCTGACAAATTTTTGCAAACATCTGGTGTACCTCAGGGCTCCACCCTTGGACCTCTGTTTTTCATAGTTTTTATTAATGATATTGCCGCTAAAATTGATGCAAAATACCTTTTATATGCCGATGATTTAAAAATATTCAGTCAAATTAACACACTAGCAGACTGCGAACATCTGCAAAATAACCTACACCAGATAAGTAACTGGTGCATTGAAAATAATTTGTTTATAAATATCAGCAAATGCCATGTTGTATCCTACTGTAGAAAACATAATACTTGTCTATTTGACTACAAAATTTCTAATACGCCTCTAAATAGACCCAATTGTATTAAAGATCTTGGTGTCCTATTTGACCCACAATTGACCTTTGTTGACCATATTAACTTAACTGTTACAACTTCCTTTAAAACACTGGAATTTGTCTTAAGAAATATCAAGGATTTCAATGATATTGATTCATGCAAGTTAGTATTCAACTCTCTCGTACGATCAAAATTGGAGTACGCTTCAATTATATGGAATCCTATTTATAATTGTCATGTTTCTGCACTCGAAAACATTCAACGGCGCTTCTTAAAAAATTTATATTTCAAAACGCTCGTGCACTATCCTTCCCAGGGATTTCCCCAAGATATTCTCCTATCGACTTTTAACTTTGATAGTCTCCTAAAGAGAAGGAGTACTCAGTCTATAATTTTTTTGTACAAAATTATTCATAATCATATTAAGTGTGAAGATCTGACCAATAGCATTTTTTATGTTGTACCGCGTATTGCCTCAAGGCACAGTGAAACATTTTCAATTCCTACCCCCAGAACAAATGTACTAGTGCAATCGCCACTCTTTCAGATGTTCACAAACTACAATAGTGTAAATAATCAAATAGATATTTTTAATACCAACATCCAAAAAATTAAGCAATTGTGATTGTCAAATATATCTAATTACATATTTTATACGCATATGTGTTTACTATCTTTAGGTTCATTATAATAAGTTGTTTGTATTCTATTCACGTTTTTACTGTCATTGTTTTTGTATTTTTATTCATATATTTGAATTTTGCTAAATTGTTTGTCTTCTATTTACTTGCTTATGTTTTTTTTTTGTTTTCTATATATCATTATTCTTGTATTTATACATGTAGGTATCTACCCTTATCCTGTTATTGGACATTGATCTGTTGGATATTGTAATAAAATAAATAAATAAAAATAAATAAATAAAAATGTCTGTAAAATACTTTTGAAATATTAAAATAATTTTTATTTATACTTTTCTCTATGAATAATAAAAATATTTGTAAAATATTTTCTCGTTGACAAATATTCTTTTAGAAGAATAATATGGACGTCACCAGGGCCAGTCATGGTCCCAGGCAACTGCCTAGGGCGCCACACGATTGGCGGCGCCAAACGTCCAACAAATCTCGAGGAGACAATTTAAAAAAAAACAAAATGTTTTCTGTATCAATTAATTATGAAAAAATAAAAAAATCTGACAATATTGTCCGATATGAATTACAGAAGGTTATTTCGTTATTTTAGTTAATTTCAAACATATATTTTAAAAACATAGTGCTTGCCTTGTATTACTTTAAGTTTTACTCTAATGCCTGTTGAATTAATGTGAACGATAACTTAAAATTATAACATTGATAGGTAACTATTGTTTACTGTCTTGCTCTTTGATCTTTTTTACAAAACGATTTGAAAAGAGGGGGGCGCCAGGAGTAAACTTTGCCTAGGCTGAAAATAGTAATTGCACCGTAGTTGAAACTGTGCAGGCGCGTCTGAGACTGGCAATGTAATCAGCCTGAATGAGCCATCTACGACTGCACTGATTTAAAGGTAATAAAACGGACAGGCCTACTAGCACAAAAAAACTAGTAAATCGTTTCTTATCAGTCAACGTGGAAGTCTAACAACGTGCTGTCTATGTGCCAGTGCAGTGCACAAATACCTATTATAATATCAAGCGTAGGAGTTTAGTTAGTTATTGTTCATATTTGTAAATATTTACTACTGTATAAAAGGTAAAATATTTTAATTATTTACTAATTTACCATGGCTTTCTGGAGACCATTTGAAACAGAGGAATACATAATAACGCCCGAAAATCCCGAAATAGTTGAACCGGTTATTGTCGAAAAAGCCGAAATAAATTGAGAGTTTAAAAACCAAGATTTACACGTACAAAGTCAACGTATTATTGTAAATATACATGAATGTTTGAAAAGCGAAAATCCTGAACAATGTGAGAAAGAAATAATACGACGTATTAACGAATTAACTAAAATATCAAAATCAACAATTTATCGCGTAATTCAAGAAGGCGATGTTATAGATCACAGCGCAAAGAGGAAACGGAAAAATACGAAATTAAAAAATATTGATGATGCCACTAGAGATGTAATACGGCGTATAATTTATAATATGCATGAAGAAAATATAGTTCCTACGTTAAAAATGATTCAAGAAAAATTGAGCGGCTATCCTGATTATAATTATAGGTCTTTAGATACACTACGAAATGTCTTATTAGAATGCGGTTTTAAACATAAAAAACTTGAAAGTCGTATGGAAATTATGGAATCGCGACGTATAGTTTCACTTCAAGTAGATTATTTGGAAAAAATTAGAGAATATCGTAAACTAAACAGGCATATAGTGTATCTAGACGAGACGTGATTTGACATGGATGATGTTGTTCAGTATGGTTGGGTAGATAGTTCGCACAATTGTGTTTTAAATACTCCGTGTTCTAGAGGAAAATGCGTTATCATACTTCATGCGGAAAGTGAAAATGGGTTTGTACCCAATGCGTTGCTCTTGTCGGCCAAAAAAATATCGCAGTCTTCTGCAGACTATCACGAAGACATGACAGCCGATCTATTCGAAAAATGGTTTTCTGAACAGCTTCTACCAAATATTCCGCCAAATTCGGTAATTGTATTAGATAATGCTTCTTATCACTCGCGTATATTAAATAAAATACCAAATAACAGCACAAAAAAGGAAGACATTTTAAAATTCATGAGAAAAAAAAATGGAAATTCCTGTAAAAGTTCCAATAAAACGCGAATTACTGAAAAGAATAAAAGAACAGAATTTCCAAAAAGGAATATGTTATTGGTAACTTATCCAATATACACGGTCATACACTTTTGCGGTTACCTCCACACTATTGCATATTTAATCCTATCGAGATGGTTTGGGGAACACTAAAAGTACGTTTACGAAAATGTAATAACTCTCCAACGTTAAGCGCGATAGCGCGATAGTAGTTGATTATATAAGAGAAGTAATAAATGACATTGACAATAATACTGATTTATGGAAAAATTGCGTTAGGCATGTAATTGGAGAAGAAAATCGATATCCAACGCTACCCCCTAGTGCGCCGATTTTAATTCAACTGGATAATGATTTCTCCTCAGAAAGTGAAGATTCGGACGCGTCAATTAACATTTGTGATCAATTAATACGTAATTCAACGCTGTGTTCTTCCTAGACTCGGTGCTTTGTTTTAGATATTTGCACATTTACCAGTAGTTTTACATATTATTATAAGTTTTGGTATTATTATTAAATTGAATTATTTTTATGTTTTTATATTTAGGCCATATCCTTGAGAAAATATGGGATTTTAAAAATATAAATTTTTTTAGGTGAATTGCATAAGTCCACCTCCTTAAAAAACTACAGCAAAAACAGTACTTACGTCCGATTTTGTAAATGAAAGAGTTAAAAAAAGTGCAGTGATAAAATTTTAAAACGTTAGACAGTTACCTGGCTGCATCAGCATGTGTTCAAGTGCTTTGGATGTCATCCTTATGGGGCCAACATTTAAAAAATATTTCGATTGCTTGTTTTATAGCTTGTTAAACACGACATCAGGGGTTGGAACTCTTACAATTAGTCTTATATTTATTGTCCCTAATTATGGAATCAAATGGTTTATAGTTTGTGAATATTTGCAGTGTATACTAAAATGTCATAAACTTTACATTCTATGGCTTTATAAGAGCACAGTCATAGTTTTTTGTTTAGTATTTGTTTGAAGTATTGATACAGATCCAGATGTAGGACACCGATGCTTTCAGCAAACATGTGCTTTAAAAAAATGACTATTTTTATAACTTCTCTAATTTATTTCAAGGGACTCTAGGCTAGGCCGAAAATAAAATACGATATTTTCATTTTCGCATATAGTTGTAAAAACCAATAATAAATCTTATAAGTATAAGTATAAATGCAAATAAAACCCCAATTTCTTTTTTAGTTTTTGAATAAACGCGAATCGAAAGTGTCTTATTAAGAGTTTTTCTCAAAAGAGTACTTAGTAAGCGTTTATAATTTTTAATTGATAATGTGGGTAATAGATCTGCCGTTTACATAAATGGAGGCAGTTTAATTAAAAATAAGTTGTAAATAGAGCTTTTTGATTTTTTACAAAGAAAGAAGGGTTATTAACTTGCTTGGTTTTACGGCACCTACCTAGTAAATTTAAGAGATAGATATAAAAATTTAAGAATAAGTGTAACATTATATATTGCTGACAATAAGGCCAAGCCGTAAACAAATATACAGTGTGTCCCAGTTTATGTGTTACACTTGATATTCTCTGTAATTTTTTAGATACATTTTTGGTTGAAGTCTGACTTAGTTATTTCTATGGAATCCGAGGCCGTTTAAAAATAAAGAATAATAAAAGTTATGGCTGAAAAACCGATTTTTAAAAATAACTCAGAATGGCCTATGTTTGAATAACTTTAATTGACTATAAATGGGAAGTAAAACCATACATGTAAAATTTTAAATATTTGTTGATGCTTCCATAAGGAAGCAATAGAAACGCCTAACTTAAAATCTAATAGACTTTATTAATATCATTGAAACAACTTCACAGAATTTAAATGCGGTTGGTGCCGCGACTATAAAAATTTAGATAATTTGATTGAAAGTGTCATTGTTTTTACAAAAAAAATAGGTATTGAGAAGTACTATGAGTCAAGAAAGAACATCAAATTTAGCTTTGCTTATAATCGAGAAAAACACATTATGCAGCATAAACATGGAAAAGGTAATAAAAATTTTCCTATTAGCCAAAACACGAAGACTTCCGGCTTGAAAAAAAAAATATGAATACATTATTGTCTTCGCTGTTTTTGGTTTATAAATAAATATTTATAATCAGTAAAATGCTCTCATGTCTTCCAAAAAAAGTCGAGTAAAGTTCTCTCCCTCCCAAAAAGTAATGTGTGTGTTACCGCCTTTGAATTTGCACCGGGCCCTTAAAGTCCTTAAAAGCCCCCCTGTCGCCTTCAATCCTGTTGGGTTCGATGTGACTTATTCAGACGTAAAATACAAAATTTATAGTAAGTAGTAGTAGTAGTAGTAAGACACAATGAAAGAGGAAGAGGAAGGATTGTATATTGGTTTTTTGGAAAAATTTTGTTAGTTACAATTTTGGGTATATAGGTAGAAAGTTCACAAGAGTATAAGATTAACAAGAGTATGGGTCCATACCACACGTAGTGAGGATTAGGACAACTCGGACAATGCAATTTCCAACTATCATTCAATGATTTACTTTAAGCAATCGACTGATACCAAAAAGATTCAACTGAAAGTGTAATATTTACGACTTTGTGGGCTTTTAGCTTACCTGTCTTTAAACGTATATTTGTTAAATATCATAAATAATTTCGGTCGCACGGTTATAGGGCTCGAAAATGCTTGAATCGCAATAGATTAGAATATTGTTTTATATTCATACGTTCATTCAAGGCAGTCTCAAGCACTATGTACATAGTAATAGAGCGACATGGATCCTGAACCACTGAGGATCCACATGTAGGCAAATACGACAGAAAACATACAAGTTTGCCTCCAAAAACGATTGCTAACTTAGAAAGATGAAGATCGAAAAATTTGTCGCCCGCGAAAAATCTCCCTTCAGGAACTTATGGCGGGACTCTTAACTCGTTCTCACAGTCCATACCATGCATAAGAAGCAGTACTACACAACTTCGGTTCGTAGTTAAGAATTTTATTTGGTCCGTTTTCGAGATAGTTGCTAAATTTACGGCCCGTGGGACGTAATTTGTTATAGTTCCACAAATCGCGCCGTTCATTGCAGTTTCAAGAATTACAAACCGTGGAACGGTTTTTTGTGATAGTTTCCAAAAATGAAATTTTGCTGTTTTTTTGTTGCAATTTCCAAAATCTCATTTGGCATATTTCATTCCAAAATTATCTTCCGACGGCATTTTTATGTGTCGCACGCGGTTCGTGCATTTTCGTCGGATTTCGTTACAGTTTCGAAAATTCCTTTCGAAGGAGATTTTTACTGACTTCAAGCAAGATGACTTTTGATGTGATTTGGTAGGTTCTTTGGCTCCTTTAAAAAATGCTTGCCGAGAAATATTCCCATTTTTATCTAGCCATATTTTGTCACAGTATTTTCATCGAACTTCGAACCCTCGTTTACTCAAGTTTCATCCAGATAATAAATGTTATTTCGTCCCTTACGGAACTTTGGAACTGTTCTTAGGAAAGCTCTTCTCCAACAAATAATTTCTTCTCTGTCGATAAGAACTGACTTTCTATTTTGCTCTCCCCAGCAAAAATTCAGCTCAATATGTGGTGATAAATCATTGTCTTCTGAAAGTCCACATAGAATTTTATCCAATGTTGGAATTCCTTTTTTAACATAAAATGAGTGTACTTTTCTGCTAATAACATTTTTGAAATATTCCTCGATAACGATTTTTAATCTCCCAGGTTCTTGAAATCATAGGAATCGATTATCTTGAATTTTTTTTTTCACTGAAACATTCTTGAATCTCGTAGGAATTAAATTCCAATGAGAACAGCAATGGAACGTGTGTCGAATTATACGTTCGTACTAGTATTCGCAACAGCCAATGAGCAGGTTTTATTAGGTTGGAGTTTTTACATTTTCATTAGATGCTCATGACGTTTATTAATGTTATAATGTGTGTGGTTTTAAATCTCTGTTTGGAAATTATTTTTTTCTTTGAAGGTACATATTTCTACAGAATTCCTTCTTTTTGTTAATGGTTTTAAATAGAAAAAAATCCAGAATTGAAAAATAAGATAAGCAACTGAAAGTGATTAAAAGAATTTTAGTGTAACCTAAAATTATTTATAATTTGTTGTTGCAGTCTTTCTCCAGCAATTAAATCTGGATTTCAATTTGCACGAGCTGGTTCTGCAGGTGTACTATTTATATCATCTTCAAATAAACCAACATCTTGTTCCTCGTCTCCTTCTTCCTTCTCTGGTTCTGGAACATTACTTTCAATGTACATGTTGTGCAGAACTGCACATGCATTAATTATTTTTAATGCCTTTATGGGAGCATAATGAAGTACTCAACAAGTACTTTAGTAGCTTTTGAAATAGAAGATGCCCTAGTAGATGCAGTCAAAAATCTATCCAGGGTATTACATATATTACATACCTCGCCTGAACCTTGGCGAGCCTAAAATGTTTAATAAAAAGTTTATCACTTAAAATAAACTGATTCCGGTTCCTTATAAAATGTTGCCTTTCATATGCAATGGCAGCTTCAGTATTGTCCAAATTTTGTATAATTATAGCTTGAAGATGAAAATTATCCATCATTAAATTATAATATTTCAATACTATATGAACTAACGAAACTTATTAATTACTAAGTAAATATTCACCAGCAAATAATATTTCATACTATCGCATAACCTTAAAGTATAATTCAGAACTAAGAAAAATTTCGAATTTCCCGTCAAAAACCATCGAAAATTTTTTACCCTAATATCAAGAGAAATATTTCCTATGATTATTTTCAAGACTACGATTGTAACATGTGAAAATGACGTCAATTTCTCTAGAAAATTAATTCCTACGATTTCAAGAATTGGGTCTCTGAGATGATTTTGGTGAATTCACAGCCTCATTATCATCTTTTCTTTGTTTTAAAAATCTCTAGATGGTCGACTTTCCAATCCCTGTCATTGTGGAACACGTTTCGACATACTGTTGCAAGGATTTGGATATTTCAATGTATCTTTTACGTTCAATATGATTATCTTCTCATTCTGAGAGAGCACATATTTTCTCACGTTTAGAAGGAATAGAAGGAACATAATCTAAGAAGATTGCCATTTTCACTCACACAGAGTTGTTCTGTCAACTGGTGCACTGGTCACTGCACAAACTTACTGTACCGCACTAGCATGTTTACTCAGGTTCAGTTTTTGAAATGTAATGATATCCGGTGGGTGGTGTTTCGCTCTTGATCGCGAGACAATCTCCCTTTTCCAAAGATGCATCAATGCCCTATATTTTGTTCTCGAAATCTTATAAATATAAGAAAATTGAACATTGAGTAGATATTGTTTAAAAATATATTAGGACACGTATCAACACACAGTTCAACCAGTTTTGTAAGCGGAAAACACACGGCAACCTTAGTGGCGGTCCCAGAATTTCGACATCAAAGATGGACAGCACAGCTGTGTACAGGTAGTGTCAGATGCAAGGGGATTTAATAAAAAAACTATTTTGTCGGCGTCTCGTGTATTTGGCACACAATTCTTCAAGGTTTAATAGTTATAATGCAACATCTTTAGGCACAACAATTTCATTATTATTAATGTTGAATATTGGTGTTGATGAAAGTGTTATGCCTAAAATGTTGCATTATAACTAGGGTGACCATATTTGTTCCAGAAAAAGAAGTACAATCATGAAAGTAGCTTTTTATCAAAGTTGAGGTTGCAGGGTTTAAAAATGCGCCGCAGGTGAAAATTTTAAAATTTTCAAGGTCAAACGGCCTTAAATTAAAAGTTTTATTTAAAATAACGTTGTCTTCGAAATGTAGGTTAAATGGGCGCAAGGCTTAAAAACACAAAATACCAAATATATTTGTATCAGGTAAAAAGACCAAGTATTCTATATTCTAATACAAAATATAACAAAATAACAAATATGCTCTTCAATTTGCTCTCGACTTGTCTGTAACTACAGCACTTGAATCACCACGTTGGTACCAGTCGCACTTTTGGGAACTTAGGACTGCTTTCAAAATTTGCGGTCTTTTGGCTTTTGGAAACTGAAACATTCGCTGCAACTCTCATTGATCTTCGTGCGAACTTGCATCACAGCCTCTAGTGTCAATATCTCCATTTGTGATTTTTTTGAATTCCAATAATTATTAATATTGGAGAACAGTCGCTTAATCCACGCACTTGTCACGAAAACAAAAAATAAACTCCCATAAAATCTCCAAATTTTTTAAATTTATTTTGACTTTATCCAGATTCTCGAGCCAGGCCAGCGATCTACAGTGCGATAGCGCAAATATTTTCGGAATTCCAGTAAGCAATTTTATCTTCTGCAACATTGGCTTGCACTAGACCAACTTCGCCGAACAGTTCGTCTTCATTCAATACCAGACCTACGTAGTCCTCAAAAGCCTCACATGAATAAAAAAAACTTGATTTCATGAAACTTCTTCTCAAATTCACAGGTTTAAAAACATTCAATTCATTTAAGTTCGAACTCCAGTTTTGCAAAAATAAATAAAAAAATAAATTCTTTGTATCTCAAGAAAAGAAGTATATTTAGATGTACTTAATGAACCTTTTAAGGACAGTAGGACGCTATCCGAAAAGAAAGTACTGTCTAACTAAAATAAGTAAGTACAAGCCTTAAAGAAGTATGTATCAAATAACTGAAATCTCGGCAAAATAGTGTGATTCTTTTTCAGTGCATTTTTTAAGTCTAAATCACTGGGTGACTAAGCCCAAAATATTTTGAACCTAACCTGATTTTACTGTTAACGATACTTGATACTTGACACACTGAACTGACGAACTGTACTATATAATATAAATGGAAGGCCAGTCTGGCCAGTGTGCACAAGTACATGCGCGTGAACAAAATACGGTAATTACGAATCGCCATACTTGCGCGAGTTTCAATTTCACGTAAAAATTGGTATGGATGTTTTTTTAATACATTTATTTAACGTCGGCCTATTTCCGCTACTGAGGCCTAACACCGACGCCTGTAGATGAGCTACCCCCAACCAGGAATTTTGCCGAACCTCTTCCCTTAAGAAGAGTAGGGATCTTTTACTTGCCTAACATTTAATAGACAAGGGACCGACGGCTTTACATCCCCTCCGAAGGATGATATATCCCCTATACAACCCTCGCCTAAGGTTGTATAGCTTCCGTACATACACTGATATACAAATCGCTGGAAGATGTGTGAGGCGAGGACGTGGTCTTCGTTGTGAACACGAGCTGGACCTCCGCGATTGAAAAAATAATTTATTTTTGGCTGGAGAGCTTTAGGTGGGACCCTGGAGGCCTGCTGTGCACTTTATTTCGTAAGATTCGGAGTTGCGGTGGTTTGTCTCTAAACGGCTGGAATGGGCCAACAGCTTCGCCCTGTATCTAATTACGATCTAAAAATTACTCTCTTGCACTTTCTCTGAAGTCGTAGGGTCTAATACTACACCCTGTATAGATTTCTTGTAATTAAATTTGTTTATTTTTTTTCTGGCAGGGTCAAGGATTGCACTCTGTATATAAATTTCTTGAAATAACAACACTGCAGTCTAAAACGAGAATTAAACAATATTTATTTAAGCGTAAAGACAGAGTTGATTATTATGATGTGAAGTAAAATATTATACACGATTAATTTTTTTTATCAAGTAACGTATCGACACTTGAAATTTCTGCCTGAGTTGGAGGTGTTAGTGGTAGATTTGATGAAATTGTAAACTTAAAAAAATCTGAGAAAATTTACTTAATACTAGGGGCCGCGAAGGCGAGTTATTACTTAAAAAACTAGGGTCGCGAAGGCGATTTAAAATAGAGCACTGGGGCTGATTATTAATACTAAAATTATTTTACTAGGCGTTGCCTAGGAAGAGGGCACGGGCACTAGAATATTTATCGTGAACTGAAGAAACTATCACTAGATATACCGAAACACAACTTGCCGGGGGCTTGGCACGCTCCATTATTTATACCCTTGATGGGGCACGACGCTCGCTGAGAGCTGGAGAAGCCGGAAAGTGAGCCAGCCCATCATATGGGGCTCGGATGATGAAATATTGTGTAATGTTTGCTGAAAATTTTGAATTTTGGGTCGAAAATTATATCCTTAAATAGGCTGTGAAAAATGTAATATTTTGGTATGAAAATGTCAGCGGAATCTAATTTGGTTTTTGAATTATGAACGTTAACTGCCTGAATAACATAGAAAATTGAATTGGTCCCGTGAAGTATCGTTGCGAGTCTTCTGACACCAGTCCACATTGATGTTATATTATGCCATATTAATCCATATGTGATTGTTATGTTATGCCATATTGAGGGTATGTAATTGTCTGCGTCGAACAGAGTGGAATCCGTTTTTAGGGTAATGCGATGAAGTTAGCTGCAAGAAATTGAATTTAAGAGAAAGGGGCTTGTAGAAAATTTTGGGAAATGAAATAAAATATTTTGAATCTAGGTTTGGGTGAGAGAATTGAAGTGATTCGAGATGGTGAGGGGGCTGTATTTTTTAGGGCTGTTTTCTGTAAAGTTTTGAATGTAATTTAGTGAAATTTGACTTTGGAATTAATTTATCGGTGAATTGGGATTATAGGGGAATTATCGATGCTACCGGATTTTTCTCAGATTTATTTATGGAATACTGTGATTTTTCAATGTTACGGGTGTCTTAAGGACTTTTTTATGGTGTTTGCCAAGTTGCGTGGGATGTTTGAATTATTTGATGAATTTTAATAATTTTTTCGTCGGCCATTTGTTTAAATGGGGAATATACTATAACAGTTGGAACGGTCACCCATCCAACTACTAACCGCGCCTTACGTTGCTTTACATCGCATATCGAAGTATGTTTATAGTAAAGACGCACCCACGCTCGCTCCCTGGTATGGATGTTGACCTTCCATTTATATACTAGAGTTCAGTGATTTGACACTATTATAAAAATACTGTTCTAAACATAACTGAAAAAATACGATTTCTGCAATTAGTAGGTAACGTATTTTGAACACTGTGTATACTGTAGCTTTGTAGCTTCACTTCGACAAAATTAAGCGAATCCAATTTGCATAATGGAATTTTACGAGTTGCAAGCAAAACATGTGCATGCCACGTCACCCGCTTTCTATTGCTGTACTAGGGTAAAATTTTACGACCCTTTCAGACCTTACTTGTAGGTATTGTCACAGACGTAGTGAGAATAGTGGTGGGTAGTGCCGATACATCATCACGTCTTACGTCTTTTATGTCGCGTGCATTAAAATGAGAGAGAAGGTCAACCATGTGATCCGCCTTCGTAGCGTCTCACCTCGCACCCCCTTCTCAATTATCGGTTTCTCGCACTATACATTTTTACTATTTTATTTTATATTTATTATTGGTTTGGTGTTTGATTTCGCGGAAGGCGGTATTGGTTTCTGTTTCGAAGAAAAATATGCAATAAATTGACCAAAATCATTGTCGCCTCTACATCAAAATTTCAATCACTGGGCGACTAATTTTTTCAAGTGGGCGATATTTGTGTCGCTCACCTCATTAGTTAAAAAATGCACTGTCCTTTTTATTGTCCTGCCTCCGACAGGACTAATAAGCGCTACTGGGCATATTTTATTGTGATTTATTGAAAACAAATGTAGGATAAAGAAATCTTAATAATTGTAATCGATAGATTTACAAAGGGGGGGATCGGGCAACCTCAACCTGTGATAAATAAATAATTAGTTATTCCTGGGCATCCCCTAAAGTGTGATGACGAATTACCGCACGCATCAAGATTCATACATCAAATTTGACGTTGAAGAACTACCTACCTCTGAAAAAATAACTTACAACATACAGGCATACACTTGTGTTTGGCCGTAATCTGATAATACACATAGACCATAGACATACTTACTGATTAACAATTAGGTAGTTGATAAAAGAAAGTTGATATGTAAGGTAAAGAATTTCGCCGTATATATCTAAAGCGCTGTGGGCAACAATGAACGGGGTCAGGCCGGCCCGATGTAATTCCTGGCCGCCGTTCTCAGCAGTTGCTGAAGAGCTGGGCAGTGTTTAGGTGATTCTGTTACTTTCTATTCACTTGAAACGGTACACGTGCGTTAAATCGCTAAATAGAATATAACTTATGGAAATAACATTCAGTGTTGGATACTTTGTGAATATTTGTGTGTAGATACATTTAAATGAATAATGTGATTGTGTGCTCGTCTTTAATAAGTTTTACCGTGTTTTGGATTACTTTTTATACCAGTTGAAGTAAGTATCTCATTGTTTGTATTCGAAAAATCTAAGGTTTATACAATTTGAACGGAGCATTCAAACAATTAAGTTTAAAAGAAATTTGCAATTTCATTGTTCCTGTTAAATGCATTATAAGTTAAAACTGGTATTATGTAGTAGGTACACCTACCTATATATACAACATGGTCCAAAATTGATTGTCTCCTGATAATCCTGCGGCTGATAGTACATTAAAAAATAATGGTAGTCACAAAATAAAAGATGAAGGGCTTATGAAGTGAAATAATTAAAGAATGGGTAATTCTGAAGGAGAACGGAAACCTCGAATTTTTGCGTGATTTTTTCAGGACACCCTATCTTGGGGTCGTAGAACACGAATCTGAAATTAGTTTTGCGTGCATACGAACCGTTTGCCCAAAAAAATTTTTTTCAAATTTTTGTTATGACGTACTTTTTCATGCACCATTTATATACCAACAGCACTTGTATATCGCCTTTTTCCTTATTAAGATCACACTATGGCCTTTATAGAACAATAAACCCTTCACTTATGGCAGAAAATTTGGTTTCCTTTAATAAAAAAAATAATAATTTGTGAAACATCATAAAACAGCTACTGAAAACTGTACAACTGTCAACCCGATGCGCATGCATTTACAAATTTGTGTCTAAGGTACCGTCACTGAGCAATATCATGAGGCGATTTTTCACGTTTTCAATGTTAAATTAATATTCCTTTTGAAACCGGTATGGGTCATTCTATAGAACACCCCCCTCTTCTGCCGAAAAAACAGAAATATTAAACGACGTGAATTTCGAAACGTCGACCGGCCGCGAAAGTGTCTTGTTTTATGTTTATAAATAATACTTTAACGCCGTCTGCCCCAGATTTAATGAGGTGCTAAGTACTATTATATATCCCTTGCCCCTTGCCCTTCAAGACAAGTTCGCGCCCGTGGACGCTTCGCAATCCGCGCGCGCGGATTTCGTAGCGTCGACGGGCGCAGCCGCAAACCTGTCTTGAATAGCAAAGGATATACATATGTTTATAAATAATACTTAACGCCGCCTGGCCCAGATTTAATAAGGTGCTAAAAGTACCATTATATATCCCTTGTCTTTCAGACACGTTTGCGCCCGTCGACGATTCGCATTCCGCGCGCGCGGATTTCGTAGCGTTGACGGGCGCGAACGTGTCTCGAAGGGCAAGGGATATATACATGTTTATAAATAATACTTAACGCCGCATGTCCCAGGTTTAATAAGGTGCTAATTACTATTATATATCCCTTGCCCTTCAAGACACGTTTGCGCCTGTCGACGCTTAGCAATCTGCGCGCACGGATTTCGTAGCGCCGAGTACTATTGTATATCCCTTGCCCTTCAAGATTTCGAAGCGTGGACGGGCACGAACGTGTCTTGAAGGGCAAGGGATATATAATAGTACTTAGCACCTTATAAAATCTGGGACAGACTGCGTTAAAATATTATTTACAAACATATATATCGATCAGTTGCGAATGTGTTCGGAAAAATAACGTCGCATAACCAGACCTGTCGTGCCTTTAGACACCAAGCCTTAATATTGCACACATGCGCAAACAACGCATGCAAATATATGTAATCAAATGACAGATGGAGGTTCATCTAATACAATTTCAGTGAATAAAATTCTGATTTTTATGCAAAAGAAAGTGAGTTTTCTGCCATAATTAAAGGGTTTATTGTTCTATAAAGGCCATAGTATGATCTTAATAAGGAAAACTGTGATATACAAGTGCTGCTGGTGTATAAATAGGTGCATGAAAAAGTGCGTCATATTTTCAAAAAAAATTTTTGGGCAAACGGTTCGTATACACGCAAAACTAATTTCAGATTCGTGTTCTACAACTCCAAAATAGGGTATCCTGAAAAAATCACGCAAAAATTCGAGGTTTCCGTTCTCCTTTAGAATTACCAAAGAAAGAAATAAGTTATTGTCTTATACCTCAAAGAAAAACAACAATGCAGCTACGGATACGTGTTTCGGAGTTGTTGCTCCCCATCAGCGTAGCTTAGCAAATATATTTCATAGTTGAGCAAAACTAACGAAGATAGGAAAGTACAGTGCACAGTACTCTACTTGTACTTCCATACTTCATGTGCCACATTTAGGGCATCAAATTAGAGCAGTCAGTACGAGGAGCCCTACTGCTCTATTTCCACGTGGCAACATACAAAATAAAAGATGAAGGGCTTATGAGGTCAAATAATTAAAGAAAAAAAAAATAAGTTATTGCCTTACACCTCAAAGAGAAACAGAAATGCAGCTCCGGACATGTGCTGTAGTAGCAGGTCACTTACTGTGTAGTGTTGCCCACTTCCCTCAAGATGTTCCCACAATTTCAACGGTTTGGCAACAAACCCGTGATGGTAACCAAGGAGGAAAAAATAAATAGAAAAAGATGATGTACATTAATTATTGTTATATAGTAGTATACTTACTGATATATTTCAGATATAAAAGTAATATAGAGGGAGGCAGTGGGACAAACCAAATGGCGATATAAAAACTATTTCATAATATTGTATTTTGCATGAACAGGATTCATACATTTTTAGAGACTTAAAGTATACTGGCCCAACCAGTTTTACTACAAACTTATACAATATAGCGTCATAAAACAAACGGGCTTCAAATAATAAAGCAGGTAAGAAAATATTGAAAATTTTACTGGATCTATTTTCCGTACGATCTAATGAGAATATGGCAACGTCTCGGTTATTGCTCTTATAAACCGCCGCCTATCGGTGATTGGTAAAGAAATAATAATAATGTTCTGTATAATGGCTTAAACTAGTAAATATTGGCCTAATAGGTTGCTCGGCTGTCTAGATTTATTGGTGCATGGATAGTACCTAACCAGGAAACACCAATAGTTGGCCCATTGTTAATAAACGATCTATATAGGCACTAGCCGTCACTTGATAATTGACAGAGAAGTGACAATTAACGGTTTATTGAATAAACGTGTATAATGAAACACCAGTTAGCATTCCGCCATCAGACACTATACCTTTAAAAGTGATACATTGAATTTTACCATTACATTAATAGTGGTATACCAATATAAGGGTACTAAAGATTTGAAATTAATTGTATGTATATACCAAATATTTCAATTATTCCATTATATTATATGCCCAAATTTGAACGTGTTTGTGTTCTTAAAATATGTCGAAGCAGGTAGTTTTATTGTAAACTTACATATCATAGCCACATAAAATAAAGAGGCCACGCGAAATATCTAAAGAATAATTAAATTAATAAAACAAAATTTTATTCTGCCAAATTTCAAGGTGGTATCGCATTGCTGTGAACGCACCTCTAGACGGTACTTTGTATTTGCTTTTCAGATATCGGTCTTTCCATACAAATACGTACAAATGCTGATAGACTTAAGACAGGGAATTTACATCAAATACATTTCAAATAGATGTCTGTATAAATCGTATTCCAATGGGATCATTTAATGAGTTGTTACTGCTTGTGGATAAAGTATTACTTAAAATTAGGCGATATTGCAAATTTCAGATGAATCCGCGGCGAGCGTAGGTGCGTCTTTACTATGTACATACTTCGGTATGCGATGTAAAGCAACGTCAGGCGCAGTTAGTAACTGGATGGATGACCATTCCAACGGAAACCGCGCCCTCGCCTCACACATCTTCCAGCGGCTTGTATATCAGTGTATGCGCGGAAGCTATACAACCTTAGGCGAGGGTTGTATAGGAGATATACCATCCTTCGGAGGGGATGTAAAGCCGTCGGTCCCTTGTCTATTAAATGTTAGGCAACTAAAAGATCCCTACTCTTCTTAAGGGAAGAGGTTCGGCAAAATTCCTGGTTGGAGGTAGCTCGTCTACAGGCGTCGGTGTTAGGCCTTAGTAGCAATCCTCTAAAGTATATATGTTAATGTTCGATTTTTTGACAATCAAAAATGTGTGACACAACATCAGGTCGCATTTTTATATGAACATTGTCCATTAATTTACAATACATGTATTTTTCCATCTTTTTTTTCGAGCTAAAAATAAAATAGTATTTTAGATTTTCCTCATTGTAGCCTTAATGAATTTTATAAAAAATTGAATATAAGGGGGTATTATTAACTTAAGGGATATGTTTTAATAACAGTGTATAAAACGACCACATGAAATTTGCAATTTTTCCCTACAATCAAAATTTAATAATTATTTAAAATATATTTGCGTTACACCCTGTATAATAACAGCTAGCAGCTTGGTGTTGAAATATGAAGTAGCGTATTTCTCACATATCTTTAAACCAAGATGAAAAAGACTTATAAAAATTACTAATATTTAAAATATATTTATTTATTATTTTTTGAATTTCAAAAATACTGTATTTAATAATAAATAATTTAACATATAGATACTTATATTGAAATGGTCTTCACAAACAAAAGTATGTTGATTTAGTAGTAAGCCTTTTCTCTCTTTTCATAGTTTGTTGCCATTTCCCATTTCCTTCGCATTTTTAAATCTCTTGGAACGGTAATAAATGATTTAGTAGGTGCTTTGACACTCAGGAACAATACAATATTTATAATTCCTTTTACTGTCAGTGTTATACATTGTTAATATAAATCGGTGAAAATACTTGATAATCTGAAACTCTTCAAAACACGCATAATTTTCAATACACACTGCTTGAGTTAACGATTTGTAATATTGTGAAACAGTAATTACGCTCTGTAACTAGCCGTTTCGGCTGGCGAGTTACTATTGAGTGACGTCACGGCCGAGACTCGACAAGGCGGGTGCGGTCCATGTTTATGATTTTTTTTAGACGATTTACGGATCTCAAAAAATTCTAGTTTTTTGCACAGGGTCTCAGAATTTTAAGGTCTTTCCGATAATGAAATTTAAAAAAAAAGTGGTAAATGAGCCCATTAGATATCATAAAAACTTACAAATACTGATAGATTTCTTACTGCGATACCCTGTATACTGTCATAATATAAAGATCCGCAATTGATGACGATCAAAACTCAAAATCTCTTAACATTCCTCATTTACGGGCACCTCCAAATTTTTTTACAATTAAAATGAATTCTATTAATACGGTTGGACTGTTGACATAAAAAAAGTGAAAAGTTAAGCATCCTGTACGTGGGCGATGAACCTTATTACAATTTATGTTCAGAATTATTATAATTATCATATACTCTTTCGAGAACATAAATATCTCGTCGATGTAGTTGTTTGCAATAAAGATTTAAAAAAATAATAAAAGGTAAGACGAGTTAATGAGGAGATTGCTAATAATACACTACGTAATAATGTTCGGAAAAGTAAAACTTTCAAAAGCAATTACAATTCCATATTTAACAGCATACTTCCAGTAAGCTATTATAGTTCAATGTAACTTTAAAAATATGGTTTGTTATTTACATGAATACATAAATTTTATCTTGGTGGATGAGCTAGTGTACAACTCTTATACAGCACAGGGACAGCTACTAGCCGTATGGGGAAATCCTATACACTTATGTAAAGTATATACGATTGGAATTGAAACTGGTCAGTTTTAAAGCACAGGACCGTGCGTACTGAACTTGATATTTTGTCCTATATATTTGGCAATGGTATTGAGATTCGAATGGTAGTTGAAACTGTGCAGGCGAGTCCGAGACTGGCAATGTAATCAGCCTGAATGAACCATCTACGACTGCACTGGTTTAAAGGTAATAAAACGGACAGGCCTACTAGCACAAAAAAACTCGTAAATCGTTTCTTTATCTTGGAACGTGGAAGTCTAATATCGTGCTGTCTATGTGCCAGTGCAGCGCATAAATACCTATTATAATATCAAGCGTAGGAGTTTAGTTAGTTACTGTTCATATTTATAAATATTTACTACTGTATAAAAGGTAAAATATTTTAATTATTTACTAATTTACCATGGCTTTCTGGAGACCATTTGAAACAGAGGATAATATAATAACGCCCTTAAATCTTATCATTTTGTTATGACAAGCATTTCTATTTACCTCCGCCCATGTACAATAAAGAGATGCCGACTGTTTTTGCCGGCTTTTAGTTTTTATACGGTTTCAATTCCAATCGTATATACTTTACATGTGCAATACGGGTGAGAATGTCATCTAATGGAATATTGGGGAGGGGCGATCCAATGCACTATACGCCGGCGTCACTGTGATTTTCGATTGTATGGATTTATTTATTATTTGGGCTTAGGTTATAGGTAACCTTACGAGACTTAAGTATTATTGCACTCAAAATTATATTAACCTCTTAAAATGGATATTTATTTAACAGAAGAGAAAGTACAAATAATTAAATATACCTACTATGGTGGGCATTCACCATCCATTTCATGTCATATCGGGATTTTAACCCATATTGCACATGTACATAAGTAAGTAAGTTAGTTTATTGAATAGGATAATTCTTATAAATACAATAATAACAATTAAAAATAAGACATAATGTATAGACACAAATACAAATAACTACTCATACTTAAAAGTACAAGTGGCCTAAAAACAAATAAACTGTGATTATATATACTTTATACGAGGATAATTGATATTTTATCCTATATATTTATTTAGCAATGGTATCGAGATTCAAATGGTAGTTGAAACTGTGCAGGCGAGTCCGAGACTGGCAATGTAATCAGCCTGAATGAACCATCTACGACTGCACTGGTTTATTTATTTATTATTTATTAGCCTTTACTCGAGTCCGAGTATAAAAAAAATGTTACAGTCGATAGATTGTGTGTAATAAAAACAAGTAAAAGGTGTAGCCTATTGTAATTCCCATTCATCTACGGTGCACACGACTATGGCTATAGAGGCCAATTCGGGAGAGCACATGTTGACCGCAGTCAGGACAAACATAGACCTGGTTAGGTCTTGGATTCGGCCTTCTTGCAGCAACATTTCCTTGATAGCTGGCCACAACCCCTCGCCATTCGGTTCTGTCCGCTGCAAGTTGTTCCCATTGCTCGTCTGCAATACCGCAGGATTTTAGATTTTCATGGAGAACGTCTTTGAACCTCTTTCGTTGACCGCCACGCCTTCTTCTACCGCTTAGCGATTCACCATAAAGTGTACATTTAGGAAGGCGGTTATCATGCATACGATGAACATGACCTGCCCATCTTAGGCGTGCTCTTGAAATAAGCACCTCAATTGGAAGGCTGTTTGCTCTCCTGAGTACTTCCACGTTTGATATGTGATGGAACCAACGGATTTTCATCATACTTCTGAGGTGTCTTTGCTGAAAACGTTCTAATTCTGTCACATGACGACGGTAAGCGACCCAGCTTTCACATCCATATAGCAGTGTTGGAATGACAACTGCTCTGTAGACAGCCATTTTCGTTGACAAAGCAAGGTCGTGGTTGTCAAATACTCTCTCTCTAAGTCCCCAGAGTGCTCTAGATGCAGCGTTAATTCTATTGCGAATCTCGCTGTCCATGTTTGCTTTGTCATTAACAACGTTGCCTAAGTAATTGAACGGATCCACCACTTCAAGAGAATTTCCGTTAAGTGTAATGTCTATTTGGTTCACTTGATGAGGAGTTGACATAATCTTAGTATTTCCAATGTTGATTTTAAGTCCCAAGGAATCATAGCTCTGGGCATACACATCTAAAAGTTCTTGAAGCTCTTCCGGTGTAGAGGCTAAAAGTGCACAGTCATCCGCATACTGGAGATCATAAATGAATCGTGTGCGTGTCTTCGTGAAAGCTCTAAAGCGCCCTATGTTAAAGAGACCGCCATCAGAACGGTATCTGAGACCTATTCCTCTGACTGTCAGTTTGTTGTCAACAATAATTGTTAGAGCAGTGGTAAACAAATTAAAAGGTAGGGGTGCCAGGACACATCCCTGCCTAACTCCAGTGAGGGTTTGGAAAGGTTCGGTTGCCTCATTATTATACATAACCTGGGCGTTGTTGTTTGTATGTAGACTGCAACATACTTCCACAAATTTTCTAGGGATACCTAAGCGGAGCATAATTTTCCAGAGCACTTCCCTGTCCACCGAGTCAAACGCCTTGGTTAAATCAATGAAGGCCATGTGAATTTCTCCTTGATGTTCGAGTGCTTTTTCTTGAAGCTGTTTAAGTGTGAAGATTAGATCCGATGTGCCTCGGTTTGGTCTAAAGCCACTCTGTGTTTCAGGAAGTAACTTTTCCATAACAGGTGTTAGCCTATTTGCCATCGCTTTAGTGAGTATCTTCCCTCCAACACCCAGGAGAGCTATACCCCTGTAATTTCCACAGTCTCCCGCAGCTCCCTTTGTTTTTGAAGAGGTTGATTAAAAGTGTATCACGAAACTCCTGCGGAGCTTGACCACTTTCCCACACGACATCAAACAGTTTTTTGAGGTAGGGTATGAGCTCTGACGACACAGCTTTAAAGATCTCAGCTGGGAGTGAGTCGGCGCCGGGAGATTTGTTATTTTTTAGCTGCCCAATGGCGGTTAAGATCTCTTCCGTTGTTAGCGGTTTATCTAAGTCTTCGAAGGTGTCATATTGAGGGATAAGATTTATAATATCGTGATCGGCTTGACTTTACTGGTTAAGAATGTTAGAGTAGTGTTCTTTCCATCGGGCTCTTATTTCCTGGTCTTCTTTGAGGAGATTTCCATTTAAATCTTTAATAGGGCACATATTTTTCCGACTGGGGCCGTACACTGCTTTCACTCCTTGAAAGAAATTCCTGTAGTCGTGTGAATCGGCGTACCTTTGAATTTCTCTGGCATTGCTTGCCCACCACTCGTTCTTTATTCTTCTGATTTCGCGTTGCGTTTCATACTTAGATTGGGTAAAAGCTTCTGCTTTTGATGAGTCGTTGGGGTGGTTGATAGCGTTTTGGAAGGCAATATGTTTGCGGTCAAGAAGTTCTTGTATAAAAGCTTCATTATCATTGAACCAGTCCTCCTGTTTTTTACTTGCTGCAGTGCCAAGAATCCTCACTCGCACTTTTTAAACTGTCTTTAATTTGTGTCCAGGTAGTAGCGACATCTACAGAATTGGTTTCTTCTAGTGCACTCAAATTCTCTTGTACTTTTTGCTTTAGCTGTTCGACGGTTTGTTGGTCACGCAATTTACTAATACAGAGACGGGGTCTACGTTTTACTTGAGTTCTTCGGTGTTTGGGTCTCATAACAATTTTCATTTTAGAGACAACAGGGCGATGATCGGTCCAACATTCGCTATCAATGCGCGCCTTTGTAATTTGGACGTCCTTGAGTTGCTTCCTACGTACGATAACATAGTCCAGTAGATGCCAGTGACCTGATCTGGGGTGACGCCAGGTGCCTTTAAATTTATCCTTTTGTCGGAAAATGGTGTTTGTTATAACTAGATCATGTTCGGCGCATTTAGTTAGGAGTAGTTGACCGTTAGCGTTCATGTTGCCCAAACCGTTCTTGCCTATGATGCCTGGCCAGGTGTCTGCACTGGTTTAAAGATAATAAAACGGACAGGTCTACTAGCATAAAAAAAAACTCGTAAATCGCTTCTCAATAGTCAAAGGTGGACTTCTGCTGTGCTGTTAATGTGCCAGTGCAGTGCGTATTTATGCAGGTATTTACCTGTTATAACATCAAGCATAGGAGTTTAGTTAGTTATTGTTCATATTTATAAATATTTACTACTATATAAAAGGTAAAATATTTTAATTATTTACTAATTTACCATGGCTAATTTACCATGGCTTTCTGGAGACCATTTGAAACAGAGGATAATATAATAATGCCCGAAAATCTTATTATTTTCTTATGACAAGCATTTCTATTTACCTCCGCCCATATACAATAAAGAGATGCCGACTGTTTTTGCCGGCTTTTAGTTATTATACGGTTTCAATTCCCGTCGTATACACTTTACCAATGTAGTTATTTTAAATATTCATTTAAAGCATCTTTAAATGTATTAATATTGCTACATTCTTTTAAACTATTTGGCAAATTGTTAAATTCTCGTAGACCTTGTATAAATAATGTATTCATATATTTCATGTAGTTTCTATTTTGTACATGTAGATCATCGTGTCTTCTTGTTAATTAATTATGAACTTGGTTATTAAACACTACATACTGATTAAAATATGAAGGGAGTAGTCCCTTTATAATATTGAAAACAAAAATCAACATAAAATATCTCAAACGAGTTCTGGCATTAAACCAATTTAACACCTCCAACATTATTCTACTATATTTTAATATAATTCGCATGCCCCTATTCTGTAACTTCTGTAAAGCAGCTACACTGTTATTATCTAAAAAATATAGAATGCTTAAGCAATAGTCGAAGTGAGGCTGAATGATTGTTTTAAAAACTGTAATATT